>OY804610.1:23962392-24618284 GCA_963680895.1 Fragum sueziense
AAAACAATTACACAAAGTATGCAGAAGCCAGGCAAACATGTGCTAACCAGGTTAAAGAAGCCAAGAGAAGTTATGAGAGAAAAATAGCGTTTGAAGTGAAAAGTAACAACAAGTCCTTCTGGAGATATGTGAATTCTAAAAGAAAAACCAGAGAATCAATAGGGGTGTTGAATCGATCTGACAACTCAGAAGCAAAATCTGACATTGATAAAGCAGAAGTTTTGAATTCATTTTTTAGCAGTGTGTTTATTAGATCAGATATGGACGCTACCGAACAATTACATCATACTAGGAGTGTCAGTCAGGAACTTGATGAGTTTACAGTGTCTACAGAGCATGTTTTAAAAGCACTTAGTTCGCTTAAACCGGAGAAATCGCCAGGCCCTGATAATATTCACCCAAAGGTTCTATATGAAGCAAGGAATGAGTTGGCCAAACCTCTAGCAATATTGTTTACTAAAAGCTTAAACGAAGGATGTATCCCAGATGACTGGCGCAAAGCTATCGTCTCTCCAATATTTAAAAAAGGGAACAAGAAAGATCCATCAAATTATCGTCCAGTAAGTTTGACATCTGTTGTTTGTAAACTTTGTGAGCGGCTAGTTAGGGAACAACTCATGGATCATATGAACAAGAACAATCTTTTTGCGGATGCACAATACGGTTTCAGACCAGGTAGATCATGTGTTGTCCAACTGCTAGAGATACTGGATGATTGGACGGAATCATTAGACAACGGAATACCAATTGATGTTATATATCTTGACTTTGCGAAGGCTTTTGACCGAGTGTCTCATGAGCATTTGATAAGCTTAGAGAGTTAGGAGTTACTGGAACTGCATTGAAGTGGATCCAGGACTTCTTGCGTGGTAGGCAGCAATGTGTACGAGTTGGTTCTTCCTTGTCATCCTGGACTGATGTTGTGAGTGGGGTTCCCCAGGGGAGCGTAATTGGACCAGTTTTATTCTTATGTTTTATAAATGACTTGCCAGAGATTGTAGACGGCATTGTTAAGGTGTTTGCTGACGATACAAAACTATATTCAAAAGTATCATCCATAGAAGAACATGAAAAACTTCAATCAGATCTGGATAATTTGAACAAGTGGAGTAACAAATGGAAACTGGCTTTTAATGCAAAAAAGTGTAAGGTGCTTCACATCGGTGCCAAGAATGTCAACTATCGTTATACAATGAAAGAATCTGATGGGAATTATGCTGTCATTGACTCTGTTCAGTGTGAGAAAGATCTTGGGATCACCAACATCTAGATTTTGACCAACATATTACAACAATTACAAACAAGGCACAGAGAACACTTGGATTGATACGCAGATCTTTTGAGTGTCTGGATAAGGATATGTTCCTGCCACTTTACAAGTCTCTAATCAGACCCATCCTAGAATACGGTTCATGTGTATGGTCCCCTTACCAGAAAAGACACATCAAGATGATAGAAGACATTCAAAGGAGAGCTACCAAACTAGTGCCAGAAGTAGCCCATTTGACATATGAGGAAAGATTGTTGAAATTAGGATTAGTTAGTTTGGAGTACAGGAGAGACAGAGCTGATATGGTGCAGATTTACAAATCATTACACAACTTGGACCAATTGAAGTGGGACAATATGTTTTCCTTGGCTCAGGATGATCTGAGAGGACATTACTTAAAGTTCAAAACCAAGAAGTGTCATCTCAACATTAGACTGAATAGTTTTACATTCCGATCGGTTTCTTTTTGGAACAATTTAAGTGACGAAACCATATCTGCTGATAGTGTCAATCAGTTTAAATCAAGGTTAAACGCTGAGAATTGGAACATTAAGAAATTTAAACCGTCTTGTTATGCACTCTGAGACGAAGAAGGTCACTTTACACGTTGGAGAAGTTTACCAAAACAGCATATCAGAGGGGTCACGACAGATTGTATCTACTATATTGACCCTACGATCCAGGTATCCAGGTATCCAGGTAAAAGAGTCACTGTGTGGTAATGGGTTAAAATAAGGGAGTAAAACCCTATTCAATCAATCAGAAATGGCAATCTTAGATGTTACCCTGGCGTCTGTCATTCTTGCCCGATCGGGCAATAGTGAAATTGAAAGAAAACAACAAAATGTCAAAGCCTATTTATTTTTAAAACAAAAATGCTCAAATTCCAGATATTTTCCAAAGCTTTCTGTGCCTCCTGAAAACGGAGGCATTCCCATTTAGCAAAAGGCTGTGTTCCCAAAGCAAATGTTCTTCCATTTTTCCCAATCTATTGAAAAAAATTAATTTGTTATTGAAAAATGAGTATTTCCCTTACTTTTTTAGCCCAAAATGAGATATTTTGTTCTTTGAAATTTTCTCAATTAGGCCGGACTCCTTTTCCCAAAACAGCAAGGAAAACCCCTGAATTCACATTATTTATCTTCTCATTTGAATTCTATCTTATTTTCTGTGAACAGTTCAAGGAAAGTATCAAACTAACGTTCAAGAAAACCGCACCAAAAAAGAAACCAAGTGCGCCAAGAAAGCCAAAGAGGCCACTCAGTGAAGTACTCGGAACTTACGGGTCGCTCAACGAAATTGTCCGGAAATCTGCTAGATTGCAGGGTCAGGTAATGATCTTCTAATTATTGGGCAGTTGCCATGACGCAGTTGGTAGCGCATCAGACTCTCACTGTTGAGGTCCCGTGTTCAATCCTTGGTCAAGACAAATATATCTATTCAGAAAAAATTGTCTCCCACCAATGTTTTGATATCGGATTCCTGTGTGTGATCGAGCAGCTGGAGGCTCGGTTAGGATGTTGTGGTTGTACTGGTAAGAGAAACAACAAGAATCCATGGTTAGGTGCTCCAGCTGCTGTGATATTACCATAACAGTTGAAAATAGTATTAAATCCGATAAATCAAATTTTGGAATTATAAATCTATCAGTCAGGAAAAGTTAACCCATTTCCAAACAGGAACATCAAAATTTTGGACATCAGTCTATTTTGAAACATGTTGCAGACTACAAAACGGATGATAACACATTACCACACAGTGACGCCTTTTGACGCCCGACAAGATAAAGGCTTTGGAAAACATCGTGGAAAATGAAGAAATTGCTTGTGACAAGCAATTTCTTCATTTCCCACAATGTTTTCTACCCCAAAAGTCATTAAATTTTGAAATTTCATCACATTGAAATTGTCGTCTGCAACTTCTTTCAATTTGGACAATCTTAAAATTTTGCCGTTTGGGAAAGGGTTAATAAAGATTGATTCATGTTCATATAGCTCAGAAAGATTTTGAATTGTTTGTAGACAGGCCAGGGTTCTCCACAGAATAATTTGGAAGCTGTAAACTAAATTGAGGCTTTTTGACGCCCTTTGATACCCTTCAAGATAAAGGCTTTCTTCATTTTCCATGTTTACTACCCAAAAAGACAAAGAAAATATGAAATTATATTCACTTGAAGTTGTTGTATGCATCATCTTTGAATTTGGACAAGTCTAAAATTTTGCCGTCTGGTAATGGGTTAAACTAACTATTTCAGAAAACCGTTAAACGTTACGAGCTGGACGAAGATTGGGAGGATGACGGTGGTTACGAGGACGACGAAGATTGTGATCGTAAACAAAAACAACGAACCAGTCACATGGTCGCCCCTCACATGAAAGTTCCAGCAAATAGACCAAACCACTATGGGTCCATTGAAGGTATTAAGAAATTTTCAGATTTACAAAATTCATACTTGTCCCACATTGTAATCCGAGTCTTCTCTGATGTAAATACGCTCTTTGATATTTTGATTTTTCGCTATTTACATCAGAGAGCGTTGCTCTTTGAAAAAATCAAGAAGTTCGCAACAAATTGTTGCGCATTGTTCACCGTCCGATCTTAAACGCTATCGTTAGAACCCCTGATGATATCGATAAATGAACCATTTATTGTTATGGCTGCTGAAAAAATTACGACCAAAAAGTATTTCTAAAAGGTTAATAGGCAATGTTTTGCAACAACCCTCACCTGAGCAGCCTTTGTTTACCTTGACCTTCCATTCAAAACCAAAGGTTATACTCATCCAGCAGGCCGATTTGAAATGTAATTTTTGGTCAGGTATGACAAAAAATGATTTATTGATCTATACCCTACAGTGTTTTACCGAGTGATTCGATATGATACACAAAAACAAAGCTTCAAGTTACTTGTAACGTTACCGAACTCAAGGGCGGATCGAGGAATTTTTTCCAGGGGGGGTCCAAGCCCAAAAATTTTTCCAGGGGGGGTCCAAGCCCAAATTATGGCTTAAAATGTAGTAAATATGTAACGTTACACTAAATTTATATAGTCAAAATTCAATTTTCGGCCAATGCCAGGGGGGGTCCGGACCTGCCCGACCCCCCCTCTAGATCCGCCCATGGAACTTTCCGCTGTTTTCAAAGAGCAACGCTCTCTGATGTAAATAGCGAAAAATCAAAATATCTGTCGTAAACCTGTACAAGTTTCAACAAACAGAATCCCAACTTCGACTCCAGTTTTTTGTCGTAAACTCGTACAAGTTACGCGGTTTGTAAATATTCGGATCAAGTGCACACAGATTACACGTCAGGATGACACCACCGACTTTTAAAGGCGCAAATTTATAGAAAGGCAAGCCGGAGCCTTATTAAAAGAAAAGAACAAACAAAGATGTTCTAAGACAACACAAATTTTAATCAAGACTCAAAAGTAATGAGTCCCTAAAATCAAACTACAACTAAGTGAAACTATTTACAGTTACAAAAGTAAAGTCTTGAAAAGAACCAATGAAAATATAGCTGTTAAAAACACCCAAAATGTAGTTATGAAAATACCCAAATTATGACAAATTCAAGCCAAAGATGTCAATATGCCTAAAACATAATTAACCCATAAATGCCAATTTAGTTATCAAAAATACTTAGCAAATTCAGTAAGATGCTCTTTCCAAATAACCAAATAAAATATAAAGTTCCTAAACAGAAAGAGCAAATGTCTCTATGCTGCAGACTCAGAGTTTAGTTACCAAAATAATAAGAAAATGCCTAAGTCCAAAGATACCAAGAAAATAATTAAATAATTAATTAATAATTATGTTACCAAATTTCATAGAGTTTCCTGGTATCCAAATTTCCAGTCACAGAGCAAAGATTATGGAAAATGCAGCACTTTTTAAACTGTCTGATCAGGCTGCTAGAATGTTCCATGAAGTTTGATTGGCTGATAAGCCAAATCCAAACTTCATGCAGATTCAAGCACAAAGCTCTGATTGGTCAGTTGGTCGACCCAATTTTGACAGACAGTGTACTTTACTAATAAGCCACGCCCACAGAAGATGTGTCACCAGGCTTGCACTTTTGCAGAAAATGGGCTAAATTGGACCAGTCTTAAAAAGTAACATTCACACAATTCCAATCTTTATAATAATTACATATTTGGAATCTATAGGAAAAATGCATTAAAATAAGCCCAAACATGGTCACTTTACTCCAAGTATTAAGAAATCTGTATTTTGTGACATTAATTAAATCACTCAGTGAAAGGTCACAGAGTGCATTTAATCTATGAAACAATACACATTTTCAGTGAATCAGTTAAATGCATTCCAGAATAAAAGATAAGCTTATGGAATAAGATTGCAGTTAAATACGCTTCTGCCTCATTATACCATTTAGACTAAGATGCTCCTTTTCTCACAATGTTTATGGCCAAAAGAACATTGTGAGCCAAGTTCACCCGCAACTACAAAGTTCACAATATTTATAACTGCAAAATTACTCTTCATTATCTTAATATATTCTGAAATCCTTTAAATGGACAAATCTCACAAAAGCTGGTTTTGTAATTACTAAAATAGACAAAATTCTACTCTTCTCTCTAGTAAGCAGTCATAGGGAGATAAAGGTCAAAGTGACTGTTGGATTAACAATAAAGTGTTAATCACCAATTAAATGATATACAGTTACTTTAAATATACCTGGGAATACACTAATCTGGCTAACTACAGTAGGACATCAATCCTAGTGTATTGGCTTGTTTATGCAGTCTGACTCTGGTGTATTGCAAATCATTCCCAGACAACTTAATCAATACACAAAACAACACAGTTAAACATGATAAAACAAGGAAAGGGATTATGGTCAGGAAAAGGGTTGAAAGAGTCTGGTAAAATTCCAGTGACTCAGGCCACCTGCAGTTAAGCAATTCTGTCATCTTTAGGGATCAAAAAGGGCCATGCAGCTGCAATTACGTAATAGCCACATTGTACTAGCAGTCAGTGAGGGCAGTTCTGCCAAGTTCTCCAACTGTTATGTAACATTATGGCATGAAAGCAATGATGACAGATACACAAAGTGTCTAGAAATTCTTTGATTTGGATCAGTCTTAACCCTTCCCTAAAAGAGCCTTTTTCCTTCATACAGTAAAAATCCAGGTTTACAACACGGCTCCCCTCACGGGAAAGAATGGATCTTACACAAGAGACATTCAATTCCGCCCGGAATTTCAAAAGCACAAACTCTCGAAACAAAGGAACAGAGTTGGATGTCTTAAAACCTGAACAACAAAATACACATGAACATCATTTGAATGGAACACACATAAAACAAAACAGTACTGGTTTGACAAAGTCAATATATTCATCTCTTCTGATAGAAGGCACATTGCAGCTACTAAATTCTCTCAATTCCATCTGGAAAAGCAAGATCTCAGCAATGGCAATGCCCAATCAATGCAACCTTGTAGTTTACTGCTAACTTTTAAAGCATATGAATTCTAAGGTAAACAACACAAATGTAATACATTGTTTTAATCAAAAGCTGCCATCTTTATCAATGTGCAGCATAAAAAGGTCAAATAAGCATCAAATAAAAAACATAAAATAACACTCTCAAGAAGCAAACCATTAACCTACATATTTTTGAAAATATCAGACTGGTGAAATAGTAACAGTGTGAATATTGCAAATTCTGCACTTTTGGGCATCACAACAAAATAACACTTTTCTTACATTAATAATGATAACTCATTTACTGATAAATATATCAAAACCAAAGTGTTTAGAGATATTTATTACGCAAACGAATCATGTTGTAATATCCAAGAATATCAAGATCACTGATAGGATATTACATTGTTACACAGCACATAGCTTCGTCGATGTACTATGAATGTAACCATGTAAGATCCATGCAGTGCAGCAGCAAAAACTTTTCCATACAAAACATTGCACATATTACTATCTGGATAAAGATAAGTGTTCAATCTCTATATACAAGTAGACAGTAAAAGATATTGTTGACACGATTATCTGGAAGGGTACATCAGACCACAATTCCGGCAACCCACGTCAGCCTCATAGTCCCAATATCATCAATGTATCTCCGGAAACCACATCAGAGTTCATACATTGAAATGCAACATTCAGCTTGGCACAGTTTTAAATTTGCCACCGGTATGACACACTCTAAATAAAACAACATTAATCATCACTATTTAACCAAAAACGGGATGAGTATCTGGAACACACTTCCGATCAACCGATTCCCCATATCTCTTACAATGTGATTACCCGGAACACACATAGGACATAGGCCTAACACATTGAAAAATAAACCCATTCGGAAAAGGGTTAATCACTGTATGCTTAAAACTAAATTTCACTATATATTTACTCTACACATTTCTGCTTCTCATTTTATTTTTCACAAAACACAATTTACTAAAAACACTTTTACCACAAAATTCTTGAATCTTCTCGTTTTGTCACATCTTTATCCGACCTGGTCACCACTCTAAAGCGAGCCTCCTTCCTCCTGTACATCGGTTTTTCTTTTGTCCCTGTTTGGACAGATTCTCCAGACATGTCCTGCTTCATTACACAAAAAGCAGGTCTTCACACGTTTACGAGGAGCTTTCCGAGTCTTTTGTCTTCTTGGGTAGAGAAAAGCCACATTACTTAGTTGGTTGGTAAAAGAAACCTGTATTTCTCGCAATCGGGAATTCAAAGTCTCCTCCGTAACAGTCTTGCTTACGCTTATCCTATTTGTACCGCTGGCTTCAGTGGTTAACTGTTGGCATACCTCATGCCAAGGAATCGTCTGTACAGCTACTGTTTGGTGAAGTTCATTATCGGCCGAGGCCATTATACTGCCACACTGGCCGAGAAAGTTCCTGATACTAACTTCTTGTAATTTACGATATGACGTCTTCTTTATAAACTTTTCTCACTTCGAAATTTACTTTTGTGACTATATGGAAACTTGGAAATTCCAAATGTGAAAATAATTGGTAACAATAAATTTATCCAAATGTGTTCCTTATGCAGAACACAGGTTTTCTAATTTGTCAAAAATGAATTACTTTGGTAACAATTCAATAAGTCCACCAAATTAATCTCTAAATGACGCAGAAATGTCAGATCAGTACAAATTACATAAAGTAGAAAACTATCCAACTATAGCCAAAAAGTATAGAAATGCAGCCACAAAGTCAGTACTCCTACTTTGATGAGCTCTCTAAATTTGTGTCTGCTGATACTATACTGAAGTGAAGATTTCAGTGCTCCGAATTGCTGAGCTCTCTGAAACCTATCACAATTTAATGAAAGAACTGCTTAGTCAAACATTTTAATTTTGAAGACTGCAGATAATCAAGTCTAAAATGGTTTGACTGGCAATTCCTATAAAATAAACAATAAGTAATCTGACAGTTCCTTATCAATAATCTTGCAACTATTTACATCAAACAAAAATTATTGATTTAAAAACTGTACTCTCAAAAATCTTATAAATTCCCCAATAAGAAAAATTAATCCCATAAATTAATTACTATCAAAATTTCAAATTGCAAAAACAGAATTTCAAAAATCTGTATATTTCCGAAAAAGCAAAGCCAAAAATAACCGATAATTTGTAAATTGAAAAAAAATGTGCTGTGCACTAAATCCTTGCAAAAGAATCCAATTTGTCTTAATCATACAAAATTAAACAATCTGGATCCGCACTTCTGACACCAATTTTTTGTCGTGAAGTCGGACCAGTTTCATCAAACTGAATCCCCACTTCCGACTCCAATTTTTTGTCGTAAACCTGTACAAGTTTCAACAAACAGAATCCCAACTTCGACTCCAGTTTTTTGTCGTAAACTCGTACAAGTTACGCGGTTCGTAAATATTCGGATCAAGTGCACACAGATTACACGTCAGGATGACACCACCGACTTTTAAAGGCGCAAATTTATAGAAAGGCAAGCCGGAGCCTTATTAAAAGAAAAGAACAAACAAAGATGTTCTAAGACAACACAAATTTTAATCAAGACTCAAAAGTAATGAGTCCCTAAAATCAAACTACAACTAAGTGAAACTATTTACAGTTACAAAAGTTAAGTCTTGAAAAGAACCAATGAAAATATAGCTGTTAAAAACACCCAAAATGTAGTTATGAAAATACCCAAATTATGACAAATTCAAGCCAAAGATGTCAATATGCCTAAAACATAATTAACCCATAAATGCCAATTTAGTTATCAAAAATACTTAGCAAATTCAGTAAGATGCTCTTTCCAAATAACCAAATAAAATATAAAGTTCCTAAACAGAAAGAGCAAATGTCTCTATGCTGCAGACTCAGAGTTTAGTTACCAAAATAATAAGAAAATGCCTAAGTCCAAAGATACCAAGAAAATAATTAAATAATTAATTAATAATTATGTTACCAAATTTCATAGAGTTTCCTGGTATCCAAATTTCCAGTCACAGAGCAAAGATTATGGAAAATGCAGCACTTTTTAAACTGTCTGATCAGGCTGCTAGAATGTTCCATGAAGTTTGATTGGCTGATAAGCCAAATCCAAACTTCATGCAGATTCAAGCACAAAGCTCTGATTGGTCAGTTGGTCGACCCAATTTTGACAGACAGTGTACTTTACTAATAAGCCACGCCCACAGAAGATGTGTCACCAGGCTTGCACTTTTGCAGAAAATGGGCTAAATTGGACCAGTCTTAAAAAGTAACATTCACACAATTCCAATCTTTATAATAATTACATATTTGGAATCTATAGGAAAAATGCATTAAAATAAGCCCAAACATGGTCACTTTACTCCAAGTATTAAGAAATCTGTATTTTGTGACATTAATTAAATCACTCAGTGAAAGGTCACAGAGTGCATTTAATCTATGAAACAATACACATTTTCAGTGAATCAGTTAAATGCATTCCAGAATAAAAGATAAGCTTATGGAATAAGATTGCAGTTAAATACGCTTCTGCCTCATTATACCATTTAGACTAAGATGCTCCTTTTCTCACAATGTTTATGGCCAAAAGAACATTGTGAGCCAAGTTCACCCGCAACTACAAAGTTCACAATATTTATAACTGCAAAATTACTCTTCATTATCTTAATATATTCTGAAATCCTTTAAATGGACAAATCTCACAAAAGCTGGTTTTGTAATTACTAAAATAGACAAAATTCTACTCTTCTCTCTAGTAAGCAGTCATAGGGAGATAAAGGTCAAAGTGACTGTTGGATTAACAATAAAGTGTTAATCACCAATTAAATGATATACAGTTACTTTAAATATACCTGGGAATACACTAATCTGGCTAACTACAGTAGGACATCAATCCTAGTGTATTGGCTTGTTTATGCAGTCTGACTCTGGTGTATTGCAAATCATTCCCAGACAACTTAATCAATACACAAAACAACACAGTTAAACATGATAAAACAAGGAAAGGGATTATGGTCAGGAAAAGGGTTGAAAGAGTCTGGTAAAATTCCAGTGACTCAGGCCACCTGCAGTTAAGCAATTCTGTCATCTTTAGGGATCAAAAAGGGCCATGCAGCTGCAATTACGTAATAGCCACATTGTACTAGCAGTCAGTGAGGGCAGTTCTGCCAAGTTCTCCAACTGTTATGTAACATTATGGCATGAAAGCAATGATGACAGATACACAAAGTGTCTAGAAATTCTTTGATTTGGATCAGTCTTAACCCTTCCCTAAAAGAGCCTTTTTCCTTCATACAGTAAAAATCCAGGTTTACAACATATCAAAGAGCGTATTTACATCAGAGAAGACTCGGATTACCCATATTGTAGCTCCAGATAAATCATCGCTTTTCAATAAAAACCTCGTAACTGCAGCTTGTTAAAGCTGCAGCTACTAGGTTTTTGTTTAAAAGCAATGATATGAAAGTTTCTGAGAATAGGCCCAACCACTATGGGCTGTTTGAAGGTATTGTAAATTTTCCAAATTGTAACTTTTGACAAGAAATTAAGTACTGCAAATGAAAACTAAGAGTTTAAGCCTATTATGAAATTTACAAGCCTTGATTTTGTGGTAAATCAATCCCTATTTGAGGATTTTTGAAAACCTTAAATTGTTATTTCTTGTAATATGGGGATGGTGTAGGATGATTTTTATACGCCCGAAGGGTCGTATTATGTTATGGCCCTGCTCGTCTGTCTGTCCGTCTGTCCGTCCGTCCGTCTGTCCGTCCGTCCGTCCGTTAGCAATTTCTTGTGTGCGCAACTCCTCCTACAGTTTTGATTGGAATTCGATCAAACTTGCCACAATGAATCTCTATGGTGTCTAGTTGTGCATCCCGCTTACGGAATTTAATTAACTCTTTTCGTTCTTGAATTATCTGCCCTTGAATTAAAAAAATGCCCATTTTCTTGTGTGCGCAACTCCTCCTACAGTTTTGATCAGAATTTGATCAAACTTGCCACAATGAATCTCCATGGTGTCTAGTTGTGCACACCGCTTACGGAATTTAGATAACTGTTTTCGTTCTTCCGCTTACGGAATTTAATTAACTCTTTTCGTTCTTGAATTATCTGCCCTTGAATTAAAAAAATGCCCATTTTCTTGTGTGCGCAACTCCTCCTACAGTTTTGATCAGAATTTGATCAAACTTGCCACAATGAATCTCCATGGTGTCTAGTTGTGCACACCGCTTACGGAATATAGATAACTGTTTTCGTTCTTGAATTATCTGCCCTTGAATTTAAGAAAAAATGCCCATTTTATCAAAAATGTCCATTTTCTCCTGTGTGCAACTCCTATAGGCTATAGTTTCAACCAGAATTTAATCAAACTAGCCACAATGAATCTCTATGGTGTCTTGTTGTGCAAACAGAATTTTGATAACCCTTCTTGTTTGAATTAACTGCCCTTGAATCGAAAAAATGGCCAATTTTACTGACAAGCCCCTCTCGGGCGTATATGCGCCGCTTTGCGAAGCTCTTGTTTACAGTGGTAATACACAGGGGTTGTAGGTTCGCTTCCTCACCTCTCCCGTCTTTTGGTTGAAACTTTGATAAGAGGTTTTGGACATACCCATATGACTATAAACTGACATTTCGCAATTATTTTTACTCAAATTTTACCTTTATTCTATCTGAAAGAGCATCTTTTCTTGTGAAAATTTTGAAAATTTCAAGTCAAAATATTGAACCGTTTACGAGAAATATATATTTTTGTGCTAAAATTAAACAAATTGTTGTGGACAACAGTTCAGATTTATATAGAATTGGTCATTTCTGTCTCGACTGTAAAGGCTCATTTCTCGCTTACAAATAACAACTTCAATAAACTGATAGCATTTCTATGCATTAGAATAAACAAATTTTGCATCAAGACATATTTTTAAAAAATGAAACAAATGTGAAATGTCACTTTAAGGCCTTGTCATATATTCCATTCTGCGTCCACATCATGGCCTGACCACACCTGAAACAGAGGGACTCATGCAGTAATTCAGTGCTTCTGAAATAAGTTGCTCGAGTGTCCAAGTTGTCCGTTTAGTGGTGTTTACCTGTATGGACATGCAGATTTTGAAAGCTAGGTTGTCCGTGGACAAGTAAAAAATCCAAAGTTATTAAAAAATGTTTTTATATTTTTCTCACAATTTGTTCATACAATGTAATTACTGATAGTTAAATGTACAAAATTTGTTGTAGACAATAGTTAGACAGTCATAATAGATATGCAATAAACAAATGAAGCTATGGAAAAGTATATGGGTTTTGTACGGACAAGTTGATTTTTGATACGGACAAGTCAATTTTGGATCAAGACTTGTCCGTGGACAAGTAGATTTTCAAAATATTTCAGAAGCACTGCAGTATACATGTAATTTTGGATGTGATATGGATGCAATATGGACACAGAATCGTATGTGACCTATCCTTTAGCTGTTGAGTGGGACATGAAACTGCATTCATCCCAAGTTTGGTACCCGGCCGCGGCAAATACCCTTTCTGACAAAAATGTCACCCATCAATGATTTGATATCGTGAACCTATGTGGGGGAGCAGCTGGCGGCTCGGTTAGGGTATTGTGGTAGTACTTGTATGAGAAACGACAGGAATCCATGATTAGGTGCTCCAGCCGCTGTGATATGGCCATAGTAGTTGAAAACGGCGTAAAACCGCAATAAACTCAAACTCCACATCATGGCCTGACCACACCTGAAACAGAGGGACCCATGCAGTATGATTTTGGATGTGATATCATAGCTACAGATAAGAGGGGTGAAAATCCGTCTAAATTCGTTATTTTAGAACCTAACCCTATGTTGTGGGTGCTCATTTGAATCGTCTCGACGAGACGCTTCAAATGAGTACCAACAATATAGGGTTTGATGAACAGTAAAAGAAATATTGCATTTTAAAAAGCTGTCACTCCCTCTTATCTGTAGCTCTGTGATATGGATGCAATATGGACACAGAATCATATGTGTCCTAGCCTTTAGCTGTTGAGTTGGATGTAAATTCCATTCATCCCTGTACAAGGGGACGGAGGTGGTGCAGTGGTAACGTGCTGGACTTGAAACACAGGGGTCGCTGGTAAGGTTTGATCCCCTGCTTCTCCAGTCTTTCAGATGAGACTTTAAACCGCGGTCCCGTCTCCATATGACCTTAGTAGTTGAGTGGGACGTAATTAAGTCACGTAAAACTCCATTCAAACCATTCAACCCAATACAATTTTGCTATCATTTTAGGTGTAGAAATGGGTACAGTGTGGCTCACAAGAATGGAATGCTGTAGAGATGAGACTTTAAACCGAGGTCCCATCTCCATATGACCTTAGTAGTTGAGTGGGATGTAATTAAGTCACGTAAAACTCCATTCAATCCAATCAACCCAATACAATTTTGTGATCATTTTAGGTGTAGAAATGGGTACAGTGTGGCTCACAAGAATGGAATGCTGTAGAGATGGGGTACACAGGTAAATGTCAACCCAATACAATTTTGTGATCATTTTAGGTGTAGAAATGGGTACAGTGTGGCTCACAAGAATGGAGTGCTGTAGAGATGGGGTACACAGGTAAATGTCATCCCAATACAATTTTGTGGTCCATTTTAGGTGTAGAAATGGGTACAGTGTGGCTCACAAGAATGGAGTGCTGTAGAGATGGGGTACACAGGTAAATGTCATCCCAATACAATTTTGTGATCATTTTAGGTGTAGAAATGGGTACAGTGTGGCTCACAAGAATGGAGTGCTGTAGAGATGGGGTACACAGGTAAATGTCATCCCAATACAATTTTGTGATCATTTTAGGTGTAGAAATGGGTACAGTGTGGCTCACAAGAATGGAGTGCTGTAGAGATGGGGTACACAGGTAAATGTCATCCCAATACAATTTTGTGATCATTTTAGGTGTAGAAATGGGTACAGTGTGGCTCACAAGAATGGAGTGCTGTAGAGATGGGGTACACAGGTAAATGTCATCCCAATACAATTTTGTGATCATTTTAGGTGTAGAAATGGGTACAGTGTGGCTCACAAGAATGGAATGCTGTAGAGATGGGGTACACAGGTAAATGAACAAATGAGCCTGGATCTGGAGAAACGTCCCTTATAGCATTTTTAGCTCGACTTTTCGAAGAAAATGAGAGCTTATACTGTCACCTGGGCATTGGCGATGGCGTCGGCGTTGCAACCAAGGTTAAAGTTTTTTCAAACATCAATAACTTCCATACTATCCAAGGGATTCAACTCAAACTTGGAATACTTATTCACCATCACACCCTCTACCTTACTATCAGGGCCCATGACCCTGGTTCCACTATATTTGGAGTTATGCCCCCTCCATACTAATCAACTTAGAAAGTCGAGCGCGCTGTCTGCGGACAGCTCTTGTTAAAAAAATGAGATTCAAGATCTGCCTGTTGTCAAATGAAGTCCAATTTGCATTCATGCTGCTCTCTTTAAGTTACTACATGTAACGAAGAAGCTACTAGAGAACAATGTGGATCCTGATCAGACTGTGCGTATGCACAAGCTGATCTGGATCTATGTTGGGCTCATAAGCCTTAAGGGAAGTTTTTCCAGATCCTACCTCAAATTATTTTCCGTACAATGCCAAGCCCAGATAGCTCAGTTGTTTAAGTCAGAGTCTGTCAATCCAGGCCCCGGTTTCTCGAAAAAACTTAAGTACTTTCTCATACTCAAATCTGAGCACCGTGCTCAAACCGCACGAAATCCACGTGAACTTCAATCAAATACCCTTCAACGTTGGAGAGTATCCCTTTGAACTTGAGCATGTCCTGATAAGAATATACTTAAGTTTTTCGAGAAACCAGGGCCAGGGTTCACGAGTTTGAACCCCTGCATGGTCAGTATATATTCTGACATTTGACAAGAAGTCATTTGTGTCTCACCAATTGGTGTGAATCATCTATGTGAGAGAGTAGCAGGAGGAACGGTTTGGATATTTTGGTAGTTCTGGTTAGAGAAATACCACGAATTCGCGATTTGGTGCTCCAGACTACAACATTGTGGAATGACCAATTCCATAACAGTTGAAAACGGCGTTAAACCCCAAATAAATCGAATTTTCTAATCAACACGGAGTCGTGGCAATGGCACTGTTGTTAGCGCATCCACTCACGAGTGAGGTCCCATGTTCTATCCCCAGTTGCAGCAAATATCATTTCCGACACAATTTTCTCACACATATGGTTTGATATCATTAACCTATGTGAGCGAGCAGCTGGAGGCTGAGTTTTGATGTTGTGGTAGTACTTGTCTGAGAATCTATAGGCATCCATGGTAAAGTGCTCCAGAGAAAAAATGCAGGCTTCCCTGCTGTAATATACAAATTTTTTACTTTTGATCAGATTTATGAAAGGTCTAAAAAACATGCATTGAAGCCTTTGTACGTCCAACAAGGTAAAGGCTTTGGATAACATTATGTAAGCAATTTCTTCATTTCTGACTCTATTTTCTACAGAGAATGACCGAAAAATGTAAAATTCCATTCGCTTGAAATTGTCTTCCGCAACACTTGAATTTTCATAAGTCAAATTTTGACATTTGATAATGGGTTAATTGGTAATTGTTTCCTGGAATGAAATATCAAAGAATAGTTATTTGAAATACCAGATTTAAAATGTTGGTGCCTTCTTTTGTGTGAAATAGCAATAAATTTTGTGCTAGAATAGACAGGGATTATCGTATGGATAAATCGTTGGTGTTGTTATGAAACCTGGTAACTACAGCTTCAATCAAGCTTTAGTTGTGACATTGTAGATTTACACTGACAAAATGCTATTGTTTGTCCGGAATTACATTATTGTGTATTTGATAAAATTGATCCCTAAACTGGCTACATTTCAGACCCCCAGTCTCAGGAATCCATGGAGGCCCTGACGGAGCATATTCAATCGCCCTGTCTGGAGGGTATGATGATAATGTGGATTGGGGAGAGTGTTTTACTTATACTGGAGAAGGTACTTGAAGCATCATTTTGCTGCTTTTCAACAAAAACCTCGTAACTGCAGCTTGTTTTAAGCTGCAGTTACAAGGTTTTCGTTGAAAAGCGATAATTTAACTTGTTTCAGACCCACTGTGGCTGGAATTCATGGAGGCCCGGACGGAGCATATTCAATTGCTTTATCTGGAGGATATGATGACAATGTGGATTGGGGAGAATGTTTTACTTACACGGGAGAAGGTAATGTAGAATTTCAGCAAAAGAGGTCTGGCACAAATATTTACTGATCGTTTCCATGAGTTTTGGAAAGCCATTGAAAGATGACCAGCATTATGCATTTTTAGCTCGACTTTTCGAAGAAAATGAGAGCTTATACTGTCAACCGGGCGTCGGCGTTGGCATCGGCGTTGCAACAAAGGTTAAAGTTTTTTCAAACATCAATGACTTCCATACTATCAAAGGGATTCAACCCAAACTTGGAATACTTATTCACCATCACACCCGTTACCTTACTACCAGGGCCCATGACCCTTGCTCCTCTATATTTGGAGTTATGCCCCCTTTTTCAAACATCAATGACTTCCATACTATCAAAGGGATTCAACCCAAACTTGGAATACTTATTCACCATCACACCCTCTACCTTACTACCAGGACCCATGACCTTGGGTCCACTATATTTGGAGTTATGCCCCCTTTATACTAAGCAACTAAAAGTCGAGCGGGCTGTCTTCGGACAGCTCTTGTATAACATAATTGTACCCCCGCAAAATGAATTATTGCCGCATAGGACAAGTGGATTATGGGAATGAAAGGATATGTGTAAAATATTACACAGAAAATATTGAGACAAGATAAGAGAATGCTGGTTATCAACATTTTTATAAGCCCAAAGGGACTTACTATGTTATGGCCGTAGTCGTCTGTCTGTCCGTCAGATACCAATTCTTGTGTGTGCAACTCTTCCTACAGTTTCAATAGGAATTTGATCAAACTTGCGACAATGAATTTCCATGGTGTCTAGTTGTGTACTCAACACTGTTAGCATGTGTTTCTTTTTAGCTCACCTGAGCACAAAGTGCTCAAGGTGAGCTATTGTGATCACTTTTTGTCCGTCGTCCGTCTGTCCGTCCACAATTTGGTGTTTACGCTCTAGCATCCACAAATATTAATCAATCTTGATCAAACTTTGTCAAAACAAGTATGGTCATAAGTTCTCGGATGAGTTCGATTATGGGCCAGATCGGACCCGAATGTGCTGAGTTATCTGCCCTTGAATGTCAAAAAATGCCGTTTTTGACTTTGTTTACACTCTAGCATCTACAATTATTGATCAATCAAAACAAAACTTGGAGACAATGTTGGAGACCATAAGATCTGGCATGAGTTTGGTTTTCAGTATGATCTGATCAGAAAGATGAGAGTTATGTGCCCTTGAATTCGACAAAATTGCGATTTTCGGCTGTTTTTGACCTTGTTTACACTCTAGAATCTACAATTAAAAACTAATCAAGACAAAACTTGTACACAATGTTGGGGACCATAAGATCTTGGATGAGTTCGATTTTCAGTTTGATCTGATTAGAAAGTCCAGAGCTACATGCCCTTGAATTTGACAAAATTGCCACATTCGGCTGGTTTTGACCTTGTTAACACTTTAGAATCTACAATTATTTATCAATCAAGACAAAACTTATACATAATATTGGGGACCATAAGATCTTGGATGAGTTTGATTTTCAGTTTGATCTGATTAAAAGTCCAGAGTTACATGCCCTTGAATTTGAAAAATTTGTCATTTTCGGCTGTTTTTGACCTTGTTTACACTGTAGAATCTACAATTATATATCAATCAAGACAAAATTTGGACACAATGTTGGGGACCATAACATCTCGGATGAGTTCGATTTTCAGTTTGATCTAATTAGAAAGTCCAGAGTAATGTGCCCCTGAATTTGACGAAATTGCCATTTTCGGCTGTTTTCGACCTTGTTTACACTCTAGAATCTACAATTGTCAATCAATCAAGACAAAGCTTGGACACAATGTTAGGGACCATAAGATCTCGGTTCAGTTTGATTTTCAGTCTGATCTGATCAGAAAATCAAGAGTTGCGTGCCTTTGAATTTGACAAAATTGCTGTTTTTGGCTGTTTTCGACCTTCTTTACACTCTAGAATCTACAATTATTGACCAACCAAGACAATTCTTGGACACATTGTTGGGGACCATAAGATCTTGGATGAGTTGGATTTTCAATTGGATCTGATTAGAAAGTCGAGAGTTATGTGCCCTTGAAGTTGATAAAATGCCGTTTTCGGCGGTTTTCGACCTAGACTGGTACCCATTCGTGTAAATAACTGAATTTACGACTGGGAACAGGTACTGCATTCTGTCCTTTGATTGGTCAATCGATATAATCGATAGACCAATGAAACGGCTCGGTGTATGGAAAGCGTCACCTGTCCAGGCCGTCTGAGTGACCGTCAGATATTAGCTATTACCGTACTTAAATCCGTAGTAGATTTCAGGTACGGGAACCAGACTATTTTCGACCTTGTTTATACTCTAGAATCTGTAATCATTTATCATTCAAGACAAAACTTGGACACTATGTTTGGCACCGTTACATCTCAGATGAGTTTGATTTTCACAATGTTATTGATCATAAGTTCGTTTTCAGTCTTAAAGTCAATATCAATTGAATTGAACAAAAATGTTGCTCATATCATTTTGGTTCAGGTGAGCGATATAGGACCATCATGGTCCTCTTGTTTATATTCTAGGTGGAAGGGACCTTAAAGGAACAGCTGCCAAACCAAAGGTAATACCTGTAATCTTTTTGTTAGAAATCCCTTAGTCCCATCCCTTTCCCAAACTTTGAAAGCTATTGCATGGGACAAAATGGATATTTATAAAGATAGGATTTGTGCCAAATATAGTACACAAAGTATTGATGCAAAAGGAGAAATTGCTGATTTCTTCTTTTGTCTCAATATTTTCCCAATCATTTTCTACTGGGGACATAAAAAACAGGTGGTGTTTGGGAGAGTATTAAGGAAACATTTTCGACTGGTCTGATTTGAAAGCTGGTACAGTAAATAAAGTGGGTGGTGATAGGATTTGTGTACAGAATGGGAATAGAAATTTTGAGGCAAAAGGAGAAAATGCTGTGTTTAAGTAAGCATTTTCTCTGTTTGCCTCAATGTTTTCCCAAGTTTCTTTTATTGGAGATGTCAAAAGCTATATTGTACCCAAAGTCAACATTGATAATCATTCATTTTGTCGTCGGCAGCAGCTTTTGAAATGGATCGCCCAAAAATGTGTTTGGTAAAGGATTATCTAAACCATTGGAAAAGAAAACATTGAGCATTGAAATTGCTATTCATCAATATTTTCTTTTCCATCGATGTTTCCTATATATTTCTTGCACAATTTTCCTGTTTCATAGCCCATGTTGATTCTGTATTTCAGAACTTGCGCAGTGCCCCTCAGTCCAAGGATCAAACCCTGACCCGTGGTAACTTGGCACTCAGCAGAAATGTGGATACGGGAAATCCTGTACGAGTCATACGAGGTTACAAGTTGACGAGTCAATTTGCACCAGAGGAGGGATATAGATATGATGGTAAGATTCATTAAATGGTTCCCTCACAGTGATACTTATTGACTTGCCTCTAGAAAAATTCTCGAAAAACATAATGGAAAATAAAGAAATTGCTTGTGACAAGCAATTTCTCCATTTTCCACAATGTTTTCTCACCAAAAATGGACAGATTTTCAAAATTTCTTCAACATCAAATTGTTGTCTGAAACACCTTTTATATTGGAACTGTCCAAAATTTAGTAACTTGGCACCCAGCTGTAATGTGGATACGGGAATTCCTGTACGAGTTATACAAGGAACTGTCCAAAATTTTGCTGTTTGGTAATGAGAGGGAACTTAGCGGTAATGCGGATACGGGAAATTCGGTGCGAGTTATTAGAGGGTACAAGTTGACGAGTGAATTTGCACCAGAGGAGGGCTATAGATACGATTCATTGAACCATTCCCTCACAGTGATACTTTTTGACTCACCTCTAGAAAAATACTCAGAAAAACATAGTGGAAAATGAAGAAATTGCTTGTGACAAGCAATTTCTTCATTTTCCACAATGTTTTCTCACCAAAAATGGACAGATTTTCAGAAGTTCTTCATCATGAAAACATCTTTCAAATTGAAACCGTCCAAAATTTTGCTGTTTGGTAATGAGAGGTAACTTGGCACTCAGCAGAAATGTGGATGCGGGAAATCCGGTGAGGGTCATTATAGGGTACAAGTTGACGAGTCAATTTGCGCCAGAGGAGGGATATAGATACAATGGTAAGATTTTCTTTATTCCTGTGATCATTTTTAATGTTAAAGCAAAAACTACAACAACACATAATTTTTCAACGTTTCGGCGTATGCCTTCTTCAGGAAATATCTTTATTGTGATCATTTTGGAAATTGATTATCGTGCCAATGGCTTGCAAGGTAAAAACTAACAATACTTTTCCAAACAACACCTCGATTTGATGGTGACACTCCTTTAGAAAAATACTCGGAAAAACATATTGGAAAATGAAGATATTGCTTGTGACAAACAATTTCTTCATTTTCCACAATGTTTTTATACCAAAATTGGACAGATTTTCAAAAGTTCTTCAACATGAAAACACCTTTCAAATTGGAACCGTCCAAAATTTTGCTGTTTGGTAATGAGAGGGAACTTGGCCGTAATGTGGATACGGAAAATCCAGTATGAGTCATTAAAGGGTACAAGTTGGTGAGTCAATTTGCTCCAGAGGAGGGATATAGATACGATGGTAAGATTCATTGAACCATTCCCAAACAGCCAAAATTTGGACTGTTCCAATTTGAAAGCATCTGCAGACCACAAAAGGGATGTTGATGAAGATAGAATTTGTGTATAAGATTGCACAGAAAATATTGAGACAAAAGGAGAAACTGCTGATTATCAGCAGCTTCTTCAGTTGTCTCAATGTTTTCTGAAGTCTTTTCCGTTATGGACGTCAAAACCAGGTCTTGCATGGGAAAGGGTTAAATTATTCCCTCTCAGTGATGCTTTTTGACTCGCCTCTAGAAAAATACTCGGAAAAACATTGTGGAAAATGAAGAAATTGCTTGTGACAAGCAATTTCTCCATTTTCCACAATGTTTTCTCACCAAAAATGGACAGATTTTCAAAATTTCTTCAACATAAAATTGTCGTCTGAAACACCTTTTACATTGGAACTGTCCAAAATTTAGTAACTTGGCACTCAGCCGTAATGTGGATGCGGGAAATCCGGTACGGGTCATCAGAGGGTACAAGTTGACAAGTCAATTTGCACCAGAGGATGGATATAGATACGATGGTAAGATTTTCATTATACCCCCACCTACGAAGTAGAGGGGGGTATATTGGTTTCACCATGTCTGTCTATCTGTCCATCCGTCCGTCCGTCCGTAGACTTTTTCGTTTCCGTGCTCTAACTCAATAACCGTTTGACCTAGGATCATGAAACTTTACACAGTTGTTGCCCATGACCCAAGGAGGTGCCCTATTGTTTTGGGGTCACAAAGGTCAAAGGTCACAATCAGACTTTGATTAAAATCCGTTTCCGTGCTCTAACTCAACAACCGTTTGACCTAGGATCATGAAACTTTACACAGTTGTTGCCCATGACCCAAGGAGGTGCCCTATTGTTTTGGGGTCACCAAGGTCAAAGGTCAAGGTCACTATCGGACTTTGTTTAAAATCCGTTTCCGTGCTCTAAGTCAAGAACCGGTTGACCTAGGATCATGAAACTTTACACAGTTGTTGCCCATGACCCAAGGAGGTGCCCTATTGTTTTGGGGTCACCAAGGTCAAAGGTCAAGGTCACAACCGGACTTTGTTTAAAATGCGTTTCCGTGCTCTAAGTCAAGAACCGGTTGACCTAGGATTATGAAACTTTACACAGTTGTTGCCCATGACCCAAGGAGGTGCCCTATTGTTTTTGGGCCACCAAGGTCAAAGGTCAAGGTCACAATTGGACTTTGTTTAAAATCCGTTTCTGTGCTCCAAGTCAAGAACCGGTTGACCTAGGATCATGAAACTTTACACAGTTGTTGCCCTTGACCCAAGGAGGTGCCCTATTGTTTTGGGGTCACCAAGGTCAAAGGTCAAGGTCACAATCAGACTTTGTTTAAAATCAGTTTCCGTGCTCTAAGTCAAGAACCGGTTGACCTAGGATCATGAAACTTTACACAGTTGTTGCCCATGACCCAAGGAGGTGCCCTATTGTTTTTGGGCCACCAAGGTCAAAGGTCAAGGTCACAATTGGACTTTGTTTAAAATCCGTTTCCGTGCTCCAAGTCAAGAACCGGTTGACCTAGGATCATGAAACTTTACTCAGTTGTTGCCCTTGACCCAAGGAGGTGCCCTATCGTTTTGGGGTCACCAAGGTCAAAGGTCAAGGTCACAATCAGACTTTGTTTAAAATCAGTTTCCGTGCTCTAAGTCAAGAACCGGTTGACCTAGGATCATGAAACTTTACACAGTTGTTGCCCGTGACCCAAGGACGTGCCCTATTGTTTTGGGGTCACCAAGGTCAAGGTCACAATCAGACTTTGTTTAAAATCGGTTTCCATGCTCCAAGTCAAGAACCGTTTGACCTAGGATCATGAAACTTTACACAGTTGTTGCCCATGACCCAAGAAGGTGCCCTATTGTTTTGGGGTCACCAAGATCAAAGGTCAAGGTCACAATCAGACTTTGTTTAAAATCAGTTTCCGTGCTCTAAGTCAAGAACCGGTTGACCTAGGATCATGAAACTTTACACAGTTGTTGCCCATGACCCAAGGAGGTGCCCTATTGTTTTTGGGCCACCAAGGTCAAAGGTCAAGGTCACAATTGGACTTTGTTTAAAATCCGTTTCCGTGCTCCAAGTCAAGAACCGGTTGACCTAGGATCATGAAACTTTACTCAGTTGTTGCCCTTGACCCAAGGAGGTGCCCTATCGTTTTGGGGTCACCAAGGTCAAAGGTCAAGGTCACAATCAGACTTTGTTTAAAATCAGTTTCCGTGCTCTAAGTCAAGAACCGGTTGACCTAGGATCATGAAACTTTACACAGTTGTTGCCCATGACCCAAGGAGGTGCCCTATTGTTTTGGGGTCACCAAGGTCAAGGTCACAATCAGACTTTGTTTAAAATCGGTTTCCATGCTCCAAGTCAAGAACCGTTTGACCTAGGATCATGAAACTTTACACAGTTGTTGCCCATGACCCAAGAAGGTGCCCTATTGTTTTGGGGTCACCAAGATCAAAGGTCAAGGTCACAATCAGACTTTGTTAAAAATCCGTTTCCGTGCTCTAAGTCAAGAATTGGTTGACCTACAGCACTTTTTCAGTGACAAGGCGCTAGTAGGGGGTATTTGTCCGCTTTGCGACAGTTCTAGTTTTTCTGGTGATCATTTTGGAAACTGGTCATTGGCTGGCAACTTAGCCCATTACCACACAGTAAAGCCTTTTATTGTCTCACAAGATGTAGGCTTTTGAAAACATTTTGGAACATGAAGAAATTGCTTGTGACTAAACAAAACATCCTCAAAAAGTATAGTTTGAGTCTTAATACTGTTGTCTGCAACACCTTTGAATTTGGACAAGTCTAAAATTTTGCTGTCTGGAAATGGGTTAAGTAGTCTTAGCTGTAAGCCATAAGGAAGTATGATGACACTTTTAGTGATAGCTCTTGTTATACCTCTGCTAAACAAATGTTCTTTTTGGGGTGAATACTGGAATCAGCCTGTCTGTCTGTCTACCAGTGTACAAAATAGTAATAATTTTGTGTCAGGGTATTGCTGGATTTGGGGTATGGAACTTTGCTCCGAGAATGTTTGATAACTGTTGATTCCATTCTTGTCAATCTTATTAAAATATCATGTAAACTTTGAAGCAACATCTGACAGGCACCTGGTAGGGGTCATCTCCAATTACCTTTGTCTCTGAACAAACAAATAAACGCTTTCAAGATTCTGAAAACGATTAGAACAGAAGACTACCTCTCAATGACCTGCCATTTTAGTGCAGAGCCACATGTTTGCTTATGCTTGTCTTGCAAAACCATGCACAACAAGAGTTTTGATTAGTTAGATTAAAATGGATAATATCGGAAATCTAGGGTGTCTTTATATTCGTGACTCTCAGATGTTACTGTAAAACATCTGGTTTTAATCTGATTCCATTCTTGTAGGATTGTATACGGTAGAAAAAGCGTGGTACACAACGGGTAGTGCTGGATTCGGAGTATGGAAATTTGCACTGAGAAGGTTGGACGATCAAGCCCCTCCCCCATGGGAGTTTATAGAGGTATATCTTTGTTTACAAAAATTGCAACTCGTCTGCATGAAAGGGACCTTATGGGAAGCCAGCCCATAAACCAAATTTTGAGAAATGTATCACACTTTACATAGGTTTACTAGATGTCATACTTGGAAATTGAACACATAATGAAATATGGTAAACATTCCAGATTTTGAAAATTATTTTAAAGTGAGAAGTATCGACCCTACTCGATGAGACAATTCAACTAAGTACCCATAACATAGGCTTTGATAAATATTTAGTAAAATATTGCATTTTGAAAAGCCATTACCCCCTCTTATCTATATTTCTGCTGTCATATTCACATACTTTTAATTTCAGTTATTTTGAAGTTATTTCCAAATTCAAGTAGTAAGGCCAGTGAGCTATTGTCATGGCATTGTGTATGTCGTGCATCTCTCCATCATTGCGTGCATCAGATCACTTTTTTAGCTCACCTGAGCAACATGCTCAAGGTGAGCTTTTGTGATCACCCTGTGTCCGGCGTGCGTCGTGCGTCGTGCGTTGTGCGTCGGAAGTCGTCAACAATTTCTTTAAACATCTTCTCCTCCTTAACCACTGGGCCAATCCTAACCAAACTTGGCAGGCATGTTCCCTGGGTGACCCTTTTCAAAACTTGTTTTCAGATTTTTGATTCGTCAAAAAATGTGGGCGTGGCAGGGCGGGGCTTATCAGACTTAGAGAAATTGTTAAATAATTCTTCAAAAATCTTCTTCTCCTTAACCATTGAGTCAATTTCTACCAAAGTTGGCAGAAATGTTCCTTGGGTGACCCTTTTCAAAACTTGTTTTCAAATTTTTGATTCGTCAAAAAATGTGGGTGTGGCAGGGCGGGGCTTATCAGACTTAGAGAAATTGTTAATTAATTCTTCAAAAATCTTCTTCTCCTTAACCATTGAGTCAATTTCTACCAAAGTTGGCAGAAATGTTCCTTGGGTGACCCTTTTCAAAACTTGTTTTCAAATTTTTGATTCGTCAAAAAATGTGGGCGTGGCAGGGCGGGGCTTATCAGACTTAGAGAAATTGTTAAATAATTCTTCAAAAATCTTCTTCTCCTGAACCATTGAGTCAATTTCTACCAAAGTTGGCAGAAATGTTCCTTGGGTGACCCCTTTCAAAACTTGTTTTCAAATTTTTGATTCGTCAAAAAATGTGGGTGTGGCAGGGCGGGGCTTATCAGACTTAGAGAAATTGTTAAATAATTCTTCAAAAATCTTCTTCTCCTGAACCATTGAGTCGAGTTTTACCAAAATTGGCAGAGATGTTCCTTTGGAGACCCTTTTTAAAACTTGTTTTCAAATTTTTGATTCCTCAAAAAATGTGGGCGTGGCAGGGCGGGGCTTATCAGACTTAGAGAAATTATTAAATAATTCTTCAAAAATCTTCTTCTCCTTAACCATCATGTCAATTTTTACCAAAGTTGGCAGAAATGTTCCTTGGGTGACCCTTTTCAAAACTTGTTTTCAAATTTTTGATTCGTCAAAAAATGTGGGCGTGGCAGAGCGGGGCTTATCAGAATTTGAGAAATTGTTAAATAATTCTTTAAAAATCAAATGTTTATACAATGTGTACCAATATTGGCTGGAATGTTTCTTGAGTGACTGTCTTCACTGTGTGTCGAGAAATATTTGATTCGTCAAAAAATGAGGGCATGGCAGGGCGGGGCTTATCAGACTTAGAGAAATTGTTACATAATTTTTCAAAAATCTTCTTTTCCTTAACCAATGAGTCAATTTTTACCAAACTTGGCAGAAATGTTCCTTTGGTGACCCTTTGCAAAACTTGTTTTCAAATTTTTGATTCGTCAAAAAATGTGGGCAGGCAGGGCGGGGCTTATCAGACTTAGAGAAATCATGAAAAAAAATCTTTAAAAATCAACCATTGGTCAAATTTGAAGTAAACTTGGCAGATCTGTTTCTTGAGTGACTGTTTTCAATGTGTGTTCATGAATTTTTTTATTTGTCAAAAAATGTAGGCATGGCAAGGCGGGGCTTATCAGACTTGGAGAAATCATTAAACAATTCTTTGAAAATTTTCTTCTCCTTAACCGTTGGACCAAATTATACCAAATTATTCAGGAATGTTCCTTAAGTACCCCTTTTTATCTTAATTACAAATTTCTGATTCGTAAAAAATGTGGACATGGCAGGGTGGGACTTATTCAACTAGGAGAAATGATAAGAAAAATCAACTGTTGGGCCAATTTGTACCAGGGATGTTGCTTGAGTGACTCTTTGTAACAATAATATTGTTTGTGAATTTTTGATTTGTTAAAAAAAATGAGTGTGGCAGGGTAGGGCTTATCAGACTTAAAAAAGTCGTACAGAAATTCTTCAAAAATCAATTATGGGGCCAATTTAAACCAAGTATAGCAAAATGCTCATTGAGTTACTCTTTTCAAACACTTTGTTGTAAATTTTTGACAGGTTAATAAATGTTGATGAGGCAAGGAGGGGCTTAAAATATTAAGCATATTAATGCTTGTAATGTATCATTCTGATGTTTCAAAATTTAATTGTAAAAGTTAAATCTTGGTTATAAAAATCAAACTGGAACAGCACATGATATTCAATATTTAAGATGTCACTACATGCAATATGATTGAATACTAATGTGACAGCATTGCATTCATTGGAAATTATGAAACTTTATTAACAATAATTTGATACGACTTATATATTTGTTCACAACAAAATTTATATCATACACAATCAAATACAGGAAGAACTCAGGTGAGCGATATCAGTGCCTTTCAGGCACTCTTGTCTTTAAAGATCTTCCCTTCTCAAACCAGTTTGCCAATTTTGACTAAACTTTGCATGGGTGACCCTATAATTAAAGTTAAATAGTTCAAAGAATTTTGATTGGTCCATAAATGTGGGTGTGACAGGGCGGGGCTTATCAGACTTAGAAAAATCACAAAATAATTCTTTAAAAATCAACCATCTGGCTAATTTTGACCAAACTTGGCAGAAATGTACCTTGGGTGAATCTTTTCTTAAATTGGCATTGAAACCTTGATAGGCCTATAAATGTGGGTGTGGCAGGGCGGGGCTTATCAGACTTGCAGAAATCTTAAAGTAATTCTTTAAATATCTTCTCCTCTCAAAACAGTGGGCCAATTTTAACCAAACTTTGCAGGAATGTTCCTTTGATGACCCTTTACTTAAATTGTTCAGAGAATTTCGATTGGTCCATAAATGTGGGTGTGACAGGGCGGGGCTCATCATCCAGACTTGGAGAAATCTTAAAGTAATTCTTTAAAAATCTTCTCCTCTTAAAGCAGTGGGCCAATTTTGACTAAACTTTGCAAGAATGTTCCTTGGGTGACCCTTTACTTAAATTGTTCAAAGAATTTTGATTGGTCCATAAATGTGGATGTGACAGGGCGGGGCTTATCAGACTTAGAGAAATCACAAAATAATGCTTTAAGAATCAACCATTCGACCAATTTTGACGGAACTTGGCAGAAATGACCTTGCACGACTCTTTTTCTTAAATTGTCTGTTAAATTCTGATTGGTCCATAAATGTGGGCATGGCAGGTTGGGGCTTATCAGAATTGGAGAAATCACTAAATAATTCTTTATAAATCAACCAATGGGCCTATGTAGACCAATTTTGACTGTAATGTTCCTTGGGTGGCCCTTTGGTATGTGAAATTTTGATTGGTCCATTAATGTTGGCAAGGCATGGCGGGACTTATCAGAATGGGAGAAATCACGAAAAAATTCTTTAAAAACTAACAATAGCTCAATTTAGTACAAACTTGGCAGAAATGTTCCTTGGGTGTTCCTTTACTTATATTGTTAGTGAAATTTTGATTGGTCTATAAATGTGGGTGTGGCAGGGCAGGGCTTATCAGAATTGAACAAACCATGAAATAATTCTTTGAAAATAAACAAAGGGCCAATTAGCAGAAGTGATCCTTGGGTGACCCTTTTCAAGATTTGGCAGTGTGAGGCTTCCAAGAAATCATGAGATAATTCATTTCCTTTAGCCAGTGGAGCAATACAGGCCCTCTTGTTCAAATCTTGATAATCCATTCCCACATAGTTACGCCATTTGATGCCCAAGAATCTGGATTTGAAAGACACTGTGGAAAATCAAGAAATTGCTTGTAACAAGGAATTTGCTTCATTTTCCATAAGTTTTTTTTTTTACACAAGACAAACAAAATTGAAATCTTAAACACTTTATATTGTTTTCTACAGCTTCTTTGAATTTGCACTAGTCTAAACTTTTGCCATCTGGTAATAGGTTTACAATATTTTTCTATATTTACTTTTCAGTCTGAATCCAAGACCAGTGAACCCAACAACAATGATACTAAATCAGATGAGGTGAGTTTAATCCATTCCCTCATATTGACCCAGGTTTTGATGTCCCTATCAGAATTGGGAAAACATTGAGACAAAAGAAATTACCAACAGTTTCTCCTTTTGTCTCAATATTTTCCATGCTATATTGCACACAAATTCTATGTCAAACAAGGCCCATTTGTCATCTGCAGCAGCTCTTGAAAAGAAAATTTTAAGAATTTGCCGTTTGGGAAAGGGTTAACCCATTCCAACATATTGACCCATGTTCCAATGCAGAATAATATGAAGCTGCAGTCTACCTAAAAGTTTTGTCGTTACACAAATTCTATCTTGATTAACTTTTATTTTCTTGTGAGCAACAGCTTTCAAATTGGACCACCCTAAAAATTTAACGGTAGGGAAAGGTTTAACTTTGTAGTTAGCGATAACTCTCAAGTTAACCAACTTGAAATTTTGTTGTATAGGAAAGGTTTGAACCCCCATTCCATTATTAATTGTAGGAAAGCGAGAAAGAAAATTCTAAGTCAAAAGTCACAGACAAAGTGTCAGAGGAGGAAAACAAAGAAAATGAAAAGATTGAAGAAAAAGATACAGAACAGACTGATGATGGGATTGAAGAGAATGACAATGAAGAAAATGAAAATACAGAAACAAATGAAGAAAAGGATAAGGAACAATCTAATGAAGAAAAGATGGATAAAGAAAATGAGGAAAAAGTCACAGAGGCTGAAGGAGACTTGTAAAAAAAATTGTGAAAAGTAAACCCTTTCCCAAACAGCAAAGTTTAAGGGTGCTGATGCTTTTGGAAGTAAGTTAAATTAGAGCATTTGAAAAAAGATTCCATGTTTGGGAAAGGGTTGTTACTCATATATTCATATAATCATATATCCATTCATGTGCTTTCATCTCATATACTTCATGAATTTATACGCTTTTCAGAGCTTCAGATTTACAGTGGGCCCGGGCCATTTGACACACTATTTGCAAATATGGCCCATCACTTCTCAACTCCAGGGGCCAAGCGGCCCAAGCTTTTACAAATTTTTTATATCACTATGTTTATTTTCATTGCTATGGCCCATCATTTCCAAAAATGACCCATCAATTTCCCTGCCATGGGTCATTTTGACCCATCACTCTTCAAATAAATCTGAAGCTCTGGCTTTTGTGTAAACCCTTTCCCGAATAAGACCTGGGCATGATGTGCCTTTAAGAAAAGAATTGAGAAAAGATTGAGACTAAAGAAAAAATAGCTGGAAACCAGCATTTTCTCCTCTTCTTTCAATATTTTCATATATTGCCCCATATTCTTGTCTATGTAAGTTTACATTGCAGCAGTTTAAGATTTTCATGTTTGGGATAGGGTTAAAATTTTGTTATTCATTTGTCCATAAATGTGCTTGCATATCATATACAGTCGACACTCGTTGTGTCGAAGTCAGAGGGGCCATCAAAATATCTCGACATATCCGGAGTTCGACTCATCCGATTTCATTTTGTTTCGAATTAAATGACATTTGACCATTCTATTGTTCATCAAAAGCATTCATAATTGAAATATAGTAGAAAAAGGAAAGAAATTGCTCGAGACGAGCAATTTCTATCCTTTTCCTACTAAATTTCAATGGCATATTTATTTCATATTACATGTAATTTTGTTTAAACTTTTGAAGATCCGTTGAAGAGGACGGGACCAAACATTCACTTCGACTTAAGCGGAAATTCGACTTATCCGATGTCGACATAACGATTGTCGACTGTGTTTCATAAATACGCTTTTGTGTAAACCCTTTCCTGAATAAGACCTGGGTATGATATACCCATAAGAAAAAACTTGAGAAAAGATTGAGACAAAAGAATAAAATGCTGTAAACCAGCATTTTCTCCTTTTACCTATATTTTCAGATCTAACCCCATTTTTAGCGAGCCGGGACTTTATGTCCGGGGAGCTAATGTCACAGCCCTAGTGTCGGCGTCGCGTCCCGTCGCCTCTTCACTTGAAAAACTTTAACCTGGTCTATATCTCAGGCACTATTAGAGATACAGCCTTGATATTTCATACATAGATACATCTAGACAAGACCTTTCATTTGGGACTTTGATCTAGTGACCTTGACCTTGGAGTTTGACCTACTTTTGAAAAACTTTAACCTGGCCTATATCTCATGCACTATAAGTGATAGAGCCTTGATATTTCACACATGGATACCTACTGCCAAGACCTTTCAATTGTGACCGTGACCCTCGACCTTGTGACCTTGACCTTGGAGTTTGACCTACTTTTGAAAAATTTGCTGTTTTTGTGACAAGCTCCCGTATGGGCGAGCTACGTTGTCCACGGACAACTCTTGTTCTGTCTACATTAGCCTTTATTACACTGCAGCAGTTGAAAATTGCCATGTTTGGGAAAGGGTTAACATTTTGTTATTCATTTCTTCATTCATGTGCTTTCATCTCATATAATTCATATTCATAATTATGCTTTTTTAAACAATTAGGGCATTTACAATCATAAAATTGCAGTATTTATCAGGTTTTGTTATGAAATTCCCCAAAATCTCTTGATTTTTGGTGACTATAAATTTTGAAGACATGAATCTGTAGCACGGTGTATAATCACATGACTTAGAATTTCCAATAATCTTCAATAACTTTGTCAATATTTGATCAATCTGAATTCGGTTTGAAGCAGAGAATGTTGGAAATTGTTAGGAATAACCTGGACGTTGTTGATTCTTGAAAAATCAGCTGATAAAAAAGTTATTGAAGATAAACCAAAATTTTGGTTTATCTTCAATAACTTTTTTGTCAGTTGATTTATCGAAAATCCACCGTGTCCATCTAATGCATGGCTTCTGTCCACCTTCTCTGCTTCAAACCGAATTCAAATTGGTCCCATATTAACAAAATAATCGAAGATTTTCTGAAAATGTTGTATCATGTGATTATCCACTGTGTGTAGGGTACATTTGAAGATGAAGGGGCATTACACACGGTGGATAACACACGTGACTTTTGGGAAGCGTTAACTCCGAAAAAATTGTCCGCTTCAAGGTGTGTTTTGTTTAATTTCTCAGCTTATACTCTATTGATTTTGACGAGATAAAGTGCACGGAACGCGCATTTGAGAGGGCCATTCCCATTTGTAATTCACTCTGCTCCGAATCCCGTGGTTTCTTCAAACATTCAAGCGAAAGTTTTGTTCGGCGCATGTGAACGCTTCCCACTTTCGTTTGCACTTACAAACATTTTGGCTCGAATGTTTGAAGAAACCACTGGATTTGGAGCAGAGTGAGTTAGAGCCGGGATTAGCCCTCTCAAAGGCGCGTTCCGTGCGCTTTATCTCATCAAAATCAATAGAGTATAAGCGGAGAAATTAAACAAAACGTGCTTTGAAGCGGACGATTTTTTCGTTGTGAACGCTTCCCAAAAGTCACGTGGGTTACCCACCGTGTTACACTGATTTACTTGAAGCTGTATTTGACATACAAAGCTCAAATTTGGTATGCAACTTCCTTTCAATGATATATGTCTGTTCCGAGCAATTTGACCTTCCTCAAGGTCATCCCTTAACCCTTAATAACCCTTTACGCAACGAAAACTTAACATTTGAGAAAAATGGCCATTTCGGGGGCATTTGTGTTTCATTAACACATCTTGTTTGAGCTCTGTAGCAAAACCTCATGTATCCTTTAACCCATTACTGAACAATGACTCTTTTTGACTACCTACAAAACAATGACTGTGGAAAACATAATGGAAAATGAAGAAATTGCTTGTGACATGCAATTTCTTCATTATCCACAATGTTTTCTACCCCAAAAGACCAAAAAATAATGAATTATATTCACTTTAAATTTGAATTTGGACCAACCAAAAATTTTGTTGTTTGGTAATGAGTTAACTAGAGCTACAGATAAGATAGATTGAAGGCTTTAGAAAATACAATATTTCATCATTTGTTCATCATATATCGTTGGTCACGTTCGAAAATGTCGTAACTACAGCTTATTTAAGCTGTAGTTACGAGTTTTTCGAATGTGAACGACGATATATAGCTCGGGGATAAGTCAGCAATATAAGACCATAATCATTCATTATCATCATCTTTGTTTTTATTACGTTTTTAAATAATTTTGAATTTTATCTCTTAATAATTTTAGTGCCATCATTATCATCATCGTCATCACACTATGTTTATAAAAATTTAAAAATTATTTCAGAGAATTTTTAAATGTCAACCAAGTGTGATTAAAATAGCTTTAAATTTTAGAAAATTGTGATAATTTCATTTTCCCATTAATTCTCATTGGTACTTTCTGACTCCATTTTGAAAAGAAATGCTTCTGAAAACGTTGTGGAAAATGAAGAAATTGCTTGTGACAAGCAATTTCTGCATTTCCCACAATGTTTTCTACCCAAAGAGACCAAAAAATGTAAAATTCTATTCACTTGAAATTTTCGTCTGCATTATCTTTGAATTTGGACCAGATAAAGGTTTTGCCATCGCAGTTGGTAGCGCATCTGCCTCTCACTTTAGAGGTTCTGGGTTCGATACCTGACTGCGGCAAATATCCTTTCCAACAAATGTCACCCACCTATGGTTTGTTATCATTAACATATGTGGGGGAGCAGCGGGAGGCTCGGTTACTGTTAGGATGTTGTGGTAGTACTGGTACGAGAAATGACATATACCCATGGTTAGGTACTCCAGCTGCCGCGATATGATCATAGCAGTTGAAAACGGCGTAAAAATAAATCAAACATCCTCCTCACTGTTCGTACGTTACGTACATACGAGATATCATAATCAATCTGATTAGTATCCGGTGTTTACTGACAGTAACGTCTGACAGGCACCAGTGAGGGACCATCTTCAAATACCTTTCCTTTTGAACAATCAAATGAACGCTTTCAAGATTCTGAGAGCGATCGAAAATTTGGCAAGGAGGACAACATATTTCAGTGCAGAACCACATGTTACAAGTGCTTGTCATTGAAAATCACATATCGGTATTACTAGCAACTAAATTGATTAGAATAGATATAACCGATTTTGGTTTTCCCAATGTCATGGAGGATGACCGCTAACTAGCGCCTTTAGATGTTACAGTAAGTTACCACCAGACTTTAAATAGATTGATAACACGATTATTCAAATACACAGACACATTCTTATACACGTCTGCGATACCACTTGTGTCAATGACGCAGGTCGTCAGTCATTGTTCTAATGCATGTTCGAGTTTACTTTGGAATAAGCTGTTTAAGGTAGAATACCCGTAATGTGGCCAATTTGAGATTCATAAAACATCGGATTTTTTCCAGCGGCTTCGTTACGTATCCCAAGCTATTCGGGCGCGGTCATAAACATTCGGCGGTGGAAAGTTCCACCGCCGAATGTTTTCGACGTCGCCCGAATAATTCCGACGTCGCGCGAATCTCATTATGGATGGACTACCTTAAAGTGATTTTCCCAGAACAAAAATAAGAATGGACCAAATCCACTGCTATTTCAAACGACAAATGGATGTTAATATTGACGGATTTTGTACATCTTCTAAAGAATAGAAAAAATTGAGTGTTCAAGAAGATGCTGATGATCCATGCTTTCTTTTCTCTCACTGTTAGGCGTGACTACCTGATATTTTGGAAACAGATCCCTAGCCCAACACATTCTAAGTGATAGATATTCACTATTATCATGCGCAAAATCTTTATGGACAAAAAATGCCTCCTTCCGAATAATGCCCAATTTCCGAAATTTCATTTTGTAATTTTTCTGCAACCAGCATAAAAAAATTTGCGTATTATCGCGAATTGCACATCGCTTGTTTTCTTCGTAAGTCTCGTAAATACAACTTTTAAAGACGCCGTAGGTACGTGATTTTTGGAAGAAAATCCGCGATTCAGTTTTATGAATAGAAATATGCTCCAGTGTCTCATAGTCGAAGCTGAAATATTCGACCTTTTTCACATGAATGAACGTTAGGCTGGTAGCGGAAAATTTGTTGATAGAATTAGCATGCAAAACATGAGTTCGTATTCGAATTAGATTTCCCGTGTTAATGGGAAATTCCTGAAAATGTGGGAAAAACACTTCGCTCTAATCAAACAGCAAATGACGATGCTTTTCAACAAAAACCTCGTAACTGCAGCTTGTTTTAAGCTGCAGTTACGAGCTTTTTTGATGAAAAAATCTTGCTGAAACAACCAGAATGTCAAATGTCATCCTTATGGCACCGTCTTTCGAGAAACTGTTCTGTGCCAGGTGCGAAATATGCCTGATCGAAATTGTATGGTGCGATTAGCGGATAATAATTCGAAAACTAACGGACAGGCGACTGATACGCTAACATAATACGGTCATTCAGACTCACTCATAACACGTTGGATAATCACGTGATACATTTTTTTCAGAAAATCTTCAATAATTTTGTAAATACTGGACCGATTTGAATTCGGTTTGAAGCAGAGAACGTGGACAGACGTCACGTATTAGATGGATGTGATTGATTTTTGAAAAATTAACCAATAAAAAAGTTATTGAAGATAAACTAAAATTTTGGTTTATCTTCAATAACCTTTTTAACAGTTGATTTTTCAAAAATCCAACACGTCCAACTTATTCCGGGCATTTTCCCACCTTCTCTGCTTCAAACCGAATTCAAACAGGTCATGTATTAAAAAAGATATTGAAGATCACTGGAAATTCTGAGTCACATGATTATACACCGTGCATAATAAGATTCGCGAGACGGCGAAATTAATCGGCCAACGTCGTAAACATTCCACCGTCAAATGTTCACGACGTGGCCGGAATAGGTTCGGATGTAACAAATGTTAACAACATCTAAGGAAAAATTCCGACATTGCGCGAATTTCATTTGGGATGGACTGCCTTAATGTGTATAAAATTTCTGATCAAATGTCGTTGTATCAAAGAAACAATCCCCATGCATGTAAAAGATAATTCATAACATAATTTCCAATTAATATACTGCTCGTAAAAATGTCAAATCCCTAATACCAGCGATAAAAAAGGAATAATTCCATTATCTTGTCCGGATGCGAGATTAATATTATTGCACGTGGGGAGATTAATTGCAATGAATTTTGTGTTAAAAATAGACTTGGTTTAGCTTTATGCTTTGATAAATCATGAGTGTGGTTATAAAATTTCGTAACTACGGCTTGAACCAAGCCACAATTACGAGATTTTATTACAACACCCATGGAAATACTATTGTTTGTCCGAAATAACGTCATGGTTAACTGGACAAAATTGTTCCCTATTTGAAATTGATATGGGCCGGGATCTGAAGAAAGGGGAGCAAGTGGCATTTGAGAGTACCATGTTTCCAGATCATCATGTACATAAGATCAGTCTGATCAGGATCAATGCTGCTCTTTTATTGTTACTACAAATCACGGACAAGCTATTCGAGGACAGCATGGATCCAGATCAGACTGTGCGTATGCACAGGCTGGTCTGGATCCAGGTTGTCCTTTAATTCCATAAATGACGTTTTTCCAGATCCTGTTCTTAAAAGCCATAAATGACGTTTTTCCAGATCCTGGCTCATTTGAAATTGCATTATATGGAAAGGGCGACTATCGGGCATGTGAGATCAGCGGATACATGCACACTTATCAGGGTCCGTATTGTTTTATTAAAACTTAATCAAATAGGCTAGTTAACAGATGGTCTTTAAAGTGACATTTCAGAATATTTTGTCATGAATTTTACTTTTATTTTTATCTGAAAGAGCATATTTCCTTATGAAAATTCTAAAAATTTCAAGCCAAAATATTGTGCCGTTTACGAGAAATTTATATTTTTGTGTTAAAATTGAACAAATTGTTGTGGACAACAGTTCGGATTTATATGCAATTTATCCATTATGTCTCAACTTTAAATGCGTGTTTCTCGCTTATTGGCAACAACTTCAAAAAACTAATAGTATTTATACTCATTAGAAAAACCAATCTTGGCATCAAGACATACTTTAAAAAATTGAAATTGGAATGAAATGTCCCTTTAAGCAATGAAAAATATAGATAAAAAAGACAAGAAAAACAGGCGATGATTGCATTTTAATAATCCATCGGTTTTCAACCAAAACACAAAGTTTCTGTTGAAAAGCAACGATTTGGGGGAAAAATTGAATGGAACAAACATTAAAGGGAAAGGATGAATGCCGAAATGTCGCATTTGAAAAATGAACATAAGGTAAGATAGTAAAACTAGTCGATACCCAGAAAAGTAGGCCTACCTTAGAGTGAAAATTTTCTATCCTTGTCAGTCTGCGCAGTCCGACTGACTAGGTTCGATTCTTTACACACTTGCTAGAAAGCCCCTTTTAGTCAGACGTTCCATATTCACCAGAAGGTCCCTTATAGTTTGACGGGGCAGATATTGTCTCTTCGGGCATTTGGAGTCGCGTGACGTTAGAAATATATCATCGTTCATAATGAAAAAGATTATAATGCGAATTAATGATTAACCGCTTTCTCAAACTAAACATGTGTCTTTTCTCGTACCAGTAGTCCCAAAACGGATAAAAGGCTTTGTGAAACCGTTTATTATGCTCCCCCCCCCCCCCCCAAAAAAAAATCGGGGGAGCATATAGTCGCCACGCTGTCCGTACGTCCGTCCGTATGTCTGTCCGTCCGTCCATAGCCAGATCTCGGCAACCCTTGGTCCAAATTAAATGATATGTGAACTCCCCCTAGAGTCCCTTTTCTCCGTTTTCTAATTTGAGGCTGTGTCATGGAAAATGGGGCCTTAATGTAAAAATTAGTTTTTCTCTAATTTCTCTTTATCTAATGGGCAGAATTTAATGAAATTTTGTACTTATGTGACAAATGAGATGTTCTAGACCATATTCTATAAATATTGTGTGTACAAAAAATCTGTCATGGAAAAAGGGGGCTTAATGTATGATAGTTTTTATTTTGTGATAAACTCTTATTCCGGGAGAATTATCCGTCTTTGACGGCTCTTGTTCTGCAAGTAGGTAGGTATGTATTTCTCTAAATTCCGATAGATAAATAAATACATGTACATAAATAAATAATGATACTATTAAACTAATATAATATTATAGATCCCAATTAATGACTTGGTAGAGCATCTCTAGCTGTAAGTTAGAGATGCTCGGCCAGATCATTTATTGAGACCTAAAATGATCAATTCAAAATACATGGCGTTTTAAGATAAATGATGAAAAGATATAGGGGAGGCAATCATTTTTCGGTAGACCACCAAGCCAACATTTGTTACCTCCCTTACCTTGACAAAGACAGGGGGACGCCAAGTGAGCCTGTGTGGCCTTGCGTCGTTCACTTTAGATGATATTGTGACAAGCAAGTCGACATGCAAATTTCACTCAAAGCTGAAAAGACTAAGAGAAATGTATAGTTTTTATTCTTAAAATTCTCTCATGTTTGAAACATAATTATACTGAGATGAAAAAGTTTAGTCAGTATAAAGTTTTTGGTCAATAATTGTGTCCAAAACGTTTTACAATGTCAAACTTTTTACTCATGACAATGTTCAGCCAATTTAAAACAAGTCAGTGAAATTCAATTGGCATCCATGTTTTACTTAACCTTCTTTTTTACAATTCATTCCAAAAGGGGTCAAATTGAAAAGTCACAGCTTCAGGAGTGACTTTTTGTAGAGTCTAAATTCCTGGTAATTGACATGAAAAATCTATCTTTGTATCATTTTTAGGTAGAATAGAAGTCTCTGTGTTGACTGTTGGTGAGGAAACTTCTTTTTAATAGATTATGATTAGATTATGGTGATTTACCCACCCAACCTGTTGCTCCTAGCATTTTACTGCGTTTCAAGAAATCATCGTTCTATCAGGACCAGTAGCTGGTTTACCACTGATACAGAGTGATACAGACAATTAGAAAAAATAACTGACATTCAATATTTGTCAAACAATGCCAGAGATCTGGCTGAGCCAATGCTCGAAAAGCCAAATCTCGGGTAAATGGCCAGACAAGTAAAAGACAGACTTTTTTTTCAACAAAATGTCTTTATTGAACAAATTGGTTACAGTGTAGTCAATTTTCAATGTTTTTTGTCGGATCGGACGTGAGGTAACTTGATGACATCACAATTAACGTTTATTCAAGATACGCTGTTTTCAGAGGTATCAATGACCAAAATCTCATGCATGTGCCCATTTTTGACAACAACTACTCCAATGCCTAAAACTGGAAGTGCTTGCCAAGTTCAAACTGTATGAAACCACCAGAGTTTGTAGGCTAGGTAGATGGTTTATAACATTGTCATGTTTGGCCAAATTGATTAAGACAGGGTGCTAAAATCATGTAAGCTGGTACCAATTTTATTGCGGATATTTTGTATCTGTCTTTGGTTTGCATACATTTATACAGGAAAAAGACTTGCGCCTTAACTGCAGCAAGTGCACCTGTCACATTTTGAAATTCTTTTAGCACAAACCTAAAAACTAAAATTTAGCAACATTACTTGAAGATTTTTGTTAATCGTCGATTGAACAAAATTTTAATAATGTATGAAATTTTACACTGATATTTTGTATTTTTGCCGAATAATTGACCATCGAAAATACTGACTAAACTTTTTCTTTTGAGTATATTATTATAACACACTAACTAACGATTCAAATGAGTAACAACAACTTAGGGGTTGTGCTTGAAATAACAATTGATTATGCTGGTGGATTTATATCATAATCAAACAACATGAAATCTGGTCGATATACATCCTGAATACCGGCTATAGAACCAGGACTGACAGTCTTGTACGCGTTTATAAGGGCCTCTTTACGCTGGGCATTACTTTCTTCTGGCGTTAGAGGAAACTTCTTAATAGTATCTAATATTAAGTTAGTGAATTTTGAATGACTTGAAACATACAAATTATGTTTATGTCCAAAGGCATGCGATGGAAAGTCGATGTTTTTGTCTAAGAAGCCCTGAATTTGGAAGGATAGCCATAATCGTTTGGCTATTCCTTCAAATCCGATGCATCTCATGGCGTCCTTTAGCCTGTTCTTTGTATACGTAGTTTTGACTATTCCCGGAATGGTCGCTTCTATCCTGTGTTCATATAATGCGTTAGTTATTGCTCTGTATTTATCAAACGGTAAATTGATTTCATTCAGCACAAATTCAACATCTTTAGTAAATGTCTCTTGTTTTACAATCCTATATGCATTGACTTCACATGGACTACTAATGGAAAATATTGGCGCGAAATGTACGTTTAGGGTTAAGTTTGCGCGTGATTGTTTAATCATGTATTGAAGGAATTCTTCGAAACTTACGTTGAAGTTACAAAAAGCTCCCGTGTCTCCTATCGTTTTTCTGTACTCTGGTAAAAGTCCAAGAAATATTTTATCAATGTAGGCGGAGTAAAGTCTAGAATACGGGTCACGTGATGTCAAAATCATCCGCGGTCTCTTAATTTGGAGATATTTAGGAGCAATTCGAAGTTTGCGTCCTTCTATGTGAATTTTATGTCGTTTCATATCAAACGTTTCTCCGATTGAATAGTTATTAAGAATAAGGAAAACTTGGGTCCAAAGAGTGCACCCTGCTTTCGGCACCTTAGAGTAGGCAAAATTATATTCTTCCGAATAATACAGTCCCGACCGTTTACGACCTTTGTAAGTTGTATGAGAAAGTAGATCCGAATTCTCGCACATTGTTTTCAAATGTTCAATCCTCTTTTCGTGCACTAATGTGTAATTTTCTTCATCTGACTTGAAGCCGTCATCAGTTGGGGACAAATCGAACTGTACATTTTCTGTTGTTTCTGAAAATAAGAAATAAGTAAAAAATTTCCTGTTCCTTTAACATTTCCAAGAACCATAAAACAGACTTGTATAATTTGAAAGCCGCTACAAACGACAAAATGCATGTATGGATAGCTCTATTGCAGAACACAGTAAATATACGACGTCGCAATAACCTGACCGATTCAGCATTTTTTATAAGTATTAGATAGAGGCTGTATAGTAGATTCTACGCTATATAAACGTTCAAAAGGCGCAGCCTTTGAACGTTTATGTCGTGTAGAATCTACAATACAGACTCTATCTGACTTAGTGTTCGTCAACCAATGAAAACATACGCTTCTACTGACATTCTTCAAACCACGCATCCGACCGGAGCTACTATCGAAAGCGGATCTTACTGGAATTGCATCATTTTCCCAAAAGTTACACCATTATCCCAAGAATTACATCATTTTTCATAACTACACAGGAAACGGGGGCGTGGCTATGTACTAGTATATCCGTGACATAAACTGACCGACAGTGCGTTTATGTGAAATATAGCGCCGATTTTTTTTTCAAATATACTGCAATTTCATTGGTCCAAAAACTAGGACGAGCACTAACACTAGTTAGTAAAATCTGAATTAAAGCGTATATATTTTGCAGTACCTAAGTAGCGTTCTCTGTAAAAACAATCCACAAAACGTTCACGCAATTCCGAGAAAATAGCAAATTTTGCGTCAAAGATATCGAACCAACTTTTAAAAATTATGCATACTAGTCGATAGGGGTTGTCCGATTAAGAGTTTAAGTGTGTTGGACATCCATCATTAGATACCGAACACTTCGTGCTGCTTCGGGCGCCATCTGTCAGTGGCAACAGAAATTGATGACGACATGCATCGCCAATTTCTGGGCGTCAACCCGCGTCAATTTCCGTTGTCATGGACGACGCCCGAAGATATACGAAATTTTCGGTAGATAATAATGAATGGAACACATTAACTTACTGTTAACGTCAATTCTTTGGTAGATGACCTGCATGCATGGAACTTTGTACAACGTGGTAAAGGCAATGGCAACTATCACAAACACCAAAACTGCTTTTCGTTTTGTAAGTCTCATGCTGTTTGTTGCTGGAATCAACCAACGAAATTGACAAAAATGCGTTAAAATCGCTTCTCTAGATCTTAAGAATTTCCAAATATTCTTAGGGGGGGAGTTATTTTCCTCGTGCTCTCCCCAACTTCGGTTGGCCTACTCGCGAAATACCTGTTGCTATGACGTACTAAATGGGTCAAAAGTCTATATGGAGCGTGCACGCATAAAATATACGCGTCGACGCATATATAGAGAATAGATGGTTCATGTCTTGGATGGGTCAAGTTTATTTGGCAAGGCGGAGGAATTTATCTGGTGAACCGAAGGTGAACCTGATAAATTCCGCAGCCGAGCCAAATAAACTTGACCCATCCAAGACATGAAACATCTATTCTATTTATCCTGTTACAACCTTAAAACGATGTAGATCTAGAACTACAGAAACATTTTCATAATCCATTGAAATCAATCAATTAATTATTTTCACCAGCGATGTCTCCTTTTCAAACTCTTTGAATGCGCAAATGTTTAGTGAGCGCTAGAAAGTAATCCGCGTGGAAAATTTCCTTTCCCATCAACATTTCATAATTCTACCGAAGTAAAAACAAGCAAGTTATATTTAATTTTTCAAAAATAATAACCATGCAGTGTAAATTCAAATAGCAAAGAACAAGAAAGTGACGCGAGTCGACGACTGTGAGTCTGTGTCTTGACCTGACCGTTTCTTGTTTGTGGATTGGGATTGGAAGGATCCGTATCGGTTTTAACAAAAACAGATTCAACGTTTAAATTAAAACTCGAAAAGGTCAAACTGTAACAAGAACATGAAGCGCCTACCACATATCACTCAGTTCACTATTCGTCCCAACTGTAATTTCCTCAGTCCTGGATTTAGCTGTTAAATCTGACGTGTTTTGCACTTTCTCCGATGTCGTCCATTTTAAGACAGTCTCCAACGAAGCAAGCTCCTTAGCTTGTGTTGTGCGTGGTAATGAAGGCATTTCAAAATAACAATAGCCTGACGTGTAAAAACAGTTACTACACATGGGCGGATCTAGAGGGGGGTCGGGGGGGGGGGGGGGTCCGAGCCCCCCCTGGCATTGGCCGAAAATTGAAATTTGACTAGAATCTATATAAATTTAGTGTAACATTACATATTTACTACATTTTAAGCCATAACTTGGGCTTGGACCCCCCCCTGGAAAATTTTTTGGGCTTGGACCCCCCCCCCCTGGAAAAAAATCCTGGATCCGCCCTTGCTACAGATGTTTTGAAATACGATAACAAACCACAGATCTCTCCTTCTCATGTAAATCCAAAGCATTCCTTGTCTTTTCCTGCACTGTCCTATTGTAAACAAACATCGCTTCGATTCCCAGACAACAACGGATGTGTATTACGTCATCCAAACTTTAATCTACGTCATCGATTTCTAAGATTTAGGTCAATATTCCAGGGGCGGATTCTGTTAGTGGGGCATTTAGTCCATTATTTAGACAAGGGAATGGAAAAGTTTCATTTGTGCTTTTTATTTCTCGTTTTCTGTAGACCACTTGCCTCGGATTACGAGTAAACTTAAACTTAGCATTTTTGTAAGTTCGGTGCAAGAATATTGATTAAATACGCAGAATTATTTGATTGGGATGATTTTTTGCTATTCAAAACAGGAGACTTTGCGAACATTTTGTGTAGTTTTTGTCATAAAAACGGGGATTTCGAGATCGACCCTGCCCCAACCTACGGATAAAACTAAAAGTAGTTTCGGCAGATCACGTGATCATGTAGCATAATAAAGCATGTCACGTGATCAGGGGGTATGATAAAGCTTAGACTGGTACCCATTCGTGTAAATAACTGAATTTACGACTGGGAACAGGTACTGCATTCTGTCCTTTGATTGGTCAATCGATATAATCGATAGACCAATGAAACGGCTCGGTGTATGGAAAGCGTCACCTGTCCAGGCCGTCTGAGTGACCGTCAGATATTAGCTATTACCGTACTTAAATCCGTAGTAGATTTCAGGTACGGGAACCAGACTAGATAAAGCTAAGTTTATCATACCCCCTGTTATCGAGCTAGTGACAGGATAAATTTTCAACTGCTCGCGTAAATTTTATGCGTCGACACGTAAATATGCGCTTTGACGTATAAAATTTACGCGAGCAGTTGAAAAAATATGCGTCGACGCGTAAATTTTACGCGAGTAGGAGTAAAAATGTGAAACCGAGGCTGGCCAATGGGAGAGGCGGTTAGGAACCTTTCCCTTTATACCATAAAATTGATGGATGAAACGAAGGATCTGATAGGTTCATAGATAAAAAAAATACTAAATATGGGTCAAAAGTCTATGTAGAGCGTGCACGCATATATACGCATCGACGCATAATTATATTTTCAACTGCACGCGTAAATTTTATGCGTCGACACGTAAATATGCGCGTCGACGCATAAATTTACGCGAGCAGTTGAAAAATATGCGTCGACGCGTAAATTTTACGCGAGCAGGAGTAAAAAAATGTGAAACCGAGGCTGGCCAATGGGAGAGGCGGTTAGAAACCCTTCCCTTTATACCATAAAATTGATGGATGAAACGAAGAATCTGATTGGTTCATAGATAAAATACGCGTCGACGCGTATATTTACGCGAGCAGTTGAAAATTTACGCGTCGACGCATATTTTTTCAATTGCTCGCGTAAATTTTATGCGTCGATCCGTAAATATACGCGTCGACGCATGAAATTTACGCGTCAACGCGTATATTTTATGCGTGCCTGCTCTAAATAGACTTTTGACCCATTTGGTACGCCATATTTTGCGTGTTAGGGCCATAATACTTTCTAAAAGATGGCGACGGCTTTGAAGTCACGTAGAAGCCGCTATTGTATACCAACATAGTTCATGGTCAGACTGCGTGTATACGCAGGCTGATCTTGAACCATTTTGGGCTCTAAAGCCTGAATGGATAGGCCCCTATATAGAACATCAATACAATCATCAAGAAATTTTAAAATATACTTGCATTTGCAACGTGTTTCCTCACAAACTGTTTATTTTCCAAAGTACGAGAACAAGGTCGATCAAGAACCGAATCATTCCTTCATGATATTTGTTTTTACTGGATAAGTTGTTTGTTCTATTGATTAACCCTTTCCCAAGCAACTATTGGTTTAAAATGACGCCATTGTAGGAGAAAGTTATGGAAATCCTATCAAGAAACGTTGTGCATAATCCGCATTAATTGCAAATAAAGAAATTCGCATTTCTCCACGATGTTTTCTAAAATAAAGCACTCTTGTATTGTTTTTCGTTTCTATTTACCCATATTCGCAAGCTAAGGGTTCTACCGTCACATTGTTTCTAACGTTCCTATAGGTATTCTTCGGCTTGCGAACATGCGTTTATACTCCGTAAATATTGACCAGAACCTGTTGAATATGTAATGAGTAACTGTGATGCGAAATAATCAATACTCGCCAGCACTCCTCACTGTTGAGCAGAGTCGATAGTTTCCATAAGCATTAGGACTTTGTATTCTGCACGTGCTCTTCGTGTCAATATACGTCAAAGAGTGATTATTTCGCATCACAGTTACTCATTATATATTCAACAGGTTCAGGTCAATATTTACGGAGTATACCAAGAAATTCTCATTTCAATGTTTGAGGTACATGTAATATGAAACCAAGTTTGAAGTTTATGGGTTTATACATGTATATAGTAAAAGCATTTTTTTCTTTTCTATCAATGTTTTCGTAAACTATTTTTACCAGGGCAGTCAAAAGCAGGCTTTGTTTGAGATAAAGGGTTTAAGGACAGATCCTCCATTTATTTCCCACGGTAAGATTTTTTTTATTTTTTCTGTACTGATATTTAAATATATGAGAAGTAAAAATATGACTTAAAAACTATAGGTCACCAAGCGAATTAAAAAGTTATTGGATTTCAAGGGAGACTACTCTTGTCTAAAATTGCAAAAATGAGGTGTCACTTAAATACCCACAAAAAAGGTGTTCGAAATGACCAGGATTACATAAATAAGTCTTTTTTGTGTTCAATATGTTTTATTCTGTCTAAATGAGTACCAATTTGGGGAAATTTAGTGACGATTTTGAAATTTTTAGTAAAACATTCTTTCAAAAGTAGCTGAAATTGCTCTTTTTTCGCAACGTTTCTGATAATAAAAAATATTCCAGCGGTAAGAATTTTTTCTTTTTTGGTATAGACATAGTGCTTGGTCATACCTACAAAAACAAAAAAAGAAAAATATATCAAACCAAGCGTTTTTCTTAGTTATAAGTAAAATTTGGTTTACTTTTTGCAGCTCTGTCCGAAATTGTTTCACTGATTTTATCCATTTTCTTCCTTATAACCAGCTTTAGATAATAAAACGTGTCATCTTTTGTGTCCATCTGAAGCGGACTAGCTCATAAAGACACCACTTTGCTTTTGTTGCTCCGTTTCCTATCGCTAACGCCACATGTTGAACGCATAACAGAAAGCGAAATGTACCATCCGAGTACTATTACACTTTAATTGACCAAATAGAGAAAATTGAAATAACCGAAAAGGGTCTTGTCATTTATCAACCAAACATTAACTAAATGTAAGAAATACATTTGCTGCTAAAGGCCAATTACTGAAACAGCTTTATTTTGTTATTTAGGATATGCGCAGTAAGTTGCGCAGTAACAACTGGAGGATCTGTCCTTAATAAACATAACATTTCTACGTCGATCAATGTTTTATATCTTACTGTTGCGAATTAAATGCAATCATTTTAGATATTTACAGCCTTATTTCAACCCAGAGACTGTATTAACCATTTCCCCCAAAAAAGAACTGGCTTTAACGTCTATATTTTGAAAAACAGTGGGCGAAAGAAGAAATGCTGATGTCACTGACATGCACTTTGTTTTTCACCTAATACTTTCGATGTTCAAATATCTTATTTTTCGTATTTTTATGCTCCCCGAAGGGAGAGCATATAGTCGCCGCTTTGTCTGTCCGTCCGTCATTCCGTCCGTCCGTCCGAAGCGATATCTCCATAACCCTTGGGCCAAATCAAATGAAACTTACCATGTGAACTCCCTATGACATAATGCCGATGTACTTTTCCCGTTTTTTGGATTTGAGGCCTCGTCATGGGAAAAGGGGACTTAAGGTTAAATACAGTTTTTCTCTAATTTCTCCTAGTCTAATGGTCAGAATTTGATGAAATTTCATATTTGAGAAGCAAATCAGATTCCCTTCACAATAAACTATTTAAAATTTGCGTATAAAAAATATGTCATGGAAAAAGGGGGCTTAACATTTGTTAGCTTTATATTAGCTCTGCATGGCATATATTTATTGTGACAATGCCTTATTCGGGGAGCATTGTTCGTCTCTGACGGCTCTTGTTACTATCTGCAACACCTTTTGGACTTGGATAGGACCGAAGTTCTGACGTCTAAAAATGGTTAAGCTTTTCAACAAAATTCAGTTCTAAGGGAGGTAATCCAACGAATCCAAGTCAGTATATTGTACATCTACCCTCCCTTTGATTTCGAGATGTATGGAACCCGACAATTTCAAGACCAGTAAAACTTTGTGGACCCCTGGAATTAACTGCATTTGGTCTAATTAGGGAGACTAGGGCACCCAACCATGTATTCTTGGCCCTTTTTTTCTCCGGTGCAAACACAATATTCTATTCGAGTCTCCGGCTGCTCTGTCATTCAGATGATTCCCGTCAATTGTCGAGTTAACCCATTACCAAACGGCAAAATTATAGACTGCTCCAAATTCAAAGATGTTGCAGACGACAATTAGAAATGAAATTTTACACCTTTTTTGCCATTTTGTATAGAAAATGTTGTGGGAAATGGAGAAATTGCTTGTTTCTTCATTTTCCACAATGTTTTCCAAAGCCACAATCTTGTGGGGATTCAAAGAGTCATTGTGTGGTAATGAGTTAAATGACTTGTCAAATGTCAGAATGGATATTGGCAAAGCCAAGTTCGAACTCACAACCCCTTGATCGACAGATTCTGATGTTAGTGACAGTGACCGACGAAGCCATTTAGGCGCAAGCAGAGGGTCGAACCAGCGACGCCAGTGTTGTAAGAAGCATGGTTCTCCGCCGAAAACCTTGAAGCCGCAGGGGCAAATTAACCCATTACCAAACGTTGACACCTTTTGACGCCCCTAAAGAAATATGCTTAAGAAAACATTGTGGAAAATGAAGAAATTGTGACAAGCGACTTTTTTTTATTTCCCACGATGTTTTTTTAAACAAAAATATACTGTGCACAAAAAGTTTAGCACACTTGGAAAATGTCCTTTCCTAGTCAAAAACTATTCCAAAATCCATAAAAATAAAACTCTAATGTGTTTGAAAATTCAATTGTTTAGCGCTTCTTGAAAATTTTGCTTCAAAATTCTTAAGCGTTAGTTCGGTATCTTACGTTAAAGTGCACAGGGGTCAGATATCGAAAGTCAAGCAAATTTCAATGACGCGAATGTCCAGCATAAGCAGCTAGGACCGCCATTCAATGTCTTCCCATGTTGCAGAGAAGCTTCCTGACCACAGAGAAAGGAATTTTGCCCATTCATACTGCATATAACGCTTATTGCCAATGACGTTATAGACGTCATTACTTTCTCTAGCCTGACGTCCAACAATGTTCTTTGTGTGTACTTTTGCAGGTGATTAAGCAGTTCAGGCGTAGATCATTCTGTATGTTCCTTGGAGTAAGTGGGTGGTGATTATCCTATTGAAATATCACAACGTTGTGTCGTTGTAAGACGGTCCAGTGACAGGTTGGATAATTTCATTGCAGTACCCTTGCACCGTTTGGTTGCTATTAACTGAAATGAGGTCTGTTTAACTGTTTTCATCTATTCCTGCCTAAAAATGACGCTGCACTCGACGTAACAGTCTCAATGATGACGTTATTGGTATCAAGCCTTACGCATCTTCTCCAACCACAAATGCTGCCGTCAGTTAATGACACGTAAAATGAGATTCGTCCGGACATCAGTCCAATGTCTCCTGAATCAATATCGACGTATCTATACCCACTGACGCCTTGCCTGTCGATGCTTAACGTCATTGGCGTAAGATCGGAGGACCCTGATGCAAGTTGTGTGGAGCCTGTTCCGGACTGTCTGGTCACTAACGGTATACCTTGTGACGTCCTGGAGGAGAAGCACTAAATTCTTACTAGACAGGAATTCGAAACGTCGTCAAGACGTTCCTGTGAAACGATCCTCCATGAACGTCGTTTTACACGGTCTACAAGATTTAGGTCGGTCGTTGGTTGCTAAAGTTGCATAAACCAAGTGCCGTAGGTGCGTAATTGTCAATTGGAGACAATTGAAATGCAAAGCGACATCTCTAACAGACAAACCTGCTTGGAGCATGCAAAGAGCTCTCTGACGTCGAACTTACGTCATCATTTCTCGCCTTCCCATAATCAATTTCAAAGAATTTGTAACAGTTAAATTGATTCTGCTAACAGATCTGTGTAATCGTGTGTTTTTGGACAAGCTAGACATTATCGATGTCACTGCACACGTGCCGCACGTGACTTTTACTTATCTGGACTTTGTCCAATACACTGAATGTTCACTCTACACATGCACTGTATGCGTAATGGTTGTCGATCGGGACAACTGAACAGCACAAAGCAATGTTCATTTGATTATCATAAACTGAAAAAATAATGTGTTAAAAAACGTGCTAAACTTTTTTTGTTCAGTATACATAAAAATTCAAAATTCCAAGCACTTGAAGTTGTCGTCTGCAACACCTTTCATATTGGAACAGTCCAATTTTTTGTCGTTTGGTAATGGGTTAAAATTGTGTCCATGCAAATAATATTGAATAGAAACATGATGGGAAAAGAAGAAATTGGTCAATTTGAGCAATTTCTTCTTTTCCCATTATGGTTTTTATACGGAATTGTCACATTTCAATGTACTAGAATGTATAACTTATCAGTTTTTGACAGGAAATACCTCCAAATGTCTTTGTTTGGTAACTATTTTGGAGAAATGAAGTTGTAGGGGTAATTTTTAAGCTGTAGGTGCACCATAGTAATTTACATGAAGCTGTAGTGGGGCCGATACAGCTTATCACAGGGTTGCCACTAGTCAGAGGAAACAAATTTCCCTGACAATTCCCTGACAAAATTTGAAAATACCCTGACATGTTTCTTCGCGGTAATTTGGCCGTAACACGAGATATTTTGAGACAATTTTTAAAAGGCGACGTTGAAATCATTAATTAAATGGCAATGCATCTAATTTTTTTCAAAATTCCCTGACAATTCCCAGACATTTGCCTGTATTTTCAAATTTCCCTGACAGTTCACAAAATTCCCTGACAATTCCCTGACCTTGAAAAAATTTAAAGTTCCCTGACATTTCCCTGACGCGTGGCAACCCTGTATCAGGCTGGGGAGAACACTAAGAAGAGCATGATAACAAATTGATTTTGTTGTCTTTACGACATTCGAATTGAATTTGGACGAGTCTATATTTCTACTGATTAGGTGGGAAAGGGTACGCCCTTTCCAAGAGAAGGCCTGGTTCCGACATCACTAATACTATTAGTAATAGAGAACAGCTTTGGAAAACATAACGAAAGAAAATGTTGTTAATCAGCATTTTCTCCTTGTGCCTAAATACTTTCTTTGCCATTTTGTACACAAACCCTATCATTATCAACATATCAACATTCATTTTGTCGTCTGCAGTAGCTTTCAAATCAAATGACCCTTTAATGTTGTTTGGAAAACCGAACACATAATGTACATTATTGTAAAATTTATTGTATTTTGTTATAAAACATATCATTCAAAACTTTCAAGGCAATACTCAAATCTTGTTTACATCTACATGTATATTATCATAGATTTTATAAACAGTTTTAAATAACAGCAAAATGGGTTTGCTGCATCTTTTACAAATCTTTTTTTTTTTTTTTTTTTTTTTTTTTTGAAAGCCGTTATCAATGTCTTTTTAGATTGAGCACAAATTGGAAGCATATTTAGAAAAGAATATTATCTATTCTATACTGTGTACAGATCCTAAATGTCAGCGACCACAAACCTTAAAGCCTTTATACGGTATTGTCTGTAGCAAGATTTCAAATTGGAACAACCCAAATTTTTTGCAGAGTGAGAAAGGGTTAACAGTTTACAACTAGAAATTGTTCATTTAGAAACATTTCAAACTTGCAGACTGCAAAACTCTTTTAACAAACTACATTTTTACCACTCTACATTAAAAGCCTGTCTTATTTTTAGCCTGACGGGTCACATGTTGCTGCTTTTCAACAAAAATCTCGTATCTACAGCTTGTTTTAAACTGTAGATACGAAGTTTTCGTTGAAAAGTGACCATATTTTCTAATTCTAGATTGCAAGCAATCTGATTGGTCCGGATATACGTCTCGGCCATTGAGATCGATTGTTGTGTACTTCCAGAATAAGACAATTAAACTGCCTGACAGATCCCCTGACAAAATCATTCTGTAACTTAGAGCGTATCAAAATTCCAAACATATACTAAAATTGCAATGAAAATTCTGAATGATACATTATTCTAACAGGCATGACCCTAACAATTTATCACACAGAAATCATTTATACAAATCTTTATGTCACATGGTTTTAGAATGGCTTGCAAAAACAACTTTTCATAACCAGCATTTTCTTCTTTTCACTAAATGTATACTTTTTTAAGTTATATCCTGCCCATGTGTAAGCTGCTTTAAATTAACTCTTATTCAAACAAGCCCTGGTTTTGAGCTCACAAGAAGAGTTTTGGGAAAATGTTGAGAGTAAAGAAGAAATTGCTGATAACCAGCAATTTCTTCTTTTCGCTTGATATTTTCGATTTTTGATATCAATTTCCTTGTCTGCAACTAATTCAAAATTGGACTGGTAACTAAGAAAGGCATCAAGAAAGGCAAACATTCCCTACATAGATGTCTACCATGGTAAGAAATGAATTTTCTCTATTTTAAAAACTGTTTTGTGTCCCTGAGTAATCAAGCTTTGAAATAAATCAGAGGGTATACATGCAAAACTATTTTAGAGGATTTTTTTTAAAGGAGAAATTTGAATTCAATCATTCACATGATTTTCTCCTTTTGTTTCATGATTTTCTTTGCAACAATCTACTTAACTTCTGTTTTTTGTTAACATTTTCTTAGTTGACTGCAAATGCTATAAATTTGAATGACGCTAAATTTTGGTTCTTTGTTCTTTTGGAAAATGGTTAAATGTTCACCAATAATTGCAGCATGATAATCATAATCCAGTCACGATATTCTGGCATATGTTTACAAAATTTACCAATCTAAACAACGCAATATTGAACTGCAAAACTGCTGTAACTTTGCATGTGATGATTATAGTAACAGGTGTCTCACACAAACAAATTATCTGTGTTGTTGCAAAACCTCGTAACTCCAGCTTTAACCAAACTGGAGATACAAGGTTTTGTAATAACACTGACAAACTGCAAATTTGTATTGAAAATTCTTGTTTACATGGGTAATATTTGTAAACATGTTCCATAACATTGTGACTGGACAATAGACAGACATTTTGTCGCTTGTCAACAAACACCATGTATCAAGAGCTTTAACCCATTACCAAACAACAAAATTTTGAGCTTGTCCAAATTGAAAGTTGCAGACGACTTTTTCAATGCGATGAAATTTTGAAATTGTCTGCCTTTTAGGATAGAAAACGATGTGGTAAATGAAGAAATTGCTTCTCAGAAGCAATTTTTTCATTTTCCACAATGTTTTCAACAGCCTATTTCTTAGTAAGCATAAAAAGGGGTCAATATGTGGTAATGACTTAACCCTTTCCCACACAAGACCTGGTTTTCACTTCCCTAATAGAAAAGGCTTGGGAAAACATTGAAACAAAAGAAGAAACTGCTGATAATCAGCAGTTTGTCCTTTTGTCTCAATATTTTCTGTGCCATGTTTTACACAAATCCTATCTTTAATATCATCCATGTTTGTCATTTGTGGCAGTTTTTGAAGTGAATAACCCTTAGATTTTGCCGTTTGGGCAAGGGTTAAATAAGCTGTACAATTGAGGGTTTTGTTGAAAAGCAGCACTATTTACATCTAAACCGTGCCATGTACAAATTTACAGAAGTAACTATTACTTGGACAGATATAAACCTAGGACCCGTTCCCAAACATGACCGCTTTGGAAAACTATGACAGAAAAGGATATTGTCGTTTTTCAACGAAGACATCATAACTGCAGGTTGTTTTAAGCTGCAATTCGGCGTTTTCATTGAAAAGTAGCAATATGCTGAATTGCAGAATACCAGTATTTCCTTCTTTTCTACCAATGCTTTGCAATAACATGCAAATTTTACATTTCAAGAATTATTAATTACTTTTGTCTGCAAGTCTTTATTTATTTACTTCTTTTTTATCTAGACTTTTATTTCATGGTAAAAAATTTTGTCATTTGGGAAGGGTTAAAACATTTTTAACATTATCAAAATCAAACAAAATTGATTTCAACATAAACAATATTCATTCAATTGGGTATAAAACATTTTATGCACAAATGCCGTATCAGTTGAGTCACTGATCAGTCAATGAAATGAGGATGTATGTAACGTGATCTGTGATTGGATAATGTGGTTGATGTATGAAATGCACTTTATAAATTGTCCAATGAGAAGCGAGATAACAGTTTCAGGATTCCTCCTCATCTTCGTGTTTCCTTTTCGTCCCTCTAGCTTCTGCATCTTCATCTTCTGTAAATAAACACAAGATAGAGCTTAGAATTTTTAACCCTTAAAAATGCCTTAACCCTTTCCAAAACGACAAAATTTGAGGTGTTCTAATTTGCTGAAGACGACTAAATGGATATCACTAACGATGCAATTTGTGAAAGATATAGCACAGAAAGCATCGAGACAAAAAGAGAAAATGCTGGTTACCAGCATAAATGATTTTCAAACCATTGATGAGAAACAAATTTGTCAGAAAGGCTGTATACTGGACCTCTCAAATGTGAGTATAACCCTTTCACAAACAGCAAAATTTTCGGGTGACCCACTTCAAAAATTGACATAAATGACAAAATTGGAGGTATTTTACCGTATTTAAGACATAATTTGTGTAAAATATTGCAAAGAAAATATTGAGACAAAAGGAGAAACTGCTGGTTATCAGCAGTTTCTCCTTTTGTTTCAATGTTTTCCCAAGCCTTTTCTAGTAGGTGCGTCAAAACCGGGTCTTGTTTGGGAGAGGGATAATGCACTACCAACTGCGCCACGGTCGCTTATTACTTCCATTTAACAAGCTGTCCGAAGACAGCGCGCTTGACTTTCTAAGTTGCTTAGTATAAAGGGGGCATAACTCCAAATATAGTGGAGCCAGGGTCATGGGCCCTGGTAGTAAGGTAGATGGTGTGATAGTGAATAAGTATTCAAAGTTTGGGTTGGATCCCTTTGATAGTATGGGAGTTATTGATGTTTGAAACTAGACAGTCCTGGCGGCCTAGAAGCGCTCCACAGGCCTGATTGTTTGTCTTGTTGAATACAATTTCAAAGGTTCAGGCTGCACAAACAAGCAAATGCATGACCAAGCTGAAAATTACAAGCAAGTAAGATCGTATGGTCAGTAGGATTTCTGTGAAAATTCTGTATTGATTAGTTAATACTAGTGGTTGTAAAAGTGAAAATAAAGCCGAAAATGGCAATTTTGTCAATAACAAGAGCACATAACTTATATAAAATTCAGATCAAGCTGAAAATTACACCAAGGCAAGATCTTATAGTCACCAACATTTTGTACAAGTTGTGAAAACAAAGTCAAAATAGAGTCGAAAATGGCAATTTTGTCAATTTCAAGGGCACATAACTCATGATGTAAAATCAGATCAAGCTGAAAATTATACCAAGGCAAGATCTTATGGTCACCAACATTCTGTACAAATTTTGTCTTGATTGGTCAATATTTGTAGTTGTTGGAGTGAAAACAAAGTCAAAATAGAGTCGAAAATGGCAATTTTGTCAATTTCAAGGGCACATAACTCATAATGTTAAGTTCAGATCAAGCTGAAAATTATACCAAGGCAAGATCTTATAGTCACCAACATTCTGTACAAGTTTTGTCTTGATTGGTCAATATTTGTAATTGCTAGAGGGAAAGCAATGTCAAAATAGTAGTGTTGTAACGATAATCGGAAATAATCGATTAATCGTCGTTGAAGCCCAAAATCTGCGACAATCGATTATGAGTATGAAAAATCGATGTCGTTAACGTCTTTGGTTTTTACCTAAAATCGGCTCCATTACTGATGGCAATGTTTGTTTTCGTTTTTTAGATTCCATTTAAAGGAAAGAATCAAGAGTAAACCAAATGTTAAAGACAGAAATTGTATTTGCAGATATTAATTCGGGTGTAAAAAGACCATATTTTGCTAATAATCAAATAAATCTGTAATAACATGTTTGGCAGCGGCGAAATTCCATTGTTTCTAGCGATCATCGGCACCATTTTCATAACATGATTTTGGAGAAAAACATTCATGTAACGGAAGGAATATGGGCAAATAAAGCCATTTCACTACAATGCAGACCACTCATTTCAATTTATGACATTTAAAACAAACAAAAGAGTCTAAATAGAGCTTTTTAAACACATTCTTTTCGTAATCAAGTGTACCAGTTACCGGATATATTCCTAAATCCGGATACCAAAAAATACGGTTTTCGACACCAATACATTTTATTTGAGACAGATGATGTGGATTTGGGAAAGAGATTTGAATTTTTGATACCTGCATCATTTATCTCCAACTCCTTAACTCTTAAAAAGCAAACTAGATGCCGAAGGGCAACATGTCGAGCCCGCTCATTTTGAAGAAAGAAGACCATACCTATGTCTACAGCTGTCATTACAATGGCGTTGTAAAAGTGGGGACAAAATAAGTTGGAATGATGGGGATCATGGTGAGACAGTTTATTGTTCACAAAATATTACATGTCTATGTATTTATAACGAGATACCAGAATGGATTAATTTGAGTATACATATGTGACCCGTCACGCTAAAAGGGACCTTATGCTAAGTCCATAAAACCAAATTCCGAGAAATATACCAGACCAAGCAGAAGTCCATCCGATGTCGTATTTGGAAAACGAAAATATTGTAAGGTAGAGAAAACATTCTAGATTCAGAAAATACTTAAACGTGAAAAGTTTCGACCCTAGTCAGGCTGCGCGGACTGCGCAGACGGACTAGGGTCGATACTTTTCACAAATCCGATAAGGTCCCTTTTAGCGCGACGGGTCACATATAAGGAAAATAAGCCATGCCCCCTGGCACCCATTTTTTGTACGGATCGGAATAATTTGAACATTCTGAGAAGTACGAAAATTAGCTGCACGTAGCTGTACGTGGCCATGTTTTTTACGGATTGAGATAATTTGAACAATCTTGGTAGAGGGCCATCCAAAGAATATTTGTGCCAAATTAGTTTGAAATCTGGGCTGTAGTTTTGGAGGAGATGAATTTCAAAGTTTGACTATATACATAAATCAAAGCCCTGAAGGGCCTGAAAGTCACCACAACAGTGGTATTTGTACAACAAGACTTGCCTTTTATGATCCTATCAGAGAAGGCTTTAAATAGTATTGAATGAAATGAAGTTAATGTTGAATTGTTGATAAGAAGAGATGTTTGTAAAACATATGGATGGTAGTATTGCATCACGAATGAAAATACCCAAATGGTAAATTGGCAATTACTCTACAAATATTATCAGCAGTTATATTTCTTATGCACTGCATTTCTACATATTGACATCTATCTGTCTATGAATTTCACGAATCTACCTTGCATTCTTTTAGAGCTATGCTCTGGATAAGGTCAAAGATTAAATCATGTCACTAATGCCAAAAAGACTGTGTTGTAAATGGTTGCAGGACGACATTGGGCCTTATAAATGGATTCATTGCCAACAATATTTTGAATATGTTAGGCCTACGGATCTAGATCTATATGAATTTTAAATTTTTGAAAGAACAAAGGAAATGACAACACTAAAAATTATGCTTATTCTCTGAAGCAGCATACACATTATAATCATTATAACCCACCCATTCATGGTTCATACAAAGTTTTGATGACAAAGGACTTTTTTAGGGTTTTTTAAGGACTCAACATTAAAATTTTTAAGGGCTACTAACATTCAATAATCTAAGCACAAGCATGGTTCTTATGTCGGTTTTCACACACTTTATACCAAGTTACTATGAAACAATCATATTGCAAAAAACTAAGTCTTTACTCGGGTTGGGCTATGATTATCTCATCAGAGTAAACATTATCAACTTCATTGTATGTTTTCTAATTAGATGTAACACCACAGAAATTGGTGTAGTCAATGTCTTTGCAGCATGGAGATGGCCCTATATCGCTCACCTTAGAGATCATCAAGATGATATTTTTTGTTTCATCTCACATACACAACTTCTGGACGACGTTTTTAAAGGAAACAATTTAAACAATGCTGGTATTAGAGAGTTATACTACCATGGGAAGTGCAAAATTTACCTTAAAGATCTCTGATAAACAAAATTGGAGAAGATTGTATCATTATAAGACAATTCTACATACAAAATTTCAAAAGCCTTTAGCCAAACAGTTTAAGGGACATTTCATTCCAATTTCAATTTTTTAAAGTATGTCTTGATGCCAAGATTGGTTATTCTAATTAGTAGAAATACTATTAGTTTTTTGAAGTTGTTGCCAATAAGCGAGAAACACGCATTTGCATTTAAAGTTGAGACATAATCGATAAATTGCATATAAATCCGAACTGTTGTCCACAACAATTTGTTCAATTTTAACACAAAAATATAAATTTCTCGTAAACGGCGCAATATTTTGGCTTGAAATTTTCAGAATTTTCATAAGGAAATATGCTCTTTCAGATAAAAATAAAAGTAAAATTTATGACAAAAAATTCTGAAATGTCATTTTAAGGAGAAAAATATTGTACAGGATTTCCTTCTTTGTCTCTATATGAAATTCGATACCCACAACATAGGGTCAATTTTTCTAGTATCACAATAATTTCAAGTAATTTTGGTAGAGGGCCTTGAGATGATTCTACACACAACATTTCAAAGCTCTAGGCCAAACGGTTCAGAAGAAGAAGATTGTACAAGATTTCCTTCTTTGACACTATATGAAATTTGATATCAACAACATAGGGCCAAATTTCCTTGTATCACGATAATTTGAAGTATTTTGGTAGAGGGCATTGAGATGATTTTATACACTAACTTTCAAAGCTCTAGGCTAAAGGGATTAAGAGAAAAAAGATTATACAAGATTTCCTTCTTTTTCTCTATATGAAATTCAATACCCACAACATAGGGCCAATTTTCCTTGTATCACAATAATTTAAATATTTCAATAGAGAGCACAATTATTTGAAGTTTTTTGGTAGAGGGCCTTGAGATGATTCTACACTCAAAATTTCAAGACTCTGGGCCTTATAGTTTAGGAAGAGAAGATTTTTTAGTAATTGTGGACAGACAGACGGACGGATGGACAGACGATGAGCGTTCACAAAAGCTCACCCTCGGCACTTTGTGCTAAGGTGAGCTAAAAAAACATTATTTTTTTTAGAATTTTTAAATAATGGATGTTGATCCAGTACCAGTATACTAATTTTGATACAATCCAAGGGAAGTAACTCTAGTATGAAGGCTGTCTAATCTAAACAGGGTTATTTCCCTTAGACCAATATAACACCGATAAAAGAATTATAAAGCCGGAACTATTTTCTAAGTCAACAAAGTAGTTCAACATAAATATTTAATTTCCTCAATAAACAACAATTATTTGGCATGTCTGTTTAGAAATTGTAGAAAGTAGAATTTCAATCTTGAAAAATGATATAGATCAAGATACCTTGTTTCTGATATTATGTATTTCTGCATCAGCTTTCAGTTATAGAGGCAGTGAAGAGGTTGATCCTTTGACCTTAGTTGACCCCACTAAGGAATATTGGTATGACCACAATAAGTACCCCAGCTCCGCTGGTGACTTAAAAATCAACTCATTTTTTACATTTGACCTCCAAGTTTGACCTTGACCTTTCATCTTGGAATCTGGTTCTTGCACGCGACACTCCATCTTACTGAGCTTGACATTTGTGCCAAGTTATTTCTGAATCCCTCCATCCATGGTGAAGTTATGGCCCGGACAAGCAAAAATCATCTCATTTTTGACATTTGACCTCCAAGTTTGACCTTGACCTTTGAGCTTGGAATCTGGTTTTTGCACGCGACACTCCGCCTTACTGAGCTTGACATTTGTGCCAAGTTATTTCTGAATCCCTCCATCCATGGTGAAGTTATGGCCCGGACAAGCAAAAATCATCTCATTTTTGACATTTGACCTCCAAGTTTGACCTTGACCTTTGAGCTTGGAATCTGGTTCTTGCACGCGACACTCTGCCTTACTGAGCTTGACATTTGTGCCAAGTTATTTCTGAATCCCTCCATCCATGGTGAAGTTATGGCCCGGACAAGCAAAAATCATCTCATTTTTGACATTTGACCTCCAAGTTTGACCTTGACCTTTGAGCTTGGAATCTGGTTCTTGCACGCGACACTCTGCCTTACTGAGCTTGACATTTGTGCCAAGTTATTTCTGAATCCCTCCATCCATGGTGAAGTTATGGCCCGGACAAGCAAAAATCTTCTCATTTTTGACATTTGACCTCCAAGTTTGACCTTGACCTTTGAGCTTGGAATCTGGTTCTTGCACGCGACACTCCGCCTTACTGAGCTTGACATTTGTGCCAAGTTATTTCTGAATCCCTCCATCCATGGTGAAGTTATGGCCCGGACAAGCTCCATCCGGACGGACGCACGCACTAACGCACGCACGCACTAACGCACGCACGCACTAACGCACTAACACACATACACCGAACCGCCATTGTGACAACTATGTCGAGCTCACCGCAAGCGGGCTCGACAAAAATTGTCCAGCTGTTCTTTGATTAAGGACTAGAGTAAATGGATGGGACTAAAATGCAGACACTTATTGCAGAGTCAGACACTCTATACTTTTGTTTAAATGGAAAAAAAATATAATTTGAAAATTGGCTACAAATCACAATTATGAAGTACATTATAAATTTGTTTCATGTATATGGCTTGTGGAAGACTCTTACCCTCCACCCCCCCCCCCACACACACACACACATTGAAAGAAAGAAATGCATATGTAGGAAACCAAAACTCAAATGAATATGGTATAGCTTTAATACTAGATGCCGAAGGGCAACATGTCGAGCCCGCTCATTTTGAAGAAAGAAGACCATACCTATGTCTACAGCTGTCATTACAATGGCGTTGTAAAAGTGGGGACAAAATAAGTTGGAATGATGGGGATCATGGTGAGACAGTTTATTGTTCACAAAATATTACATGTCTATGTATTTATAACGAGATACCAGAATGGATTAATTTGAGTATACATATGTGACCCGTCACGCTAAAAGGGACCTTATGCTAAGTCCATAAAACCAAATTCCGAGAAATATACCAGACCAAGCAGAAGTCCATCCGATGTCGTATTTGGAAAACGAAAATATTGTAAGGTAGAGAAAACATTCTAGATTCAGAAAATACTTAAACGTGAAAAGTTTCGACCCTAGTCAGGCTGCGCGGACTGCGCAGACGGACTAGGTCGATACTTTTCACAAATCCGATAAGGTCCCTTTTAGCGCGACGGGTCACATATAAGGAAAATAAGCCATGCCACTGTGACAACTTTGTCAAGCTCATCGCAAGCGGGCTCAACAAAAATCAACTCATTTTTGATATTTGACCTAAAATTCTGACCTTTACTTTTGAGCTAGCAATCTGGTTCTACAAAAATCAACTCATTTTTTACATTTGACCTCAAAGTTTGACCTTGACCTTTGAGCTTGGAATCTGGTTCTTGCACGCGACACTACGCCTTACTGAGCTTGACATTTGTGCCAAGTTAAGGAATGGCCCGGACAAGCAAAAATCAACTCATTTTTTACATTTGACCTCAAAGTTTGACCTTGACCTTTCATCTTGGAATCTGGTTCTTGCACGCGACACTCCATCTTACTGAGCTTGACATTTGTGCCAAGTTATTTCTGAATCCCTCCATCCATGGTGAAGTTATGGCCCGGACAAGCAAAAATCATCTCATTTTTGACATTTGACCTCCAAGTTTGACCTTGACCTTTGAGCTTGGAATCTGGTTTTTGCACGCGACACTCCGCCTTACTGAGCTTGACATTTGTGCCAAGTTATTTCTGAATCCCTCCATCCATGGTGAAGTTATGGCCCGGACAAGCAAAAATCATCTCATTTTTGACATTTGACCTCCAAGTTTGACCTTGACCTTTGAGCTTGGAATCTGGTTCTTGCACGCGACACTCTGCCTTACTGAGCTTGACATTTGTGCCAAGTTATTTCTGAATCCCTCCATCCATGGTGAAGTTATGGCCCGGACAAGCAAAAATCATCTCATTTTTGACATTTGACCTCCAAGTTTGACCTTGACCTTTGAGCTTGGAATCTGGTTCTTGCACGCGACACTCTGCCTTACTGAGCTTGACATTTGTGCCAAGTTATTTCTGAATCCCTCCATCCATGGTGAAGTTATGGCCCGGACAAGCAAAAATCTTCTCATTTTTGACATTTGACCTCCAAGTTTGACCTTGACCTTTGAGCTTGGAATCTGGTTCTTGCACGCGACACTCCGCCTTACTGAGCTTGACATTTGTGCCAAGTTATTTCTGAATCCCTCCATCCATGGTGAAGTTATGGCCCGGACAAGCTCCATCCGGACGGACGCACGCACTAACGCACGCACGCACTAACGCACGCACGCACTAACGCACGCACTAACGCACTAACGCACATACACCGAACCGCCATTGTGACAACTATGTCGAGCTCACCGCAAGCGGGCTCGACAAAAATCAATGAAATCGAAGACAAAATCACTTGGCTTGCACCTTTCTTTTGCTAGAGACTTACAATTATTGTTGTCAGCGTAACAAACTTTAGATTTTTTGAGTACACCCATCAACACAAAAGTGTTTTATTACAGAAAATGAAGTTTCGATTATTAATCGATAATTGAATCGAAACCAATTCCCGTTTCAATTCGATTATCGATTATGATTTGAGTCCGATTTTACAACACTACAAAATAGAGCCGAAAATGTGATTTTGTCAATATCAAGGGCACATAACCCATTGTGTTAAATTCAGATCAAGCTGAAAATTATACCAAGGCAAGATCTTATGGTCATCAACCTTTTGTACAGGTATTGACTAGATTGGACAATATTTGTATTTGCTAGAGTGAAAACAAAGTCAAAATAGAGCCGAAAAGGGCAATTTTGTCAATTTCAAGGGCACATAACTCATGATGTAAAATTCAGATCAAGCTGAAAATTATACCAAGGCAAGATCTTGTAGTCACCAACATTCTGTTTTAGTTTTGTCTTGATGGGTTGATATTTGTGGATTTTGGAGTAAATTTAAAGTCAAAACCAGCTATTTTTGACATTCAAGGGCAGATAACTCAGGTTATTCTGATTCAATCCAAATTCTTTGAAGGAATCTGAGAGAGGGTCACCCAAGGATCATTCATATGAAGTTTGATTGAAATCCATCAGGTAGTTTCTGAGAAGAAGATTTTTAAAGAAAAAGTTTACGGACGGACGCACGGACGCACCCACGACGGACACACCGCCATGACAATAGCCCGCTAGCCTGTCGGCCAGTGGAGCTAAAAACTTTAACCTTTGTTGCAACGCCGACACCAACGCCCGGGTGACAGTATAAGCTCTCATTTTCTTCGAAAAGTCGAGCTAAAAAGGTAAAAGAATTTGACATACCATCCTCATTGACCTCATCGTCATCATCATCACCTTCATCATCCTCGGCTCCCTCATAATCCTCATCATCTTCTTCATCCTGCGCAAAAAATAAGATGTTTTTGTGAAACATAAATGTCCCTGCAATGGCCAATGTAAAGATTTTAGACAGACAGACCAGAGTAAATCAATATATCACAATAACAAATCTATCGATATGGGGACATAAAAATTCTTTCACATCAAATTTTCGTCTGAATAATCTTTGAATTTAAACGTGCCCTGCATTCAGTAAGACAAAACGTTGGCTAACAGTTAGCTGTTTCATTCAGAATACTCAGTCAATTCTGTGAAATTTGGGTCAAAGAAGTTGCGAATGTTGGTAACGTTAGCTAACAGATTGTCTACTGAACGCAGGGCTGTCTATAATTTTGCCGTTTAGAACTAATGGTTTAAGGACTTTTCTTGTTTAACATGTAACTATGGTAACTAACCTGTAAATCTTGTTGCTATAGTAACCCCAGATTTGATTCTTCTTCAGTGTTATCTTAATGAATATTTTTGTCATCTGCATCATCTTTGAATTGGACTAGTCTAAAATTTTGCCCTTGGCCTTGGTCGAGGAATATTTTTGTAACCATGGAAACTAACCTGTAAATCTTGTTGCTGTAGTAACCCCAGATTTGACTCTTCTTCATCGTCTTCCTCCTCTTCCTCTATTTCCTCGTCGTCGACATCTTCGTCAAAACCTTCAGGATCGTCATCGTCGTCATCATCATCATCATCATCAACATCATCATCTTCCTCACCTGTCAATAAAAGTTTATATTCAATGTTTCATTGTTTATTAATTTACAATAATTGATTTGTTATTTAATCGTCCACGTCTTCGTCAAAACATTCAGGATCGTAATCATCATCATCCTCACCTGTCAATCAAATTAATTGGTTAATTAATTGGGGTTTAACCCTTTACCAAACATTGACGCTTTTTGATCCCTTCAGATAAAGGCTTTGGAAAACATTGTGACAAGCAATTTCTTCATTTTCCACAATGTTTTCTACCAAAAAACATAAAATTATATTCACTTGAAATTGTCTTCTGCATCATCTTTGACTTTAGAATAGTCCAAAATTTTGCCGTCTGGTAATGGGTTAATGCCTCCTTCAACTGTATGGTCATATGTTGGTGGTCGTAGCACCTACAGATATGACGAACTAGAAAGTTTTGTAAGGTATTCAGTAGTGTTGGGCAATCGGTTTAAAATCACAATCGATTATCGGTTTATAATCGGAAGGGCAAACCAACTAGCTATCGATTATACAATCGATTTATCAGTTTAACAGTTTCTTTTCCATATTAATGGATGTTAGTCTTGTTACAATGGTTGTTTTTCCGTGTCATACAAAACTGTACATGAATTGTTCTGTTCTTTATAAATTAAAGAAAATACATTACCTTTTAATCCTTGTTTTATTTAATACCCTTTATTGTGGTCCTTGAATCATGATTTTTCACCTAGATGTAATGTTTTGTAAGAACCGTGGACAAAATAGCCTCTGTTGTGTTTTTGAAATTTATTGGCATGGTGATAGTTTATTTCTGATGATTCTCGGGTGCTTTGGTAGTTTTTTTTTTTAAGTATTTTTTATTTTTTACGTAGCGATGATTACCTTTGTTGACATACGATTTCTTACACAACCGGCATACGGCTTTTGTCATATCTAGATTTTCCTTCGTCGCAGGTCCGGGTCCCTTTTTCAAAAAGCCAAAGGTCTCCCACACCTTTGACTTCATACGGCCACCAGGGTATGGGAAAATCTCCAGCGAATTTTCATCGCCTCCGTTGTCGGCCATGATGGATTGAAGGGCGTACTTGATTAGCCGCCGTATAAAGTCCGAACGCGACGCTAAAAGCCGGTATCTAAAGTCCGGAACGGAGCAAGTTCCGGTACCGACTACAATCGATTGCGGGATTTTCCAATCGATTATCGCAATCGGAAGCCTAAACCAACTGACTTTCGACTATAGTCGATCATCGGCCCACCACTAGTATTCAGTTTGACTTCTTCTTTACCCATCAGTCATATTTAAATTCATATCAAACAGGGTAACCCGAATTCTCTGCAGAACAGCTTTAGCATAAAAGCAGGGCTTTTCTTCCAAAAATTGGGGAGTGGCCCTGGTCAGAAGTTTTGGGAAATTTTAGCGTGATTTTGGTCAAATTGGGGAAAAAGGACACAGAAGAATAAATGTACATTTTCTTAATGACCACTTTAATACCAACATAATTATACTTATAAAACAGACTGCTTCTGTGTGACTAGAAGAGCCAGTAGGTAAATGATCATTATTTATTATCCAGTTTTGTGAATCTTAGGTTTGAAATTGAAATTGGGAAAAAATGAGACATTTTCCAATTAAGAAGCCACCGAATTTCGGCCTCTGTTTTAGAAGGAAGAAAAGCCCTGAAAAGTATTGATAAACTTATTTATACATAAACATCAAATGTACCTAGTGGTTATGAATGTTTGTACAAGCTTGTGACTTTGCTGACAGACAAACAGACAGACTGATCAACCAACCAATCAACAGGCAAATTCCAGGTTGCTTGAGTGTGATGCCGAAATTGCTTGTGACAAGCAATGTTTTATTTCCAACCATGTATTCTGCCCATCTACACAGGAAGACTTTAAATTTCACTTGAATTTGTCTTCTGGCTACTTTGAAACTGGACAAGTCTTTAATTTTGTCGTCTGGTAATGGGTTAATTTCTTGACTTACCATCTTCGTTAAACTTGACTCCATCTTCATCATCTTCATCGTCAAAATCTTCTTCTTCACCGTCCTCTGCAAAATAGTTAATTGATTAATTGGGGTTTAGACTCTTGCAATTTATAAATATTGTCGCTTTTCATCTAAAACCTTGTAACTGCAACTTGTTTTAAATGAACCCAAGGCTTAAAGGGTGAGAGTCTAAAGCTCAATTAATTGCGTTATCGCCGCAGTTATAGCACAGTTTGTAATAATCAAAATATACAACACTCTCAACAAAGACTTCCTCGTTTTCAATGTGATGTGATTTTTATCAGTTTTCTTCCAAAAATCTCAATTGACTTGACTAGCAATGGGTACCGTAAGCCCATTCCAAAACAATGCCACTTTTTGATGCATCTAATAGGAAAGGCCTTCAAAAACATTGAGGCAAAAGAAAATGATGATGATCAGCATTTCTCCCTTTTGCCTAAATATCGAAACAGTCTAAATTTTTGTCACATCAAAAAGGGTTAACCCTTTCCCAAACGAAGGAATTTGGACTTTTCCACTGAGAAAGCGGCTGCAGACGTCAAAATGAATGTGGTTAAAGTTTAACTTAAAACACAGGATTTGTGTATATTTTAGCACAGAAAATATTGAGACAAAAGGAGAAACTGCTGGTTATCAGCAGTTTCTTCTTTTGTCTCAAGGTTTTCCAAAGCCCTTTCTCTTAGGGACGTCAAAACCAGGTCTTGTATGGAAAAGGGTTAAATTACCGTCATCTTCATCATCATCATTTTCGTCTTCCGCCTCCTGGTCGTCTTGATCGTAACCATCCAAATATTTTAACGTTGGTAATAATTCGAACATCTTTTCTCTGTAGTTTTCTTGGTTCGTTACTTCACAGTTAAATAAATCTAAACTTCGTAAGTTGGGTAATTCTTTCTGAAAGACAAAATTGATAGAAACTGATAACAAATTGAATACAAGAGGACCATGATGGTCCTATATCGCTCACCTGAACTGAGATGTCAAAAGGTGAGAAATGATTGCACATTTTCCCATGATATCCAAAAGACCATTCCCATTTACAATAGGCCTCATCTAGACAAATATTCTGAACATGTTTCATGACAATTGGACATAAATTGTAGCCTCTACATTGCTAACATAGTTACAAGGATTTTGTCTTTATGACCCATCATCCCATGATATCCAACGAAATATTCCCATTGTCAATAGACTTCATCCTTGTGACTAGACAAACAATCATGAAAATTTAGCCAAAAATATGGTCTCAATAGCGCTAACAAGGATAGTCATTAAGGCCCCTTTTCACATGCTATCCCATGGAACATTCCTATTTTCCTCAGAGTTAATCGTTGTGACTAGATAAACACTCTGATCACAAGTTTCATGAAGATTAGACAAAAATTATTGCATCTTAAGTGCTAACAAGGTGTCATTGAGGCTCATTTTCCCATGATTTCATCTGGAACATTCTAATTTTCAATAGGCTTTATCCTTGTGACTAAACATACATTCTGATGAAGATTCATGAAGATTGGGCCAAAATTGTCGCCTCTAAAGTGCCTAACAAGGATTTTGTCATTAAGGCCCCTTTTCCCGTGATATCAAAATGGATTATTCTGATTGTTGATAAGCTTCATTCTTGTGACAAGACAAATATTCTGATCAAGTTTCAAGATTAGGCCAAAATTGTGGCCTCTTAAGGTGCTAACAAGGATATTGTCATTAAGGCCCCTTTTCGCGTGATATCCAAGGGAACTTTCCAATTTTCTATAGGGTCTATTTTTGTGACTAGACAAACATTCTGACCAAGTTTCATGAACATTGTGCCAAAATTGTAGCCTGTAGAGTGCTAAGAAGGATTTTGTCTTTTAGGCCCCTTTTCCGTGATATCAATGAGAAACAAAGATATGGAAACATGTTTTATGCTTTTCTCACAAGATTTGAAGACAAAAATACTGTTACTGTATCTTGCACAATACATAGCTAACTGTTTTGAGATGAAAAGGTTTTCCAAATGTTCAAGATAGAACTCTTAACCCCCAAGAATCAACAACATAGGGCCCTTTTTCATTACAAAATAATAAATTTTACAGTAATTTGGTAAAGAGCTAAAGAGGATGTTAGTTGCAAAATAGAAGTATAATAGATTCACTATTAAACAGAAGATTACTGTTGAATTGCTTTATCAAAACAACTGTAATTGTTCTGGTGAATCTTGTCTGATTATCCGAAGAAAAGTAAACAAAACAGAGCTCTATCCTCTCAGTTTGTTTATTTAAGCTGGCCCAAGACTAGATCAGGTGTAAAGATAAAATCCAAGTCAAATAATATGGACCAAGGGAAGCAACTTTAAGACTACAACTTGCAAAAGTTTTCTATTCGTTATTTCCCTTAATACGTTCGATAAGCACCGCCCTGCCACGCCCACGTTTTTTGACGAATTTAAAACTTTGAGAATAAATTTTGAAAAGAGTCACTCAAGGAACAATCCTGCAAAGTTTGCTTCAAATTGACCCAATGGTTGATTTTTAAAGAATTTTCTAAGGATTTCTCAGTCCGATAAGCCCCGCCCTGCCACGCCCACATTTTTTGACGAATCAAAAATTCGCGAACAAGTTTTGAAAAGGGTCACTTAAGGAACATTCCTGCCAAGTTTAGTCAAAATTGGCTCAATGGTTCAGGAGAAGATGTTTACAGAAATTGTGAACGGACGGACGGACGGACGGATGGACGGACGGACGACGGACGGTGAGCGACCACAATAGCTCACCTTGAGCACTTTGTGCTCAGGTGAGCTAACAAGAGGACCATGATGGTCCTATAGCGCTCACCTGACCCAATTTTGTTCAATTAGATTAATATTCACGACTGAAAACAAACTTATGGTCAATAACATTGTGAAAATCGAACTCATCCGAGATCTTATGGTGCCCAACATTGTGTCCAAGTTTTGTCTTGATTGATTAATAATTGTAAATTTTAGAGTGTAAACAAGGTCGAAAACAGACGAAAAAGGCAATTTTGTCAAATTCAAGGGCAAGTAACTCTCGACTTTCTGATCAGATCAGACTGAAAATCCAAATGATCAAAGATCTTATAATCTCCAACATTGTGTCTAAGTTTTGTCTTGATTGATTCATAGTTGTAGATTCTAGAGGGTAAACAAGGTCGAAAACGGCCATAAATGGCAATTTTGTCAAATTCAAGGGCACATAACTTTTTACTTTCTAAACCGATCAGACTGAAAATAGAACTCATGAAAGATCTTAGGGTCCAAAACATTGTGTCTAAGTTTTGTCTTGATTGATTCATAGTTGTAGATTCTAGAGGGTTAAGAAGGTCGAAAACAGCCTAAAATAGCAATTTTGTTGAATTCAAGGGCACATAACTCTTGTCTTTCTGATCCGATCAGACTGAAAATTGAACTCATACAAGATCTTATGGTCTCCAACATTATGCCCAAGTTTTGTCTTGATTGATCAATATTTGTAGATGCTAGAGTGTTAACAACTTAAAAAGTAGCTATTTTTGACGTTCAAGGGCACATAACTCCTGACTTCCTGGTCCGATCTGACCCAAAATCGAACTCAAACGAGAACTTATGGTCTCAAACATTTTGTTTAAGTTTTGTCTTGATTGATAAATATATGTAGATGCTAGAGTGTTAACAACTTAAAAAGTAGCTATTTTTGACATTCAAGGGCACATAACTCCTTACTTCCTGGTCCGATCTGACCCAAATTCAAACTCATCCGAGAACTTATGGTCATACATGTTTTGTTCAAGTTTGGTTAAGATTGGTCAATATTTGTGGATGCTAGAGTGTTAACAACAAATTGTGGACAGACGGACAGACGGACGGACGGACGCCGACGGACAAAAAGCGACCACAATAGCTCACCTTGAGCACTTCGTGCTCAGGTGAGCTAACAAACTTAGTTACAATTTTACTCTTTCCCGTACAACAAAATTGTAGAGTGGTCAATTTGAAACATGTTGTAGATGACAAAATGACTTTAAATGAGTGTTGCTAGAAGTTAAATTTGTGAAGGATGCAGCTTAGAAAACATTGAGGCAAAAGGAGAAAATGCTGATTATCAGCATTTTCTGGCTTCAAACTTCTCTAACATTTTCTATAAGGGACGACAAAACCAGCTATTGTTTGGCAAAGGGTTAATACAAATTTGGCTAAATCAAAACATATGCATAGCAAATTATTAGTTCACAGGTTTAGAGTCCACTCATGCATTTACCAACTGTGCCATGGTCCTGGTCCAACATTTTCAACTAAAAAAGATGTGTTTGTGAAACACCAATGCTCCCGAAATGGCCATTTTTCTTAAATACTAAGTTTTCATGTAAACTTAAAAGGGTTGATAAGGGTTAATGAATGACTTAGAGGAAGGTCATATTGCATGGAACAGGTAGATATTATTGAAAGAATGTTACATACCAAATTTGAGCTTTGAATAATGTCTAATACTTTTGGAGAAATGACAAAATGTTAAGTTTTCGGACAGACAGACGGACGGACAGACGGACATGAGTTAAACTATATGCCCCAGATCTCTCTATACAGGGGCAAAAAAAAGTATTACTTACGAGTGCTTCTAATGATTCAAAGTCTTTTATTTTATTCCCACTGAGACTGAGGTGTGTAAGATTTGGACATCCAGCTAAATTGTTGGGCTTCATGTAAATCTATGTAATGCCCATTACAGCTTCAAAGTTATCCCTACAGTTATCCCACCTGCCAGTAATACCCGAAATGGGAGTTTGGCAGTATATATAGATAGAAAGCTTAATTTCTCCAAAATGGTCACCATATATAGGCTGATTTAGTAGTATTTTGTGTCAAAAACTGATAAATAATGCATTTCTTATACATTACAATGTGATAATTCTGTTTAAAAACAATAATGGGAAAAGAAGAAATTGCTCATATTGCGCAATTTCTTCTTTTCCCATTATGTTTTTATTCACTATTATTTGCATGGACACAATTCTAATTTGCCACTACGACTTCAAATTATTCTGCGGAGAACCCTGTGGTCCAAGGTTTATAACGAAATAAGTATACTTACGAGTGCTTCTAAAGATTCAAAGTCTTTTATTTTATTCCCACTGAGACTGAGGTGTGTAAGATTTGGACATCCTGCTAAATTGTTGAGACCCGATGATATTCTGTTGTCGTTGAGGTCAAGCTGAAACATAGCGGGAAAAAGATATTTCATATGTAGTGTTTTCAAGCTATAATAGTTTAGAGAAAAGGTCTGAAACCATGCAAACTGGGAAAGTGTGTTGTTTTCTTTCAAATTGAGAATGATTTTCTTGATGATGTTCACCTATTTACAAGACAGCAAAATTTTATCAAAAGATGGTGCAGATAACAATTTCAAGTACATGAAATTTGAAATTTTTTGTCTTTCTGGGTAGAAAACATTGTGGGAAATGAATAAATTAATTTCATATGTGTATCACAATTTAGCGAAGGTCAAGTTGACCAAACTCTACAGAAAAATCTTTATATCTCGCAAGTTTATTTAGTAAGTTTCAGCTAAGCAGCTAAGCCTAACTATTGCAAGATTCTTCTCTCATGAAAGTCTGAGCCAGAAATATGCTTTATTAATTAATTTCACATCACATACGATACCTTTCTAAGACTTTGTAGTTTAGGGAAGCCTTTCAACATCGTAAGTCCCGCATTGTTAACACTCAAACATTCTAGTCCTGTGAAATCATCTGTTAGCCCTTCTATTTGTTGGGATTTACAACTGTCCAAGTTCAACTCTTTTACCTGTCAAAACAAAAGCATTGCAAAAATTGATTTATCCCTTTCCAAACGGCAAACAATCAGGGTGGTCCAAATCAATAGGATTGCAAAATAGCAGTGGGCTTGAAGATCCAGGGATGGGTGGGTGGGGTGTGGGGGTTCTGTCATTTTACCAATTCCACACATTGACGCCCTTTTAGATAATGACTGAGGAAAACATTGTGAACAAGAGCTTCACAGAGCGGCGCATATTTGCCCGAGAGGGGCTTGTCAGTAAAAATTGGCCATTTTTTCAATTCAAGGGCAAATAATTCAAACATGAAAAGTTATCAAAATTTTGTTTGCACAACAAGACACCATAGCGATTCATTGTGGCTAGTTTGATTAAATTCTGGTTGAAACTGTAGAAGTAGCGCACAGGAGAAAATGGGCATTTTTGAGAAAAGGGACATTTTTCCTTAAATTCAAGGGCAGATCTTTCAAGAACGAAAACAGTTATCTAAATTCCGTAAGCGGTGTGCACAACTAGACACCATGAAGATTCACTATGTCACTATGTTTGATCAAATTATGATCAAAACTGTAGGAGTTGCGTACACAAGAAAAAGGGCATTTTTTTAATTCAAGGGCAGATAATTCAAGAACGAAAAGTTATCTGAATTCCGTAAGCGAGGTGCACAACTACACAACATGGAGATTTATTGTGGCAAGTTTGATCAAATTCCGATCAAAACTGTAGAAGTTGCGCACACAAGAAACGGATGGACGGACAGACAGACAGACAGACCAACAAGCGGGGACATAACATAATACGACCCTTCAGACGTATAAAAATGACAGCTTAAAATTTTGCTGTTTGGTAATGGGTTAAACAAACCCTCCCTGTACTAGTCTGTAGCCTCATTATTTCATTTTCATACAAAAAAGAACCAGTAAAATTGTATAATACTAGGAAAATGAATCCCCTATTGTATGCTCAAACTCCTTCATAGAAATCCTGGATCTGCCACAGAATAGATTTGTCCAATTGTTTCACTGTATTTCAAGCCTGTGTTTTCTGCCTGCACTCTTTCCAAAAGTAAGAAAATATATTAGAGTTGCCAATCTGAAAGCTGTTGTAGAATTGATGTCAGCATGAAAAGTAAGAAACAAAATTTTGAGGGAAGAGGAGAGAACAGTCAATGGCTCAGTCTTTTGGGGGATTGTTTTTCCCCTCCATACAATGCTTGCAAATGCTTTCTCCGATGAAAACATCAAAAGCAGGAATTGTTTAGAACAAGAGCTGTCCGAAGACAGCGCGCTCGACTTTCTAAGTTGCTTAGTATAAAGGGGGCATAACTCCAAATAGAGTGGTCCCAGGGTCATGGGCCCTGATAGTGAGGTAGAGGGTGTGATGGTGAATAAGTATTCCAAGTTTGGATTGAATCCCTTTGATAGTATGGAAGTTATTGATGTTTGAAAAAACTTTAACCTTTGTTGCAACGCCAACGCCGACGCCCGGGTGACAGTATAAGCTCTCATTTTCTTCGAAAAGTCGAGCTAAAAAGTGTTAAAAAAGATCCAATTTCCTGATCTTTTTGCGACATAAACACATTGCTGGTCTTTGTTTACCTGATGACGTAATTATTACGTCCTCATTTGCATATTCATGAGTTTAGAGGGAAATTCAAAGCTGTAATTCGGTTAAAAGTAGTTCTCAATACTGAAAATGAGTTGCATTTCTAAGTTATCCTCGCACATTACTTTAGTGGTAAAAAGATGACAGTAGTATTGAAAATGGGGAAAGAACCATTTACTACGCATTTTTTACGATGATTAAGTGTTAAAACGGCAAAATTGTCAAATATCACTACGCCACTCTTCTGCGAAATAATTTCTCACACTCAAAAGTCGTCGAACATTCCGCCATAACGGACCATACGCATTTGTGTGTGCAAAATGTTTGAATGATTATACTCAATCGGCTTACTAAATTCCGTATTTTGGAATGGTAGGTTGTAGTGAAAACTTAATTCATTCATTTGCAATCGTTGAATTCATCATTTCTTTTGATTTTAGAGAGATTATTTCGTCTTTTTTCATTTGACACACGTCATTGATTTTGGCCTTCATATTCAAAATGGCCGACTTTGGACGAAACCAAAATCCGGCAAGACAAAATTTCTTAATAAAATGTTATTTTTCCAACTTCAGTCAACAACAATGTATTTTCCTATGTTGATTATACAGACTGTATATGCATGCATCGTCCCGGCATGCTCAAATGAGCGATCGAAGTGTTAAATGGTTATCCTTTCTAGAATGAGGTCGAATTTTACCATCAACTCGAAATTAGGTCAAGTGACGCAAAAGCGTGCTCATTTAAACACATCAAAGATCGCTAAATTACAGCACTTTAAAACATTTTTGACAATACTTAGGCATTCGGTGATCAAAATCCTAGCTTATCAGACTTCTATATGACTGAATGCAACAATAATCAACGAAATACGCAAGAAATTCAAAATTAATTCAACATGGCTGCCATTATTTGACTTTTTGCAAACACATGACTTCAGTCAAACGTTTCTGACCAAGTTAAGGCGATTTGCGAAGAATATCAAGAACTTAGTTTCTCTGTTGATAAATCTCTCCAATATCTTTCATTAATCAACCTAATTACTTTCTGTAAACACACTGAATGCGTAGAAATCGGATTGACAATGAAAAATGGCGTCAATGTACATGAGGGAGGCCTGGAGAGTGTGAAATTTTCCTGGGCGACTGTAACCTGTTGAAGAAACGAAAGAGACCAACAGATGAACTACACAAACAGAGGACAAACAAACCAATGAATAGATCAACAAACGTGTCATGATAACTGCCTCGCGACTTTGACATCTGGAGTTTTAGTGATCAAATTATTTTTTTGTTTACTGGAGCAAAATTGTGTATCAATCAGATGTGAGCCACACATGAACATGTCTGCTTCTTTCTTCTCAATACAAAAGTAAATTACATGTAAAGATTAACTTCTTTTCAAGTCACTAGTGGCGCCAGGCAGATATCTTGACACACGGCCCTCAAAGACAAGTCTCCTTCCCCCTCCCAAACAACACTTTCACCCAATTTTACTGTATCAAAATCAACATTTGAAGTATCTCAACACATCAGTGTACATCAGACTACATATAAATTCAGCAAATTAGGCCCATGATAGTGTCCAGTGGTCTGCGAAGGTTCTAAGTTCACGAACTTCGACAGGCCAAAATGGACTCGTGGCCTTGTCGAAGATAATTTCACTGCATCTCGCGATAAACAAGCTTAACAACCATAATAAATGGTCTTACCTCACTGTTTTTCCTTCCCCGCTTCTCCAAGTCGATCCTCTTGGGCATTTCCATGATGCCAGGCATATAAATTATCCTTTTTGAATCAAAACTAGGCAATGGGTCACTTCCACCCTGCTTGTTTTCAATGTAGACAACCCGATGTAAAATCTTCACTGCGCGCGGGCGATCGCTGTAAGTCCAATCAACCAATCAGATCGCTCCGCACTCGTGAACAATGCTTTGCATATTCAACAGCTTTGGTCAGCAACAACCAATGAAATCGATTTAAAGGCCTGACGTCACATGCGCGGGCACTTGTAAAATTTCTTTGTAAACATACGAAACACGTGGTTTTGTTATGAATGAAGGCGTAGTACACGTCAAAAAGTAGGTCGTTTTATCCAAATTGTCCGATATTAGATGCCGGTGAAATTAAAATATAAATAAATATTAAAATGCACCAGTGTTTTGAAAATATGAACACAATGCATTTCACATAAAGATATTTTTTCTGCGAAAAAATACAAACGTCCTAAAGTCATATCGTCCCCTAGTCAAAACGTCCAAAATAAGATTCGTTTGAGAAATTCAAGAAAAAATCACAATTTAAACCCTTTCTCCGATAACAGAATATTTGTTTTTGACTCTCCAAGTAAACAAGGGTTTAGAAAACATTGAGAGAAAAACGATTGACAGTGGCGGATCCAGAGGGGGTTCGGGGGGCTCAAACGACCCCCCCCCCCCCCTCGGTAGCCTGATTATTTCATTTTCATCCAGAAATTCAGTAAAAATTGTGTAATTCTAAGCAAACGAACCCCCTTCTTGTATATTCGAACCCCCCGTACAGAAATCCTGGATCCGCCGCAGATTTATTGCTGATAATCAAGATTTTCCTTCTGGACCTTTCTTGCCAAAAATATGCCTAGACCGTAGCCAAATAACACGCATGCATATTTCATATGATTCATAAACTTGATTTTGTCTTTTGTAACCACTTTCGACAAGATTTCTTTCCGTTTTGTAGAGAATTGAAAAGGAAAATTCTCGCTGTTTGAAAAAAAAATGGTTGGTTTTAACAGCACCGTATGAGAAAGACTTTTAACATCACAGGAAAAGGGGAACATGCTACTTTCCCATTACATTCGAATATCAACAGACTAATTATGTGCTTCTTTGTAAGTTATAGCCCTTTTTAGTCTAAAATTATGTTCAGGCCCGTAGGAAGCAATTTCATTTTGGAGGGGCTAAAGCCCCTTTGTCTGAATATTGGGGGCTTATTTAGATTTTTGCTAAAATTTCAGTGTGAAATAAGGAAAATTTGACACTTTGGCCAACTTGGGGGGGGGAGGGGCTTAGCCTCCCCCCCCCCCCCCTGTTCCTACGTGCCGGATGTTACTTTGAAACATCGAAACTTTCCTAAACTACAATGGATCTTGATCACTAATGATCAGTGCGTATGTACAGGCTGATCTGCGTCCATGTTTTTTTGTAATCAAATGCCATACGGGCCCTGTCCAGATTCCGGTTAAATTATTTTTTACCATTTCTCGTAGAGAATAAGCAACTGACCGAGCATTCATGAGCGGACCCCCCTGACATTGGCCGAAAATTAACTTTTGACTATATAAATTGAGTGTAACATTACATATTTACTACATTTTAAGCCATAATTTAGGCTTGGACACCCCCCCCCCCCCGGAAAAAAAATCTTGGGCTTGGACCCCCCCCCCCTGCCCTGGAAAAAATCCTGGATCCGCCCTTGCCGAGTATGTTAATATATATTTCATATTTAACAATGCGACATAATTATTATAGACTTGTTAAGGTAGAATACCCGTAATGCAGCCATTTTGAGATTCATATATAACATGGGATTTTTGGAGCGTCGTCGTTACGTGTTGGTGTTGCGGTATAATAGATTCGCTATTATAGAGGAAAATAATTGACCCGGCAGAGTGACCTTTACTCTACTCAAAAGTGGGAAAGTTTATTTCCAGTTTAGATGGGAATAGGTCCTTCGTTAATTAACGTAAAAGCGTGCACTGTATCCGTTAGATCTATACAATATTGTAGCGCCATGTGAAAATAAGACTTTATCTAATTTAGTCAAATAAGAAATCACAATGTTAAGCTTCTGTGGTCTATTTGGATTGAAATTTTCAGTAAAGCTAATTATTGAAATAGGCGTAATTTTTAGAAATAAAATGAAAATATTTAAATACAGTTCACATCCTGGTCATACTGTACAGATGGTAAGGCTGACCAGGATCGGCATTTTTGCATAATTATTCAGTTATCATATACAAATTACCATTTTAAGATGAAGCGACAAATGAACGTATGCACGTGCAAATACTGTTAAGTCGTTGAATAATATGATCATTAGCTGTAAATAGCGAAACATGCGAAGTGTTCAGCAAATCACGAGGGGTTCCAGCATACCTATCACCCCTGGACGATAAGTCTGTTGACCTTTCCGCTTGGTCTGCTCTGCCGGGTCAAATCTCGCCGTCAATAAACGAGAATAATTTCAGTTGTTTTGATAAAGCAATTCAACTGTAAACATTCTCGTTTAATTGTGAATCTATTATAGCAGACGACATTTCTTGCTAAACGCCATATTATTATAAGGGAGACAATCTTTATCTCCAAAGCATATTCTGATTTCTGATACGAGTTATCTCCCATTGATCTCTCTGAAAGCTGCACAACATTACATTGTGTCGCGACGTCCATATCACAGGAAAATATCGCTGCTTTTCAACGAAAATCTCGTAACTGCAGCTTAAAACAAGCTACAATTACGAGGTTTTCATTGAAAGCTGCAGTTACGAGATTTTCGTTGAAAAGCGACGATGTGTTAAATTGCTCCAAATTCAAAACGGTTCCGATTTAAACATACAGTATGTATTTTATTGCTATCAAAAATTAATATTATACATGAGAAAATTTACAACAATGGAAATTAACATCGGTCCCAGCAATAACAAGATAATGTTTGTGAAACGTAAATGTCCCCGAAATTGCTCTTTTGGAGAAAATGTCAATGTTAAATTCTGTCGTCTGTTTCAATTTTGACTTAGTTTGGAACAAGTTTAACCCTTTACCAAACGGTAACAAGAGCAACGCTGGGCGTGGCATTATACGTCCGAAGCTCAGAAATAAATGGTTGTGTGATATTTGTTGATATCCTGTTCTTTTCTAAAAGTCTCTTGCAAGTATCCGATATAACAAAATTCACCAATTACTAAAATATTCACAAAGTATTGCTGCACAAATTTAATCAGATTGAGATAATGTAAGCAAACACCCTAGCTATGAGTTCTACACACATGTGAAGTTTCAACATCGTAGGCCTTGTATTTTGAAAGTTATTGCAGACTGAATCAAACAAAGGGCAAGAAGTCAAAAATTATAAATGGTAGAGTTAGGGTTATTGTACTCTGCACATCCTAGCTATGAGATCTATACACCTGTGAAGTTTCAAGACTATAGACCTTATAGTTTCAAAGTTATGGACCGGACAAAAATTTGCTAACTGAATCAAACAAAATCAAACAAAGGACAATAACTCAAAAAATTACAAATGGTAGAGTTGTGGTTCTTGCGCTCTGTACACCCTAGCTTTGAGATATATACACCTGTGAAGTTTCAAGACTATAGGCCTTACAGTTTCAAAGTTATTGACCGGACACGAATTTGCTAACTGAATCAAACAAAATCAAACAAAGGACAATAACTCAAAAATTACAAATGGTAGAGTTGTGGTTCTTGCGCTCTGCACACTCTAGCTATGAGATCTATACACATGTGAAGTTTCAAGACTATAGGCCTTATAGTTTCTAAGTTATGGACCGGACACGAATTTGCGAACTGAATCAAACAAAATCAAACAAAGGGCAATAACTCAAAAAAATACAAATGGTAGAGTTGTGGTTCTTGCGCTCTGCACACCCTAGCTATGAGATCTATACACCTGTGAAGTTTCAAGACCAAGGCCTTATAGTTTCAAAGTTATGGACCGGACACGAATTTGCTAACGGACAGACAGACGATGCACGCGATAACATAATAGGACCCTTCGGGCGTATAAAAAGTTACGGAGACCCATTTCCAAAACTTCTACAGACGACAAAATGGATGTTGATAAAGTCATCTTCGCAAGCCAAGGGTGACATCTACGACGTAACGTCATTTCTGTATTCACCCTTGGCGTATTTAGTCCGATTTTCTCATCTTCGCAAGCCAAGGGTGACATCTACGACGTAACGTCGAATCTGTATTCACCCTTGGCGTATTTAGTCCGATTTTCTTGGTCTCCCGGAAAGCGTTTTCATTGGTTCCAGCGAGGTCTCACTGGAACCAATCAGATTGTCGACTTATACATTTGTTATGAATACCCAAATCATGACAACGGGCGGGAAAAAGCATTGCATTTGCAACTCAAAAACGCGAAGATGGGCGATTTTTTGTAAGAATTTCACTGCAATAGACAGGAATTCCCTAACTGTAATCGACGAATTATTATACTTTCGACAATTCGACCAAAAAAGCAGCTAACTTTTACATAATCCGCATGACGTATGACGCGAAAGACAACGCGCGTTAATGACGTCATCAATAATGGACGCAAACAACCCATTCGAATATTCTCGGATCTTATCGTTACTCAAGATCCCCTCGAATGTATTACAGTTGCCAGCATGAGCCGATCCGGCCCATATCACTCCGCACGGATAACAACGGTAGTGCGGTCACGACAACGGAAGCAGACCAAACAACTATTTAAATCTACGCCAGAAAAATATTTGAAACAAACAGCGTTCAAAAGTCGATTGTATCCTCGTAAATGTCACAAAATTTTACCAGATAAAATAATTGATGTGATTTACCGATCATTGACAGAATATTTCACTTGAATTATAACATTAGCTAAAGGATTGAATTGTTTTGGTGACGTCATTTACGCGCGTCTACTTTCACGTTCAATATGGCGGTCAGTGTATTACGCTCGAGATCATGTTGCAACCACGTTCCCACGCGGCAAAAGGTTGCAAACAGTCTCGAGGGTCGCGATTGGCAAACAACCAGCAGAACAACCGCTAGGCGGCGCTTCGCGATTTCAAGAAAATCGGACTAAATCCGCCAAGGGTGAATACAAACGTAGGTGGGTTCAACCTTGGCTAGCGAAGATGGATTTTCTTGGTCTCCTGGAAAGCGTTTTCATTGGTTCCAGCGAGGTCTCGCTGGAACCAATCAGATTGTCGACTGATACATTTGTTATGAGTAACCAAATCATGACAACGGGCGGGAAAAAGCATTGCATTTGCAACTCAAAAACGCGAAGATGGGCGATTTTTCCTAAGAATTTCACTGCAATAGACAGGAATTCCCTAACTGTAATCGACGAATTATTATACTTTCGACAATTCGACCAAAAAAGCAGCTAACTTTTACATAATCCGCATGACGTATGACGCGAAAGACAACGCGCGTTAATGACGTCATCAATAATGGACGTAAACAACCAGCAGAACAAACGCTAGGCGGCGCTTCGCCATTTCAAGAAAATCGGACTAAATCCGCCAAGGGTGAATACAAACGTAGGTGGTTTCAACCTTGGCTAGCGAAGATGTGATAAAGTTTGTATGCAATTGTGCACAGAAAACATCGAGACAAAAGAAGAAAATTATGGTTAAATCCTTGATTGGGAAATGAATAATTATGTTGATTGAATGGGATTTGTAGAAGTTCTAAACAATATTTAAGTCACATAATATTTAGCGACTTGAGCACCTAACCATGGAATCCTGTCGTTTCTCTCACCAGTACTACTACCATGCTCTTTCCGAGTCTCCAGCTGCTGATTGGAATAGGATTTGTGTATAAACATATTAACCCTTTCTCAAACGACAAAATTTTAGGGTGGTCCAATTTGAAAGCAGTTACAGACGGCAAATTGTATGTGAATAAAGATAGGATTTATGTACAATATAGCAGAGAAAATATTGAGACAAAAGGAGACAATGCTGGTTATCAGCAGTTTCTTCTTTTGTTTCAATGTTTTCCCAAGCCTTTTCTACAAGGGAAATCAAAACTAGGTCTTGTTTGGGAAAGGGTTAACATATTGAGGCAAAGGCAGAGGATGCTAATTATCATAAGATATATTTTCTTCTTTGGCCCCAAAGTTCCCCAAGGGTAATTTAATAGGAATTGCTTTATTGGGGTTCTATGTCGTTTCAACTGCTAGGGTCATATCGCAGTGGCTGGAGCACCTAATCATGGATTCCTGTTGTTTCTCATACCAGTGCTATCACAACACCCTAACCGAGCCTCCAGCTGCTCGCCCACATAGGTTAACGGTATCAAACCAATGGTGGGTGATAATATTGTCAGAAATAGTATAAAATTTTGCTGCGACCGGGGATTGAATCTAGGACCTCTCGAGTGAGAGACAGATGTGCTACCAACTGCCCTATGGCTGCGGCCCGTAATTTTTTAGGGATATACAAACTAGGTCATGTCCAAAATGAACATTGACATTAACAATAACCATTTTTAAAGATATTTTTATTGTGAAATCATATACTATTGAACAAAGAAATTCCTTTTTCCAAGTTATAAATTTGGTATGTCAAAGGTATCAAATCAAATTCAACCAAATCACAATGCTGCACAAGCCTTTTCACTGCTTTTCTTTTGTGTCTTATTATACTTGCTTGAAACCATGTAAGTTTTTAGTCTCAGTATCCGCAAGAAATTATTCTTCGTATCACAATAAAGTCCATGTTCCAGTTTTAAAAGGAGACAAGTGTTTATAAAATGATATACACTTACCACTTTATAAAACTGAGAAATAGAATTGATAATTTATCTTTGATTACATTCGAAAATGTCATAATTACAGCTTATTAAAGCTGTAGTTACGACATTATCAATGTAACCTACATAATGATACTTTCAGCAATGCTGCAAAAATCTAGTTATAATTTTGCATTTTGTTTGCTCTATAGTATACAAGGAAAGTAATGACAGCATGAATCATACAATTGTTGCTTTTCAACCACAACCTCGTAACTGCAGCTTCTTTTAAGCTGCAGCTACGAGGTTTTTGTTGAAAAGCAGTGATATATTCTGATTTTCTGAAAACAACATGAATTAGGCGGTTTTTAACCTTAACAGTTGAGTAACTATTTTTCCCCAAAAATTTTTACTTTTTTCTCTGTTGATAATTTTTTTGTTGACATTGTTTAAACAACTCATTTTGGATCTTTCTAAACTGTCAATATCTCATACAAAATCCACCCCAAAAAATAAATTTGCAGATTTTTCTACAGCGAATTTCAATAAAATTAAATTTCAGTATATATTTTTTTCAATGAAGTAAATGAGTGATTGTACAAAATCAAACTCTCTCTCTCTCTCAAAACATGATAAACATGGAATAAAGAATAGTTCTTGACTAGGAATAGAATTCTAGAGTATATAATTCATCATAGTTGAAGTTACAACATTTCTTCTTTTTGCACAAAAACTGCTTTCAATTTCATCACAACTTTTTAGCACATAAAACTTGATAAAAGTTGGCTAAATCATTGGTATTGACCGATATAATTACTTGTCTTTGATTGCAATCAACATTTGAAATGAAGCATGACAAAATACATGCCTTTTTAGCTGATTTTCCACAAAAAGAGAGTTTGAAATTGGTCTATTTAAACATAAAATCACAGACAATTAAACATATCAAGGCATCAGAGCAAAATTATTGTTACCAAACATAAAATGTAGTCACACAATAGAATTGCTCTGACACCTTGAAATTGGAAAATGTTAGACATTACTTTGTTAAGGGTTAGTGCAAAATAAAATCCTTGGTCATTTGTCTATATTTAGCCCAGGCTTGATAATTCCAACTCTCTCTTTTCATTTCCTATGTAGACTTGTTAAACAAACATGTATTGCTCTAATAAGTCTATAAAGCATAAATGTATGATCAAATGTGCAGTTAAACACAAGCTAAGTTTTATTAAATTAGCTCTTATTTGCACAAAAAATGTAGAGTAGTAGACCATTTCTATATGCAAATAGTTTGCAGACCTACAGCTAAGTGTGGGTGAAGACATTCTAACTTTGTTATTTCAACTCCAAATCCTATGTTGTGGGTACTCATTTGAATCGTCTCGATGAGACAATTCCAATGAGTACCCACAATATAAGATTTGATGAACAATAAATGAAATGTTGCATTTTAAACAGCCTTCACTCCCTCTTGTCTTTTGCTCTGGTTTGTTTTAAGTTCTAATTATCATCCCTGGGCTATTTCTTTATCAATAATAACAAGTTTAAACTCAAAAACCTAAAGCACAATCTATGCAAAATCAGTAAATCTACATAAATGTTGTTTTATTTATCAAAAGATAGCTGAAATACATATTTCTTTGCGGTAAAATTCATGAGACAGCATTGGTTTTTTTCTCACATGTTTCGAAATCATGTCCATTAAAAATATTGATCATTTTTGTCACGTAAAAGATTAATTTCGCGGCTAGTTTGTCTCCCTGCTAACTTTAATTATTTAGAGCAAATTCAAACTTTTAATTCAAATAGACCGCTGCTTTTCCCCAAAAAAACATAGAAATAGAGCTTATTCAAAGCTGTAGTTACAAGCTTTTTGGTGGAAATTGATGAGATACCACCAATTATTGCCTTCAAGATACTTGAATTAGCTCTAAATAATCAATCTTACTGGTCCTGGTTCAAATTATTGTAAATTCGTTTTTCTAACCACACAGTATTAATCAAACTACAATTAATCGAAGAAAATAAGCAACTGTAGGGACATACAATACTAAATAGAATAAATGTGTTGACAAAAATTAAAACGAAGAAAGTCCTTAAATACAATACACAGTCAACTCTAAAATCAGATTTCTGATAACATTTATCTGTGTTGAATAAAAAATATCTTGTTTGATTCTTTTTCAAAGCTCTAATAACACCATTCCATGTAAATTCATGTTAAAACAAATCAATGCATACAAATTGATGGTTAACAAGAATGCCATTTTTGTTTAGATGTATTCTTAAAGTCAATGCAACACTGTTGTAATTAAATATGGAAATCATAAATTAAACACAACAGTTCGGCACTGAACCAACAAATGAAATGTTCTGTTTTCATCAAAGTTTTAGGAACTTCAATTTCCTTAGCAGATTTAAGTGGGTGGAACATGTACATGAAGCAAACTGTATATTGTATTTAAAGATAAACATACAAAATGAAGCTATTTGCCTGCAATACAATTCACCAGAGTTAAATCATAGAGCAACAACCTTGTTTAGTTATCTTATTCATTTCCAAGTTTTTCATGGTCTTCAACCTTAACAAACAGAATGAAATCTTTATTTACTATTTTTAGATGCCAAATAGCAAGACTATGATCAAATTTCACATCTCTGCAAGCTGGACTTCACTTAAGTTGTCTGAAAAGCGACAACGAAACACTTTATTTTAGGTTTGATGATCACAACTTTTTTTTTCAATAATCTATAAGATCCTCATAACACAGTCAAAATAAAGGGTTGTAATTTAAATAACACTGCTTTTCATCAAAAACCTTGTAACTGCAGCTTAAAATAAGCTGCAGTTACAAGGTTTTCTAAAAAAAAGCGACAATAATCTATCTTAAGAAGAACAACTATTTATTAACTCACAAGGTTGTTGCCCCTGATACATTTCTTTCTTTTTATATTATTTTTTTTTACATAATTTTACCCATTTTTATTTTGTTTTCTAGTATTTTTTATGTACATACACACACACAACATGTCAAATACATGAAAGAGGGCTAAAATAAAAGATTTGTTTTTCATTTTAATTCAATTTCGCAGAAAAATACCATAGTTTCACTCAAAAGTACAGATACTAGTACTTTATATACATCGCTTTTCAACAAAAACCTTGTAACTGCAGCTTATTTGAGCTGCAGTTACAAGATTTTTGTTGAAAAGATCTGATCTTATTTTCATTCACAAGATAGATTCAGTCATACTCTAATGTATCTAAAGTTTTCAACTTTCTGTTATTGGTTTTAGTCTTAAATGGTCAATGATTATCTAAATGACTGATATAACAAACTATTCAAAAACATGAAACTATTTATAAAAGACGAGAAAAAATGTTTTCAAAAACATGTGTGCAACTGCTATGATCTTAAATGTAAGAATCCCATGTCAAACAACCGCTTTTTCATAATTCTCAATAAATACCAGGGCTACAGATATGAGAGGGTAATTCCTTTTCAAATATCTTTAAATGTTCATCAAACCATATATTGTGGGTACTCATTGGAATCGTCTCCTTGTGCGATTCCAGTAAGTACCCGCAACATAGGGCTTGGATTTCAAATAACAAATTTAAAATCTATTTAACCCCTCTTATCTTTTGAAACTGTAGAGAATATGCAATTCCTGGTCAATGATATATTAAACCATTCAAAAGGACCCCTTACTTTGTATTAAATTCAATGAAAAAGAAGTTGTTTGACAAAGAATTAACTCAGTGTGCAATTAAAAATGTTCCAAAATCGTTGACACAGCAATAAAACCCATACATATACAAAAATCGGAAAAAAAATATTCATGTCAATTTCGTCAATTCAAACACTTAAGAGTGCAGCTCCAATATATAACAAAGTTCCAATGATTTATCGCCAAAGAGGTCTTCCTTTTTGCTATCTTAGTTATTAGCGTAAATATCTTTAAAAAGATAGCTAGATTATACAAACCAATCGTACTATATTCTTGTAAAATTTAAAAGAAATCTGTTTTATATTTGGTTTTCCAAGCTATATTTCTATTTCATTAAATTGATGCTTTTCAACAAATACCTCGTAACTGCAGCTTAAAACAAGCTGCAGTTATAAGGGTTTTGTTGAAAAGTGACGATATCCAAATATCCATTAATTGCAAAAATCTATGAAGAAAAATTCTGTTCTGTTCTTTTCTGTTAATTCTGTTCTATTCTATTCTGTTGTATATTGGAGCGGTCGTAGCTTTAATCCGTATCGTAGCTGTCGATCGTGTACGCCAGGAACATCAAATCCTCCACGTTGGGGACGATCGGATCGCCGGGCGTTACGAGCGTGAATCCAAGGAACATAAAAGTACGAATCAGACTGGCTGTAAAAGAAAATAAAACATAGTATCAGAACAAAAGATACCACATTACCAAACAACAAAATTTTAGCCTAGTCCAAACTCATAGGTGTTGCAGACGACAAGTTCCATTGAACAAAGTTTAACATTTTTTGGTCTTTCTTGGTAGAAAGTATTGTGGGAAATGAAGAAATTGCTTGTCACAAGCAATTTCTTCATTTTCCACAATGTTTTCCAAAGCCTTTATTTTGTGGGGCGTCCAAAAGCGTCAATGTGTGGGAAATGGATAAGAGGAGGTAGTGATTTAGAGGCAGGGACCGAATAGGATCAAAAGTTTTCACTCTAGAATCAAGACTGTTTTTCATATTATTATTATGTCTTCCTATATCCATTGTTCAACTACAGTCGACAATCGTTATCTCGACATCGGATAAGTCGAAATTCCTCTTAAGTTGAAGTGAAAGTCATGTCCCATCCTCAACATATGGATTTCAAAATGTTTAATCAAAATAATTAAAAAAATACAGCCATTGAAATTTAGTAGGAAAAGGATAGCCATTGCTCCTTTCCTTTTCCTACTATATTTCAATCATGGACACATATGATGCCCATCAAAAATGGTTGAAAAAATGTTTTCACTGAAAAAAATCAAAATCGGATGAGTCAAACTCCGGATATGTCGAGGTATTTTGACTGCCCCTCTGACTTCGACACAACGAGTGTCGACTGTACAACAAATGGTTGACTTGTCTGCAATCAGCACACTCGAGGTTGTCTGAAATATGTCTTGACTGTAATACTGAGGCCCCCTTATAGAACATGAAAGTAAATGTACTTAAATAACATCACCAAAACAAAGCAACCTGATTGAAAACATTGTAATCAGAGTGAAATATATTGTTAATAATCTGCAAATCACATACCTTTTTTAAACTGATAAAACTTTATCACATTCATAAGTATATAATCGATTTAAGAACATTACTTGTTTCAAATATTTTTCTGGACAGTTATGTGGACTGCTTCCAGCATTGTGCTTGCGGAGTAATTTGTACAAATATTAATTTGCAGCCTCTGTATTACGTCCGAGATCCTAAGAACTGATAGGATCTGAGAAGTTCCGATTGCCTTGTCTGATCCAGTTCTCATAGATTGGCTTTGTGGATTTCCTGCAGTGCATGATACCTTAACCCTTTCCCAAACAAGACCTGGTTTTGACTTCCCTAAGAGCGTAGGCTTGGGAAAACATTGAGGCAAAAGAAGAAAGGGCTGATAACCACCACTTTCCTCTTATGCCTCAATATTTTCTGAGCTATATTGTATACAAATCCAAACTTGATTAACACCTATTTTATAGTCTGAAGCAGCTTTAGAATTGAACCATCCAAAATTTTGAATTTGAAATGGTCTAATATGTTGTTGATTGGGAAAGGTTTAATGTACAGTTATGCTCTTACCTCGATTATTTCTGGACTTCTTGAAGCACAGAATGTCACGGGTACAGTCTAATTCGTCCTCTGTGTACTCCAGTAGAGTAACAAGACTAACATACAACATGAAATAGCAATACATGCAGGGTTCTCCCCAGAATAATTTACCCAGTTACGGTTTGGGACAGGGTTAATGAACAGATATGTTCTTACCTCGATCATTTCTGGACTTCTTGAAGCACAGAATAACATGAGTACAGTCTAATTTAATGTTTATTTCAACTGGTACAGTCATATTGCTGCAGCTGGAGCACTTAACCTTGGATTCCTGTTATTTCTCTCAATAGTATAACTTAAACATGCATACTGTACAGGAAAGGGTTAACTCTTTCCCAAACAAGACCTGAATTTGATGTCCCTAATAGAGAAAGCTTGGAAAAACATTGAGACAAAAGAAGAAACTCCTTTTGTCTAAATATTTTCTTTGCCATATTGTATACAAATCCTTACTATTTTAACATGAATTTTGTCGTCTGGAGCAGCTTTCCAGTTGCCCCAAAAGTTTGTTGTTTGGGACAGGGTTAATGTACAGGTGTGTTCTTACCTCGATCATTTCTGGACTTATTGAAGCACAGTATAACATGAGTACAGTCTAGTTCGTCCTCTCCATACTCGAGTAGAGTAACAAGACTAACATACAACATGAAATAGCAATACATGCAGGGTTCTCCCCAGAATAATTTACCGAGTTACGGTTTGGGACAGGGTTAATGAACAGATATTTTCTTACCTCAGTCATTTCTGGACTTCTTGAAGCACAGTATAACATGGGTACAGTCTAATTTAATGTTTATTTCAACTGGTATTGCTATATCACTGCAGTGGGAGCACCTAACCTTGGATTCCTGTTCTTTCTCTCACTACTTAAAAGTGCATACTGTACGGGAAATGGTTAATGTAAACATAAAATTATATTGTTACCTCGGTCATTTCTGGACTTCTTGAAGCACAGAATAACATGAGTACAGTCTAGTTCGTCCTCCGCGTACTCAAGTAGAGTAACAAGACTAACATACAACATGAAATAGCAATACATGCAAGGTACTCCCCAGAATAATTTACCGAGTTACGGTTTGGGACAGGGCTAAAGAACAGATATTTTCTTACCTCGGTCATTTCTGGACTTCTTGAAGCACAGAATAACATGAGTACAGTCTAATTCGTCCTCTCCATACTCCAGTAGAGTAACAAGACTAACATACAACATAAAATAGCAATACATGCAGGTTTCTCCCCATAATAATTTACCCAGTTACGGTTTGGGACAGGGTTAATGAACAGATATGTTCTTACCGAGATCATTTCTGGACTTATTGAAGCACAGTATAACATGGGTACAGTCTAATTCGTCCTCTGTGTACTCCAGTAGAGTAACAAGACTAACATACAACATGAAATAGCAATACATGCAGGGTTCTCCCCAGAATAATTTACCCAGTTACGGTTTGGGACAGGGTTAATGAACAGATATATTCTTACCGAGATCATTTCTGGACTTATTGAAGCACAGTATAACATGAGTACAGTCTAATTCGTCCTCTGTGTACTCCAGTAGAGTAACAAGACTAACATACAACATGAAATAGCAATACATGCAGGGTTCTCCCCAGAATAATTTACCCAGTTACGGTTTGGGACAGGGTTAATGAACAGATATGTTCTTACCTCGATCATTTCTGGACTTCTTGAAGCACAGAATAACATGAGTACAGTCTAGTTTAATGCCTTTTTCAACTGGTACATACAACATGAAATAGCAATACATGAAGGGTTCTCCCCAGAATAATTTACCGAGTTACGGTTTGGGACATGATTAATGTACAGATATTTTCTTACCTCGATCATTTCTGGACTTCTTGAAGCACAGAATAACATGAGTACAGTCTAGTTCGTCCTCCGCGTACTCAAGTAGAGTAACAAGACTAACATACAACATGAAATAGCAATACATGCAGGTTTCTCCCCAGAATAATTTACCGAGTTAGGGTTTGGGAAATGTTTAATGTGCAGGCGTGATCTTACCTCGATCATTTCTGGACTTCTTGAAGCACAGAATAACATGAGTACAGTCTAGTTCGTCCTCCGCGTACTCTAGTAGAGTAACAAGACTGGAATATAAAGCAAACGACATGTGTTTGTGAAAACAAATGCAACGAAATGACCATTGTCAAATTTTCCGACAGACAGAATCTGATGGACAATAAAACAATATGCCCTCGATCTTTTAAATAACTAGGACATGAAGGTCATATTTCGAAAATAGTTTTACTCACTAGAGGTGAACTCGACCAAAGCAAGGGACGTTTACAACAAGGTACAGATATTTTGCGTCTAAATGTGAGTTTAAAGATCCGATTGGATAGTTTTTCTAATAACAATGAATTTGTTCTAAAAATAGACCGGGTTTACCGATATGACGGTTATGTATTGACAAACCGTCTGTGTTGTTATAAAATCTCGTATCGATAAAGCCGTAGTTACGATATTTTATAACAACACCGACCCAATACTATGATCGCGAAAAACGTCCCACGCTTTGGCCGAGTTCACCACCAGTGTTACTGTTAAATTATCAAACACAATGTTGTGGGTAATCATGCGACTTGTCAAACAAGTTTGTATTTCTGTGCTAGAGAATGTTTGTCGAACTTTATGGAGTATTTATGGAGCATTCCGAACACAGCAGTTTACAAATTATGGAGCGTTAAGGTTTACGAACTGAGAATGAAATACCACTTTCTAGCCATACGAAATGCATAAAATTACACACACTTGTAAATACACTTCAAATAAGTTGATTCACCATGCCGGATTTCAAGATTATGATTCAAGAAGAAAATAATGTACAAATATTGTTTTACTCTATATTCATATGCAAGGGAGGTAATTTCGAACATTTTTGTCAAATATTTCCATAAGTATGCATTAATTCAAAATTCTAAACCATACAAAATGCTTATGTTTGTATTAGGAATGGAAATGTAACACAGTTTAGGAATTACTGACACTTTTCAAATTTCACCTCTGGCTCTGCATTTCATTCTCAGTTTGTAAACCCTAAGAACAACTTGGACAATTCTCTTTTATATTGTTTCTACAAAGTTGACCGAGGGGATCCGCATGGAGTAAAGATTATTGGCGCCTTCCATTCAGCAGCTTAAAAATCCTGATCAGGCTGATCTAAAGAATGCTTTATCTTAAAATATCTTAAGAAATCTCACTCTAAAGAACGCACATCTGTTTTTGTCTTGGGAATCTCCCTAATGTATATATTTTCAACTGTGCGAAAATAATCTTTTAAGGGTCCGGCACTGTAACCAGAGGAATAAGAATGTTTTTATCACCTTTCCTTGGATCCCTCGGGTAATATAGTGTTAGGCACCTCCACATAGAGTTTGTTATCCATGAAAATGGTCTCCCAAATCACTTTTACTCCGTCATGCTGGGCTCGCAGATTGTATTTAACCACTAGACAAAATGTTTTTAACCTGTTTATATCTTGGGAATCTCCCTAATGTACATATCGCTGCTTTTCAACAAACAAGAGGGCCAAGATGGCCCTGTATTGCTCCACTGGCTTTTAGACATTTAGACTACGAACTTCTTCAAGGAATACAATAGAGGGCTATCCAAAGAAGATTCATGCCTCACCAGAATGAAATCCAATAAGTGATTAAGGAGCAGAAATGTTTTTAAAATTTTCTTAAAATTACACTATTATTCATATAGCGAAAAATAAGCCTAGCCCACAGCCGCTAAGCTTCTTATCCGATCGTGGAGGAATTTGGAAGAGATTCATGCAAGGAAGATTCCTGTGAAGTTTGGTTGAAATTGGTCCTGTAGTTTTGGAGAAGAAGATTGTTTAACAATTTTTCGAAAATTCAATTTAATTAAATTTATTAAAATTCAAGTTCTACACGGAAAATCCGAAATTGCTTTTTTTTAAGGAATTCATACAAGAGAGATTCATGTGAAGTTTGGTTAAAATTGGTCCAGTAGTTTTGGAAAAGAAGATTTTTCGAAAAATTAATTTAATTTAATTAATCCAAATTTAAGTTCTACACAGAATTTATTTTTTTGAAAGAATTAAGAAGAGATTCATGCAAGGAACATTTCTGTAAAGTTTGGTTGAAATTGGTCCAGTAGTTTTGGAGGAAAAGAATTTTCGAAAATTTAATTCAATTAAATTAATTAAAATTTAAGTTACAAACAGAATTTATCTTTTTGAAGGAATTAAGAAGAGATTAATGCAAGGAAGATTTCTGTGAAGTTTGGTTGAAATTGGTCCAGTAGTTTTGGAGAAGAAGAATTTTTAAAGATTTTTCGAAAATTTAAATTAATTAAATTAATTAAAATTCAAGTTCTGGGCGGATTTTATTCTTTTGAAGGAATTTGGTAGAGATTCATGCAAGAAGATTTCTGTGAAGTTTTGTTAAAATTGGTCCAGTGGTATTAGAGAAGAAGAATTTTTAAAGATTTTTCGAAAATTTAATTCAATTAAATTAATTAAAATTAAAGTTATACACAGAATTTATCTTTTTGAAGGAATTAAGAAGAGATTAATGCAAGGAAGATTTCTGTGAAGTTTGGTTGAAATTGGTCCAGTAGTTTTGGAGAAGAAGAATTTTTAAAGATTTTTCGAAAATTTAAATTAATTAAATTAATTAAAATTCAAGTTCTGGGCGGATTTTATTCTTTTGAAGGAATTTGGTAGAGATTCATGCAAGGAAGATTTCTGTGAAGTTTTGTTAAAATTGGTCCAGTGGTATTAGAGAAGAAGAATTTTTAAAGATTTTTCGAAAATTTAATTCAATTAAATTAATTAAAATTAAAGTTATACACAGAATTTATCTTTTTGAAGGAATTAAGAAGAGATTCATACAAGGAAGATTTCTGTAAGTTTGGTTGAAATTGGTCCAGTAGTTTTGGAGAAGAAGAATTTTTAAAGATTTTTCGAAAATTTAAATTAATTAAATTAATTAAAATTCAAGTTCTGTGCGGATTTTATTCTTTTGAAGGAATTTGGTAGAGATTTATGCAAGGAAGATTCCTGTGAAGTTTGGTTGAAATTGGTCCAGTAGTTTTGGAGAAGAAGAATTTTTAAAGATTTTTCGAAAATTTAATTCAATTAAATTAATTAAAATTCAAGTTCTGCATAGATTTTATTCTTTTGAAGGAATTTAATAGAGATTCATGCAAGGATGATTCATGTGAAGTTTGGTTGAAATTGGTCCAGTAGTTTTGGAGAAGAAGATGTTTGAAAATTGTTTACGCAGGCACGCACGGACGGACGGACGCACGCATGCACGACGGACACAGGGCCATGACATAAGCCCCGCTGGTCTTCGGCCAGTGGAGCTAAAAACGCGTATCTGCAGCTGCAGATACAAGGTTTTCGTTGAAAAGCGACAATATTTTCAACTGCACAAAAATCATAAATGCTCTTATAGAGGCCCGGCACTTTAACCAGAAGAATAAGAAATTTTTAATTACCTTTCCTTAGATCCCTCGGGTAATATAGTGTTGGGCACCTCAACATAGAGTTTGTTATCCATGAAGATGGTCTCCCATATCACTTTTACTCCGTCAGCCACATAGATCTCGAAACACAGGTTTGTTGTACTCTACAAGCATAAAATTGCATTTAATAACGTATCTCAAAATATGCAATATTATGTTTACTATTCAGTAAACCCTTAGTCATATAAGCCTTATGTTGTGGGTACATAGAGTTTGTTATCCATGAAGATGGTCTCCCAAATCGCTTTTACACCGTCAGATATATAGATCTCGAAACACAGGTTTGTTGTACTCTAAAAATAGGAAAATAGAAATTATACATGTTGAACACACAAGAAAATGAACATTTTTTATTCAAGGGCAGATCATTCAAGAGCGAAAAGAGCAGGGTTCGACACTAAGGGGAGTCCGCGAGTCCGAGACTCCATAAAAATTGGTGGGACTCCCTGATTTTCAACTTAGGGAGTCCAGCTGACTCCTTAAAAATTCTGCCGAAGAATTATAAGCAAAATGATAAGTAAGCTGGTAGCTCTTGATAACAGGATCTAGTATCCTGAATTCATGTTTAGTATTCTATGCAGACATGAGAATGACATTGACTAGTTATCAATTAACATGCATGCAACATAAAATATTTGCTTCTTTTTTGGACTCCTTTATTTTCCACTGGACTCCCCAAGTTCTCTTGATGGGAGTCCAGCGGACTCCTTGGTTGGGAAAGTTAGTGTCTAACCCTGAAGAGTTATCAAAATTTTGTAAATAGTGTGTACAACTAGTCTGAACTAGACACCATGGAGATTTATTTTGTCAAGTTTGATCAAATTCCAATGTATTGAAACTAGGAGGAATTGCGCACTCAAGAAATTGCTAATGAACAAACAGACGAGCAGGGTCATAACAAAAATATGACCCTTCCAGCATACAAATACAGAAGTGGGAGGCCAGCCAGCTTTCATTTCAAATGGGATAGGGTCGCAAGCAGCTAAGCACAATCCCTCCATACAGAGTATTAACAAACTTAATAGGTAATGAGGCTGACTTGAAATTCGTACAATAATGAATTTCTTTTATCCTTACAATATGAGGCGGAACTGTTTTTATATTACCTGTGAATCGGTTGCCAAGACGTCTGTATTTAAGTTGCCTGTATTGTCGAGCATGAAATTGACAGGGGGCTCTTTTGAATCCATTTTATTTTACTATGAGGATGAATTTAGGGCCCTTCATCAAAACAGCGGCATGTTGCTCTTCAACAAAAACCTAGTAACTGCAGCTTGTATTAAGCTGCAGTTACAAGATTTTTGTTGAAAAGTGAAAGGCACTTGTCCTTGCCTGACAGGGGCTCTTTTGAATTCAGCTTTTTTACTATGAGAGAATTAAGGCCTACAGCTTCATCAAGAACAGTTGTCCTTACCTGTGAATCAGTTGCCAAGACATCTGTATTTAACCAATTACTGCACAGTGATGCCTTTTGACTCCTTCACAAGAAAAGACTTGGGAAAACATTGTGGAAAATGAAGAAATTGCTTGTGACAAGCAATTTTTTCATTTCCCACAATGTTTTCTAAACAAAAGCAACAAAAAATGTAAAATTCCATGCACTTTAAGTTGTCGTCTGCAACATCTTTCAATTTGAAATGGTCCAAAATTTTGTCTTTTGGGAAAGGGTTAAGTATTCTGCATCAAGTCTTGACGAACTTGACATTACCATTAGGCTACTTCAATAACAATTTTTTACCATGAAAAATTGGGGCCGAATTTACGCCCCTTCTTCAAAACAACGGCTATCAGACAATTCTTACCTGTGAATCGGTTGCCAAGACGTCTGTATTTAAGTTGCGTGTATTGACGAGCTTGACAAAAACAGAGTACTCTTTTGAATCCAGCTTCTTTACTGGGGCTGAATTTATGGCCCTTCATCAAAACAACATCACACTACTTTTCAACAAAAACCTCGTAACTGCAGCTTGTTTTAAGCTGCAGTTACAAGGTTTATGTTGAAAAGCAAAGAGCAGCAGTTGTCCTTACCTGTGAATATGTTACCAAGACATCTATATTGTAGTTTTCTATATTGAGTCTTGACGAGCTTGACTTCAACATAATCATTGGCTACTTTAATAACAATTTTTTTACCATGAAAAATTGGGGCCGAAATTAAGGGCCCTTCATCAAAGCAACAGCTATCAGACAATTCTTACCTGTGAATCGGTTGCCAAGACGTCTGTATTTGCGTTGCGTGTATTGACGAGCTTGACACTGACAGGGGGCTCTTTTGAAACCCCCACACCGCTGCTGTCCCTTACCTGTGAATCGGTTGCCAAGACGTCTGTATTTAAGTTGCCTGTATTGACGAGCTTGACATTGACAGGGGGCTCTTTTGAAACCCCCACACCGCTGCCCTCTGCCACGAATGACACGTTGGCGGCGTGGGGCACATCAGGAACACTGCCTGCCCCCCGCGCCCAGACGTATGCATTGTCGGGATGACGAGATACTGAAAATAGAATTATAGAAAGTAAGTAACACTTTTCCCATTTAACAATAATCATATCATGTCCAAGTTTGGTCTAGATTGGTCTATATTTATGGTTCTTGGAGTCGAAAACGACACATCAGGAACACTGCCTTCCCCCCGCGCCCAGACGTATGCATTGTCGGGATGACGAGATACTGAAAATAAAACAGTAACCCGTTGTTAGAGTCGGAAACGACACATCAGGAACACTGCCTGCACCCCGCGCCCAGACGTATGCATTGTCGGGATGACGAGATACTGAAAATAAAACGTTAAACCGTTGTTAGAGTCGAAAACGACACATCAGGAACACTGCCTGCCCCCCGCGCCCAGACGTATGCATTGTCGGGATGACGAGATACTGAAAATATTCAAGGGTAGATAACTCAGCAACTTCTTGTGCAATTATGCTGAAATTTAAAACTATCCAAGATCTTATGGCAGTCAACATTATGTCCGAGTTTCATCTAGATTGGTCAGTATTTGTGGTTGTTAGAGTCGAAAACCACACATCAGGAACACTGCCTGCCCCCGCGTCCATGCATTGTCGGGATGACGAGATACTGAAAATATTCAAGGGTAGATAACTCAGCAACTTCTTGTGCAATTATGCTGAAATTCATAATTATCCAAAATCTTATGGTAGTCAACATTATGTCCAAGTTTCATATAGATTGGTCAATATTTGTGGTTGTTAGAGTCGAAAACGACACATCATGAACACTGCCTGCCCCCGCGCCCAGACATAAGCATTGTTGGGATGACGAGATACTGAAAATAGAATTCACATTCAAGGGTAGATAACTTGGCAATTTCTTGTGCAATTATACTGAAATTCAAAATTATCCAAGATCTTATGGTAGTCAACAGTATGTCCAAGTTTCATCTAGATTGGTCAATATTTGTGGTTGTTAGAGTCGAAAACGACACATCAGGAACACTGCCTGCCCCCGCGCCCAGATGTATGCATTGTCGGGATGACGAGATACTGAAAATAAAATTTACTTTCAAGGGTAGATAACTCAGCAACTTCTTGTCCAATTATGCTGAAATTCAGAATTATCAAAGATCTTGTGGTAGTCAACATGATGTCCAAGTTTCGTCTAGATTGGTCATTATTTGTGGTTGTTTAACCCGTTGTTAGGAGTCGAAAACGACACATCAGGAACACTGCCTACCCCCCGCGCCCAGACTATGCATTGCTGGGATGATTAGATATTGAAAAATTAAATGTTTGAAAGATTTTTAGTAATTAATACTTTCCAAATTAACAAAAATTTAGATGTAAGAGAAGTTTTTAAACCATTGGACCATCTCATCCGAAAGACTTGATTAGAGGGGATCAAACCAGCTTCCTTTAAGTTACAATACCTGCTCACCACTTACCCAAATCCACCCCCACTGTATGGGTAAAGTTTAAATACTGTATACAGAGTCTGTGAAAATGAACCTAAAGACATGAAAGCCACATCCGTGTGAAATCAAATAGCGAGAATCTCTGGGTAATAACGAAAGCCTCGGCTCAAATCCCCACCACTAATTTAAATTATCTGAACTGCCTATCCTTTCATTTTGTAATTTTTTGAAGAGAATTTTTGACTCATTCAATTTTCAAACTTGATCTGGCAATTGACTATGACTGAAGAGTGTGTTCAAAATTCAAGGACTGAATAGATCATTAAACAGTATATTGTTTTAATGACTTAAATCAAATTTTTCGTAGTGAGGTTCTTTTGTTTACAATTTTGCAATACACGTCGCCATTTTTATTTTGTAGAAAATGGTGGACGTGTTGAACTGCGGAGTTCTATTTTTCGACTAATTACAGCCTCAGCATTTCACAAACCAAACTCACAGTCTCGTGGATTGTAATGCAGGCATTTTCTCTTTTTCTTCTTGCGCTTTCGGGCCAAAGTTTTCGTCAATAACGATAGCTTGGGAAGCTTTCAACATCACGGTCGCGTGTGGGTAAACCACACGGTTTAGGATTGGCTTTACAAACTAGGTCGCGGCTTTATATACGAGACCTGTGATGACGTCATCTGTCAAACAGCGCATAGACTGGAAATATATTGTCGATTTGACTGGAATACCTAGCCTATCCAGGAAAGGAATTTTATCCTTTCAAAATTACATGACTCTGCTTTTGGCATTTTGACTGTGAGAAAGAGAAAAGATTTAAAACACAAAGAAAACTATGAACGTCACTGACTGAATCTTTTCATTTCCCAAAATATTTTCTCTGCTGTAAGGTAGATCTTGAAAAACCCAGCATGGACCCCTTTATAAATTTGTCGTCTGTAAATTTCAGCTTCCAAATTAAAACATTTAACCCTTTCCAAAACAAAAAAATCCTAGGGTACTCCAATTTGAAAGCTACTGTAGACGACAAAATTGATGGTAAAAAGAGACGGGTTTGTGCACAATATAGCACAGAAAATATTGCGACAAAAGGAGTTCTAAACTGATGGTTATCAGCAGTTTCTTCTTTTGCCTCAATGTTTTCCCAAACCTTTTCTTTTAGGGACGTCAAAAGCAGGTCTTGTTTGCCAAAGTGTTAAAAGGATGGGAAAGGTTTATAGAGAAATAAATATTGATACAAAAGGAGAAAATGTTGGTCTTCTTTTTTTCTTAGTGTTAAGCTGAAACAGTACAATACCTACACCAGAAAAAATATTTATCAAAAAAGCAGAGAAAGCTGCTTATCAGCATGTTCTTCTTTTGTCTCAATTATTTCGGACGCAAGCATTTTCTAATAGGTGCGCCAAAAGTCGTCATTGTTTGTGAAAAGTCTAACCCATTACCACACATTAACTATTTTTTAACTCACCTAAAGAAAAAGGCTTTGGAAAACATTGTTGGAAATGAAGATATTGCTTGTGGCAAGCAATTTCTTCATTTCCCACAATATTTTCTACACACAAAGACCCAAAAAATGTAAAATTTCATTCAATTTTAATTGTCGTCTGCAACATCTTTGAATTTGGAACAGTCCAAAATCTTGTTGTTTGGTAATGGGTTAAAGGGTGAAGCCAAAAAGAAACAAACCCATTGGGAGATTTGTAACTTTTGTGATTGTTTAATATTTTACACATAAAACAGACTGACTCAAATTACAATAGGCTAACATTTTCCTATTTAAGCCATTCTCATATATTGGCGCTTTTAATAACGGCCCACACAATATAAAGGCCCTTGAAAACACTGTGGAAATTGAAGATATTGCTTGCAACATACAATTTATTCATTTCCTACAACTTTTCTTTACCAAGAAAGACAAAAAAAGGTAATTTCCTTCACTTGAAATTGCCGTCTGCAAAGTCTTTCAAATTCGAATAGTCTAAAATTTTGCCGTCTGGTGATGGAATAAGGTGATGATCAGAGGTTCGTTCTTTAGAGCGAGATTTCTTCAGATGTTTTAGGACAAAGCGTTCTTTTGAGCAAGACTTTTAAGACGATCACTGCGAGCCGCCATTGCTCTATACTTCTTTCGGAACCCCTCGGTAAATTCTGTAGAATCTATATGGAAGAGAATTACCGAGTTGTTCCGAATGCTCCATGAATCATAAACCTCGGTGTTCCGAATGCTCCATACTTTATACAAATGATGATGTCATTTGTATAAATATGGAGCATTCGGAACAGCTAGGTCAAAGTCTCGGTCTTAAAAACGCTTTATCCAAAACACCTTAAGAAATCTTAAAAATCTCGCTTAAAAGAACGCACCTCTAAAGATGTCATATTTGCCAACCAGTCTGTTTCGCCCATTCTAATTCTCACTCAAACGAATCGATCTGTGTCTCTAATAGAAACCTGATAGAGCCAAAGCATATTTTTGATTTTTTTTAAGTTCTCGCATTATTCAAAGTAATTGATAAGGAACAATTGTTTATGGAAAAAGTTTACGGACAGACAGACAGACGCACGCGCGAACGGAAGGACAGACACATGCGCGTGCTTGACGTGTTACACATTTGCTTATACGAGGTATTGTAGGAACCAAACACGGCGGTGCTAATATTAAGCTATCTGGTCGATGACCAATGGATTCAAACAACAAGCAAGGTCGTCTAAATACAGGGTATGTCGATTCGAAACCCGACTCGGCCAAAATCCGTAGGCCTGCTGACATTTGACAGAACAATGGTCTCTCACAAATGCTTGTGAACCATCTATGTGAAACGAGCTCGTATTGGATTGTGTTTGTAAGCTACTGCTGTGAGAAATAACAAGACCACATGGTTAGGTACATCAGCAGTCGTAATTAATATGACTGAACAAAATGTTGAATGAGGTGTCAAACATCAAGGGTTAATTCACGTTTTGAGGTCATTAACAATGACCAAGAAATACGTTAAGGCCCGAGTGCGAAGCACGATTGTCGTTTTCGTATTTTGCAGGCCTCTGTGAATGTTAACGACCCAAAATTACGTGAATTGACGCTATCATTGCAGAAAAGGCATAAAATTCCAATGATTACTTACCCCAAACCCCTTGATATGTACGAAAAATGAACCGATGTGTCCGCCATTGTTGTTTTGTTCTGATAAATCTTCCGAGAATTTTTTGTTATGCGTGACGTCGGTAAAACGACATTACGTCATAATATTGCGCCAAAGGCAAACGTCGCTTATTTAACGTAAGACAATGAGAATTTTGCGGGAAAAGAGACAATCATTTCTTTCGAAGGGTCAAATCAGGAATATTTGAGTGCAAAGCCGGTCCGATATCGCACGTGAATCTCCCGAATAACGACCGTTTTTTCACGATATCAGCCCGGTTTCTTCTCGTTATTCAATGCTAATAACGCCCCGAAAATATACAGTTTATGCAATAATATATCAAACCTTTTAAGGACTTGTCACTTGCACTCTTGCACGTCCCACATCAAGACCGGACCACGCTTAACAAGGACGAATCCAGGATTTTTTCCCGAGGGGCGGGGGGTGTCCAAGCTCAAATGCTGGCTTTATACGTGTTTTAAAATTATGTAACGTTAATAATAACATTATATAGTATTTTTAGCCAATGCCAAGGACCCCGACCCCCCCCCCCCCTCACTAGATCCGTCCTTTTCTAAAACAAGGGACCCGTAGTACACGGTACAGTATAACATTGGACGTGATGTGGGCGTGATTTGGACGCGGAATCATATGTGACCGGGCCTTTATTTCGTGTAGAAAACCTATAAGGCAGACAAGACTCAAAAGGATTATTGTTTTGCGATAACATCGTTTTGCATGGACGACGAAGTATGACGGGTTTTATACCATCTTTAAAACCTTAAACAAGTCGCAAACGACAAAATCTTAGGGTGGTCCAAATTGAAAGATATTGCAGACGAGAATTTAAAGTGAATGGAATTGCACATTTTTTGGCCTTTCTTGGTAGGAAATATTGTGGGAAATGAAGAAATTGCTTGTCACAAGCAATTTCTTCATTCTCCTCAATGTTTTCCCAATCCCTTTGCTTTAGGGGAGTCAAAAAGAGTCACTGTGTGGTAATGGGTTAAACAAGTCGCAAACGACAAAATCTTAGACTGGTCCAAATTGAAAGATATTGCAGACGAGAATTTAAAATGAATATCATTTTTTTTTTAATTTTTGGGTCTTTTTGGATAGAAAACATTGTGGGAAATGAAAAAAATGCTTTTCACAAGCAATTTCTTCATTTTCCACGATGTTTTCCAAAGCTTTTATATTTTGCTACCCAATGTGTGGGAATGTGTTAAACAGGTCGCAAACAAAATAATTTTAGACTATTCCAAATTCTAAGATGTAAATGATAACAAAAATGAGCAATTGCTCGGAATATATAAATACAGTCAAATCTCTCTATGTCGAACTTTGTGGGACCTACGAGAAAACTTCGACGTATAGAATGTTCGACGAAGAGATATTTTGGAGACAAGCGGCCGTCATCGCTTTTACGGGCACGTCACGTCATGTCAGTCGGAGTTGCTGGATACCCCCCTCCCATACCCCCCATCCGTGTTGACCCGGGTCATTTACCAAACAAGTCCTACGTGGAATAAGCGTTAGATGCTTCTGTAGTCATTGTGAATAACAAATCGTCGATGTAAATGCAAATCCTCGTACCTCGTTTTTGGAAGACTTTTAAGGGGAAAGAAAAAAGTGCAATTGCTTTTCCCAAACTGGAAGATTTACTTGATATTTGGACATATTGTTCACTAATAAGGTGTCTTTGATATTTATCAGTAAAATATCTCAAAACCCTCAAGAATTGTCTTAAAATGGCACACAATGTTTTACTTTGTAAATCGCAAAAATCTACATACAAGGTTTCGCACTTACACCGACGAAATGTAACGCTGTATACAATTTCCCGCGCCTTTTTATTTTAAATCATCAAATCACCCAATTCTTACGTCCTCAACAGTAATTAACAAAAAAATCAAACACAATCAGGTAAAAATCAATATTCGATAAAGGTAAACACCTGTGTTGATTGCTCGAGTTGACGGGTCGAAAGGTGTGAAAAACTGACTTGATTGCAATTGTCATCGTGTAAATTTGAGGTTCGTAGTATAGAGGTGTGAATGTGTGCAAATATAGGCGGTTGGACTTCGAAATTGGTTCGACGTAAGGAGGAAGTTCGTGCAAGAGAAAACGACGTATAGAGGTTGAAATATATAGAAATAAAGAGTAAAAGAATCGGGACTTTAAAATTACTTCGACGTAAGGAGAACTTCGGATAAGGGAGGTTCGACATAAAGAGATTTGACTGTAGATAGAAAATTTTTAGAAAACGAGAATTACTTGCCGGTGGCACCCATTTCCTTATTCTGCTCTGTTGTTCCCAGATTTCTGTTAGAAGACCATCATTTAACCCATTCCCAAACATTGACGCTTCTTGACGGCCTTTAAGATAAATGCTTTGGAAAACATTGTGGAGAATGAAGAAATTGCTTGTGAATATTAGCAATTTCTTCATTTCCCACAATGTTTTCTACCCAAAAAGACCAAAAAATATAACATTTTATTCCCCTGAAATTGTCGTCTGCATCATTTTTTTTTTTAAATTTAGAACAATCTAAAACTTTGCTGTCTTGTAATGGGTTAAAGCAGGGGTTATTGTGGAAAGGGTTAAAATTACGAACTGCCTTTACCAATCATTATCTCATTTGGACGACTTAACCCATTACTAGACGACAAAATTTTGGACTGTTCCAATTTGACATGTGTTGCAGACGACAATTTCAAGTTGATAAAATTTTAAAATTATTTCCATTTTGGGTTAGAAAACATTGTGGAAAATGAAGAAATTGCTTGTCACAAGCAATTTCTTCATTTACCACATTGTTTTCGCAAGCCTTTTCTTGTGAGGGAGTGAAAAGGCGTCACTGTGTGGTAATGGGTTAAAAAGGAGAAAATATTTGGAAACACAGCGAAAAGGATAAAAGCTCATTATTAACAATAATGGTACAATGTGATAAATCAAAGGAAAACATGGTTCGGTGCATCAGACTCTGGAATGTAAATAAATTCACTGATCTCGACATAAAACTCATTCAGCCAACAGATAAACATTGAGTCATCCAGAAAATTAGGTTTTAAGTTTAACCCTTTCCCAAACGAATACATTAACTGTTTGAGTTGTCCAAATCAAAGATGTTGCAGACGACAATTTCAAGTGAACACAATTTCGCATTTTTGGTCTTTTTGTGGCAGAAAACATTGTGGGAAATGAAGAAATTGCTTATCACAAGCAATTTCTTCATTTTCCACGATGTTTTCCAAAGCCAATATTTTGTTGGGAGTCAAAAGGAGTCAATGTGTGGTAATGGGTTAAAACATTAAGCCAAGAAGAGAAAATATCACGTTTTTCTCTAAAAGGGTCAACGAAAGCAATGGTTATTAGCAACATAATCTTAATAGTAGTCCAATTTGAAAGCTGCCGAAGACGACAAAGTTGATTTATGAAAGAGACAACAGAGAAAATATTGAGGCAAAAAGAGAAAACTTAAATGACGATCACCATTTCCCTTTTCCCCCTTTTTTCTTCTGATTTTTCGGAACCCTTTTCTACGAGGGATGTCATACCGGGGTATTTGAAGTTACTTTACACTGTCTCTGATATGAAGCGTCAAAACCAGATGCTTTTTGGGAAAGGGTTAATTTAATCAAGTTTTAACTGACAACTGAGGTAAAGCCAGGCTATTGAAATAGGATTACATGTGAGCTATCTAAATGGCTGTATCACACAATAGTGATAAAATGTGTCGTTTTGGAGTAACATTAAATATGCCCAGATATTGAGTTTGTGTGTAAACTGACTTGGATTGAGTTAAGAAACTGGGTGTATATTTTTTTTTACGTTGTTCACGTAACGTTGTTTACTTTTGGACGTAACGTATAAATTTAGTTTGGACGTGTTTTTCTTTTCAACGACATGAAATGTACCCAAACGTAAGTATTATTAGAACCTTAATTCATCGGTGTAAATGCAAAACGTCGCATGTCGATTGGTCCGATTTTCAAAGTCAAAACCTTGTGTGACCACTTGTGAACAATAAGTCCAAATTTCCAGTAAGTCATTTCAGTTTTGGAAAAATTATTGCTCTTTTTTCCTACCAATATAAACTCTTCCAAGAACGAGATACGAGGTTTGCATTTACAACATGCTGATCTGCGGATTCAGGATTTTTCCAGAGGGGGGGGGGGGTCCAAGCCCAAGACCCCCCCCCCGACCCCCCCCCCTCTGGATCCACCCATGCATAGGTATATGTTGGTCTTAAAGGCATCATTGGCTCTGTATCTGTCGGCTACACAGCTCCCACGTATCGTGACATTTCTTATTGTTCCCCGAAACTAACCTACTCGTTTTATCGTTTTAAAGCTACTTTTTCCCAGATTTGGACCCAAAAATTGTCATATACAAACGAAATGTACACTTTTTAAGCTTTATATGACCTGATTAAATGATTACGACAAACTATTGAAACAACGACTCATTTTTTCGCAATTTGATACCAAATTCATGAAGCGATGTCGAAAGTAGGTCAAAACAGTAGGACATGCGACTTTCTTAATGACGTCACAACATACCATCTTCGCAAGCCAATGGTGACATCTACGACGTAACGTCGTTTCTATATTCACCCTTGGCGTATTTAGTCCGATTTTCTTGGTCTCCTGGAAAGCGTTTTCATTGGTTCCAGCGAGGTCTCGCCGGAACCAATCAGATTGTCGACTGACACATTTGTTATGAGTAAACAAATCATGACAACGGGCGGGAAAAAGCATTGCATTTGCAACTCAAAAACCCGAAGATGGGCGATTTTTCCTAAGAATTTCACTGCAATAGACAGGAATTCCCTAACTTTAATCGACGAATTATTATACTTTCGACAATTCGACCAAAAAAGCAGCTAACTTTTACATTATCCGTATGACGTTTGACGCGAAAGACAACGCGCGTTAATGACGTCATCAATAATGGACGTAAACTACCAGCAGAACAACCGCTAGGCGGTGCTTCGCGATTTCAAGAAAATCGGACTAAATCCGCCAAGGGTGAATACAAACGTAGGTGGGTTCAACCTTGGCTAGCGAAGATGCAACATACATGATGACGTCATATTGAAATTCAAGTATGAATCTCGTTTGAATCATGGTCCGCGCTGTATGCGCATGCGCAACAATTTAAAAATAATTCTAACCCCATCTGAGACGGGGCTGAATTTAGGTTTGGATTCTCCCTAAATTCAGCTATCTGTCTTGTAATGTCGGCTCATTCTCTGTCTGAATCGCATATTATTAACCATCCCGAGGTGGTCAACACAAAAGTTTTGCATATTTTTTCAAAAAATTTCATTTTTTGCAATTAGACCATCTGTTACCGTCGCCCTTTAATAAAGATAGTTTTAAGCCACGGTTAATAATTTTTATGTGTATGTGCATCGTTTGACAAAGAATTCTTTGTTACTCATAATACTGTAATATTTACATTTCTTCTAACCCTTTACCGAGCAAAAGGCTTGCCAAATTTTCGTGTCACATACGAAAACTTTTGAAAACTATTGTGTCAAAAATGAAATGTTCCTGACAAACAATTTATTTCTTTTTTTTTTTTTCTTTTCTTTTTTTTCTTATCATTTTTTACGATATTAGACTATGTACGCTAATCCAGGTTTACGTAAGATCAATTTCGTTATTTGTATATTATGCTTTCCAATTTTCAGTCCAGAATTTATGGTTTAGAAGGGATTGAACTTTGTCATTCAAAAACATATCCATGTAGCCTACAATACAGTCATTAATCGAAGTGAGATACAGTATGTCGTCAAATAATACGACATACCCGTAGTTCGACTCATCTAATTTTATTCAGTTTCGATTAGGGCCTGTAAAGACATTTGATCGTTCGAGTAACGAGCAATTTCTATCCCTTTCATACTAAATTTAAGTGGTTATTTTATTTCGAAATTATTTATTATTTAAAAGTTTTCATTGATGAGGAAAGGCCTCAAATCTCTCTTTGACTTCAGCAGAAGTTCGACTCAGCCGATGTCGATAAAACGAGTGTCAACTTCACACATTTGTGACGCATCACGCTAAAGGGGACCTTGTGATATCGGATATGTGAAAAATATCGACCCTAGTCAGTCTGCGCAGTCCGCGCAGCCAGACTAGGGCCGATGCTTTTCACTTTTATGTAACTTGGTGTCACTACGTAAAACTAGTGTAATAACAATTTTCACCCAAAAATTTCCGCAGAAATTTAAGAAAATTTAAGAAATTTTAACGTTCATGTATCATTTTTTGTTTCTCCCCCGCCTAGGCGTACACACGTTATTATGGAAGTTATGGGTTCATTTTACGAATTTTGGATCACCCCTCGTATATGTTCATTTTTCGCATGCGGGATCTGATTGACCTGTGGTGAGTCTGACAAGTTTGTCAAAATTTTGATTTTTGGAGTTCGGATAAGGTCCCTTTTAGCGTGACGGGTCACATTTTTGAGCAGTGGAAACACATGTATGCGTATGTAGAATAGCCAATGCAAAAACAATGTATGGCTTTGACAATAAAAAGACAGTGTTTGAAAACATAGAGGAAAAAGAAGAAAGTGATGACAATCTTGTTTTGTTATGGATATGGTAACAGTTTTCTTATTTTAATCCTTTCTCGAATAATGAATGTTTTTTACGTCATTAATATAAAAGGCTCGAGAAAACGAAAGGACAAAATACGAAACTGCTAACAACCTGCAGTTTCTCCTTTTGTCTCGATATATCCGTGTTATAGTATACACAGGTCTTATCTTAATTTCCATCCATTTTGTCATTTGCAGCAGCTCCCAAATTGAACAACTCAAACTTTTGTCGTTTGGTAATGGGTTAACCCTTTCCCAAAACAAGACCTGGTTTGACGACCCTAATCGAAATGGCTTGTGAAAACATTGAAACAAAAGAAGAAACTGCTGATAACCAGCAGTTTCTCCTTTTGTCTCAATATTTTCTATACCATATTTTACACATATTCTATCTTTAATAACATCCATTTTGTCATTTGTGTCAGTTTTTGAAGTGGATCACTCTAAAATTTTGCCATTTGGTAATGGGTTAAGATGGGTACAGGGTAATTCACAGAGGCGTGAATGAAAATGTCGAATTATCCTTGATAAAGCAAATAAGTCAATACATTTATATCAATAGAGAAACATTGAACAGTTTTGTCAATTCAGGGGACGACAACGACATGTTTTAATGGAATTAATGGATTTTTAAAAATGAGGATGGTCTAAAACGAGCTTATTGGGATGTCACCAACTGGTTGAAACTTTAAAAAGGTAAATTTGTTTCATTTTCTTTTGATATTTAAATGTTCATCGACACAGAAATCATCAGAATCATCATCATCATCATTAAACAATTTAACTTTTCGATTAAGGTAGTCCATCCCTGATGAGATTTGCACGACGTCGGAATTATTCGCGCGACGTCGAAAACACTCGGCGGTGGGACTTTCCACCGCCGAATATTTTCGACTGCTCCCGAATATTTTCGGATACTTAACGACGCCGCTCGAAAAAATGTTTTATGAATCTCAAAATGACCACATTACGGGTAGGCCTATTCTACCTTAAACAGAAAAAATGCGAAACATTATTCGAAGCAATGACTCCTTTGGACACTCGAACTGGATATAGGTGTACAAAACCTTGTTAGAAAAGAAGTAAATGCTGACAACCAGCATTTCTCCTTTTCATTGAACCATTTTCCAAACAAGACAGGTTTTTGACGTCCCTGATAAAAATGGAAACAATGGGGACAAAAAGAAAATGCTGATAATTAGCATTTTCCCATTTTGCTTCAATATTTCCTGTGCTATGTCATATATAAAATTGGTCATTACCAACATCCATTTTGCATCTTCATCAGCTTTCAAATTCAAATTGGACAAAGCTGAAATTTGGCCGTTTTGAAAGGGGTAGGCCCATAATGTTATCTTAGCTAAACCAAGGACATTTTCTGCACGAACTAGCATTCTTTTCGACTTCTGAAACTCGTTTTGATTTGGAAGTGAAAATTTTGGTCTGCCGAGAAAGAATTTTCATTTTGAATCTATATAGCTTCTTTAAAAAAACTCGTAACTGCAACGTGTTTTAAGCTGTAGTTACGAGGTTTTTGTTGAAAAACGACAAAATAGGTCTAGTCACAGCATGACGAACTAATTCTAAATTCCGACTGAACTGCGAGATCAATCAATTGGAAATCAATCGATGTAAAAATTGTCAATAAGATCAATAATACACGTTTATCCTTTTAGCAAACATGTGTAATTTTGTAAATCTTAAAATAAACATTGAATGAAGGGAGATTTGATAATTTATATGATTTGTTCTTTACCTAGACTGTTTAACCCTCGCACAATCAAGAACTGATTCCGATGCCCTTGATAGAAAATGCTAAGGGAAACATTGAAACAAAAGAAGTAGTCTTCTTTTATCTCAATATTTTCTGTGCTATATTGCACACAAATCCTATCTTATTTAAAATTCCTTTTGACCCCTGCAGCATTTTTCGAATTGGACAAACCCATTGTTTGCCGTTTGGGAAATGAATAAAGGATCGAGAAGCTGCAGCTTCAATGTAATACTGCTTTGAAACTTTGCAAATTGTACATCAATTGCCGATCAAATTAACTCGATCGCCTATAATCCCAATGAAACCCCTAGACCAAATGATTTGTTTTCGATCTCTAATTCACACCGTTCATCCAGATACAAAAACACGGATTGGTCTTCCAAACGCGGATGTAAACAATTTTATTTTGAACGGCGGGAAAAAAGAGTGAGTATTTATAATCTTTAATTACAACGAATATCGGCTGAGTTGATTTTTGTGTGACATACATTGAAAACTTACATAACTTTGCCAATGTTTACCTAAAATCCTGTCTCATAAATTCTGTTAGTAAGGGAAATATATGCTACTGATTCTGACTTTGATGCGCGAAAAGAGAAAAATCTTGGTAAGAATGTCTGTAAATCATTATTTAAGCACATAATTATTGTCAAATTGATGTTTCACGGAGGATCGGGGATCGCTTCAAGTGTTTATTTTACAAGAACCCATAAAAAAGTATAGAAAAAGAACAAGAACTATTTGAATTTGGGTACTGTCAGTTGCTATGATGCAACATACCACGGTGCAAATTCTCTATTGTTGTGTGGTATCAACATTCGTGGTAAGTTGTACCTTGAAGCAAACTAGGCTAATTTTTAAACATGGCTTTAGACACCCATTTTTTATAGATTTATTCCATAGATGTCGAAAACTTATTTTGAAGTGATATTTGCTCGAAACCAGTTAAATAATTTATACAAATATAAAACAAAACGGAAAGTAGGCGAGAAAAAAGTGATTTACGATTTAAAATCGCTTGTATCTATAGTTTACTCAAATTTTTTGTTATGAAACTGCAGCACCCTCAAGATAAACCATTTTGCATCAGCTCTGCACAAACACTTTTTATATAGCAGCAATTAAAAGGCTATATGTTGATGTTTTCTTACCTTGTGTATTCCCACGGTGTTGTTTTTCACATCCGCGTTTGGAAGACCAATCCGTGTTTTTTGTATCTGGATGAACGGTGTGTAATTGGGAATTAGAAGCCCCGGCGATGCTGACCAAGCTCGATCATCCTTAATCCGAGTTTTCTCTGATGAAATTCGCTCTTTGATATGTTGATGTCGCTCATTTAGCGACATCCAAATATCAAAGAGCGAATTTTCATCAGAGAAAACTCGGATTAGATCATCATTAACACTCCCGATAATCCATGCCGATCCAGCGCGAGCTATACCCGATCACTTGCTTGGGTTCGATCGAATTGATCTGATTGGCAGTGGGAGAGTACTAGATATAGTAGTATATAAGCGCAATTTTTGGCTTCTGTATGGATTTGTTCATAACCTACTCGTGAAAACTGACATTTATAAATCAATTTGAAACTTACGAGATGGTAAAATTCTAATTTTAAAAGCAGGACATATTAAGGTGATAACGTTATGTTGATCATTTAGAATACGATAAAAAAAAGATACGCATTTGTTTGCTGTTTTATCTTACAACGCAGGCATTTTTGTCAACTATACATTGTATCAAATAGGTTATGAACGGGGATTTTGATAAAGGTTCCTTTATGCTTTTTGATACCAACATTGATCAAGAAGATCAGCCTGCGTATACACGCAGACTTATCAAGATCCAGATCGTTCTCTCATGGTTTCATTAAATTGCCTTTAGCAATTGTAAGAGGACATGATAAGTACGGATCCCGAAAATCTCGAAAGAGCAAATTTTCCAGATCCCATTTCACATTCATATAAATCTTAACCCTTTCCATACTAATGCCACTTTTTGACGCACCTACTTGAAAATGTTTGTGAAAATATCTAGACAAAAGAAGAAAATACATTTCCCTTCTTTTCCATCTACGCTTTCCTACGACAAAATAGGATACTATCTAGAAAAGAATTAACTGTTAATTTTTGTCAGCACAACGCAAATCCGGTGTTTTGTAAATCTCAAAATGGCCGCATTACGGGTATTCTACTTTAAGTTGAGTTAGAAATGATTTACGATGGGGTATTGACAATAGTAACTGTTCTCTGTAGAACTTGAGACCAAAATGGATTCGTATCATCCTCATACCCTGGGGGTCACCTTATTTGCTACGTAGCAAATCGTTGGTCACGTTCGAAAATATCGTAACTACAGCTTATTCAAGCTGTAGTTATGATCTTTTCGAATGTGACCGACGAAATAGGCCCAAGGAGACCCCGGGTATATCCGAGCTTGGATTCATATGAGCTCATGCCTACGCACAGTCTGATCAAAATCCATTTGTCCCCCATAATTTGTTCACTAGATGAACTTTAATCTTTCGTTAATTTAATTAAGCAGACAATAAGGATTCTTCTTCTTCTTCTTCTGCTTCTTCTTCTTCTTCTTCTTCTTCTTCTTCTTCTTCTTCTTCTTCTTCTTCTTCTTCTTCTTCTTCTTCTTCTTCTTCTTCTTCTGCTTCTTCTTCTTCTTCTTCTTCTTCTTCTTCTTCTTCTTCTTCTTCTTCTTCTTCTTCTTCTTCTGCTTCTTCTTCTTCTTCTTCTTCTTCTTCTTCTTCTTCTTCTTCTTCTTCTTCTGCTTCTTCTTCTGCTTCTGCTTCTGCTTCTTCTTCTTCTTCTTCTTCTTCTTCTTCTTCTTCTTCTTCTTCTTCTTCTTCTTCTTCTTCTTCTTCTTCTTCTTCTTCTTCTTCTTCTTCTTCTTCTTCTTCTTCTTCTTCTTCTTCTTCTTCTTCTTCTTCTTCTTCTTCTTCTTCTTCTTCTGCTTCTTCTTCTTCTTCTTCTTCTTCTTCTTCTTCTTCTTCTTCTTCTGCTTCTTCTTCTTCTTCTTCTTCTTCTTCTTCTTCTGCTTCTTCTTCTTCTTCTTCTTCTTCTTCTTCTTCTTCTTCTTCTTCTTCTTCTTCTTCTTCTGCTTCTTCTTCTGCTTCTTCTTCTGCTTCTTTCCCTTACAATGTTGCCCGAGTTTGACTTAGCAAAATACCCCAAGAATGAAGATCAATGCTTATGCAAGATTTTTCTGCAATTCGTATTTTTGATGCCTCGGCAAATTATCGTTTATTTAACTAAAGATTAAAGCAGTTATTTATATGTTTTATCTTTTATTCTTCACAATCATAAATCTTGGCCACCATTTCATTGCCATGCTTGTGACAATTTTGGCAATAATTACGTCTGAACAACCCTTTTAGCCCATTACCAAACAACAAAATGTTAGACTGGTCCAAATTGAAAGATATAGCAGACGACAATTTTAAGGTAATAACATTAAGGTAATTTGGTCTTTTGGGGTAGGAAATATCGTGGGAAATGAAGAAATTGCTTGTCACAAGCAATTTATTCATTTTCCACAATGTTTTCCAAAGCATTTTTCTTTATAGGGGTCAAAAGGAGTTGATGTGTTGGAATTGGTTAAAGGTAGTCCATCCCTAACGAGATTCGCGCGATGTCGGAATTATTCGGGCCACGTCGAAAACATTCGGCGGTGGAACTTTCCACCGCCGAATGTTTACGACCGCGCCCGAATATGTACGTAACGACGCGGCTCGAAAACACACTATATACTAACCCCTCTTACGTATCCGAACCTATTCGGACGCAGTCGTAAACATTCAGCGGTGAAAAGTCCCACCGCCGAATGTTTTTGACATCGCCCGAATAATTTCGACGTCGCGCGAATCTCATTGTGGATGGACTACCTTAAATTCGTTTGGGAAAGGGTCGAGGATAAAAACCCACAGGTAATTGTCAACGTTTATTCTTTTTATTTTGTCACGTTTAATTTGAAGTGCTATTCAACGTTTGAAGTATTTGAATATTATGTAGGACCTTGTTGATGGTCAACCCTTTACCAATTACACCATATTTTTATATCTTAGGTAGAAAATGTCTTTGAAAGCATTAAGACAAGGGAAATGCTGATAAAATTGATGATTGTGGCCTTTGAATGTCAATGAATTAATTCCGAATTTTAAGTTTTTGTCTGTCATCTGTTTTTGCCTGTCATCGCGAATGGGGTTTTATTATCAGAGTTACAAATCGATGGCTCAGCGCGAAACGGTTGTAACTGCCTATAAACATATAGGCAGTTACAACCGTTTCGCACTGAGCCATTGAAATGGGAGGGTGGTAATGGCTTTTCAAAATGCAGTGTTTTATTTATTGTCCATCAATCCCAGGGTTGTTACTTCTCAGTTAAATCGTCGCAAAAAGACCATTTAATTGGGTACCAACAACATGGGTTGGATTTGAAATAACCGATTTATATGTCTTTACCCCGTATCATCTGTTATTGTGATATTCAATCGGATTAAAATCCGATGTTAAGTTTTCAGCAACATCTGAGGCCCACCTGTTATGGGTTATCTCTAATGACCTTTCCTTCTGGCCAATTAAATAAACGCTTTCAAAATTCTGAAAACAATTTAAACTAAAACTTACTCACGTTGACCCGTCATTTTAAGGCAAATCTACGTGTTTGCATGTGCTTGTTATGGTAAACCATACAAAACAAAAATTTTGATTGGATAAATTAAAATATGTATTTTCGGAAATTCCGGGGTCAGTAAAGATGACCTCCAACTGTTGGGCCTCAGATGTTACTGTATGAAATAAGCTGTTTAATCATCTAGATTTAATCAGATTGCTGTGACATTGTAACATTTTTCCTTTTCAACCTTGTTAAATGATGATTGATCAATACTTAATGAGCGTCTATTGATCCTGAGAGCTCTGGTTAATGAGACGCTTTATTTCCCGTAAACGTTTGCGGAACAATGATCGATTTTTGTCACATAAATTGCGAATTTAATTGTCCGTACGTAGTCCGTTCTGAGGTCATATTGTTGAAAATATTTTACCATGTCACACAAAAACAACAGTTACTGGCTTTAACGTCAATGGTAGAAAATGCTGCAGAAAACATCGAGACAAACATTGATAAACATTGCTGATAACCAGCATTTTCTCTTTTTGACGTAATATTTTTTGTGCCTAATACTATATCCTTTTCAACATCCAATTTATCGCAGGGAACGGCTTCCAGTCGGAACCGTCAATTTTTTTTGCCTACTGGAAAGGGTAAGGCCTGATAGTCTAAGGTTGATTTTGAAGTCATATTGTTGAAATGTTTAATGACAAACTCTAGTCCGATAAAGCAATAAAAACTCGCAATAACAAGAAAATGTATTTGTATTGGAATTTAAATTAGTTTCTATGGATTGATACATATATTTTAACCCTTTCTCCAAAAGGATCCGATTTTTTAAGCACTCCATTGAAAATGCTTGGTAAAACATTGGGGTAAAAGACGAAAATGTTGTTAACCAACATTTTCCTTTTTTCTCAGTGTCATTTGTGCTGTAATGTTTCGCAATGTTATACCTACTTTTTTTTTATAAATCAACTCCGTTTTGTCATCTGAATAAGGGTTTAACCCTTTCCCAAGTGGCAAGAAAATTCCAGAACGTCAAAACCCGGTCTTGATTGGGAAGGGGTTAGGCTAAAAGGTATTGTCTGTTTTAGAGACCGGAAGGGTTTGAAGAGCCGGTAACCAGCAAACATGGAGGTACTTCCGGTGCCAAACGTTGATATGAATCTTGATGTGTTGGAGGAAAACCCCGAAGCTATTTTTGGTAAGCATTGGAATCAGTTTTATACTATTTTTTCTCGTAATCTTACGCTAGATGGCTTGTCTAAAACTGACCTATCTAATACAGTCGACACTCGTTATGTCGACATCGGATAGGTCGAATTTTGGCTTAAGTCGAAGTTTAAATCTGGTCCCGTCTTCATGAATGGACATAATTTTTTCAAACAAACTAATTTCGAACTCAATATAGCTATTGAAACATAGTAGGAAAAGGATAGAAATTACTCGAAACCAGCAATTTCTTTCCTTTTCCTACTACAATGTATATTTCAATAATAATCGTACTTAATTAGTATAAAAAACAGTCAAATATCAACTTTATCGAAGCCGAACAAAATCGGATATGTCGAACTCTGGATATGTCGAGGTATTTCGACGGCCCCTTCGACTTCGACACAACGAGTGCCGACTGTATGTACAATATGGGATAGCAGTACGTCGAACTACAATCAATACGTCGGTTGCTATGAAATGCGAATTTTGACTCATTTTGGCTATGTACAAAACCCGGAAACACCTTCTGTAATAGGCTTTTTCCATATCTATAAGGCCATGCACTACTTGTGGTTTTATACTCCATTATTGTAGCGAAACGTTTAATTTGCGAACGTGTTTCGAATACAAGTTTCCTTCGTTTACAGATTTTCTGACAATAAAGTCATTACAAGATCGCCAAGTTCCGATAGCATCACCTAGACAACCGTTGTCAAGGAAACAATTGGAGAACGAGCCAATCTACCAGAACGACGCAGAGTTTGAGACCTACGTGCAGCAGTTCCCGATTGACGATTCAATCTCGGAGTGTTTTGCGCTGGCCGTCGAGCCAGAACGAGTAAAACCACAACCGAAGTTTGTTTCGGTAGGTACAATTCTTGTCTCCTCTCATAATATGACGTACAAAATGGGTCAAAAGTCTATATTTAAGGTGCACCTATAAAAATACACGTGTACCTGTATATTCTATAAATTTTATACGTGCACTTGTACTTTTTATAAGTACCTCACTCGTAAAATTTAAAAGATCCCCTTAGAATATACAAGTACTCTTGTATTTTTATAGGCGGTTGGACAACCTCGTTTCGACATGGAAATCTATTTATAATATCTGATCAAGTGAAAAATATAAGTGTACGTATAAAATTTACAAGTGCACTTGTAAATTTCGACTTGGTCGTATAAATATACAAGTACACATATAAAATTTATAAAAAAAAAAAAAAACCTCAGAATATACAAGTGCACTTGTATTTTTTGCAGATGTATGCTAAAAATAGACTTTTGACCCATTTGGTACGACATATTGTTATTTTAAAATGTGCGACCCGTCACGCGAAAATGGACCATTCGGAAAGTCTAAAAATAGATTAGAGCCAACGGAGGTCAACTTGATATCGCGTTTCGAAAATGAACACACGAGTATACGTAGATAAATATTCTAGACTAAGAAATTTGCTAAAGAGTGACTTACGAATGAAGATACTTGCGTGATGGTCCCTCTTTGCGTGACAGGTCTCATAAGTTAGCCATAGTCTGCTCCTCCCCCATTTTTCTAGCTATAAAATAATTTTGGGACAATTGTGAAAATGGAGGAATCAACTCATATTTTACCAATGTGTAGTTTGAAATCATGTAGCCCAATGCCTCAATGTAACTTAGCCTACTTTATTAACTCTGAAATTCAACACCATTGGTATGATAAGTCCATTTTTAATAATCAATCTCTGCCCCCCCCCCGTCCAAATCCGAACTTACTCTCTTCCTCCTTGTGCCTCATTTCATTCCAATCTATTACAGGGTGGCAAGCGTCCACAAGTTTCAAGCAAGTACAACAAATTAAAGAAGAAATTCGGATTGAAACATTCTACTGACGAGAACATCCCATTGGACGACGAAGATCACGTGACTAGAGAATCTAAACGATCCAAAAAGGGCGGAGTTTTCAGTAAACGTCACAAATGGCGTGGGCTAGGGAGCAGCAAGAAGGGGGTACAGTTTCCCGACCAATCACCGTCGCCGAATAGTGATGACGTCAAAATGGAAATTCCTCCGCGAGTAATAAATATGTCCCCGAACGATTCGAACTCCATTTCTGACTCACAAATAACGTCATATTCAGAAACTCTGACGCCAAACGATCAAAAAGTTCCGCTTATGAGACTTGAAAGTAGTCCTGTTAAGTCCGACATGCAGGGGATTGTAAACTACGGCGGAGGAATTCTAGGGAACGGAGACGAACAGTTCGCTTGTATATTCAGTGGAGATACCACGATCGTTGTAAGTTCTTGTAGTTGTTATCCTGTATTTTTTAAGTGTTTATAAGCTTATAACGTTCGTCTCAATCGTTGTAAAATGATTATGTTCACACGAAACTAAGGATTTTAAGGATAAAAGTGAACCTACTGTAAGAAGAGAATGACTTGATAGCCTATATATATATTGAATTGAAAGTTTAAAATGAAAATCTTTGCAGCCTAAGAAGATTAAGATCAGACTGTTCTGTTGCCTTTTGTCTACGTAACCAGAAATGACAGGGGCATAAGTATTTGGGTCTCCGTTCAGTAGGCCTATAAATAGAAAAGTATATATAGTAACATTGAAACTGCTGCCAAATTATATCTAGATCGTAGTGATGTCACATGTAGACTGACTAAATATTGTATTTCAAAATAGAATATTTATGGGTTTTCACTAGATATTCCCAATATTTCTTTCAACCAACAGATACAGAATCTAGAAGAAATCCGTCCAGACGACGCTGCGAGGATGCGGGACCCACTCGGCAATACCTTGCTACATCACGCGGTAACCATTGGTAACGCTGACGCCGTGAAATTTATCATTGAGAAATATCCGGAAATGACGTCAGATATGAACGTAGAAAACATGACGGCAGTTGAGCTGGCAGCCAAGGTTTGTCCTTATACTATATATTTCTAAACTGTTTAGCAAGAATTGTTTTATTAGATTAAAAATTTTGACTGTCGGAGTCGAAAGTTTTAACAATACTGAATGACCTAAATGTTTTAAAAATCATTACTAGACCTTAAACGGTAAAATAAAAATTATAATAAAGAAAATTTCCTGTTGGTGTAGGCCCTACATATGCACCACTGAACCCTTTTTATCGTCAATAGTTCTTGATTAATAGATCTCAGTATACAATGAAAGAGTGAATGTAAGAGTGACGCAGTATGACGGGTATTTAATCTCATTTTTCTTTTTTCAGTTTGGCAAGTACGATTGTCTCCGCGTAATGTTGGACCGGAAGCGGAAGTCGCCTGGCTCTTCTCTTATAAACAGACTCCTCAATATCAGCGCTCAATTTGGACAAGTGAGTTTCTTAACCCTTTCCCAAACGACAAAATCTTAGGGTGATCCGCTTCAAAAACTGTAAAAAATGACAAAATGAATGGTATTAAAGACATGATTTGTGTACAATATGGCATAGAAAATATTAAGACAAAAGGAGAAACTGCTGGTTATCAGCAGTTTCTTCTTTTGTTTCAATATTTTCCCAAGCCATTTCTTCTAGGGACGTCAAAACCAGGTCTTGTTTGGGAAAGGGTTAATAAAAGAGTAGGCCTACCGTTGCAGAAGAGAAACATAGACCTAAAATTTACTCTAGTACTGCACTTGCCAGCAATGTTTTTCTTTAAATCAAAATTCACCTATAACGTTTCAACCATTCACATCGACATTTGACATCGCCCGGAAAATTCCAACGTCGAGTGAATTTCATTAGGGATGAACTACCTTAAAACAGGTTATTGAAAATTGTAGAACTTTGTATCATATTTATCTACGTATATTTTTCCAAGATTTGAATGTACGAATCTCTATCAATCATAATATAGACGTATCCATGTATGTTTTATCCTACAGGTTGAATGTTTGAATCTGTTGTTGTCGTACATGTCACGTGATCCACAGAGCGGAAGTTCGTTACCAGGTGACACACGCGGTAACACAGCGGCACATCTGGCGGCAAAGAACGGTCATCTACACTGCTTACAGGTGCGTGTTGAATGTAATGTTTTCTACCCAAAATGACGAAAACATGTTAAGGTAAGAAGGGCCTAATTAATAATAAACCATTTTCTAGCCGTACGAAATGCATCAAATTACACATACTTGTAAATCAACTTCACATAAGTTGATTCTCCGTGCCGGATTTCAAGATTATGATTCAAGAAGAAAATAATTTACAAACATCATTGTACACTATGTTCATATGCAAAGGAGGTAATTTTGAACATTTTTGTCTAATATTTCCATAAGTATGCATAAATTCAAAATTCTAAACCGTACAAAATGCTTATGTTTATATTTGGAATGGAAATGTACCACAGTTTAGGAATTACTAGCACTTTTCAAATTTCGTCGCTTGCTCTATGGTGCTAATTAGGCCATTCTTACCTATAATTTACTTAAAGCTTCCGTCTACAACATTTTTGAATTTTAACAAGTCTAGAATTTCGCTGTGAAATTTCAGTTTAACCGAGTTTCGTCGAATTCAAAATCAGCTTCTAATTTACGTATGCCTAAAGCTGACACAGAACATTTTCCCATTTTGTCTCAACATTTTATGAGTTATAATGTGCACTTAGTAACTATTAATCTATTGCCGACGATTTCGATGTCTGCAGCAGCTTTCAAATTGTACCACCATAAACAATTTGTTTGGACAAGGGTTACTTCTGATCATTGTCTTTTTACAAAGTTGAAAAGGAATGGACTTACAATTTTAATTTTCTTATTTCATCAGATAAAGGTCCATGATTAATGGATTACGAATCATAATTATGTTTCTATTTTTAGACGTTATTGGCGGCCGGATATGACATCACGTCCGAGAATCTGATACATCAGCGCCCTCTACATATAGCCCACCAAAACAGAAACGAGACGTGCTTCAGCTATTTACTTTTGCTAAATGTGTGTGAAGATTTGTTGCGATTATTGAAATCCCAAGCTAACCCATCTACAAGGTAAGGCTACTCACTCAAGCTTTTGATATTATTCAATGTGATTTTTAATAAAACACACATTTTTTTTTTAATTTTCTGAATTTCAATAAATATTAACATGAGTGCTACATGGTAGAATTCTATTTGAGGTAAGAAAAAAATCTTTCAGACGCAGACAATTTATACCGAGCACTGCATAGTTTGGATTGTTACATAAATATTGTATATTTCAAAAATGATACGAATTTTAGATGTAAAATAGTACCTGTAGGCTATCAGTAAAGAATATTCAAGCAAAGCCAGCTTCAAGAAAAAAGACTTTGGTATTTGAGACCAAAATGGTGCAAATGCAAAGTCTGATCTGGCTCACCGTTCCATGTCGTGCTCATAAAGCATAACCTGTGACAATTCACACCTGCATTGATCTTGATCAGACTGCACTGAGGTTCAGCTTAACTTAGATTTAGTGTGATCTGAAATACTAAATGGATTATTTTTTCATCCCAGTTCATTTTCATATCTCGGTTCATTTCTGTACTTTCATTGCACTTGTTTCTGTTGATAAAAAATCCAAAAGTATTATCGAACAAGACTTAGCTCGAGTTTGCAACGTGTGCCAATCCTTTGATGAAAATCGACGAAATATTTTACAAATTATCCAAACTTCAAAAATTCAAAAAACACGCATTTTCGTACACACATTTATCATTTTTAGCACTGAAGAGATATCGACTGGACTAAACACCAACATTGAACAAATACACAAAACTCTCCATCGCTACCAAGAGTTGCTAAGCAACGTACGTCAGTCCTTGGAAGAAAGTCGACGTAACATTTTACTGACCTTGTCCGACCTCCAGAATGACCTTGACCTATTTATACAACATACTGACTGTGATACGGCATACAAACGAAAGAAAGCTAGGTTTGTAGCGTTTATTTGGTATCATTGAGGTGATATAAGTACCTTTGAAAACACCGGCGATAAGTTCCGGCATCTTTGGCATCATTATTGTGATGGACTCATTTGTCAGATTAAAATTGTATAGGTGTCTGCAATTTAGTCGTATTTCCTAATAACATAATCATTTCCCCGTATGTTTGTGGTCAGTCAGAGTTGGTTCATCCTCGGATACATACCCTCGGATACTACATGTAGCGAAGCAGATTTCGGAGTATCCGAAGATGGAGTGGGTGGTTTGAGCAGGAATCTTGTAAATGGACCTTGTGTCATTTAAGATCATCAGAGAACAGGATAAGTTTACCCCATATTTCTGCAAGATCCACATAATCCATCCACCTCTCTTACATTTCCTTCAAACATTTAGAAGAATCTCTATCTATTGAACAATAGCCTGATGAATTTTAAAGTCACAAAGCAAAGTTAAGAGACATGAAGTGAATTATTCATTTATTCACTTCAGAGAAAAACTAGACGAACTACTAAGTCATCAAAAAGACTTAACCGACATCATTTTCAAAATCGTTTATTAATTCATTTCAGAGAAAAACTAGACGAACTACAAAGCCACCAAGAAGAGTTAGCTGACATTTTTGAGTTCTCTCCCCTGACCGAGATGGAGGACACAATGACGAAAATGTTGTCAGAATTAGAGACAACATTAACACCGCTTGTAGACAGAGACCGCCTCCATAACAAACCGAGACAACCACATAGTCTTGAGGTCTCTATGGCAGAGGAAGAATTAGGACTCATCCTCAGGTAACCAGGGGCGCCTTTTACTCCAAAATTTATTAACCTTGGCGTTCCGAATGCTCCATACTTTACACAAATGACGTCATGATGACGTCATTTGTGTAACGTATGGAACATTCGAAACACCTCGGTCAGAATCTCTTTCTTAAGAACGCTTTATCTAAAACATCTTAAGACATCTTTAAAAAAGATTCTTGCTCTAAAGAACGCGCCTCTTACTTGAACCTTTACTTGTCGTTTCTGGAAATTTTATGCCCCTCCAGGACGAAAATATTGACTGAATTATAGACATTAACACCGCTTGTAGACCGATATCGCTTCCATAACAAACAGAGACAATCACATAGTCTAGAGGACTCTACATGACAGAGGAAGAATTGGGTCTCATTCTTAGGTAACCAACAACCAACAATTGTTATTATGGCTGATATATTTTCGCTTATTCTCTAATCACGCATATAAATTTAAACTAGACACTAAGTATTGTGTACCTGAATTTAAACACACAGTCAGTGCGGAATAAAGTCATACTAATCGTATAAACAAGCAAATATTGTGTTAGTCTGCCTGCCGATGTCACCTTAATGTTTCCCAGCAAGCGTGGCAAGACAATGCCCTACATTCTTCGAAAAGAGTGACGTTATAAACATGACGTTATACATGACGTTACGTTACCGTGCGCTGCCACACAATCACTAACAACATAATTTTTCGTATATTTTTGTTGATTTTCGACATATTCACTCAAAAATTCACACACAAGTCACAAACATCTTGTATACAACGATGATTAATTTATATCAATGTATGTTGACTATTGTATTAATTACAAACATTGTCCCACTTTTTCTGGGACAACCCAGGTATATTTTCTAATTCCAAATTACACCAAAACACCCCTGAAAAGACGAAAAGTTGTGTTTAGATCAATTGGATTAGAATCTTAATGATTCGGGGTGTTATTTTTCTAACATGAGACAATGATAGTCTATGAATACCATCTCTGAATAACATATACAGTCGACACTCGTTATGTCGACATCGGATAAGTCGAATTTTCGCTTAAGTCGAAGTTCAAATCCGGGCCCATCCTCATCAATGGACATAACTTTTTTTTCAAACAAAATAATTTCGAACTGAATCTATAGCCATTGAAATATAGTAGGAAAAGGATAGAAATTGCTCTACGCGAGCAATTTCTTTCCTTTTCCTACTATATTTCAATAATAATCGTAAATGATTAGTTTCACAAACGATCAAATATCAACTTTATTGAAGCCGAATAAAATCGGATGAGTCGAACTCCGGATATGTCGAGGTATTTTGACGGCCCCTCCGACTTCGACACAACGAGTGTCGACTGTGAATTGTTTTACTTTCTTTTCGTGTATTTCAGCACTCTGATCAAGGATATATACAAAGAGTACATGCTTGAAAACTGGAACGTCAGCCATGTTTTCAGACGCCATGTCGGAAGTGTGAATTCACAGAACGGAAGTGAGGGTCCGTGCAACACATCGTCAGAATTAGACTCCTCGTGCGAGAGACTTCCGGTGATGACGTCAACATTAAAGATGGCGAAACGTGATGATAATCCTTATTTAAACATGAGTGTAGCAAATCAGGCTTCTCAGACGGATTTTAATGAAACAGTTTGCAATAAGTGCGAGTCAAATAAAATAGACAAAGAATTGCTTGGTGATATTGGAGATTTATATAGTACAAGTTCAAAGAAACACTCAAAGAAGAAACTGTTTAAACACAAAACTGAATCAAGTACGGACGAATACGTTGAAGCAGACGATATTAAAAGTGCCATAGATATAAACCGGTGCTCCCCGACCGAGGAGAAAATAAGTCAATCTGAACAAACCATGTCTTTCACAAACAATAATGTTAACAATACAGATACAAATACTGCATTAGAACCAACAGAGAGGCCATTCGCTAGGCTTCTAACGTTGGATGAAAGAATGGATTTACTTATATCCGGTGAAAGATCAAAACAATCTGATAATTCCGACAACACGGTCGAGAAATCCGGCTCACCGGAAGCACCTGAATCTTTATATACAACGACTTTCACCTCAATTACGTCAGAATCAACTTCCGGTTTGTCAGACTGGTATTCTAAATTAGGATTCAGTAGCTTGGATACGTCACCAAGTGACGTCACTCATGACATCACGAGCGAGACGACGCCATCTTATTGGTGGGACACGGGAGAAGAGAGGGACAAAACGGGAAGTTCTCAGGATAAACGATCGACTCGTTTTGAAGACGACCTACGTCATCAAGTTCACCTTGACCTTGAAAATGAAGACTCGTCTCTAGAAGAACTTCGTAGAAATCGTTTATTGAGTCATCTCCATTCTGTTCAACAGACAAGGTAAAAGACCATTTCACGCTATTCTATTTTTACGAAACCATTAGACTTGAAGTATTTAAGGGCATGAGAGAGTTTGTGCTCCTTATCGCCCCAGATGATACTTTGTGTATTAGTAAACACGAAGTAGTAACATGGCGGTAACCAATCTAGGCTCAAGAGTGTAGGCTGCTGAAAGGCTTCCGGATGTCAAATGGTACGGATGAAACATTGCGTGAAAGGGTCTATTGATACTTATCCTATTTAAACTAGTTAGATCTATACACATTTTCTTTTTCTGCTTTTGTGTGTCGCAGGAAGAGCCGCATGATGTTCTTATGCTAATTCATCTCATGAAGAAGATTCAAATGAGTATTCTCAACATACAGTTTAGATTTGAAATAACACATCTAGAAGGTCTTTAACCCACATCTAATCTGTTGCTCGACATGGGTGCTGATAACGATATGATTTATTTATATTATAGTCTAGACAATATTTAGGTAAAAAGGAGAAGATGCTGTTTATCTGAGTTATTCTTTTGTCTTACTGTTTTCCCAAATCTTTCTTTATTTGGGACGTCCCTCCCCTGAAATTTGGCGTAAAAGGGGGTTAAAGATCGGAAGACCCCCCCCCCCCCTTGGGAAAAATACCTGGATCCGCGCTTGGAGATGCATAGGGAATTAAATTGTAAAATGGTTGATCCACTCATTACAGGTACCCCTCGGGTAACTACACAGAGAAAATAACTACAGCATCCGGGCAGGTGATTGGTGGTTTCTCATCACGTGATGGATTCTCATCACGTGATGGATTCACGTCACGTGATGAAGCTACCCGGAAGATCGTGGTGGACGTGAAAGGGGCGCTGAAATGTAGATCAGGTAAAGACTCAATCTGTTATGAAATAGAAAAGTTTTATATAATAAATAAGTCTTCATCTTTAAAAAAATACAGAAATGTTAACAAGACCAAGTAGCCTAATTATGGCATTTTTCTGCTTTTCACAAAGTACATACATGTATATTAGAACAAGTCTATGTCTTGAAACTGTGTTTTAAACTATATAAATCTATTTTTGTGTACATGTCGCTTTCAGTTATAGATCTATTAGCTATATTTTCTAAATTATGATTGTGAAAAATACTGAAGTGCTGAAACTTATTGGTGTAAATCTTGTAACAGTCAATTTAATATTTGTGGCGTTTTCCATGAATTATGTATTTAAGAAACAAAGCTTTCATCAACAAGCTGGATAAAAAAATGGTCGATTAGACAAACGTCATGTAATTTTATCTTTAAGGTAGTCCAACACTACTGAGATTCACGCGATGTTGGGTTTATCACGCGATGTCGTTAACATTCGTGTTACATAGACCTATTTGATTCTATTCGGGCGACGTCGGAAATATTCGGCGGTGGAACTGTCCACTGCCGAATGTTTACGTCTTCGACCGAATAATTCCGAATATCATAAGGGCTGGACTTGGCATACTTGAATATATTTTATTTTTTCCCAGAATTTTCGTCAGGTATGAAGGCTGACGGTGCGGATCATGACAGACTGTACACATTAGAAGATGCTATAAATAGTAAACAACCGGAAACCACCGAGTCGTATGGGATATATAACGTTAGATCACGTGACTTGTTCGAGGGGCCACCTGGCGGTGGATGGGATGAGACCTCGTGTACTGTACGTAAGATTGAATTGCTATTTGTATGAGACATCGAAGTTTAAGAATGCAATTCAAAGGTATCGTCACTTACCAAAAGATTCCAGTTGCTTTGAATATCTAAGTAATAAGTGCATATATAAGAAGACAATAGCAAGACCCCTTCTTCATCCAAAGCGAATTGTTTTGTGCATACAGGAATTTTTTTCTAGGTCAAACAGTCGTTATAATACATCTACCTAGTCTTTCCAAACATTTTTGCATGACGCAAACTTGTTTTAAAACAGGTCAATATAATCAAAGAACAGTTACATGTATCTTAATACATGATCACATGCACACGTTCACGTCCTTACATGTGTCACTGCCGAGGCATGTGCAAAAAAGGTCTATCAGACAGCTTGATTTATATGTGATGTGGACGTGAAATTGTGTGCCTCTGGGCTTTAAAGCTACTATTTCCCAGATTAGGACCCAAAACTTATCAAAAACAAACGAAATGTACACTTTTTAAGCTTTATATGACCTGATTAAATGGTTACGACAAACTATTGAAGCAACGACTCATTTTTTTTGCAATTTGATACCAAATTCATTAAGCGATGTCGAAAGTAGGTAAAAAACAGTAGGACATGCGACTTTCTTAAATGACGTCACAACATACATGATGACGTCGTATTGAAATTCAAGTATGAATCTCGTTTGAATCTTGGTCCGCGCTGTATGCGCATGCGTGACAGTTAAAAAATAAATTCAACCGCATCTGTGATCTCTGTCTGAATCGCATATTATTAACCATTCTGAGGTGGCCAACACAAAAGTTTTGCATATTTTTTCAAAAAATTTCATTTTTTGCAATTAGACCATCTGTTACCCTCCAGCTTTAAACACTTACCATGTTTATTTAATACAAACGTAACTATTTGTTAAATTTTCCTTTGTAGGACGATGAAGATGCTCGATCTATTCCATGGTAAGTTGTCATTTCGGGTATTCTTATAGTTTCCATAGTTCCTGTATTATGGTAATGAGGCTAAAATGTGACAGAGAAACCTCGGGCGGTACAGTCACACCACAGGGTTATATGTGATAGGATACCCCGCCTTTAGTTGTGACATATTTGTGACGTCATTGAGAAGTGACTGAGAAATCTTGGAGGGTACCCTGACTCCACAGAGTTATGTTTAATAGGATATCGTCGGTGTTATTGAAAAACCTCGTAACTCCAACTTGATTAAAGTTGGAGTTACGAGGTTTTGCAATAATGCCGACGATATCCCACCCTTGGTGACGTGCATGTGACGTCATGTATAAGTGACGGGAAAACCTCGGACGGTACAGTGACTCCATGAATTCATGTCGCATGATTTAAGTACGGCTTGACGGAGCATCATTTTTGCAACTCTCTTGTGCTTAACTGGAAGTTACGGTTACTTTTGTTAGCATATGAGATATTTTGCCGTTGTTTGCTAATAAAAGATTAAAGTTTTCTAACATCTGAATAACTTTTTCGTGTGTCTGTTTATTAGATATTTCTTTTTTTCTCTCGCAATGCTCTCCGAAGCCTTCTCGGTTGGAGACGTCAAAACCAGGTCTTGTTTTGGAAGGGTTTAAAATCCGAGGCTCTGCCTAAAATTAATATGGTGTGACACAATATTTTCGGTGATTTTCGATATGATTCTGTTAATATGTCATCGATTCGAAATTGGATTGAAACAGAGAAGGCGGAGAAACTTCGAGGATTTACAAGATGTGGTAGGCCTAGATATTTTAAACAACGCCTGATAAAAATATATTGACAAGCAAACACAATTTATCCTTTCCATCATGTACCTTTCAGAAGGGCTACTACATACAGCAAAGCCCTAGCGTTTTCCATCTTCTTTGCTTCAAATCGTTTTTCTCAAATCGTATTTAATTGTGTCACGCGATTCTCTGGCTTGCAATAAGGGACATCAAAGGGTCGCATAGAAAAGTGTAAGAATTATTCATACTCATATAAAGTGGTCATTATCATACAAGTGGTAGTGCGATGTTGATTAGTAACACTAAAAAGTCGTTCCTCCACCTCGATGCAAAAACAAGCCGGGGCCTCGAAAAGGGTCCAAGATCTGAAATGTGACTATTGATTGTTTAGGGTTTAGCGCCTCTTTCAACTGATATGGTCCTATCGAGGAGTCTGGAGCACCAAACCATGGATTCATGTTATTTCTTATAAATCTACTACCACAACTGCCTACATCCTTACCAAGCCCCCAGCTGATCGCCTATATATATAAGTTAACGAGTATCAAACAATTCTTGGAAGACAATTTTTCTGGGGATCGAACTGGGACGTCATGAGTAAGAGTTCGGAGCGCTATCACCTGCACTATGTTGGCGGTCGAAAAGGGGACGATTTTATCAAGTAAACCGTGACCTAATTTCGTCGGTGTAATTCTGAAACCTCGTAACCACAGCTTTGTTTAAGCTGTAATTAAGAAATTTTTAACAACACCGACGCGAGGTATTGACTGGACGTGGTTGATCTTTCAGATGACACTGATAAAACAGTTATTGACGAGCAACCGATATGTAACCTGCTCGCCAATAACCTTTTATCAGCTGTTGTTTAAAAGAGAATCTCATTCGAATTTGAGCTGGTCAATTAAGGTATACAATACATCAAAATTGAATACTTGTAAAAAAAATTACAAGTGCAACTTCAGGCGTCTTCCATGGCAACGGAAATTTACTAGTGTATCACTCGTCAATTTCTGCTGCCATGGGTGACTCCCGGAAATCGATGACGGTATTCCATCATGTATTTCCGTTGCCGCGGATGACGCGCCAAGAACTTTGCACGAAATGCTTGGTATATAATGATGGATATAATACCTTAAGTTTTGCCTTTTGAGAAGGGGTTAAAGTACTAGTAGTTGATAACCTTGGGATAATGGTTATTGTTGTAACCTTTCTTCCTGTATGACATCTAGCATTTAAACCCTTTCGCAGACGAATATTTCTCCTTTTTAATGAATGTTTTATATACTATGAGTGACATATTAAAATGTTATAAATCAGTCGTAGCTTTTATTTTGATGCCTTTGCCAGCTTGCAATTTCAACTCGTATCGTATATAATTTCATCGTTTTGAGGAAAATGATTAGCCGTTACAAGATGCTGAGGTAAGGATACAATTATATATTCAATTGTTGTTTTGTTATAGTCATGTAGATTAGACATTAACCCTTTCCCAAACAAAACCTGATTTTGACGTCCTTGATAGAAATGACTTAAGAAAACATTGAGACAAAAGAAGAAAATGCTGATAATCAGCATTTTCTCCTTTTGTCTCAATATTTTTTTATTTTATTTGGTATTCTAATCCTATCTTTGTCATAACCTATTGTGTCGCCTGTGTCGGGAAAGGGTTAATTACCCTGTCCTGAACTACCCATTGTTTTGAGGTATTTAGTTCTAAGAAAGAAAAACACAAAACATTGGAAGAAAGGTAGGAAATCCAGATTTGCAACAAATCGCATCCCATCTCCACAGATGTCCCCCTCGCTTCAAGTATATATTTATGCTTTTTGTTTGATTCATTCTGTCGTATGCAATCCGTCTCAAATGCTGTAGTTCGAAAAAGGGTTAACCCTTTCCACAATGAGATGCAGTTTTCGCCTCCCAATAAGAATAGTCTTTATGAACATTGAGACAAAAGAAATAAATGACGATTTCCTCTATCTAGCATTCTTTTATGTACAACAATTCCTATCTTTATCAACATCCATTTTGTCGACATCAGCATCTCCCAAATTGGATCAGTCTGCAATTCTGTCGGTTGGGAAAAGGTTAAGGAAGTATTATTCATCAGTACGTGTTTTAAGTATGACTTTTTTCGTATACAAAAGCGAAAACTCGAACAAAATTGTTGAGCAAGAATTAGGGACGAAGCTTTGGATTTGTTTTTGAGAGTATCGTTGCAAACGGAGATTTTTGTTGAAATATTTCGGATTATATATCCTTTGCCAGTGTAAGTAGGAACTATACATAATTTGAATATTGAGTTTGTTTTACATCGTTTGGTAAATTAGCTTTAACCCTTTCCTAAACAAGACCAGGGGCCCGTAATACTAATGATCGTACGTTTGATTTTTGCATAATTACTTGTAACAACAGCCCTGATTGGCTCATTCGGATTTCTCGTGCAATCAGATGTCTTGTTACACAGTTTACACAAAAACTTGATCGTAAGATGTTTAGTAATACGGGGCCCTGGTTTTGACGTCCCTAGTAGAAAAGGCTTAGGAAAACATTGAAACAAAAGAAGAAACTGCTGATAACCAGCAGTTTCTCCTTTTGTCTCAATATTTTCTATATGGCATATTTTACACAAATTCTATCTTTAACAAATTCCATTTTGTCATTTGTAGCAGTTTATGAAGTGGTTCGCCGCAAAGTTTTGCTGTCTGGGAAAGGGTTAATATAAAAGAAAATACTGATAAATAGCACACGCCCATTTCCTCTCTACGCTTTGGTTCATTTGTTGTCGGCATCATCTGAAATTCGGGCCAGTCAAAATATTGTCAAAGGGGGGGAACTGTCAACTCGAGTCTGCTTCCCTGGATCCGCACCAGTACTCTGGACCGTTTCATAGATCAATACAAGTTCCAAGACAATCTACGCTACCGAGAATCAAACTCGGAACATATCGGTCGAAAGATCATCGTCCTATTTTTCAAGATCCAAGCCGTAGTTACGATAGTTTATAACAACATCGACGGTTTATGAAAATAAAATGATCAACCAAGTCTATTTTTAGCTCAAAATTCATTGCCGTTTGGAGCATGTCTTGATATTTCACTGTTAAAGAAAGGGTCTACTGGGTTTATATAACTACAGCTAGCATTCTACGATTAGTAAGTTTTCTGCGATTTTTTACAAGCACTGCGTTCTCGAGTCACACAATCGGTTTTGTCTTTAGTGTTCCACCTACTTTTTGGACCAATGAAATTGCAGTCTATTTTAAAATTTCACCGCTCTATTTCGCATAAACGGGCTACCGGCTAGTTTATGTGACGTCTAATACATAGCCATGCCCAGTCTCCAATGAACCGCTAGCGAACACTAAGTCAGATAGAGTCTGTATAGTAGATTCTTCGCGATATAAACATTCAATGCGCTGTGCGCATTTGAATGTTTATTTCGCGTAGAATCTACTTTACAGCCTCTATCTAATACTTAAAAATCTCGTACGTAGGCCTATAGCATTTAACCATTGCAAAAATGCCAAATTTCGGCTTGCTCAAATTTGAAATCCGCCATAGACGACAAAATGGACGTCAATGAAGCTAGAATTAGTGTACAAAATAGCAAAGCGAATATTTAGGCAAAACTAGAAAATGCTAAATATCAGCATTTCCTTCTTTTCTCTCAATGTTTTCCCAAGCCTTTACTAGGGAAGATAGGTGAACAAGTAATAGACTTTACGATATTGTTAAAGAAAGGCTAGGATATAGTCATCCCACGTACATGATGAACTAGTCTGAAATATTACACTTGACTCCCTGTCAAGTGACTTTTCTTCAACCCTTTCCTAAACAAGACCTGGTTTTGACGGTCCCCAAATAAAAAGACATGGGAAAACATTGAGGCAAATCAGCATTTTCTCCTTTGGCCTTAATATTTTCTCTGCTAAATTGTACCCAAATCATATCTTTATAACTATTCATTTTGTCATTTTCAGCAGTTTTCAAATTGGAAAACCCTAAAATTTAGTCGTTTGGGAAAGGGCTAAAATACAATTGTTGAAACAAATCACGAATTGACGACCAAAACACCCGCAACTATCGCATTTTCAACTTGTATTTGCAACAATATGGTCACATTTTGATCAGCGTAATTCGGTTATCCCTTTCCAAAAAGAAAATTAAGAATTAGGCTTGTCAAAATTCCCAAGATATAGAAACTGATGAAAACGTTGTATAAGTATAAGAAACGTGTGTGCAAGAGGTTTTGCAGTATAATTCGTTTCTTCTATTACAACAACCCTTGAGGCCCAAGAGGGTCTGAATCGCTCTACTGGCTATAGTAAAAGAATTATCTCATGATTTCTTGTAAGCCTTTGTCAAATCTAGAACAGGGTTGCCCAAGGAACATTTTGCCAAGTTTGGACTGAATTGGCCCATTGGTTTAATTCTAAAGAATTATTTCATTGTTTGTCCATTTCTGATAAGCCCTGCCCTATTACATCCATATTTATAGACAAATCAAAATTTCACTAATAATGTAAGTAAACGACTACCCAATGAACATTTCTGCCAAGTTTGTACTAAATTGGCTAAATGGTTGTTTTTAAAGAATTTCGTGATTTCTCCCATTCTGATAAGCCCCGCCCTGCCACGCCCACATTAATGGGTCAATCAAAATTTCACAAATATTAAATAAAGGGCCACCCAAGGAACATTACTGCCAAAATTGGTCTACATTGACCCATTGGTTTATTTATAAAGAATTATTTTGCAATGTCTCCAATGGGTCTGATAAGCCCACCCTACCACGCCCACATTTATGAACCAATCAAAATTTCACAGTCAATTTAAGTACAGAGTCACCCAAGGTATATTTCTGCCAAGTTTGGTCAAAATTGGCCATTATTGTTGATTTTTAAAGAATTATTTTGTGATTTCTCTAAGTCTGATAAGCCCCTCCCTGCCACGCCCACATTTATGGACCAATCAAAATTCTTTGAACAATTTAAGTAGAGGATCACCCAAGGAACATTCCTGCCAAGTATGATCAAAATTGGCCCACTGGTTTGAGAGAAGTATATTTTTTAAAGAACAAGGGCCGTCAGAGACGGACAATGCACCCCGAATAAGGCATTGTCACAATAAATGTATGCCACGGAGAGCTTTTTATTGTCAAGGGCATCTGATTTGCTACCTAGCCTAAATATGAAATTTCATCAAATTCTGACCATTAGACTAGAAGAAATTAGAGAAAACTGTATTTTAGATAATTTTACCTTAAGTCCCCTTTTCCCATGACGAGGCCTCAAATCCAAAATCGGGAAAAGTACATCGGCATTTTGTCATAGGGAGTTCACATGGTAAGTTTCATTTGATTTTGCCCAAAGGTTATGGAGAAATCGCTTCGGAGACGGACGGACGAACAGGACGGCCGGACGGAAAGACAAAGCGGCGACTACATGCTCTCCCTTCGGGGAGCATTAAAATCTAACACACGCACACACGACAGACACAACGCCATGACAATAGCTCGCTGGCCTTCGGCCAGTGGGGCTAAAAATGTTTCCATATGTCTCATCTTTGCGTAATATCCGCGGATAGTTCAGGAAAGAGTTGATAGGCCGATATTAATGTTTACTCCATGTCCTTTATCAAATCGTTACCCGTAACAAAAGCTTGCAGTTAACATTTTCAAATAGTATACATATCTTCTATTTTCAGATAATAATGGGTCAAGGTGAAGGTCACGGTGAAGGTCGAGGTCACGGCGGGGTCAAGTTCGTCTGGGGTATATTATGGTTCCTGTGTATCTTATTCCTGGCTTGGCCGATCGCGTTCTTCCTAGCCTGGCTCTATATTTTGCTGCTGCCATTTAGCGTGTGCATTAACCCACTCAAGGACGTTTGTCAGTTTCTACAGAAATGTGTCCAGTTGCCGCTAACTTGTGCTGAAAATATGGTGGCAATGAAACCGATGTGCTAACTCAGTAGAATTCTTAAAGTATAGGTCTAGTCACGATGTTATGGTATATATATACAATATTTAATTTTACCTATGTAAATAATGGGGGAAAAGCATAACTTCAATAAAATTTTGCATGCGATGGTTCGAAACTTGCAGGTGTCTCACACCTGCCAGATTCAAACCATCACATGCAAAATTACAGTAGTATGGATTTTGATGTTGGGTTGTTTACATTAACAAGCATAAAATTTGTAAACACGTGTCATAATAACGTGAGCGGACTATAGTGTGTTTGTGTGTGCGTGTGAGAGAGAAAGAGGCAGATATGTTTGTAATGATTCCGATTGTAGGCCGTACATTACACTGTTCAACGAAACATGCGAGTATTTGCTGAAATGTGTCCAGCTGCCTTGACCTTGTGCTGAAAGTAACGAGATGGTTGCCATGAAACCAATGTGGTTACCACGAGACTCATGCGGTTGCCATGAATCCGATGTGGTTACCATGAAACCGATGTGGTTGCCATGAATCCGATGCGGTTGCCATGAATCCGATGTGGTTGTCATGAAACCGATGTGGTTGCCATGAAACCGATGTGGTTGCCATGAAACCGATGTGGTTGCCATGAATCCGATGAGGTTGCCATGAAACCGATGTGGTTGCCATGAAACCGATGTGGTTGCCATGAATCCGATGTGGTTGCCATGAAACCGATGTGGTTGCCATGAATCCGATGCGGTTGCCATGAATCCGATGTGGTTGCCATGAAACCGATGTGGTTGCCATGAAACCAATGTGGTTGCCATGAAACCGATGTGGTTGCCATGAAACCGATGTGGTTGCCATCAAACCGATGTGGTTGCCATGAATCCGATGTGGTTGCCACGAACCCGGCGTGGTTGCCATAAAACACGATGTGCGAAATGATCATTACTTGGATGTGAATCAGATTCGTTCCATGAATAGTATTATGTATGTGTGAGTGAGAGACACAGACAGCTGACAGTCAGTGTGTATATATCGACTCAAGGACGTTTCTGTAGATAACGAAACCCACGATGTGCTAAATACTAGTGGTCAATTTCTGCGTGCCAAATAGACAAATACTTTGTGCTTCAGGAACGATAAAGATCATACAGGGTGATCTAGAATTACAAGAGATGTGCAGTCTGTGTGACAAGGCCAGTGCAATCATGATGGATGCCTGTTTCCGATGAAATGTGAAATAAGTTTTTAGGCAGTACGTCCAAAATGAGATTCGCGCGACGTCGGACATTTTCGGCCGACGCTGTAAAATTCCGACCTCGCATAAAATCTCATTAGGGGTAGACTACCATGCGATTATTATAATTTTTGAAAGCTGATGCGGTCAATAAAATGGGATTTGCGGACGTTATAATTTATAGTCCGAAAAATCGAAACTGGAAAGCAAAATGTTAATCATCTGCATTTTGTGCTTTCACAGGAATATTTTCAAATGCTTTTTTTCATTACGAACGTCAAAATCGTGCATTCTTATGCTTTATTTTCAAATATGCCTCTTTCATAAAAGTTGTCCAACAAGCTGTTTAATAATCAAGGGAATTAAATCATGTATATGATGTCTATTCAGCCTGCTAGAGTTGTATACCTTGAACATGTGCTACTGTATTTTCGATAGTCTTTCCTTTCCCAAACAAGACCTTTTGACGAAAATGCTAATAATCTCAAGTTATATTTTTGTTTACAAATCCTGCCTTAATTCTAGCCAATTTGTCATCTGCACCAGCTTTCAAATTTGGCCATCCTTAAATTTTGCTGTTTGGGAAAGACTTTAAAGATGTACTAAAACAGTCATGTAAACACAGTAGGACGCAGAAATAAATCTGAATTTATATTGCGAGCTTGATGCACCTATAAATGTATTCCTGGCATTGGTAAAGTACAAACAAAACATCAAATCGAGCCATAACCTGCACAGTTATTCATTATTCACGATTTATCCATTTGTGAGACAAATGTCCTCCCATGACGTTGGGTTTGAGTTTATTGGGGTTTTACGCCGTTTTCAACTACCAGGGTCATATCGCGGCGGCTGGAGCACCTACTCATGGATTCCTGTTGTTTCTCAAACCAGTACTACCACAACACCCTTACCGAGCCTCCAGCTGCTCGCCCACTTAGGTTAACGATTTCAAACCCATTGGTGGGTGACAATTTTGTCAGAAAGGGTATAAGCCGCGGCCGGGTATCGAACCCGGGACCTCTCGAATGAGGGTCAGATGCGCTATCAACTGCACTAAGGCCACGGCCTCCCATGACGTTAGATCGGCAAGGTTATTGTAGAGTAGATCAATCAGTCCGACCTATGGCTTTACTGTCTGTCAAAGCAAAAGTATTGTTTGGTCGAAAGGGTTTAACCCATTACCAGACGACAACATTTTGGGGTAGTCTAATTTGAAAGAAGTTGCAGACATTTTCAATTTGCTGAAATTCTTAAATTGTATAACTTTTTTGGGTAGAAAACATTGTGGTAAATGAAGAAATTGCTTGTCACAAGCAATTTCTTTGTTTACCACAATGTTTTCCAATGACTTTTTCTTTTGGGGAGTCAAAAGGAGTCATTGTGTGGTAATGGGTTAACGTCTCTCTCAACTTTTATCATGGTTCCCACTGACTTTTAAATCTGAGAGTGAAAACAGTCATTTTACAGCATACTTGCACCCCCTCTATATGAACCATAGAAGGCATGCTTGCAAAAATTGGGGGTACAAGATTCAATTTTGGGGGTGCAAACCCCCACGTGGGTTTTTTGGGAACCCTGATTTTATTATCATGTCACTGTAACTGTTGGAGCACCTAACCATGAATTCCTGTCCTTTGACCGTTTTTACCAGTACTATCACAGCATCCTTACCGAGCCGACAGATAACTCGCACACTTCATGATTATCCACCCTGTGTTGGCAGACAAATGTCAGAGGATGTTTGCTATGTACAGTCGCGATCGAACCCTGGCCCTGGTTTCTTGAAAAAAAAACTTAAGTATATTTCTCATGAGCACATGCTCAACTTACTCTCCAACGTTGAAGGGTATTCGATTATAGTTCACGTGGATCTCGTGCGATTTGAGCACGGTGCTCAGATTTGAGTCTGAGAACGTACTTAATTTTTTTTTCGAGAAACCGGAGCCTGGACCTCATAAAAGCAAAAGTAATCTATTACCTGATGGACAATGATTAACCCTTTCCCAAACGACAAAATTTTAGGCTGCTCCAAACTCAAAGATTCAGCAGACGGAAACTCAAAGTGAATGAAATTTTGCTTTTATGGTCTATATGGTAGGAAACCATTGTGGGAAATGAAGAAATTGCTTGTAACAAGCAATTTCTTGATTTTCCACAATGTTTTCCAAAGCCAATATTTTGAATGGAGTTAAAAAGAGTCATTGTGTGGTAATGGGTTAAAGATTGATTGAATGGGGCAGAGCACCTAAACATGGAATCCTGTCGTTTCTCAAACCGGTTCCACCACATCTTTTTCAGTAGCTAACCCAAATAGGGTTTTGCACAGTGGATGATCACGTGATGCAATAATTACTGAATATCTTCAATAACTGTCAATACGGGACCGATTTGAATTCGGTTTGAAGCAGAGAATATGGAAAGACTTCATGCATTAGATGGACGTGCTTGATTTTTCAAAAATCAACTGATCAAAAAAATTATTGAAGATAAACCAAAATTTTGGTTTATCTTCAATAACTTTATCAGTTGATTTTTTTTTTAAAAATCCACTACGTCCATGTTATTCCTGACATTTTTCCACCTTCTTTGCTTCAAACAGAATTCAAATTGGTCAAGTATTGACAAAGTTATTGAAGATTATCGGAAATTTTAAGTCACGTGATTATACACAGTGTTTTGATTATACATCCATTGGTGGGAGACAACTGTTAGAAAGGATGTTTGCTGCAGCCGGCTATCAAACTAAAATGACATAATTATATTACATGGAGTAACGATTATTTGAACAGTGTGAACTCGGCCAAAGCGAGGGATATTTTTTCGCAATCAAAGTATTCCGTCGGTGTTGTTATAAAGTCTTGTAACTACGGCTTTATCGAAGCCGTAGTTACGAGATTTTATAACAACACTGACGGTTTGTCAATACAAAAGGGTTAACCCGTTCTATTTTTAGAACAAACTCATTGTAATTAGCGAAAAAATCTTTAAACTCACATTAAAACGCAAAATATCTATACCTTGTTGTAGCGAAAAACGCCCCTCGGTTGGGCCGAGTTCACCACCAGTGTTAACGCCTTTTAACTGATATGGCTAGTTTATGTCCTAGCAACCAGAGCACCTACCCGACCTTACAGTGTGATTCTGGAATTTCTCTTAATGTACTAACAGTCCAAAATATCCAATCCGAGCCTCCAGTTGCTTCTTAGACGCAATGTTCTCCCCAGGCCAATAAGCTGTATCTGCCCCACTGCAGCTTCATGTAAATCAGTGTAATGCCCCTACCGCTTCAAAACTATCCCACACCTTAATTTCTACAAAATGGTCACCAGAAAGAGATTTTTAGGTATTTCAGGACAAAAACTATAAATAATGCATTTTATAATGGTAATGTACAATAACTTTATTCAAAAGAAGAAATTGCCCTAAATGAGCAATTTCTTCTTTTCCCATTATGTTTTATTCACAATTATTTTCATAAACACTAGATGCATTTCAATGTTAATCGGTTTGCCACTACAGCTTCAAATTAATCTGCGGAGAACCCTGAGACGGTTAACATCCATTGACAAGAGACCAATGACTTGTCAAATGCGAGAAAGGATATTGACCAAGCCTGGTTTCGGAACCCCTGGATTCACGGTGTATAATCACGTGACTCAGAATTTCCGATATTCTTCAATATCTTTTTTAATACTTGACTAATTTGAATTCGGTTTGAAGCAGAGGTGGGAAAATGCCAGGAATAAGCTGGACGTGTTGGATTTTTGAAAAATCAACTGATAAAAAAGTTATTGAAGATAAACCAAAATTGAAAAATCAACTGATAAAAAAGTTATTGAAGATAAACCAAAATTTTGGTTTATCTTCAATAACTTTTTATCAGTTGATTTTTCAAAAATCCAACAAATCCATCTAATGTGTGACTTCTGTCCACATTCTCTGCTTCAAACCGAATTCAAATCAGTCCAGTATTTACAAAATTATTGAAGATTTTCTTAAAAATGTTGTAGCACGTGATTATCCACCGTGGGATTGATAGACTCCAACGTTACCTACTGAGCTTATCGGCTTGGCCATGTCAAGCTGTTTTCAATTCAAAAGTCAGTTTGTAGGTATCAGTAGTAGTATATATTCCGTTTTTATTCACCTTTCCGGGTGTGGCTAAGTAAAGAGGTTATTCGACGAGCACTTTTCAAGAAACAGGCTCAAATTTAAGCACTTTTCAAGACTGTGCGAACCCTGAATGAACCGTTTACTAGGCCCCGCCCTGTCTCCCGAATAAAAACAGAATATATTCAGCAATAATATCAATTAAAGCAGTTCAATATTTGTTGCATAATCAATGATCACAAACATTCCCAAAAATATACAGAAATCCTCCAATATTGATTTTGATTGACATGTCTATGACAAAGACATCCTTTATCACTCTCAATACATGTTACAAATGTAAATGAGGATTTCAAAATTAACAATTCAATTAAAGTTGGGTTAATTTCTCATAATATCAAATCCAATACCATATCCAGCTGATCCCATTCCCGTCTTGTTGACATAAGTGGTCATGCAGGCCGGGACAAGTGCAATTTGTCAACAAATACATCAAGTTGCACAAGTCCTAACCTAAACTTCCACTTTCTTTTCTTTTATTGTTGTCCTTTGCTTCAATCCATGTCGTTATTTACATCAATCATGTTTTCCTTTCTTCAATCCACTTATTTGTCCTTTTTTCCACCAATTTTTGTTGTCTTCATTTATCAAATGGCCATCATCATGTGTCTGATCCAATTTTTTGCAACTGTAATAGTATCACAAATCCTGGCCTAAACTTTGTCCCTTCTTCCATCCTTTTTGTTGTCCTAAATATTATTCAAATGGTCATCATGATTTGCCTGGTTCAATACTTGCAGCTCTAACACAAGTGCTAACCTAAACTTCCACTTTTCTTACACCAATATTGGTGTCCTTTATTTCATCCATAAGGCTGTCATTTAGCGTCTGGTTGATCTCTTCAAGTCCTGGCCCAAACTTCATACTTTCTTTGTTGATCAAATACCCATTATAACATGTCTGGTCCAATTTTTGAAACTCTTAAACAAGTCCTGACTAAGTTCCTCTTTTATTCCATCAAAATTGTTGTCCTTTATTCCACAAATTTTTGGTGTCCTTCATTAGTCAAAAGGCCTTCATGATGAGTTTGGTCCAATTTTTGCAACTGTAACACCAAATTCCAATTTTCTCCTTCACTGCTGTGACGGCCTGATTATTGATCATTCATTCATTTTTAACAGAAATCCTCTATAATTTGATCTAGGTGTTGCTCTCCATCTTTTGGTAAATGTTATTAAAGGCTCAATTTCTCAATTTCTGTCCTGCACCTGTATCACATTGATGATCCTCTTGCTTTAAATATCAATACCTGTCTGTTCCAGCATAGATAATTATCATAAACACTGAATTTACTGAAAGACATACCCAAGCATTTACTAATCTTCCGCTATAAAACATTTCATTCATAAAATAGTCATCTGAAAGAGGTTATCTGGCATTTCATAAATGTACAAAGAATATAATAATAATCACATTTCTGTTTGACTTGTTGTTACCAAACACTTCGTACAACTTTGGGATGGTATTTGGAAGACTGGAACATGACAAGGGTATCCCTCGTCATTTTCCATTGTCAAAGATGACACCTGGGAATTGCTTAAATGTGTCTTATCAATTTCCGACCCGTTGCCATGCATGTCACCAAAAGATACATGTATTGTTTAGTATCTAATGATGGGATGTAATCCTTAATGAAACACTGACAATGATGATGATGATATTGGACTTTTAAGACATAAAATAATGCCAAGTGACTCTTCAGACAACTTCTTAGAGGAATTTACTCAGCATAATTCTCAGAGAAATTTTGTCATCCTTAAAATCACTATTGGAAAGGTTTTACCTCTCATCTTTTGTACAACCTATTCAACCGCTATGATTGCGAAACAACTAATGTCTTTGAAATATTACTTGATATTCATGAAAATGTTAACCAAGACAAAATGTGTTTGTGGAACACTTATGCCCCCGAAAAGGCCATTTTTTCTAAAATGTGAAGTTTTCGTGTTAAGGGTTGATAAGGGTCAACAAATGACCTTGAAGGTCATATGCATGGAACAGATAGATATCATTGAAAGCAAGCTACATACCAAATTTGAGCTTTGTACATGGTTCATACAAAATTTTGATGAGAAAATTCAAGGGTTTTTCAAGGGTTTTTTAAGGACTCAACAATGAAATTCAAGGGCTACTAACATTCAACAATCTAAGGTTCAAACATGGTTTATTTAGCAGTTTGTTCGACTTAAATTCTCGGACCCATGCTTTGTATTTCTGTTAACCAACTTTTGTTGAACACACACTTTCCCCTACTGGTTTTAATCCTTCGTAATTTCTTCGCAAACAAGCAGTTCAGTTACTGTTAATCCTTTCCTATCTATATCTTTTCATAAATGGATTCTCCAATTGCAGAAAAACAACTTTCCACGATGTTAAAAGACAGCTGAAAATTATTACGTACAAAAAATAGATAAATAGAATTCAAGGGTTTTTCAAGGGCTCGGGCTTGCTTTTTAAGGGTTTTACAAGGCTCACATCTATTTTCAAGGGTTTTATAAGGCTAAGGTCAAATTCAAGGGTTTTTCAAGACCTGTGCGAACCATGTTGTATGTCAAATATTTTAGGAGAAAAGGCAACAGTTTTTGGAGACAGACGAACGGACAGACAGACATGAGTAAAACAATATATCCCCGATATTTCGATACAGGGGCATAAAAACACCAACACAACTTTTCAGACAACTTCTTAGAGGAATTTACTCATCATATTTCTCAGAGAAATTTTGTCATCCTGAAAGTCACTAAAAGTTCTTATATTGTAAAATTAAGGTTTGGTATGTTTTTGTATTTGCCCTTCCATCAGCAAAATGACCCTTATAGTGGGCCTTATTGCTTAACCCTTTCCCAAACAATGCCTTGTTCAGAACTTCTTAGAGGTAAATCATTCAGCTTAGATTACTCTCAGATAGATAATGTCATCATTAAGCACAGCTATCAAACTATGGCAAATAAATCCAAAACAGGAAAAGATAGAGCTGTCAAAATAGAATGAAGCTAATTCTATATAGGAGTGTGACTTTAACTAAACCATGTCGCTTTTTGATGTCCTACAAGATACAGACTTAAGAAAGCATTGTGGAAAATGAAGAAATTGTTGTCACAAGCCATTTCTTCATATTTCCACAATGTTTTCTATAGACGCAAAACTTGTAGAATATTGTTCAGTTGAAATCTTTGAATTTGGACCAGACTAAAAATGTGTTGTTTGGGAATAGCTAAATAAAGTTATCATACAAATTTGTATCATTACTTGTAACAATATGCAAAACATTAATTGAAAGAAAATGCTGAGCGCACTATTAAGTTGACAAAGTGGAAATAAGCCTATTCAGAACTTCTTAGAGGTAAAAACTTCAACATAGATTACTCTCTGATAGATAGTATCATCATTATAGGCAGTGTCAAACAAAATGAAAATGTAACAATAATTCTATAAAAACAAGTAACAACATAAAATTAATGTTTTAACAATTAGTGCTGAAAGAAAGTGTCATTTATAATATGAGACTTCTAACAATTTAAAGCTCCGCAGAAAACTGTTGTTGACAACAAGCAGCTCAGGGCAGGCAGGGGCAAGTGAATACAGCTCAGTGTTTCTTCTTTCAATCTACAGCTCTGCTGTTGATAACAAACAGTCGCTGTTCCTGGTAGGCTGGGGCCGCTGGGCATGTTTTTCTTTTCTAACAATCTAAAGCTGTACAGTTGTTGATAACAAACAGCTAAGTGCAGGCATATTATTGCGTTTCATCTTTCGATCTAACACTCCGAAATTGTTGATAACAAGCAGCTCAGGGCAGGCAGGGACAAGTGCAATTTGTCTGTAAATACAATTCAGATTACAACTGTCCAACCCGCTCCAAGTCTGCTCACATTTCTTGCTATGTATTCAGTCTTTAAGAATATCCTCTGGTATTTGTTCCAAGTTTGTTCAAATTTATCCTCTCCCATTCAAAATTCTCTCAAATATCTCTGCTTTTAGCTATGAGAATGTCCAAATTCCTCCTTTCAATTTTTCTCTCTGTCTTAGAAAACAAAATTCTTCTCTTGCCTACTTGCTCCAAATTTTTCTTAAATTTCCTCTCCATTCAAACTCCTCCAAAATGTTACAGTCCAATCACTCAAGGCCAGGACAAGTGTACTTCCTCTCCGAGTCTACTCTGCTCACTGGTACCAAGTCTTTTCCTTTTCTCGTGTTCTTTATCTGTTCACTTCTCGTGTTGTTTATCTGTTCATTTCTCCTGTTGTTTGTCTGGCCACTCTAAGGCCGGGACAAGTGCAATTGGAGGTATAAACCATGATGCACTCGGCCTGACCTACAAGTATACCATTATTTATCTAACAAATATAATCCCAATATAGCTGGTCTTGCTGCCAAGGGGCATCCTGCATTCTTTCATCAACAACAAAGTCCTGTCAAATCTTTCGTCTACGTTTTCATTTTTGTTTGGATGATTGAGCAATTGGAGGTATAAACCATGATGCACTCAGCCTGACCTATAAGTACACCATTATAGATCTCACAAATATAGTCCCAATATAGCTGGTGTTGCTACCAAGAGGCATCCTGTATACTTTCATCAACAACAAAGTCCTGTCAGATCTTTCCCCAATGTTTTCGTTCTTGTTTGGATGATTGAGCAATTGGAGGTCTAGACCATGATGCACTCAGCCTGACCTACAAGTATACCAATATAGATCTAACAAATATAGTCCCAATATAGCTGGTCTTGCTGCCAAGACGCATCCTGCATACTCTCATCAACCACAAAGTCCTGTCAGATCTTTCCACTATGTTTTCATTTTTGTTTGGATGATTGAGCAATTGGAGGTAAAAACCATGATGCAATCATCCTGACCTATAAGTACACCATTATCTCGTAACTAGTCTTGCTGCCATGAGGCATCCTGCATCCAGACACTGCATATGATGACCAAAGAACAGTCAGCTCTTTCCATCGTCCATATTTTCTGTCTGTCAACAGCACACTTCCCTGAAACTTCTAGCTTGTATACCATCTTAATGACACTGTTGAACCTATGAATAAGGCCATACCAGCAAAATTGTCCCTCACAAAGTATCCTGCATGGTTTATCTGATGATTGTCCTGTAGTCAACTCTTTCCACCACAATTCCAATCTACCAACATCACCTCCTCCTGGAACCTCTAGCTCATGTCAGCCCTGCTCATGTCATCTTGATGACACTTCTGTACCTTGAATTGTCCGAAACGTTGGATTGAATGCAGTTTCATGTCCCACATATCTGTTTTAAGTCTCTCCCAAACTAGTGACTGGTGAGGCGAAGGATGATTGTACCTGCAACCCATGCGTTACAAGTCCAGCGAGTTACCACTGCACCAAATCCTCCCACAGACCAGTAGAATAGTCTTTCATGCAATGTGATGGCAAGGTCATCCATCCAGCATGGTTCATCTGTTGACTGTCCTGAGGCTGTAGATTTGAGCTACCCTGGGCAGGCCGGGACAAGTGCAATTTGACTTTATAAACAACAAGAATGCACTCACCACGACCTACCAGTGATAACCATTATGGTATACATTCACCTTTCAAACCAGTGTAGTTTGTTTGATTTGATTTATTGGGTTTTTACGCTGTTTTCAACTACTAAGGTCATATCACGGCGGCTGGAGCACCTAACCATGGATTCCTGTTGTTTCACATATCAGTTCTACCACAACACCCTTACTGAGTCTCCAGCTGCTCCTCCACATAGGTTCACAATATCAAACCATTGATGGGTGACATTTTTGTCAGTAAGGGTATTTGCCCCGGCCAGGTATCTGTATAGTTTGTATTTTTTTCTTTTGTCTCAAATTTTTCTGTGCTGTAAAGTGCATAAATTCTACAATCTTTCTATATTTGTTCAAGTTATAATATCACAAGGGCCAGAACAGCTCTAAACAGCTCACCTGACTTTTTTCTTTACATCTGACAAGTCTCCAAGTCTGATAATTCTCATCCTGCCACACACACCCATCTTCTGGAAAATCAAGTTTTAAAAGGAATCACACTAGTAATATCTCTGCAAAGTTTGGCCCAACTTGGAACCAAGTGTGGATTTTTACAATTTTAGTGGCCATTCAGTTTAGAGGCACAGAATTCTACATGTAAAATTTAGATACTGTGAATCATCATTATGGCCAGTCAGTGTTTAAACCATTAGCACACAGAGAAATTTTTGATGTCGAGATTCTAAGTTACAAGTCCAAGTTACAATTCTAAGTTAATGGAAATAAGCGAGCCTCCAGCTCGCCCACATAGGTTCAAGATATCAAACCATTGATGGGAGACATTTTGTCACAGAGGTATTTGCCACGGCCAGGTATCGAACCTGTGACCTCTCGAATGAGAGGCAGATGCGCTACCAACTGCGCTATGGCCGCGGTCATTAACATTAACCTGGATCATGAAATTTAGTTTACACATTTATGCTATAGGCCTAATGCAGTGTTACCACTACCAATAAGACCAACTTGATCTAGCAAAATCAAGTACAAATCAAACTCAGTCGGTATGGTTGATCATGAGTGTTTGGGGTGACCAAGCTTGATCTGCACTGCTCAGATTCATACCCAAACCAGTGTTGAATCTAGAGGGGGCCATGGCCAAAATGGCCCCCTAAAATCTCAAATGACCCCACTGAGAATGAAGCATGGGTCAAATTAGCTATGTATTTGTATTGGATCACCCCCTTGACAAAGAGCTGTGGGCCCATTGGGCCCCCTAGAACACACAGCTAGATTCAACACTGCAAACTAGAACTGTCGCAAAGCGGACAAATACCTCCCACTAGCACCTTGTCACTGTAAAATTGCTATAGGTTAAGCATTTCTTGAGTTAGAGCATGGAAACGGATTCTATCAAAGTCCAATTGTGACCTTGACCTTGATGACTCAAAAACAATAGGGAACCTCCTTGGGTCAGGGGCAACAACTGTGTAAAGTTTCATGATCATAGGTCACACGGTTCTTGACTTAGAGCATGGAAACGAAAAAGTTTATGGACAGACAGATGGAGAGACAGACATGATGAAACCAATATACCCCCCTCTACTTCTTAGGTGGGGGGGTATAATAAGAGATTGAGAAGAAGTCATTTGGTCGGGTTTGATTGGAAAATTTAGACGATTGACTTGATCTGGTCAACTTCTAAAGGGACATAGCATTAGATGTATTGATTAACCCTTTCCCAAACAAGACCTGATTTTGACATCCCTAATAGAAAAGGCTTGGGAAAACATTGAGACAAAAGAAGAAACTGCTGATAACCAGCAGTTTCTCCTTTTGTCTCAATATTTACTGTTATTTTGTTCACAAATTCAATCTTTATAAACATCCATTTTGTCATCTCCAGTGGCTTTTGAAATGGATCACCCTAAAATAATATTGTTTGGGAAAGGGTTAAATCCTACTTACAGGCTAACTTTTAACATCTTCCTTCAGGTTATGCATGCTGATGGCCATCAAGTCTATCTGTCTGTTTGTCTGTCTAGTTACAGCCATTTTATCATCTGTCTGCATCCTACTATAAAACATAAAGAATGGACATGGGTAGTTGGGTACATCAGCCTAAACTTCAGTTACAGATAAAACATTAGGGAGTGAAGACTTTTCAAAGTGCAATTTTTTGTTTAATGTTCCAACCCTATGTTGTGGATACTCATTAGAATCGTCTTATTGAGACGATTCAAATGAGTACCCACAACAAAGGGTTTGGATTTCAAATAACTAATATAGAATGTCTTCACTCAATCTTATCTGTTGCTCTGTAGAACTCTTTCCAACGAAATTGTCGCCCACCAATGATTTGATAATCATTAACCTTTAGTCAAGCAGCTGGAGACTCTGTAAGGATGTTGTTGTAATACTAGTGTGAGAAACAACATGAGCCAATCCATGGTTAGATGCTCCAGCAGCCACAATATGACCATAGCAGTTGAGGGAAGTGTTAACTCATTACCAAACAACAAAATTCTGACTTGTCCAAATTCAAAGATGTTGCAGACGACAACTAAAAACGAATGAAAAGGTACATTTTTTTAATCTTTTGTATGGAAAATATTGTGGGAAATGAAGAAATTGCTTGTCACAAGCAATTTCTTCATTTTCCACAATGTTTTCCATAGCCAGTTTCTTGTGGGGAGTCAAAAAGAGTCACTGAGTGGTAATGGGTTAAACCCCAATCAATCAATTTCCTAAGCTTGTTCCATTGAAGTGCTTCAAAATAAGTCAATGTTTGGGAAAGGTTTAAATCAGGCAAATCAAAATGGGTATACTAATATTCAAAAGGGTGAGTCGGGTGACCACATGGGTTATGATTCAACATTTTAATCCTTCAGCCCTTTCCCAAACAACATCTTGTTTCAACTCAACTGGCATATGAGGGAAGAGGGAAGGAGGAAAGCCTTGGAAAACAAGGAGAGATGAGGAGAAAATGCTGATCAGCATTTTTTCCTCATCTCTCATTGCTTTTTCAAGTTATCAGTTATTCAAATCCCATTCTACCTCCATAATCAACATTTCTGTGTTCTGATCATTTTTCAATTTAGTTCAGTTTAAAACTTTATCATTTTGGAAAAGGGATAATCCTTTGGTTATTGATTTAACCCTTTCCCAAACAAGATCTGGTTTTAACATCCCTACTAGAACACAGGTTTGTGAATTGAGACAAAATGAAAATGCTCATTATCAGCATTTTCATCTTTTGTCTCAATATTTTCTGCACCATATCAATCACAAATTGTACCTGAATGTCCATTTTGTTGTCTGCAGCAGCTTTTAAATTGGATTGGTCTGATTTTGCTGTTTCACTGGCATATGAAGATATTTTCCTTCAAAAAAGGTCCAGGTATAAAATGCTGTTTGAAAGTGCCCAGATAGCAGGAAATGGCTTCTTAGAATTCAAAATTTTCTGGGGGGCATGCCCCAGACCCCCCTAGCAACTCTATAGTCAGTCGGCTTCCATTCACGTAAACATTTGCCCCCCCCCCCCCCCCCCATATTGAAAACCTTCCTACACCTATGTGTTTGGTACAGAGTTAATCCCTTACAGCTCAAAAAGGTCATCTATTTACCAGTATTTAGCTTCTAAAAGTTGTTTGTATAATCCCTTTACCAGACCAAAATGTATTTTAGACTTCCTTCTAAAAACTTCAGTGATTGAATTCGGATTAACCATTTCCCTACCAAGACCAGGTTTTGACGTCCCTGACAGAGAAAGGGTCAGAAAACATTGAAGGAAAGGAAAATCTCCCTTTTTTACTTCAATATTTACTGTTTTATAATCATTAATGCACACAATTTTCCTCTTGATCCACATCCATTTTACTGGGTTCATACAGACAGCCAATGCCAAAATTCAAGCACTTTTTAAGCACTTTTTAAGCACAATTCCATTTTTCAAGCATGATTCTTCGTACACTAGTCACTAATGATGGTCTTGTCTTCAACAAAGCTGCAGTTCCAATATACACTACCATGCCAAAATTCTTACTTTCAAGGAGCATAATTCTTGCTGCAAAGTAGATGGAAGTGGAGGAGGAATTGCAAAGGCTTGTTCAAGATCATTATATGTAACCTCTACTTTTTCACAAAAATAACTGTCAAGTGTAGATGTTTAAATCATCTACTTTCTACCATGAAGTTAGTCATTCAATCATTTTTAAGCACATTTTTGACAAATTCAAGCACTTTTAAAGGATTTTTTAAGAAAGGGATCAAAAGCAAGCACTTTTAAGCACTATTTTTTGTTTTAAGCACTTTTCAAGAAACAGGCTAAAATTTAAGCACTTTTCAAGACTGTGCGAACCCTGTTTTATCATTGCATCAGATTTAAATTTGTCAAAGAATATGTGCACCAGCCGATGATCTAACCCAGGACCTTATGAGTGTGACACACTACCAACTGCGCTATGGCAGTGGCATCTTTGATTTTAGACATGCAGTTTTCCCTTGACTTTTTCTAGAGGGGGTTATAATGTCTGTCCCCTTGGTCTTCAAATTAGGGGGTCATGCCTATTGTAACATTGTTTCTTTACGTCCCAGCTGATAATTTTTAGAGGGTCAATTAAGTGAAAACTGCGCCAAAATGCACAATTATGTGTGCTAAGGCATACCAAAATTCTATCATTTGGCAAAGGTGAAATTTTTAGAGGGCATATAGATTCCTGCGTTGCCTTGTTGATCAAACATTGGTGACCTATATTAACCCTTTCCTTAATGGCAAATTTAACCCTTTCCAACACAAGACCTGGTTTTGACGTCCCTATTAGAAAAGGCATGGGAAAACATTGAAACAAAAGAAGAAACTGCTGATGACCAGCAGTTTCTCCTTTTGTCTCAATATATTCTGTGCCATCTTATACACAAAATATATCTTTAACAACATCCCTTTTGTCGTCTACAGCAGCTTTTGAAAAGGATCATCTTAGAAGTTTGCTGTATGGGAAAGGGTTAACCCTTTCCTTAATGGCAAATTTAAGAATGGTCCAATTTGAAGGCTGTTGCAGACCACAAATATGTGCATGTACAGTTTTAGCTTTGAAAAAAATGATGCAAATGGAGAATATGCGGATTATTAGCATTTTTTTCTATTGCCTCAATACTTTAACATGCCTATCTATTATCTTAGTAGGAAGTCAAAAGCTGGTCTTGTTTGGAAAAGGGTTAAACAATCCAAATATTACAGACTTGTGGCCAAAAATGATGTAACTAAATTATGTGTAATGTTTAAAGCAAAAGCAGAGAGAGATATCATTAATCATGAGAAACCACAACAGTTTGATTCACTTAACTCTTTCGCTGCCAAATTTCCTGGAATTGTGCTATTTCCAGTGCCAAGTTTTTTTAAACTTCATAACAGGGCTTATCAGTTTATAATATAGTAAAATTATTATTTGATGAATTTTAACCTCAAACCCTCAGGAATGACTTCACATAAACTATTTTGTTGAATAGCATACTTTTTATCAGGCAGTTTGATCAGATGACCCTGACCTTGGCCTTGAATGACCTAATTAAGCTATTGTTTTGAAGTCGCCAAAAGGCGACATTGGCAGTCTCCTAATAGGTCGCCAAAAGGCGACATTGGCAGCGAAAGAGTTAATGAAATATCACATTTTGGAAAGCCATTATCCGTTCCCCCCCCCCCCCCCCCCTCCCCCCACTCATCTGTAGCTCTGTGTAAACTGACCCTGTTAAGTCTCATTCGAAAGGCTGGAGCGAAAGGGTATCAAACCTGCACCCCCTGTGTTGTAAGTCCAGCGCAATATCACTGCACCAAATCCGCCTAGAATTTTCCATAGCGCACAAATCCACATTCATCTTAAAAGTCCTTCATAAGATCCAACATTTCAACTACAAAGAAAATACTCCATCCAACAGTGAACATACCCTATGTAGTTTGAACAAGATCAACAGAATTTCAACAAGACGCCAGCCCTTTGTGAGCCCATAATCCTTTCCCAAACAGTGGAGCCTTTTGAAATTTGACACACCAAAGTGTTGAAGCTTTGAAAATATCTAAGGAACTTCGGAGGAAAATGCTGATAACCAAAATTTCCCTTGTACTCAATATTTTTCCATCCTACCATTTACAATTTTCATTATGATAGTCAATGTTTAATCATTTGCAACACCTCTGAATTACGACCAGTCCAGACTTCACCATTTGGAAAGGGGTTAAAATGTCCCAAGATGTTAGGGCAACACTACTTTAAGTGTTTATGAATATTAAATTCAATTACATTATTCTAGCACTACTTTTTATTCAACAATAAATCCCCTAACCTTAACCCTTTCCCAGACAGTAATTTTTTTTTTAACATTTCCAATTCACATGAAGCTGAAGACCACAAATGGATTATGCTAAAGAAAAGATTTTTAATTAGCGTAGCACAGAAAATATTGAGGCAAAAGGAGAAAATGCTGGTCATCACATTTTCTTCTTTTATCTCAATGTTTTCCCAAGCCCTATCTACATAGACGTCAAAACCATGCCTTGTTTGGGAAAAGGTGAACCCTTTCCCGAACAAGACCTGCTTTTGACATCCTCAAAAGAAAAGATTTGTGAAAACAATGAGACAAAAGAAGAAACTGCTGATAGCCAAAATTTTCTCCTTTTGCCTCAATATTTTCTGTACTATATGTTACACAATTTCTATCTTCATAAACACCCATTTTTTGGTCTGCAGCAGCTTTTGAATCTGAGCGCTCTAAAATTTTGCCATTTGGAAAAGAGTTGAGTCAATATATCCATAGGCTTTATAAGGGATTATTTACCATTCAGATAAGGGGGCAACTATAACTTAACCCTTTCCCAGACAACCCATGATTCTTACTTTCATAAGAACAAGTTTGAAGAAAACATTGAGGCAAAAGAAAATGCTGGTAACCTGCATTTTCTCCTTTTGCCTCAATATTTTCTGTACCCTTTCATGTACAAATCATATCTATACTAACATCAGAGCTGTTTTGTCATCTATACCATCTTTCAAATAGGGAACAATTTTATCCAGCTATTCCCGACATAATTTCGGATTTCATAGGTGTTGTTATAAAATCTCGTAACTATGGCTTGATTCAAGCCATAGAATTGTACGAAATTTTATAACAACACCTACAGTTTATATATACAGAACGGTAAACCCAGTCTATCCATTGTCTTTGGAATTGTCAAAATTTTTGTCACTTCAGCTTGGTAAAGGGATATTATACCTGGCTATTATCCATAAAATTCCTATTTTAATCCTTTTCCAAATAATACATGGTTTTGATGAAATAACCAGAGAAAGTTATGCGAAACATTGAAGCAAAATCCGCACTTTCTATACAAGATATCTCGATATACATATTTCAGCAATCAGAACTGAGACACTATGATTTAACCCTTTCCCAAGCAAGACCTGGTTTTGACGTGCCTAAATAAAGGAGGCTTGGGAAAACATTGAAACGAAGAAACTGCTGATAAGCAGCAGTTTCTCCTTTTGCCTCAATATTTTCTATCCCATATTTTACACGAATTCTATCTTTCAATAACTTCAATTTTGTCATTTGAAGCAGTTTTTTAATAGGACAACCCTAAAATTTTGTCGTTTGGGAAAGGGTCAAAGTCTGCCTACTAACTGCGCTGGCTACAGAGCCCAACTTCCTGCGATTTGGAGATGAGACCATGATTTAGGTATGTTGTCAGTGCTATTCTGGTGACATAGCCCATTACCAAACGACAAAATTTCAGACTTGTCCAAATTCAAAGATGCTGCAGACGACAATAAAAATTGAATGAAATTTCGCATAATTTGATCTTTCTGGGTAGAAAAAATTGTGGGAAATGAAGAAATTGCTTGTTACAAGCAATTTCTTCATTTGCCACAATGTTTTTCAAAGCCATTATCTTGTAGGGAGTCAAAAAGAGTCATTGTGTGGTAATGGGTTAATATGTTGTCGGTGCTATTCTGGTGACATAGTAATGCCCAAATGGGTTTCTGATACATAACCAATTCCAATGTTATTGATGTTGCACAAAAATGTCGATGTTGTGAGAATCTCATTAGGAGTGGTCTGCCTTGAGGTTTGAATTCTGGTTACAGGTAGATGCAGCAAGAAACCCCTATTTCGTCACTGCAGCATTATTAGACCCTTGGTGGAACAAAGGTGTATTATTATGCAGATTTAGCCTTTTCAAAAGTTAACTTGGATTTGACATCCTAAATTGATGGCTTTAAAAAGTTTGGATAGACAAGATTTAAATGCTGGTTTTCAGCTTTTACTCATTTTCTCTCAATGCTTTACATGCTTCAAAATAAATATTATAGTACCTACCTTAGCAAAATTTTTTTAGTCATCTACAATACTGTTGTCTTTGGATCAGATATATAAGAAATGTTGTTTGAGAAAGGGTTAAATGAAAGTGACCTTGTAGCTCACAAAAATCACCAAATCTTTTAATCCGCTTTTGAAAGTAATGATAACTAAATGCAAAACTTTGATATTAACCCTATAACCCATTACCAGACAGATTGATTTGATTTTATTGGGGTTTTACACCCTTTTCAACTTCTATGGTCATATCGCGGTGGCTGGAGTACCTGGTATTTCTTGCACCAGTACAACCACAATATCCAATCTGAGCCTCCAGCTGCTCTCTCACATAGATGATTCACACCCATTGGTGAGAGACAAATGACTTTTGTCAAATGTCAGAATGGATACTGACTCCGACGTAACTGACTGAGCTATCCGGGCTCGGCCATTACCAGACAGCAAAGTTTTACACTGGATCAAATTCAAAGATGTTGGAGATGGCTGTAAGTGAATTTTTTCATACGATACGAAAGACTGAAGTGGTAGGGATCTAACCTGTGATCGCTATATGTAACAAGTCCAGCATGTTACCACTGCAGCAGATCCGCCCCTCCAAACAAACACAAGGTTTATTGGGGTTTACGCCATTTTCAACTACTATGGTCACATCACAGTGGCTGGAGCACCTAACTATGATTTTCTATTATTTCTCATACCAGTACTACCACAACACCCTAACCGAGCCTCCAGGTGCTCGCCCACGAAGGTTCATATTATAAAACCATTGATAGGTGACATTTTTGTCAGAAAGGGTATTTGCCACGGCCAGGTATTGAACCCAGGACCTCTCGAATGAGAGGTAGATGCTCTACCAACTGTGCCATGGCCACAGCCCAAAGACAATAAAATAATTTTAATACCTTGAGTGAAAACCAGATCCTAGAAACCTTTGTGGGTGAATCTAAGACTTCAGTACACTACAGCAATTCATTGGATCCTAAAATCCTTTGTTTCGTCATCCTGCTTCAATTCTTTTATCAACTGCAATATAAGACCACAAATAACACATTACCAGACGGCAAATTTCAGACTTATACAAATTCAAAGGTGTTCCAAACGAAAATCTCAAGTGAATGGAATTTACATCTTTTGGTCTTCCTGTGCAGAAAACATAGTCGGAAATGAAGAAATTGCTTGTGACAAGCAATTTCTTTATTTTCCACATTGTTTTATAGATCATCTATGATCTTTCTTGCAGGGCCTCTAAAAGCGCCATTGTGTGGAAATGGGATAAGTGAGGAAGATATAGATAAGATATAGGAAAAGGGCCGTGTGTTCTCCCAAGCCCACCTTCTCGAAGGTGCAATGAAAAAGGTTGAAAGCCCCATTATTGAAAATCAATAAATATAAGTAATTTCTAGACTTTGCGCAAAACCATTTTAACCTGCATACAAAGTCATTTGCAGTTAATTCACTTTTGCACAGATCCCTCATTATTACAGCTCAACATTACATAACAGGGTGTTTTGGGGATAATAGATCATAATGCATCAATTATTGTTGGTTTATTCAAATTTTCATGGATTCAACAAATTAACCCTTTCCCAAAACGAAATAAAATTTTTCACATACATTCAAATTCGGGGCATTTCAGGTGACAAGATAGGGTGCCATACGATTCTGAAATTATTAATTACATAGCACAGAAAATATTGATGCAAAAGGAGAAAATGCTGATTATCAGCATTTTCTTCTTTTGCTTCAATGTTTTGTCAAAACTTCTTAAGTTAGTGACGTGAAAAACAAATGCTGTTTGGGAAAAGGGTTAATTCATCCAAATAGATTTTCAAACCTAAAACCTACAGTGAAAGGCAACAGGATATTGATTTAAGATTTGTATGCACTGGGTTTAACGTTGCTTTTAGCAATTAAACTGTCATATTACAGCAAATCCTAATTTAAAAACTTTCTTGGTTTTATAGCAAATACAAATCCTTTTGATTATTGAAGCTTTTACATCCAAAACCATTTCTATTCCAGTCGTAATGTAGTGTCCCCCTCCCCCCCCCCCTGTATATTCATACCCCCCTCACAGAAATCCTGGTTCCGCAGCAGCCAGATTTTAATTGACAAATTAAATTTAACATTCCAATTTTAATTTTCGTCGCTTAAGAAAGGGTTGATTTTGCATGAAGGAACTAGTTCGAGCATTTATCTATTCTTACCCCTCAATTTTATCTCCTAAATCAATCAAGCCCAGTCGACCATGTGGGCTTATTCAACAGGGCACATTGTTCAAAATTACACCCAAAAAGAACGCCAAAAATCAATATTGAAGAAGACTTTGCCACTGATAATAGGAAATATCCCAATTTTATGATTCAATTATATCAAAAACCATCATCAAAAGTCTATTAAACACCATGTTAGTGGGTACTCATTTGAATCGTCTCGAAGAGACGATTCAAATGAGTACCCACAACATAAGGTTTTGATTACAAGTAACAAATTAGAAGATAATTTGCAACGGTTATCTAGATCAAAGAAGAAATCTTGTTGGCCATATCGTGGGAATGAATGCCCTATGGTCCCTGTCATGGGGCGAAGATTTACAGACGATTTAACCCATCTTTAGCTCACATCTCAACTCATAAAGAATTGCATACATGCTCCTATTAACCCTTTCCCAAAAAATAAATTAGATTGTTAAATTCAAAGGTCTTGTAGAATTTTTATGCTCCCCCCAAAAAAAATTCGGGGGAGCATTATAGTCACCACACTGTCCGTCCGTCCACAGCCAGATCTCAGCAACCCTTGGACCAAATTCAATGAAACTTCACAGGTGAACTCCCTGGGATAATCCCTAGACCTTTTCCTCCGTTTTTTTATTCTATCTTGAGATATCCAGAGCTTGACATATTCAATTTTTGTTCGGTTTCATCTTCTGATCAAAATGACAAGCAAGCTATTTATATAGCTCATCTAAGCCAGCCATTTTTTTCCTTTTTCAACTAAATTTCAATGGCACTATTTCAATATATCCAAAAGAAAAGTTTGAATAGGACCAGCCTTTAGCTTCAAAATGCTTGTAAATACAACTTAATGGATGTCAAGACCTAAGTCAACTGAGAGTTAAAATCATTGATTGAATGGGTTTACCACCCTTTTTGGTCATATGGGCTGTACCACCTAGCCATATCCCTGTTATTGTGCACAAGGTCCCGAGTTAGCAAACATATATCATCCTTTCTAACATTTGTCTCTCACCAAATGATAGCCCAATGGGAGAGCAAAATCCCCAACCCATACCTCTTTAATTAAGAAAGCTGTGAGATTAATCATAAAACTTTGCATCATAACTAAACTTACCACCATTCTAACCAAAATCCAATTTCATGAATAACTAATAGTAATTCACGAACTACTAAATGACTTTTAGGTACTAACTCAAAATTTCTAGACTTCTTTCTAAACACAAGTAATATTGTCTTTAGCAAACGTTTCAATCTGAACTACAAATATTGTCCTCCAAGTAAAGCCATAGATGAGCTATCAAACACAGGTCAAATTTATCTTGTATACAAACAAAGACACCCAATCTTATTTGAAGTGCAGGCATTTACAAAGACCCCTATTTATACACCTCAAAATAACCGTTAGTTAGGCCAAAAGAATTCATTCTTATATTTTTTAAGTCAATTTCATAGCTTATCACTGAAATTGTGAATGAATATTATAAAATATTAAGACCAAAAGAACTCATTCCCATGTTTCCTGAGGTCATTCCATTTCAGAACAAAACTCAGTTGTTTCTTTAAACAGAAAGCTAGGGAAAAGATTGAGGCATAAAAAGAAAATGCTGAAAATAAGCATTTTCTTCTTCTGCCTCAATATTTTCTGTAATATCATTCCAATCCAAAATGCAAAATTAATATTGTCTTAGAAACATCAAACACAGGTCAAATTTATCTTGTATACAAACAAAGACACCCAATCTTATTTGAAGTGCAGTCATTTACAAAGACCCCTATTTATACACCTCAAAATAACCGTTATTTAGGCCAAGAGAATTCATTCTTATGTTTTTTAACCCTTTCCCAAACGACAAAATTTTAGGATTGTCCAATATGGAAAGAGATGCAGACGACACAATAAATTATATCCAAAGGACAAAATATGCATAATATAACTCAGAAAATATTGAGGCAAAAGGAGAAAGTGCTGATTATCAGCACTTTCTTCTTTTGCCTCAATGTTTTCCTAGGCATTTTCTAATTGGGACGTCAAAGCCCGGTCTTGTTTGGGAAAGGGTTAAGTCAATTTCATAGCATGAAATTGTGAATGAATATTATAAAAAAATTAAGACCAAAAAAACTTATTCTTATGTTTCCTGAGGTCATTCCATTTCAGAACAAAACCCATTAATTTTTTTATACAGAAAGCTAGCAAAAAGATTGAAGCATAAAAAGAAAATGCTGAAAATCAGCATTTTCTTCTTCTGCCTCAATATTTTCTGTAATATCCATTCCAATCCAAAATGCAAAATTAATATTGTCTTAGAAACATCGAACACGGGTCAAATTTATCTTGTATACAAACAAAGACACCCAATCTTATTTGAAGTGCAGACATTTACAAAGACCCCTATTTATACACCTCAAAATAACCGTTATTTAGGCCAAAAGACTTCATTCTTATGTTTTTGGAAGCAGTCATGGCGAAGACCGTCAGACTGGCAGACATGTCTGATGAAAATTCCCTGGGTCTGATGATTTTTTGGCTACTATCAGTCCAACTGTCTGAAGTAAATTTTGATCTGTAAGATAGTGGATTATAGTTCGGTCTGACAAAATAAGATCTTATTTGAAGTGCAGGCATTTACAAAGACCCCTATTTATACACCTCAAAATTACCGTTATTCAGGCCAAAAGAATTAATTCTTACGTTTTTTAAGTCAATTTCATAGCTTATCAATGAAATTGTGAATGAATATTATAAAATATTAAGACCAAAAGAACTTATTCTTATGTTTCCCAAGGTTATTCCATTTGAGAACAAAACCCAGTTATTTTTATACAGAAAGCTAGGGAAAAGATTGAAGCATAAGAAGAAAATGCTGATAATCAACATTTTCTTCTTCTGCCTCAATATTTTCTGTTATATCATTCTAATCCATACTGAAAATTAATAATAATATTGTCCCTGTAAAGTTATTCGAGTATCTTTTGACATTTGATAACATAAAAAAAAATTAATTCAAATCGGCCTGCCATATGGTGCGAACTCATCAGGGTTCACTCTCTTAAAGTTTCTTCCGGGGCAAATTCATCAGGGTTCACTCTCTTAAAGTTTCTTCTGGGGGCAAATTCATTCACTCTCTTACAGTTTCTTCTGGGGGCAAATTCATTCACTATCTTAGTTTCTTCTGGGGGCAAATTCATCAGGGTTCACTCTCTTAAAGTTTCTTCTTGGGGCAAATTCATTCTCTCTAGCAGTTTCTTCTGGGGGCAAATTAATCAGGGTTCACTCTCTTACAGTTTCTTCTGGGGGCAAATTCATCAGGGTTCACTCTCTTACAGTTTCTTCTGGGGGCAAATTCATCAGGGTTCACTCTCTTACATTTTCTTCTGGGTGGCAAATTCTTCAGAGTTCACTCTCTTACAGTTTCTTCTGGGTGCAAATTCATTCACTCTTACAGTTTCTTCTGGGGGGCAAATTCATCAGGGTTCACTCTCTTGCAGTTTCTTCAGGGGGCAAATTCATAAGGGTTCACACTCTTACAGTTTCTTCTGGGGGCAAATTCATAAGGGTTCACTCTCTTACAGTTTCTTCAGGGGGCAAATTCATAAGGGTTCACACTCTTACAGCTTCTTCTGGGGACAAATTCATCAGGGTTCACTCTCTTACAGTTTCTTCTGGGGGGAGCTTGTAAGAATGACATGGATCTGTATCATACTGCGGACAGTTAATCATTACATTTCTAAAAGCAAGTCGAACTGCATGCTATATCACAAGGTCCCCTTATCCAGAACCCCGCTCCATTTTACAGCCTCTAAAGACAAATGCCTTGGAAAACATTGTGGAAAATGAAGAAATTGCTTATGAAAAGCAATTTCTTCATTGCCTACAATGTTTTCTACCCAAAATGAGCAAAATATGTAGAATTTCATTCATTGAAATTTTCGTCGGAAATATCTTTCAAATTGGAACAGTGGCAATGGTTGTGCAGTGGCATTGCACTGAACTTAAAACAAAGGGGTCCCTGGTTCGATCCCACCTCTCTAGTTTATTGGATGAGACTAAATCAAGGTCCTGTCTCCATTATTATTACCTTAGCTATTGAGTACGATGTAAAACTCCATTCAATCCAATCGAATTTGAACAATCTAAAATTTTGCCGCCTGGTAATGGGTTAAAACATAGGCCCAAATGATGGATTTGATGATTTATCATAAAGACAAAAGATTTGATTCATATTCACCCATGCTTCAACAGTTAATCACTACATTTCTTTATCATTGCCTCTACCAAACCGTTAAATTCTCAAATTTCATAGATTACATTACAATGTCTTAATATTACGATAGAATGATAGATAAACCTGTCCCTTCTTTTTGAAATATTATAGTCACAAGTGTTCTCCCCAGCCCAATAAGCTGTATCGGCCCCACTACAGCTTTATGTTAATCAGTGTAATGCCCCTACAGCTTCTAAAGTATCCCACAGCTTAATTTCTTTAAAATGGTCACCAAAGAGCGACATTTAGAGGTATTTCATGTCAAAAGCTGATAAATGGGGTATTCTTTTAAACTTAAAAGTAGTTGTTCTGTATAAAAACATTATGGGAAAAGAAGAAATTGCTCAAATTGAGCAATTTCTTCTTTTCCCAATATGTTTTTATTCACAATTACTTGCATTATCACAATGTGTTGCAAGGTTTACCAATGCCACTACAGCTTCAAACATTCTGCGGAGAACCCTGGTCACAGTTCAAAAAGAACATACTGTGCACATGTAAATTTAATATCCAAATTCTGCATTCAATCATTTGTAAATCAAAAGCTGCAGAGGTTAATTGACCTAAATTTAACTAAACCATTACTAGATGTCAGAATCTTGGACTATTCTAAATTGAAAGATGTTGCAGGCAACAATTTCAAATGAATGAAAATTTTCATTTGCTGGTCATTCTAGTGAAAACATTGCGGGAAATGAAGAAATTTGTCTGGGAAAGGGTTCACAGTTAATCAACCCCAAACTTTTCTTCAAAGTTTCCAATTATGGTAATGTCTAATCTACTGTAATGCAAGAATATCAAACAGTAATACTAACTTGAAAGAGTCATTCATCATCAGCATCGAGTTGGCATCTGGAGACCCAGGTCTGAAAACAGTTTGGGAAATGTTATTTTAAACCATTACAAGACAGCAAAATATTAGACTTGTCACAATTCAAAATTGTTGCAGCCAACAATTTCAAGTGAATGAAATTCTACATTTTTGAGGGTCATGAATATGCAGTGTGTATTCTAGGAGAGGGGGTTCGCACATTTAGCTCATACTTTTTGAAAAGTCCCCCTATTTTTGAACATTTTCAACAAATAGAAAGAGCAAATATTCTTTGTCGCAATTTTGTAGATTTTCAACAAATTTTGCCCTACTTTTTAAATCCTATCTAAAATAGACACTGAATAAGTGGGAATGGGTTAAGTATGAAAACAATGGTTTAAACAGATCAATAACTCCGATATCTTGTAAGAAACATTGATACTAATTGACCTTTTCCTAAAGAAAAAAATTTTAGAGTGGTCCAAATTCAGAGAAGCCGCAAACGACAAAATTGGTCTTAATGATATGGAACTTATGAACATTGCACAGCTCATACAATATTGAGACAAAAGGAGAAAATGTTGCCTAAATATTCTTGTGCTACCTTGTATATAAATACTACCTTTATCAAATTTCAGTATCCAATTTGTCTTCTGCAACAGCTTTCAATTGGGAAGTCAATTTTTATGCCATGAAATTTGGGAAAGGGTTAAATCATGATGTAAAATCAATCTATCTACCATATGACAATTTGGTAAGTATAAAATCAATGGATTAAACAGATCAATAACGTCAATATCTTGTAGAGAAACATTGATATCAAACATCCAATATAATTACATAAGCCCATGTCCTGCCAACTTGAAATATTGTTTCAAACAAATTCCAATTTAAAAAGGGCTTAATAAATATTAAGTTTTCCCCACACTAAATAAGAGAGAAGGCAGACAAACTGTAAACTGTCTCTTCAAATTCAGACGTAATCGCTGCACCTCCAATTCCAGTTTACATGAATTGCAATTCACCCAAATCTTATTCTGATCACCAAATCCAAATTTGCATTACACATGTCAATTTCAAACATTGACCGTGCTTGTCCTTGTTATTCTGATCCTAATCCCTGTTCTTCTAATCCAAGTTGAAGTCAGTGTTGTTCCGTTCCAATAGAAGTCCATGTTGTAAATGACATCACAGAAATGCTGAGGCAAGTGCAATACACATGTTGTATCATTCCTTGTAGTTCTGATTTGAGTCCATGTTCTAATATGAGTCCATATTATTCCCATCCAAGTTAACATTGTTCTGATCCTAGTCCATGTTGTTTATGACATCACAGAAAGGCCAGGGCAAGTGAAATGCACATGTCAAGCCTTCAAAATAGACTGTATCAATTCTTGTACTTCTAATCGAAATCCATGTTGTTCTTACACATCCCACAAAGGCCAGGGCAAGTACAATGTTATTGTTAATGTAGATATCAAACATTCATAATGGACTGTATGAATCCTTGTACTTCTACTCGTAGTCCATGTTGTTCTGGTCCTAGTCCCTGTTGGTCCATGTTGTGAATAACACATCACATAAAGGCCGGGGCAAGTGCAATACACATGTCCAACATTCAATTTTCGCTGTATCTATCCTTGTACTTCTGATCCATGCTGTTCTGTTCCGATCCTAAGCTATGTTGTAAATGACACATTACATAAAGGCCGAGGCATTTGCAATACACATTTACTGTATCTCTGTAAGTTAAGATGGTCATATCTGCATCTTCAATTCCAATTTACTGGTCCATGTTGTTTACGATACATCACATAAAGGCCGGGGCAAGTGCAATACACATGTCCAACATTCAACTTTCGCTCCACCTTTCCTCAAGTTTTAATCTGAGTCCTTGTTGTTCAGATCCTAAGCTATGTTGTTAATGACCCATCACATAAAGGCCGGGGCAAGTGCAATACACATGTCAAGCTTTCAATTTACCTTGTAATAATTCTTGTAGTTCTGATCCTAGTCTATGTTGTCCCGATCCTAGTGCACATCGTTCCGATCGAAGTACATGTTGTTTACGATACATCACATAAAGGCAGGGGCAAGTGCAATACACATTTACTATATCTCTGTAAGTTCAGATGGTCATCTCAGCACCTCCAATTTCAATTTACCGGTCCATGTTGTTAATGACACATCACATAAAGGCCGGGGCAAGTGCAATACACATGTCGAATATTCAACTTTCACTGTACCTTCCTCGAGTTTTAATCAGAGTCCATGTTCTGATCCAAGTACATGTTGTTTACATTGCATCACATAAAGGCAGGGGCAAGTGTGATACACATGTCAAGCTTTCAATTTACCTTTTGATTGTTCTTGTAGTTCTAATCGTAGTCAATGTTGTCCTGATCCTAGTGCACATTGTTCTGATCCTAGTGCACCTCATTCCGATCCAAGTACACGTTGTTTACGAAACATCACATAAAGGCCGGGGCAAGTGCAATACACATGTCGAACGTTCAACTTTCGCTGTATCTATCCTTGTAGTTCTAAACCATGCTATTCCGATACATCACATAAAGGCCGGGGCAAGTGCAATACACATGTCCAACATTCAATGCATCTCACTTGTCCCAACCCTCATGTAATGATCAATCCAAAAACGCAGATTCCATCAACTGTTACAATTTGTTGGCTGACAATACATGATCACTGTCCATGTTGCTTTCAACAGCAACTATTGGTGGACTGTGGTCATTGATAGGGTTTCCATTTTCTTCACTCCAGAGTTGTTGGCATCATCTGGCGTTACATTTGGAGGCAGGGTCAGGGATTTTACCCTTCTATCTGAGCATCATCCCCTGCAACTTTTGTAAATATTGCATGGGGTAAATAGAGAAAACATTAAAAATCCATCACCTACTTTGCAATGAGTCCCTTGTGGCCCTAAAAATTATTGAAACCCCTGCATCATGGTGCTTCAATTGTTTTTGATAATCACATTCTTTTGCCTCAATGCTGGATAAGTTCAGCCTTTTTTCCTGAAATCTGGACCTTAACTCTTACAAATGACAAATCTTTTGCTTGCCCCAAACAAAAGAGCAAAATTTTAGACTGGTTCAAATTCAAAGATGTTGGAGGCGAAAATTCTAAGTACATGAAAATTAATTTGTTTTCCTATTAGAAAACATTACAGAAAATGAAGAAATAATCAAATTGCTTGTAACAAGTAATTTCTTCATTTTCCAAAATGTTTTCTGAAGCCTTCATCTTTTAGAGTGTCAAGACTTCAATATGTGGAAATTAGTGAACCCTTTCCCAAGCAGTAAACTGTCATACTAGTTAGTCAATATAAAAAGAGTTTGCAGACAATAAAATAATTGAAAGTTTGGCCTACCTAGCATTTTTCTGTCATGTTAGTTTCTCTAAGCTTTTCATCCATCAAACTGAAAGTACAAAATTTAAACAATTTTAATATTAACAATTTCATTTATATCAAAATGACAAATTTCAAGATGATCTGAACAGATTGCATTCATAGACAATTGGAATGTTCCAGTTTGAAAGCTGCTGGCAAACAGATTATTAACCCATTACCAAACAGCAAAATTTTAGACTGGTCTAAACTCAAAGGTGTTGCAGACAAAAAAATTCAAGTAAATGTAATTTTACATTTTTTGGCTGTTTGTGTAGGAAACGACGTGGGAAATGAAGAAATTGTCACAAGCAATAATTTCAAAAGTCCTTAATTATTATGGTTGTAGTGGCACTGGTAAACCTTGAAACACATGACGGTGTTCATGCAAATAATTATGAATAAAAAACATAATGGGAAGAGAAGAAATTGCTCAATTTGAGCAATTTCTTCTTTTCCTGTAATGTTTTTACACAGAATTAGTAGTTTTCATTTTAAAAGAATGCCCCATTTATCAGTTTTTGACATGAAATATCTCTAAATATCTCTCTTTGGTGACCATTTTGAAGAAATTAAGCTGTGGGGTACTTTTGAAGCTGTAGGGGCATTACACTGATTTCCATGAAGCTGTAGTGGGGCCGATACAGCTTATTGGGCTGGGGAGAACACTGCTTATATTGCGGGTCATCAAAATGTGTCACCATCTGGTGAATGAGTTTAACCCTTTCCCAAACAACAATATTTTAGGGTGGACCAAATTGAAAGCTGCTGCAGACGGCAAAATGAATGCTGCCAAAGAAAGGATTTGTGAACAAAATAGCTCAGAAAATATTGAGGCAAAAGGAGAAAGTGCTGGGTATCAGCACTTTCTTCTTTTGCCTCAATGTTTTCTCAAGCCTTTCCTACTAAAGTAAGGACGTCAAAAGCAGGTCTTGTTTGGGAAAGGGTTAAATCAATGTGCTCAAATTGTTTTATAAATCACAGACACATCTTCGTAGTAAATGCAAAATCTCATACCTCATTTTAGGAAAATGTTAAAGGGGTAGGCAAAGGCCGAAATAACTTTTCCAAAACTGAAAAGTTTTACTTGAAATTTGGACATATTGTTCACAAATAATGTGTCATTAATACTGATCAGTAAAAATATCTCTAAACCCGCAAGAATTGTCATAACTGGACCTGTACACAAGATTGTACTTTGAAAATCGCAAGAATCGACATACAAGGTTTTGCATTTACACCGACGACAAACTGATACAAAACAGCTCTATCTACCTGTAAATCTTAATTGCACTTTAATTGATGTCCACAACTGCATGATCAAATTAAATCCAAAGTAATTGCAATGTTATAATAATCAATGTCCAATTTCAGGAAAACTTTAAAATGGTAAATCCATATTGTAAGTCAGAATTAAAACTGACCATGTGCAAGCCTGTATTTATCTACTTATAGAACTTTATCAAGTATTTGTTTCTCAAAGAAACCCCTTAACTCATTTCATTTTCTCTGTCAATTGAATACATCTATGACAAACTTTATTGGTTTATCAGTGTTTTATGCCATTTTCAACTGCCAGGGTCATATCGCGGCGGCTGGAGCACCTACCCATGGATTCCTGTTGTTTCTCAAACCAGTACTACCAAAACATCCTTACCGAGCCTCCAGCTGCTCGCCCACTTGGGTTAACGATTTCAAGCCCATTGGTGGGTGACAATTTTGTCAGAAAGGGTATTTGACGTGGCCAGGTATCGAACCCGGGACCTCTCGAATGAGAGACAGATGCACTACCAACTGCGCAAAGGCCGCAGCCCACGGAACCTCAGTACGAAAGACTTAACGTCTCCTGTAAAAATTGGAAATGTATGTTCAGCTAATCCTATGTTGAAAGGGAAGCAACCTGCTTTTTTAAACCTTTCCCAAGCAAGACCTGGTTTTGACGTCCTTAATATACTAAGCACAACAATATAGGGATAATGAAACTCAATTATAAATAGAAATTAAAATTTTAAGGTTTTTGGAAGCTGTTATACTTTTTTTGATAAAACTATTATTACTTTTGCTTTGTTTGAAAATAGTGTGCAGTCACAGGTCGTTGATTTCATAACATAGGCATATACTCTAAAGAGGGGTTAGCATTGAAAAATCACAAATGGGCCAATTTTGTGCATACACATGCGATTTCCGCATTTCTTGATGAAAACTAAACAGTACATATTCGCAAACAAGTCCTTAGCTGTGAAAAGATGGTTCAACGTTGTCGTCTAAGCAACCGCCAACACTGGCAGATGTAGGAAAGCTTAAGCTTGCAGTTAACCAAACTAATGCTGTATTGAAGATTGCTGTGTCACAAAGCGTAATACTATAATTGTGGGGTTGCATTGACCAAGCAACCGATCGGCGCGTTATTCCGCTCTTTCACAATCTTAAAAGTTTTAAGTTCACTGATTGAAAATAAACCGACATCAACACACTGGGATCTTTCAGGACCACTTTAAACATGCAGGCATCCAAAAACAGGGATAATCTCAAGAAACACAGATTTGGACCCTACGAGTCGTATACACAGTATTGACGCTATTATGCGATTTTCGAAATAGACGGTACTGCCACATACGCCCGAGGATTAACCAGTATATGATATTGTGACTGAAAACCTTTTGAATTTTTGTTCTTTAAGATGTTAAGGAACAAGTTTATTGAAGAAATTTGAGTAAATTTTGGAAATTTCGTGGTAAAATATTAAACCAATTCCGATATCCCTATATTGTTGTGCTTAGTATAGAATAGGCTTCGGAAAACATTGAAACAAAACAAGAAACTGCTGATAACCAGCAGTTTCTCCTTTTGTCTCAATATTTTCTGTGCCATATTTAACACAAATCATATCTTTAATAACTTTCATTTTGTCATTTGTGGCAATTTTTGAAGTGGATCATCATCACCCTAAAATTGTCGTTTGGGGAAGGGTTAAGCAAGTTGACGTCATGCACACACAAAGAGTTGTAATCAATTTTTCTTGATTTGATTTGATTTACTGGGGTTTTACGCCGTTTTCAACTACTAAGGTCATATTGCGGTGGCTGGAGCACCTAACCATGGATTCCTGGCGTTTCTCATACCGTAACTAGAATATCACTGAAAGTGATCATACCCCCCAAAAGCGCTGTGTTTGTGCATTTTGAGATGTACATTTCCTATGAACTGTGAAATGATCAAGTGAGAAAAAGAGCAAACAAAAAAAAAAAGACTGACCAACACATGGTAATGTTGTAAACATTGCTTATTTTCAACATAGGACCATAATTCAGTAAAAAATCAATGAACCATAATCAAAATTTTGATATGCACATATATGAGAGGCAGGAAGCATACTTGTAAAGTTTTTATGAAATCCATCCATTAGTTACCGAGAAATTGAGCGGACAAGAAAATTCACTCAAGGGCCGTAACTCCGTCAAAAATCAATGGACCGTAACAAAAATTTAGTATGCACATCTCAACTTAGTAATAAATTCACATGTGATGTTTGAACAAAATTGGTCCAGCAGTTTATGAGAAATAGAGTGGACAAAAAATTGAAAAACTGATCAACACACCTTGATTTTGCGCTAAATGGCAATTTTCAGCAAAGGGCCATAACTCATTCAAAAATCAATGAAACATCACCAGAATTAAATATGCACATATTTGAGAGCTGACTAAGCAAATCTGTTAAGTTTTTTTTTGGAATCTGTAAATTAATTTTCAAGAAATTGAGCGGACAAGAAAATTCACTCAAGGGCCATAACTCAGTCAAAAATCAATGGACCATGACCAAAATATGATATGCACATTTCCACTTAGTAATGAGTTCACGTGTGAAGTTTGAACAAAATTGGTCTAGTAGTTTATGAGAAATAGAGCGGACAAAAAATTTAAAAATAGATCAACACATGTTGATTTCGCGTAAAATGGCAATTTTCAGCAAAGGGCCATAACTCATTCAAAAATCAATGAAACATAACCGAAATTTGATATGCACATATTTGAGAGCCAGTAAGCATAACTGGAAATTCTTTTTTGAATTCTGTCCATTAGTTTCCGAGAAATTGAACGGACAAGAAAATTCACTCAAGGGCCGTAACTCTGTCAAAAATCAATGGACCGTAACAAAAATTTAGTATGCACATCTCAACTTAGTATTAAGTTCACATGTGATGTTTGAACAAAATTGGTCTAGTAGTTTATGAGAAATAGAGTGGACAAAAAATTGAAAAACCGATCAACACACCTTGATTTTGCGTTAAATGGCAATTTTCAGCAAAGGGCCATAACTCAGTCAAAAATCAATGAATCATCACCAAAATTTGATATGCACATATTTGAGAGCTACTAAGCATAACTGTAAAGTTTTTTTTGAAATCCATCCTTTAGTTTCCGAGAAATTGAGCGGACAAGAAAATTCACTCAAGGGCCGTAACTCCGTCAAAAATCAATGGACCGTGAAAATTTTTTTAGTATGCACATCTCAACTTAGTAATGAGTTCACATGTGAAGTTTGAACAAAATTGGTCCAATAGTTTATGAGAAATAGAGTGGACAAAAAAATTGAAAAACCGATCAACACACCTTGATTTTGCGTTAAATGGCAATTTTCAGCAAAGGGCCATAACTCAGTCAAAAATCAATGAATCATCACCAAAATTTAATATGCACATATTTGAGAGCTACTAAGCATAACTGTAAAGTTTTTTTGAAATCCGTCTATTAGTATCTGAGAAATTGAGCGGACAAGAAAATTCACTCAAGGGCTGTAACTCCGTCAAAAATCAATGAACCGTGACAAAAATTTCATATGCACATCTGCACTTGGTAATGAGTTCACATGTGAAGTTTGAATAAAATTGGACTTGTGGTTTAGGAGAAATAGAGCGGACAAAAAACCAACAGACGGACCAACAGACCAACAGACCAACAGACAGACAGACGGACAAGCTGACTCCTATATACCCCCCAAATTGAATTTGGGGGGTATAACTACCACAACACCCTTACCAAGCAGCAAGCTGCTCCCCCACATAGGTTCACGATATCAAACCATTGATGGGCGACATTTTTGTCAGTAAGGGTATTTGCCGCTGCCAGGTATCGAACCCGGGACCTCTCGTATGAGACTCAGAGAGGCAGATGCGCTACCAACTGCGCCATGCCCGCGGCCAACAATTTTTCTTGAAAGCATGTTCAAAGAAGTATAAACATATTTCAAAACCCTTTTAACATGTAAAGGGTAGCAATAAACCGATAATCATGGTAAGGGTGATTTAACCCCTTCCAAAACAAGACCTGATTTTGAAGTCCCTAGTGGAAAAAGGCTAGGGAAAACATTGAAACAAAAGAAGAAACTGCTGATAACCAGCAGTTTCTCCTTTTGTCCCAATATTTTCTGTGGCATATTTTACACAAATTATATCTTTAATAACATCCATTTTGTCATTTGTGGCAGTTTTTGAGGTGGATCACCCTAAAAATTTGCTGTTTGGGTAAGGGTGATTTAACCACTAACAGTATTATCTACAGTCAATATTTAATCTCAGTCAATGCATATAAAAGACATTGTATAGTTCAACATTGGGCCTGTTATGGCAAGCAAGCTGCTTTAACCCATTCCCACACATTGCCGCTTTTGGACGCACCACAAAATAAAGGCTTTGGTTAACATGGAAAGCATGTTCAAAGAAGTATAAACATATATTTCAAAACCCTTTAAACGTGTAAAGGGTAGCGAGAAACCGATAATCATGGCAAGGGTGATTTAACCCTTTCCCAAACGACAAAATTTTAAGGTGATCCACTTCAACAAGAGGCCCAAGAGGGCCTGTATCGCTCCACTGGCTGTATTTCAATCAATGAGACTGTTCAACTATAGGTTTTCATAAGGAAATTTGACAGGAAAGCCGATTCCAGGGTAGACTCTACCTTGGGAAACCTTATTTCTCAGTGGTAATAAGTATTATTTGCAAATAGGAAAAGTTATAGATGTATATCGCTGCATTTCAACAAAACCTTGTAACCGCAGCTTAAAACAAGCTGCATTATTGAGGGTTCTGTTGAAAAGCTACAATAATATTTTTGAGTGAAACACAAATAGAGAAAGCCAAAATTCCAATAGGTTCTTTGACAGTTAAGAGTCCCGCATGGGTGCCCGACACTTGGGTGTTTGATAGCGGATGAAAACACTTTGTCACACTTGACAAATGTTTGACGCACAACAGATAGATGCTGGACGATGGACAATCACAAAAGCTAATATATGAGCACCTTGTAATCAGGAGAGCTGAAAACAGGTGTAAATGGTACAAATGATGCCAAGGCTTTAGTTTTATGGAAATACAGACAGAATTTTTCATCTCTCTCTTTAAATTGCCGTAAAATGCACAATTTTGATGAATATGACCTTGTCAGATTTCACCACAGTTTTTCTATCAAAAAAAAAAACAAATCAAGTAAACGCCAAATATAAGATTTAGTGCTTTTGATTTATTTTCCATAGAAGAACACATATATACATAAACGTTTACAGAATGATGGAACTATCTAGATACAGTTTTTTTGTTTTACTTGTTTTGGTACTAGAAATAAAACCCAAACACAATGTGTTTCTGTAAATAAGTTTTATTATAAAATATTTAAGTAATTGAAATTGTTGTGTACAACAGCATACAATCTATACGTGATTTCATTACATAAAATTCATATTATACATGTACATGTATTACTTATAATTTTCAATTAACCCTTTCCCAAACAACATCAGTTTAGAACCCAATTTGAAAGCTGTACCAGACCACAAAAATGCACAATTATTTGGGAAAGCATTAAGTTTCATTACAGTTTATTCATTTTTTGAAAAGGTAAAATGTTAACACAGCATTATCTGTTATTTACACATTTGTATAACATCTAAATTTAAAAAAGCATAATGCTATTGTCTGCTGATATTAACCCGGGACAACTTAATTTTCATCAACAATGTTCCTTATTATTACTATTACAAGGCTGGGGCTCTGAAATGACTTGCCAAAGGCCATACCCACATGGTTGGCAGCTAATTGAATATAATCCAATCACATCACCCGCAACTTCTCACAAGTAATGAGTTTGGCATTCAAACTACCATGCCAAGCAGGACCCCTTTGTTTAAAATAGATGTGATCATATTTCATGTGTTTCTATACTTTACAGACCGACAAAGGTTTGTCTTGATCTGTTATGAGTGGCATCTTCATCATAAATGTACATATATGGGTTTTAGACCAGTAAGCATTTATTCCAATGATAAAACAAAGATTTGCAGATTGTACAGCTATGTATTAAAATTCCTTTCACATGTAACACTAAACTAATGTTTTGAATCAAACAATGAAATGGTATACATGAACTTTTTTAGTTGAACAGCAGGTTTAACAAAAGAAATACAGTGCTTTACTAACCTTAGAACAAGTACAATCTAAAAAGGATAAATATAAATATTTGCTCTATTCGTCACAATAATCTTATCCTTGTGCATAATTTTTCACCTTGCAGGGCCTAGGCAAAGCTAAGTCAAGAGGTCATTTTGATGAGTTTTCTTCTCAATAGTAAAGTTGATGTAAGATACAAAATGTGCATAACAAGTGTGAACATTTTGAAATTTAAAGAATGTACTGCAATATACATATACATGAACTGTTAATCTACAAAGCTCATTTAACTTGATCTTAAATGCGATTAACCATTTGCTAAGCTTTGCACTGCCTTCAGAAAAATTATGCAGAATGGAATAGTTATATGAGTAAAAGGTACAGTTGTAATAACTTAAAGTAGCAAGTTCATATGTAACAGAAAGTAACAAAATAGGAAACTATTCTATTGAGTAAACAAAGGCATAATTTCCGACAAACAATAATATTTACTCAGAGTAAATCTAAAATGCCGCAACTACAGTTTCAATGAAGCCGTAGTTACGAGATGATTTTATAACAACACTGACAGAAAGTATCAATATAAAACATTCAACCCAGTCTATTTCTAGCACAAAATTCATAGCTATTTTAAAACTTCTGTCAAATATTTCAGCAACATTTCATGAGACGAAATAAAAAAACTTTACTGTGATTGTGCATCGCTAAGTATAAACTTGGGAGTTTAACACATTCAAATCCGTCAGTACATCATTCTGTTACATTAATAATTACAAATAACTTGATGATTATTAAACCATCACAAGGCAGCAATTATTAAGACTGCAGGTCTAAAGTCAAAGATGATGCAGACGACAATTTCTGCTGATTGAAAGTTTACATTTTTGGTCATTATGGGTTATGAGGCAATATAGTAGAAAATGAAAAAATACTTGTCATAAGCAATTTCTTCATTTTCCACAATATTTTCCAACGCTTTATATCTAAGGGTGTAAAATAATCAGTCAACATCGTTATCTAAATCTTCTGCCACACACTTCAGCATATAACAAGGCTTACAGTAGAATTTTTTCTCTTTCTTATTAGATGCTGAAATATGTGCTGAAAATGAAGAAAAAAGTAACAAAATAATGTTGTATTGTTTGTTCATAAATATGTGACCCGCCAGGCTAAACAGTACCTTATGGGAAGTGTGAAAAGTATCAAACCTAGATAGTCTGTGCAAACTAACTAGGATCAAATATTTTCATTCTAAGGTAATTTCTTGGATATATATTTCAATTCTTTGTCTTTCAAATAATTTCCAAATTTGACATCTGGTTGATATCTGCTAAATCTGATCTGTTTCTCAAAATATTGCTAAATGGACAAACCAGAAGGTCCCTTACAGTGTGACGGGTCACATACCTTTGCGTCTACCTTTTTGCACCTTTAGTGGCCACCCATATCTTTATGAACCACCAGCTTTGTCTGCTGAAATTGCAGACAAAGCAAAAACCAAAGATGGGTGAAATTTCAAACTGACCTTTTTCATTGAAAAAAATATCTTTATCAATAGCTTCACACAACTAGATATTTATGATAGAATTTTTAACTGTATATTTTTAACTTTATGAAAGATTGACAACATGATTGGGCACAGCAGAATACACCATCGAATGATCAGACCAGACACATTCAATAACATCAGTGAGAATCAGTGGTATATTACTGTAAATATGGTCAATTAAGGAGCCAGAATAATGGGTTGTTTTTGCCACATGTTGATTGCAGTTGAAGAAATCCTGCATAAACCTCTGGACAGTTGTATTCTTATCCAATATATTAATGTTGATATCACCTTGAATAATGAGGTGCTTGCCTTTGAAATGCTTCAAATTGTCAGTTAGAAATTTCTTCAAGTCAGTCACCGAAGATTTAGGAGAGTTGTAAACTGTTGCAATGACTATTTCTTTATCTTGAATCAACAGTACTATAACAATCATTTCAATATTTTTCTTTACCACAGAAAAACTGTGAGAAATATGAATGTCGTCTCGCACATAAACAATAATTCCTCTGTGAGGACGAGCATTGCCAACTTGTTTCCCATCTGCTCTAACAATTTGATATCCAGTTCTCTGCACTAAATCAATAGAATCATCTGCAGTTAACCATGTTTCTAATAAGCATAAACAATCTGCAGCATTGACATTGGGATCTGAAAACAATTCATCCTTATGGCTTCTGAAAGACTGTATATTGTTGAAAAGACATGTGAAATGAGTGCCACTAGTCATGTAAACTGGAGTGTAACATAGTTTCAATATCTGCGATTCTCTTAAACGAATCATTTCTTCTTGAACTTTAGTTGACACAGAAATCTTGCTTTCATTCAAGTTTAGAATGTAAAGGCCTTTCAGGGATCTTGATCTACTTATAGCGACATAATGGGCATGGGAAAATACACGTTTTCCATCCATATCTATTACAACCTGACTCAACGTATCTCCTTGAGATTTATGCACAGTTTTTGCTGTTGACTGTCGCAGAGGGATTTGTATTCTCACAAAAGTTTTTCTCAAATACACAAAGTTCCTCTTCGAATCAAAGATAGGTGTCCATGATGGATTAATAGCACTATGATACAAATGTCTGTACTTTGAACGCCATGATGTTCCGATTTTATCATCATTGAAGGAAACCCATACAATACTTGGTCTAGTAGTATTTTTCTGTTTGTATTCAATCTTAGTTATGATGCAAGAAGACCCATTTACTAATCCATCATCTACATCAAGGTTAAGACATAGGTCATAAATCATTCCAATAGCTATTCCTACCATCTGACTAAGCCCTGCAGTGTGTGTGGAATCATGTGGCAACTTTGATATTAGTTGTTGTTTTACTGTCACATTGTCATCTCCTAATACATGATCAAGAGCAGGAATGTTTACTTTTTCATTAGTATTATTAAGAAAACTCCTCACATTGAAATTGTTCACTTTCTCATTGGTATTGAATAAATGTATTGTATTTTGTGGATAGTCTGTACTAGCAGTATCAGTCAATCTCTTGTTTAGATTTTCAATATCATCTTGTGTATGATTTCCTTCTCGTAATCTGTTCAAAAGTTCAGCAAATTGCTTGTCTTCCTTTTGCCTCATGATCTCATCCAATTCATGCATTACAATAAAATCCTGCCATAAGTTTGTAGCTAAAGGTCCAAAGTTTGTTTTCAAATTCTCAAATATCCAACCATCCATCACTGGTTTCAACTGGAAAAGGTCTCCAATGAATATCATATGCAATCCACCAAATGGAGCATTACTGCCCTTGATTTGTTTTAATCTTTCATTTATGAGTTTAAGCATATTATTTCCAACCATGGACACTTCATCAATCATAACAACAGACAAGTCTTTATATTTTGTTCGAAGGGTGTTTAAAGTGTCACTATTAAGTGGAGTACAATCATAACCCTGGCTTGCTGGAATGCGGAAAGCTGAATGTAATGTTACCCCATGTATATGAAATGCAGCTTTACCAGTTGGTGCACAGAGAAGAACTCTACAATTCTCGGGATTATCACCAGGATTAGATGTCAAGTAACGCTGCAAAGCTTCAAACAGTGCACTAACAAGAACTGATTTTCCAACGCCTGCACCACCAGTTAAAAAAACTTTCAACTTTTGTTCATCACGCTTAACAGATTGGAAAACATGAACAAAAAATTCTCTCTGTTTCGTGTTCAATGATTTTATCAATTGCCTGTAATCTATATCTGACATTGTTTTCCTGCGTACATTTATATCTACAGAAGCAACACTTAAACCAACATCTCCAGCAATATCACCTTGTCTCTGATTTTCAGGTCTATCAGGATCAAAGAATATGAAACTTTCACTATCTTTAGCACCAATATTTGAATCATCCTGCTCAGACTGCTCTGTGCCTGGGGCTACATCATCAAAATCTTCCTCATTTTGAGCACGCTCCATTGCATCATCTAACTCATCAGCATTCTTTTCATACTGCAAAGCTTTGAGCTCTATGAAATTTTTTATGGATTTGTACCTTGATAGGTAAGAGTCGTGGCATTGTTTCAAATCAATACTTTCATCTCTCCATGGACTAAATAGAAGCAATCTTTCTCTACAGAACTGTTCAATGTCAATTTTCTTTGAAAATCTTACATATCTTATGACTTTTCTTTGTTTCCTTTCACTTATAACAATTCCATTTTTGAGAACAATTCGACCCCCAGGAATAGAATATTGTATATCCTCACTTAAATTATTGTCATTTGTGTCTGTGTCCAGCACCTCATCCTCATTACAATATGTATCCATGTTTTCATTGTTTTCATCTGCAATGGTTTCTTCATTTAATGTTTCAGAAATGTTTTCACCTGAATTTCTTTCAGTGCCACTATCAGTGTTGTATTTGATATCAAGCTGGGACACATAGTCTGCTAAACACCAATTTTCAAGTTGTTTTGGCCTTTTAGAATATCTTTTAATGATATTATCTGCTTCAATATTTGTAGAATTTGAAGATAATTTCTCAAGAGATTCCTTAGACTTAAGTAGGAATGTTCTCTCCTCAGGCAAAGAAGTGTTAATGAAAACAACATCCCTTGAGGCTTTTGTCAATGGCTGTTGTAAAAGTAAGTAGCAGGCTTCCTGGGCACTAACCTCAACACTATTCAAGAATTTATTTCCAATATGTCTAACTTGTTGTCGGAGATCCATATTTCCTCTTCTAGCTTCTTTACATGCCTCATTCATAAGAATGCTCATTCCTCTCTGTGCTTTACTAATATATGAAACTATATATACAGCACAAGCATATGGATCCAATACAAATTGTAAGTCATGATTTGCACCCCAAGCATTTAGGATAGGTTTCATGTATGCATTTATTCTAACCTCACTTAATTTTCTTTTCAGAAAAACCTTTGGACTACTCAATGAGCTTTGGACTGCTTTGATGTAATCATCCTTGCTTACTTTGATCTGGGTAAGGAAGTCATCTACCGTAATATTTGTATCCTTCAACTCATCCAATTTCTTTTGAATTTTGACAAAAAAATCTTTGTAACTTTGCTTTTCTTTACTGTCATTTAATGGTTCCAATATAGTTGTACTTTTCATTGGAGGAATAGGAAATCCGAATCTACAAATTGATTTCTGTTTCTTCCTACAAGACTTGGAATGTTTATGTATTTGTAGTTCAACAAGTTGTTGATCTGGATTTTTCTCACAAGATACATACTTGTCTATGAAGGATGTTACTTCATCTAATGAACTTTCATGATATCTAGGAGCCTTTTCAATCCATATTAACATGTGGATGTGAGGTGAACCTCTTTGTTGGAATTCAACACGATAAAAGTAGTCTATTATTTTTCCTAATGGGTCATGGGGACTTTTAAGTACAGTATTTATGAATTCTTGAACTCGGTTGTCAAAATACCTAACACATGTAACTGGATCCCTTTGCACAAGTTTTGTTTTATCAATCCAAGTCAACTTATCCAATTCTTCCACAGACATTGTTTTTCCATCATTTATCTGAGAGAGCATATTAAGTAGATCATGCCATCTGGTATCTGCCGACGAAAGAGATGTAAACCAAGTAGGTAATCCTAGTTGTCTAATCATTGCAAAAACATCTTTTTTACGGGCTTCAAAATATGGTGGTGAATTCCTTAAACTTCTGAAAATATAATATCCCTCATCCAATCTTACAACACCTTTAAGATGATTTGTATCAAGCATTTGTGAGGCAGTAAATGTTTTACCTTCTGTTTTACATCTACGCAAAGCAAGATGGACTTTATCAGAAATTTGTTTCAGTTGAACTTTCTTTAACTTAAAGAAGATATTGGGAATATTTGATGCTACTCTGCGATCAATATGCCTCAATTCTAGCTTGCATGTATCACTATAGTGAATGTGAACATGTTTTTTATCATTTGGAATTCTTCTCTGTCCACAGAAAATTGTAGGAAAAGACAAATATTCTGCATCAGGATCTTGATAAAGGCTGAGTGGTGTTTGACCCTCACCTGGAGCAAAAGTATAAGCATTGTCTTTATTTGGGTCTGCAGCATCCAACATAGTGTCACTATTACCAATAACCTTTTCTGTCTCGTCAACTTCACTAAAGTGATCAGAGTCATAATTCACATCATCATTACAATCTAATTCTTCACTTACGCTTTCACCTGTCATTCCAAAGAACTCTTTTACTGTATCACTACAATCTGAAGTAATTGATTGCATCCAGTCATCATCTATTTTAACACCAGATTCTTTATACAGTACACTATGGTTCACTAACCAATGAAGAGCACTTAAAACATGCAGAGGTCTAATATTTTCAGTGAAATCACATTTATTATATGAAAGTTTCTTCTTAAGTTTAACAGGTATTGTATAGTGACTATCTAATGTTCTTGGTAAACTGTGTATAACAGGCTGAATGTCTACTGGGACATTGACAACATTCCCTTTGATGGACAACTGACCTCCTCTTGGTAATTCTCTAATCTGCATAAATGGGATTCTCAAAGAAACTAATCTTTCCTCTAGCTGATGTAAATTCAGTTCCTTTGGTAGTACAGGAAATGCATTTTGATTGAAAACAGACATTGGAGGGACTTTGTTAAGTTTAATTTTTTCATAGCATGTTTTACACAGCCATTCACTATCATCAACAGAGATGTAATTTGTAGAAAACTTTTTAACTGCATCAGAAGAGCATTTACAATTTAGTTTGTTGAATAACACAACAGAATGTTTAAACCATGTTTGGTTACAGCATGAACAAACATAAACAGGGCCTTTTGAAACATTCTTCTTAAATTTTTCAATGCAGTCGTCTAAGCTGGAACCATATCGCTTTGAACTTTTGTAGCTCTTTTCCTTAATTTTATAATCTAAATTAGACCTTAGACTCTGGCGCTTAGTCTTATTTCTTTCATTTTCTACAATCATATTGAATCTTGATGAACGCTTATTCTGTTTTTTCATCCTTTCTGAATCTTTATACAATTTACTAGAGCGGCACTTGTGCATTGATTTAAGAGTTAACATTCTTTCTTTCTTCTTTCTTTCCTCATCTTGTCTAACTTTTTGCATAGAACCCTTTGTCATTGACCTTTCCTTGAATTTCCTTTCTGGATTTTCTCTTGCCTTTTTCATTGAAATATTAGTCATTGTCCGTTCCTTGACTTGCCTCTCTGAATCTTGTCTTGCCTTTTTCTTTGAAATACTAGTCATAGTCCGTTCCTTGACTTGCCTTTCTGGATTTTCTCTTGCTTTTTTCATTGAAATATTAGTCATAGTCCGTTCCTTGACTTGCCTCTCTGAATCTTGTCTTGCCTTTTTCTTTGAAATACTAGTCATAGTCCGTTCCTTGACTTGCCTTTCTGGATTATCTCTTGCTTTTTTCATTGAAATATTAGTCATAGTCCGTTCCTTGACTTGCCTTTCTGGATTATCTCTTGCTTTTTTCATTGAAATATTAGTCATAGTCCGTTCCTTGACTTGCCTTTCTGGATTTTCTCTTGCCTTTCTCTTTGAAATACTAGCCACTAATCTTTCCTTAGATTGTCTTTCAGGATCCTGCCTAATTTTCCTCATATAACTTTTCATATATTCATTTCTTTTTAATCTTTTACGTTCGTGTACAATTTCATAATCTGACCTAACTTCTTGTTTGCGCTTTTGTCTCTCTGCTTGATCCTTGAAATATATGTCAATCAAAGATAATTTCTCAGGTGGACAATTTGTAAATTCAATTTCATTTTTCTTGGATTCAGATTCATGGATTTTTTCTCCTATAACAAATCTAATTGGCATCATGTCAAATTGTTCATTTAGATCGATGTTCATACTTTGATACATTGCATACATGAACATTACCAAATCATCTATCGAAACAAAAGAAGCTAATAATGATCTTCCATCATCATCTACCAATCCATCAACACCATGTGAATGAGAATCAAATAAACAATATCTACCATCCTGCCTGAAAATTGCAGAACAAACTGAACCAATGATAAATAAAAGATAAGAAGTTGTGTGAAATGCTTCCTTCAAACAACTGTGAAGTGATGACATATGAGTGTTGATAGAACTTTGACTAAATACACCAGATAAAATATTTCCTCTCACAATAGAAACATGTTTATCAAATGCAGTTACAGAACCTGGGATCTCTTCCAAATTCAAAAGCAAGCTTTGAAAGTCATTCCTCGCTTTCAGCCCAATCACTATTTCTCTATGTAATCTATCTCCTTCTATTAGAATTTCATCTAGATTTTGTGAAGATGGCAGATTTCTAAGCTCTGTGTATATCATCGAGCATAAGGCATTGGCTGTGCATTGTAGATTTCGAGAGGATGGTTCAAACATTTGATTACCTTGATGAAAAGTTCCGAAAATCATTGTGTTGGATTCTGTATCTTCAGCAACAACTTCAGTAGCAAGAACAGTATTACCATCAGCACTAGCATCAATAACAGTGTCAGTAAGTATATCATCTGCAGCATTTGGTAAAGTATCATGAACAGTATCAAGAACAGTATCAAGAACAGTATCAAGAACAGTATCAAGAACAGTATCAAGAACAGTATCATGAACAGTATCAAGAACAGTATCAAGAACAGTATCAAGAACAGTTTCAGAACAAATTCCAGACACAGATGGTTTTTGTGGGTGGGCAAGTCCCCCATCTGATATTCCAAAGACGCCCTCCATAGACACAGATGGTTTTTGTGGGTGGGCAAGTCCCCCATCTGATATTCCAAAGACGCCCTCTATAGACACAGATGGCCTTACATCTGTTTCATCCAAAACAGATGAAGGTAAAGGGTGGGATAGGCCCCCATCTGATAGTTCAAAGACACCCGTTAAATCAGCTGTGGTTTTCAAGAGTACATCTCTTCTGGCTCTACCCATTCGCCAATTCTTCTTGCGAGGCATTTTCCTTCTGCAAATAGAAAATAAAAACTAAAATGGCAAATTTTTCAGACATTCAAAGACAACTTTTGACATTGTCTGATGACCAGGTCCCTGTTTTACAAATGAATTGAAATGTTCATAAAATCATAAGAAAAACAGGGCCCTGGACCATAAAAGCTGCTACATGTATATGAAGTGTAAATTTGCAAGCATGTATCGTTTTGACCTTGATTAGTCACTTTTACCTTGTCATTTAATAATGTTATTAAGGGATTCATACCAATGAATTATGAACTGTTTTTAATGTCAAATTTGAGCACTACATCTTAATTTCTAACTTACAAGGAAAAAACAGACAAGGACAGACCAGATTTTATATTGACCCCTTTCTGATCTTTAGGTGCAGATAGTGTAAAAATTCAAGAGAAAGTAATAAAAAGCCAGTTCTTACATTAAATGGATAAATCAATGGTAAATCCAAGTCCCTTTTTCTTCTGTATCTCTTTTCTTTAACTTCGTCACACTGTACTCTATATCTTTCAGCAATCAACACAAAGTGATCTATATTAAGGTACACAACCTTAAGTCACATAGGGTAGAATTTACGTTCACAATAATTCCAATATAGACTCCAATTCACTGTCACAATGAACTCACAGCTACATAAGAATCACAAAACTGTATTTAGAATTAAATCAGTGTTACACAAAAATCATAAAAAAAATGTTCACTATTAAAGTGTTCACAATTCACTGTTCCACACAAGAATCATAAAAATGTGTATAACATTTCCAATTTTGGAAATAATAATAAAAAGTTCACAAATGTTCCAAGTGATATTAAGTCTTTTTGTAATATTGATAAATTTGTCTGAAATAAATAAGAACAGTTGTTGAAATCATGATTGATAGAATAGTTGAGTGACAAAATGTAAGTTTCTTGAAAGACAAGATGTGTTTGTGAAACATGAATGCCCGAAATGGCTATTTTTCTAAAATGTTAAGTTTTTGAATTACGGGTTGATAAGGGTTACACGGAACAGATAGACATCATTGAAAGGAAGTTAGATACCAAATTTCATCTTTGTTTGTCAAATACTTTTGGAGAAAATGCAAAATGTTAAGTTTTCTGACAGACAGACAGATGGACAGACAGACGGACAGACAGACAGGAGTGAAACAATATGCCCCCGATCTCTCGATACGGGGGCATAAAAATTATGTTATTTTGCTAACCTATGTAAAAGATCTGGAAGTAATTGCGATTAGCAATTCTAAATTATTCACTGTGTGTTTAGCTTTGAGATTTAAATCTAAATTTGTTAAAAACGTTATAATAATTTAAATATTGGCATGACACTGTACATTACTAAAGACTAGAAAATTAAATTCAGTTTATTGTTGAAATATCATTTCCAAAACTTAAATAAATATGTATCTCTGTTAAATTGATTGAAAATAATTTCCACTTTCTATGAAAGTGGTAAACTATTTTTTGTGATAAACAAGGCGGTTATCCCAAAAAGAGGCCCTCTTCATAACTGGTGATAATCATGTATGCAATTCAAAGAAAGCAAATAACAACTGTCTTTGAAATACACAATCCTACATACTCAAAAGATTCCTGCAGCATGTTTTGGTCACCAGCACACTTACCTGGTATAGGTTAACGTCTGCAATAGCCCCTAAAGAACAAAGTCTATCTAAACTTTTGATTTAAATAGAATTTAACAAAGTATGGGTTACAAATTATCAATCATTCTTCATATTTATAATAAACTGTTTTTTTGTCTTCATTAACACAAACACTTGTCACGGGTCAAGAGGATCTGAAATGAGAAAAAGAGTATATCACATTTTGGTATCAAACTAAACCATTTTCCAAACTCTTCCAATTCGAAAGGTGTTGCAGACCGCAATATCAAGTGCATGGAATTTTAAATTTTTTGGTGTTTTTTGTTCAGAAAATATTGTGGAAAATGAAGAAATTGCTTGTGACAAGCAATTTCTTCATTTTCCACAATGTTTTCAAAAGCCTTTATCTTGCAGGGTGTTAAAAGGCGTCACTGTGTGGTAATGGGTTAAACAGTGGACTCTTAATAATTATATAATCCTGTTATAAGACATTCACTGCAAATTAGCAATTTCCTGTCTGCAAAAACTTTAAATTTTAAGAACAATATACTCTCTTTTTAGCATTTTTCTGTTAATTGCAATAATTATCTCGACAAATAGACATTGCAGTTAAAAAGAATCCACTGTTTAGTGCATTTTCTCTTTTCTCAAACGATAAAAATTCAGACTGTCTAGATTTGACAGCTACTGCAGGTGATGAATTGGGTTAAAAAACTATATGGAATTTGTGAACATTACAGAACAGAAAATACTGAAGGAAAAAAAGCAAGTGCTAATAATCAGCATTTTGTTTTTTCTTTCAAAGTTTTCTGACACTAAATTCCTTCAGAGACATGAAAACATGGTCTTGTTAGGGAAAGGGTTAATGAACGTTGAATTGATTTTTATGTGACTAAAATTCAACACAAAAGTTCAAAGAAGGGTGTCTCGAATAAAAAATGGTCTTGGAGATGTTTTGAAAATTCAAAGTAAAAATAAAAAATTTGCAAAAAGTCACCTAAGGAACATTCTGGCAAAGTACACTCATAATATGTCCAGTGATTACAGAAGCGGCAATCAATGAAAAATTGTCTAATGATTTCTGATAAGCCCCATCCTGCCATGCACCCATTTTTTGACAAAAAAACAGGTTTTTTCTAACATTTGACCGCTTGACCTAGTTTTCAACCCCAGTGACCCAATTTCAATCCTTCAATGATTTCATCAAAACAATCACTCTGACCTCTTTTCAGATTGACCGGGCAGAAAATATGACCTCTGAAGGGCATACAAGGTTTTTCTAAGATTTGACCTAATAAAGATTCATGTTTAAAGAACTTTTTTGGTTTGTCCAATTCTGATAAGCCCTACCCTGCTGCAACAGCATTTATAGACCAATCAAAATTTTACTAACAAAATATTATTGAATAACAAAGTATGGTCGAAAGTAACAAAGTATTGTTGATTTTAAAAGAATTTTTCGTGATTTCTCCCATTCTGATAAGCCACGCCCTGCAATGCCCACATTTATGGACCAATCAAAATTTCATAAACAAGTTAAGTATAGGGTCACTTAAGGTGCATTTCTACCAAGTTTATTTGAAATTGGCCCAATCGTTGATTTTTCAAGAATTATTTTGTGATTTTTCTAAGTCAGATAAGCCCCGCCCTGCCACGCTCAAATTTATGGACTAATCAAAATTTCACGAACAAGTTAAGTAAAGAGTCACCCGATGTACATTTCTGCCAAGTTTGGTCAAAATTGGCCAAATGGTTGATTTTTAAAAAATTATTTTGTGATCTCTCTAAGTCTGATAAGCCCCGCCCTGCCACGCCCACATTTATGGACCAATCAAAATTCTTTAAATAATTTAAGTATAGGGTCACCTAAGAAACATTCCTTCAAAGTTTGGTCAAAATTGACCAACTGGTTTGAGGAGAAGATTTTCAAAGAATTATTTTGTGATTTCTCAAAATTTGATAAGCCACGCCCTGCCACGCCCACATTTATAGACCAATCAAAATTTCGCTGACAAGTTAAGTAAAGAGTCACCCAAGGTACATTTCTGCCAAGTTTGGTCAAAGTTGGCCAAATGGTTGATTTTTAAAGAATTATTTTGTGATTTCTCTAAGTCTGATAAGCCCCGCCCTGCCACGCCCACATTTATGGACCAATCAAAATTCTTTGAACAATTTAAGTAAAGGGTCACCCGATGTACATTTCTGCCAAGTTTGGTCAAAGTTGGCCAAATGGTTGATTTTTAAAGAATTATTTTGTGATTTCTCTAAGTCTGATAAGCCCCGCCCTGCCACGCCCACATTTATGGACCAATCGAAATTCTTTGAACAATTTAAGTAAAGGGTCACCCGATGTACATTTCTGCCAAGTTTGGTCAAAATTGGCCGAATGGTTGATTTTTAAAGAATTATTTTGTGATTTCTGTAAGTCTGATAAGCCCCGCCCTGCCACGCCCACATTTATGGACCAATCATAGTTCTTTAAACAATTTAAGTATAGGGTCACCTAAGGAACATTCCTGCAAAGTTTGATTAAAATTGACCCACTGGTTTGAGAGGAGAAGATTTTCAAAGAATTATTTTGTGATTTCTCAAAATTTGATAAGCCCCGCCCTGCCTAGCCCACATTTATAGACCAATCAAAATTTCACTGACAAGTTAAGTAAAGAGTCACCCAAGGTACATTTCTGCCAAGTTTGGTCAAAGTTGGCCAAATGGTTGATTTTTAAAGAATTATTTTGTGATTTCTCTAAGTCTGATAAGCCCCGCCCTGCCACGCCCACATTTATGGACCAATCAAAATTCTTTGAACAATTTAAGTAAAGGGTCACCCAAGGAACATCCCTGCAAAGTTTGGTCAAAATTGGCCCACTAGTTTGAGAGGAGAAGATTTTTAAAGAAAAAGTTAACGGACGCACGCACGGACGCACGGACGCACGCACGCACGACGGACACACCGCCATGACAATAGCTCGCTGGCCTTCGGCCAGTGGAGCTAAAAACTGTCACAAATGACAAAATGGATGTTAATTTAAGATAGAATTCGTGTAAAATATGGCATAGAAAATATTGAGACAAAAGGAGAAACTGCTGGTTATCAGCAGTTTCTTCTTTTGTTTCAATGTTTTCCCAAGCCATTTCTAATTGGGACGTCAAAACCAGGTCTTGTTTGGGAAAGGGTTAATCTCAGTCAATGCATAAAAGACATTGTATAGTTCAACATTGGGCCTGTTGCGGCAGGCAAGCTGCTTTAACCCATTCCCACACAAGACCTGGGCCCCGTATTACTAAACATCTTACGATCAAGTTTTTGTGTAAACTGTGAAACAAGACATCTGATTGCACGAGAAATCCGACTGAACCAATCAGGGCTGTTGTTACAAGTAATTATTGAAAAATCGAACGTACGATCGTTAGTAATACGGGCCCCTGGTTTTGACATCCCTGATAGAATGGGCTTGGAAAAACATAGAGGCAAAAGAAGAAATTGCTGATAATCAGCAATTTCTCCTTTTGCCTCAATATTTTCTATGCTTTATTGTACACAAATATTACCCTCATTACCAGGTGGCAAATTTAAGACTGTTCCAATTTGAAAAGTGTTGCAGACAACAATAATATTCCCCAATTTAATGAAATTTTATGTTTTGGTCTTTCGGGGTAGAAAATATTGTGGGAAATGAAGAAATTGCTTGTCATAAGCAATTCTTTCATTTTCCACAATTTTTTCAAAAGCCTAAATTTTGTTTTGCGTCAAAAGGTGTCACTGTTTGGGAATGAATTAATCTCAGTCAATGCATAAAAGACATTGTACAGTTCAACATTGGACCTGTTAGAGCAAGCAAGCTGCTTTAACAACTCATAACTAAACCCCTTTACACTTTACCAGACGGCAAAAGTTAACACTCATCAAAAATTCAAATATATTGCAGACGACAATTTAAAGTGCATGTAATAGTACTTTTTTCATCTTTTCATACGGAAAATATTGTGGGAAATGAAGTTTTCCCAAGCCTTTTCTTGTGAGGGAGTCAAAAGGCGTCACAGTGCAGTAAAAAATTTGAATTTTGGTTCGAAAGCATAGTGGAAAACAAAATGAAGAAATTGCTTGCCTCATTCTTTATCTTGTGGGGCAACAAAAGGCGTCACTGTTTGGTAACGGGTTAAAATCTCAATTTTAAAACATGAGCAAAACATAAGCGTTGATCATTTGCAACAATAATCAATATTGGGTTATCTAAAGAAGGGCCAGATTAATTGTTACAAATCACCAATATATTGGAGAGATTTTAATTCCTGATTAACCCTTTCCAAAATGAATAAATTTTAGGGTGGTTCAATTTGAAAGCTGCTGCTGAAGACAAGTGACATTGTTAAAGATAGAATTTGTGTATAATTGATTTATACAGCATGGAAAATATTGAGACTAAAGGAGAAACAGTACTGTTGGTTATCATAGATCTTATGGTCCCCAACATTGTGTCCAAGTTTTGTCTTGATTGATAAATAATTGTAGATTCTAGAGTGTAAACAAGGTCGAAAACAGCTGAAAACGGCAATTTTGTTTAATTCAAGGGCTCATAACTCTTGTCTTTTATATCAGATTAGACTGAAAATCGAACTCATCCATGATCTTGTATTCATCCAAGATCTTGTAGTCTCCAACTTACGAGGGGCGTTCATTAAAGATTTCCCCTGACCTACTTCCAATAAACCTAGAGAATTGAAACTTGGCATAAATATCAATCTCTCTCTATATGGCCTATAGCCAGAGAGACACACTTCTCCAATCGTTTAATGCAGTTTTGTAGACCTCTTCTGTAGAACACCGTAGATTTCCCCGAAACCTTACTTTGACTTGATGGTGGCATCACCAATGACAGACTGTGGGCGCCCAGCATTCGGGCTGTTTCCACAGATTTATGACCACACTTGAACTGAGTTAGCCACTGTTTGACAACGTCATATGATGGGACATCATCCCCACAAACTTCTTTCATCTCATCAAATGCCTCCTTTGGAGTGTGACCTTTCAAATACAGGAATCTGATGGCTGCTTGCTCCATCACGCTACCTTACTTAACTTCAGCTCTTGAAAATGAGAAACGAATTACATTTCAGAGCTGCAAATTTTCATGTGACCTATAGAGGTATACGGTAATGTATGTGTAAAATTTCAACTTCCTAACTCAACCGAAAGTAGTTCAGGGGAAATCTTTAATGAACGCCCCTCGTATGTCAAAGTTTTGTCTTGATTGATCAATAATTGTAGATGCTAGAGTGTAAACAAAGTTAATTTAACAGATTTTTTTTACATTCAAGGGCAGATAACTCCGCACATTCTGGTCCGATCAGGCCCATAAACAAACTAGTCCGAGAACTTATGATCCTACTTGTTTTGGCAAAGTTTTATCAAGATTGCCCGACTTAAGTGGATGCTAGAGTGTAAACAACCCAATTAAGGACGGACGGACAGACAGACAGACGGACAGACAACGGACAAAAAGTGACCACAATAGGTGAGCTAACAAGTCCAAACTCAGACTGAAAGATGTTACAAAACACGATTTCAAAGACTTAAATTTTGCTGATTTTCTTCATTCTGAAAACATTGTGGGAAATGAAGAAATTGCTTGTCAAAAGCCTTCATTTTTGTTGGCCATCAAAAAGCATCGATGTGTGGAAATGAATTAACCCCTTCCCAAACAAGACCTAGTTTTTCCCGTCCCAAATGAATATGGCTGGGGAAAACATTGAGACAAAAGTAGAAACTGCTGGTAACCAATATTTTCCGTGGGTGTATCATACACAAATTATATCTTTTACAACATCCCATTTGTCGATAGCAGCAGCTTTAAAATTGAACAACCCTAAAATATTGTCCCTTTGAAAAGGGTTAATTAATTCATAAATTTATGAATTTGTGAGAGACAAATATGGTATAACTTTTGTCAAATGATAGAAAGAACTTCACTGAAGTTAGTGATCCAACTTAGGACCCCTAAATTTGCATACATCTATCTCTAGACAACAAGTGACCATAATTGAGATCTAGAGACATTCGGACATTACTGACAGAAAAGATACAGGGGTTCTGAAATCCTTTGCCCGAGTTGCCCAGGTTGTCCCAAAGAGGTTACGGACAAGTAGAATTTGCCAACATTTTGCTCTTTATTGTTCATACGGACAACTGACTTTTGGCAACAAACAAACACGGACAAGTATAAATGGACATCGAGTCGTGAGCTTCGACGAAAGGTAACGGTATATTCCAATACATGTAAATAGGGAGGAGTGCCTATTCTCCACTGAATAAAAGCGAACAAAGACAGGTATTGCGTGCTGTCCACGATGCCGTGTGAGATCAGTAGCTGTATCCAGATAGTACTTTGTCGATTTATTATAGGGAGACGGGTTCGAGTCACATATTTCTATAATTCGAAATCCCTCTCCCCCCGTTTATTTAGACTCGCTGATCTTTGATCATTCACAGGTCGTTGTCTATCTATAGCCAGTTTAAAGATTTCAGAACCCCTGAGATAATGCTGACATACTAAGTTTGGCTGAAGGTTCCCAAAGAATCGTCAAGTCATGTTCAAAATGATAGACGGTCCATCATGTACAAATAATAAAGGGGCAAAAAGGAATTTTAGAAACAAAGACTTTACCACATTTATCTAGATACAATGGGATAGAATCAGAATACCCAAATTATTGAATATCAAATTATTGAATATCATTTATCTGATACACATTGTTTCTTTATTATACTTAGTTATGTACCATCGGGGTGTGAAGAAAATCTATCAAAATATCCTTTATTAACCCTTTCCCAAACAGCAGAATTTTAGGGTGACCAAAATTCAAAGATGATGACAATTTCAAACAATGAAATTCAAAAAAAAATTGTGTATTTTGGGGTAGAAAACATTGTGGGAAATTTTCCACAATGATTTTCAAAGTATTTCTATTGCAGAGAGTCAATAGGCGTCGCTGTGTACTAGTGTGTAGTAATGGATTTCCTAAACCACAAAATTCTTGGCTGGTCTAATTCTAAAGCATCTTCGCAAGCCAAGGGTTCTACCTCCACTTTGTTCCTTATGAACCCTTGGCCTCTCGCTTCTATAGAAATCGAAAGTACCGACGCGCCACCTTCCGATGATAAAAAGTCGCAGCCCTTTGCAGTTGTTATTTCTGGCCAATCAAAAGCCTCGTACAAAAACGTGTTAGACGGTGCATCAAATACGGCTATCGATTTTCACGTCGGCCGCGTCGTTTTCGTTTTGACAAAGAGGGCTTGTAAAGCGTGTTTTGATTGGATAATGGGAAAGTTATCGCATCCAATGAAATCGCACGGCGGTACTTTTGATTTCCATAGAGGCGAGTGGCCAAGGGTTCGTAAGGAACAAAATGTAGGTAGAACCCTTGGCTTGCGAAGATGATTCTAAAGCTGCATAACGTCGCTTTTCTGCAAAAATACGTGGTTTTGGCAGAAAATCAGAGATAAGATGACAAACAGGATGTTGACACAGTTTGGCTGGTTGGTAGATTGTAAATTAACATGTCAGGGGTCTCGTTTGCCAAAATTTGGGGCCGTTATTGGGCCCCATTCCCAATGGCAAAAAGTATCTTTTTTTCCCAATTCTCTGTTGAAAATTCCCAATGAGGACCAAGAATGCCCCATGTTAAGACCTCATCTTCATTTGCAAACATTTTGAAGACAGTTTTAGTGTAGATTCTAAAACAAGAGTGTGTACAAATGCATTTTACACCACTACAGTCTAATTTGCAGCTGAAACTGAGTGACAGTATGAATACAAACTTGTTTTAGTTTTTCCCAATTTAGATTAAAATGTGGCTTTTTTCCCAATTTCACTGGCCCCTGGCCCCAAACAAAAACTGGTAGCAAGACCCCTGTGTTTTCAACTACTAAAGTCATATTACACAACTGAAGCACCTAACCATGGATTCCTGTTGTTTCTCATACCCGTAAATGGTACTACAACAACATCCAAGTCGAGCCTCCAGCTGCTCTCCGAGTCTCATAGATGAATCACACGCATTGGTAAGAGACAAATGACTTGTCAAATGTCAGAATGGAGATTGGCCGAGCCAGCATTCAAACTTTCAACCGCTGGATTGACAGACTACCAACTTAGCTTAACCCATTACCAGACGAAAAAATTTTGGGGTTTTCCAATTTGAAAGGTGTAGCAGACGTCAACTTAAAGTTGATGAAATTTCAAAAATCTTTCCATTTTGGGTTAATAAATCATTGTGGAAAATGCAGAAATCGTTTGTCGCAAGCAATTTCTTCATTTTCCACAATGATTTCAGACATTGCGAAAGACGTCGGACCGCGGACATTGTCCGATAGTTTTGACTTCGGTCCGATTGAAAATTCGATACCGTCGGTCCGTATGTCCGACATATTTTGACCATTTTGCTTTTTTTCAATACCTCGCGTTTGCATAATTATGGAAGCTTATAACCAAAATATTTGTCATTCTGTTTGCGAGAAAATTGATAAACAACAAAGTACAAAGGGACGGCACTATTATATCGTGGTTTTGCCGATTATTTCCCTTGATTTGTAAACCGGATTGTGGTTGGCTGAAACAGGTATTGATTAGCCAATCGGAATACATATTACTTTTACTGTCGTAGTATAATGGCGTCCCTTAAATATTTCGAGGGTGCAAAGTGAATTGTCTAATTTTGAAAGGCTTATGGACTATGGGCGTGAATGATTAGTGTCAGTCATGTTTTTATATCTTCAGAATAAAAAAGGTGGTTACATGTTATTTTTCCTTGTTTTTTTCGGTCTGACAGATTTGTTTTCGGTCTGACAGATTTTTCAAGCCTGTCAGACCGAATGTCTGACAGTTTTTTTGAGCTTTCGCAATGTCTGTGATTTCCCAAGCCTTTTCTTGTGAAAGAGTCAAAAGGCGTCACTGGGCAGTAATGGGTTATAAGGGCTCTGCAGGCCTCTTATTAAAGTCTGATGTCTTACAACTACACCAAATCTGACCCTCATGAAAAGAATAAATTTGTATTCATTAAAGGGTTAATTTACCAATCACAACAACCTACATGGAGTCAAAATTGTAAATAAACTAGCTTTCGACAATTAAGAATTTGGACAATCTATTGCATACCAATCCATCAAACTTCACGACAGATTCTTGAAATGTACTGAAACAACTTGTACGTAATTTGTCTATATTTGGTTTAGCACCCAGCTACTTAATCAGTGTTTACCCTTTCCCAAACAAGTACTACTTCTGATGTCTTGGTTTAAAAGATATGGGAAAACATTGGAGACAAAAGAAGAAAATGCTGGTAGCCAGCATTTCCTCCTTTTGCCTCAATATTTTGTTTGTCATATTCTACACAATTCGTATCTTTATCGACACTCATTTTGTCATCTCCAGCAGTTTTCAGAACAGAATCACTTCACTCTGAAAACTTGCTGTTTTTGGAAAGGGCTAATCAGTTCTATAGCTGATAAAGTACCGCTAAGAGACTGATTAACTTATGCAGTATCGGCTAAGCCAGAATGGTAGTTAGCTTGGCTATCAGCAAACCCAGCAAATCTTAGAAACAAAGATTTTACAGTATACCCCTTACTTATCAGTGTTAAAATTGCAGTAAAAGTAAAACAAACACGGAAAGATTATTTCAACCCTTTTTGAAGATAAAATTGATTTGCATTAGAAATAAGCCGAGATTGGGAAATGGGGTCCTGACTGTGGTTTTGAAGAATACATGGATAAGAGGGGTGAAGACATTTGTAAAAATTTCATTTCATTTCAAAACTTTATCATTATGTTGCAGACATTGCGAAAGCTCAAAAAAACTGTCAGACATTCGGTCTGACAGGCTTGAAAAATCTGTCAGACCGAAAACAAATCTGTCAGACCGAAAAAAACAAGGAAAAATAACATGTAACCACCTTTTTTATTCTGAAGATATAAAAACATGACTGACACTAATCATTCACGCCCATAGTCCATAAGCCTTTCAAAATTAGACAATTCACTTTGCACCCTCGAAATATTTAAGGGACGCCATTATACTACGACAGTAAAAGTAATATGTATTCCGATTGGCTAATCAATACCTGTTTCAGCCAACCACAATCCGGTTTACAAATCAAGGGAAATAATCGGCAAAACCACGATATAATAGTGCCGTCCCTTCGAACTTTGTTGTTTATCAATTTTCTCGCAAACAGAATGACAAATATTTTGGTTATAAGCTTCCATAATTATGCAAACGCGAGGTATTGAAAAAAAGCAAAATGGTCAAAATATGTCGGACATACGGACCGACAGTATCGAATTTTCAATCGGACCGAAGTCAAAACTATCGGACAATGTCCGCGGTCCGACGTCTTTTGCAATGTCTGATGTTGTGGGTACTCATTGGAATTGTCTCAACGAGACACTTCCAATGAGTACCTACAACATATGGTAAGGATTGATGAACAGTAAATGAAATACTGCATTTGGAAAAGCCTTCACTCCCTCATCTCTAGATCTGCAAATAAGCTCGAATATCTGTACAACTTTCTGTTGAATTTTTGCTCTGACAGTTAACCTCTCATTTTACTGCTTGTTGCTCAACTATTTCTCTTCTTCTTTTAGGGTAAAAATCAAACGAACACTCAAAATATATTGATTTATCCCCTTTATCAGAGGACAAGAGTATGGTCATTATACTTCAGTAAAACCATGCAACTGTATTTTTTCATCCCTTAACCTTTCCCCATTCAAACAATTTCAAGCACAGGGAAAAAGACTGACAATTTCATCTTAGGTGCCCAGAATAGCAAAATTCTATATCATTCAGCCAATAAGGGTATGGGCATTCTCTCTAAATATTCAAGGGCCCAGCCCAAAATCTACGTGTCATGGGCGACTGGGCCCCTGCTAGTCTTTATCCCTGAAGCAACATCTTAAACATTCATTCTGCAGTGATTTTTTTTTCTTAAAAAAACGGTCGTTATTGGGCCCCTTTCCCCTCTCTGAGGAATATATTTTTTTCCCCCATTTCAGAGAAATTTTCCCCTCCGGGAACTAGATTTTTTCTTGCAAAGAAAAATCCAAATCATATTTAGATTCTAGGCATCTTTAGCAGTTCTAATGGTTGTTTGAAGGTCCCATTATGATATACAAGCAAGTTAAATGCATTTATAACACTGTATTTGAGAGTATAAGCATGTATTGAAATTTCCCCTTTTTGGGCGTTCACGCGCAAATTTTCCCCCACCTATGGGCCCTGACCCCCTTCCCCCAAAATTAAAAATAAACACTGTTCTGGGATGGAAACTTACCAAAACTTGGTTTTGAGTCTGAAAAGTGGTTGCCAGTCACAAATTCTAGGGCCCAGAATCTAATGAAGCAAACGGATTTGAATATTCGAACCCCCCTCACAGAAATCCTGGATCCGACGCTGATGCAATTTCTTCCTCCACTCGCCCAGACAGATTACCAAATTGCAGAATTTATTCGCCTGACATAAAATCTGGTTGCCCAGGGGGAATGGGAAACCATTAGTTACCGTTCGGATTTATTATTGAATGTTTGACTTATTCAAACGATGTCATAAACATTTGGCGGTATGACGAAATTCCACCGCAAAATGTTTACGTCGCCCGAATAATTCCAATGCCACATGAATCTCATTACGGGTAAACTACCTTATCAAAATACAACACTGATGTTTTTTGACACTACAAAAGAGAATGTTCAGGATTTGGAAAAGATTGCAGTCCTTGACTCAGAGCAGTTCTAGGCTCCGATTGGATATTGTGGTAGTACTGTGAGAAATATACCAGGAATCCATGATGGAGTCACATTGCAAATCAATTGGTGACTGAATAATTACTTCTGTCAAATGTCAGAAAGGATATTAAGCATAGCCCAGCTGGTGTTTGAACTCACAACTCAGAACCCAAGTTCTAGAAGTGCCATTTGACATGGACGCAGACACAATTTAATCCGCCACCTTGGACACTACTCTACAGTGCGCGGAGTAAACAAACAAGTCATGTGATCATTTCCCTCTTTGGGGAACATGTTTTAGTAGATTTTTCTCGACAAATATATTTTTTCTAGCCATCGGAAAACGTTGATCCTCTCAACAGTCATATATTTTGATTATTATTCTGCCAGACGACGGGTATTTTTCATAGACTTTCATTCAATTCTATAGTTTTCAGTGCTCCTGAAATATTTTGAAAATCTACTTATCCACGGACAAGTCTTGATCCAAAATTGACTTGTCCGTATCAAAAATCAACTTGTCCGTACAAAACCCATATACTTTTCCATAGCTTCATTTGCTTATTGCATATCTATTATGACTGTCTAACTATTGTCTTCAACAAATTTCGTACATCTAAGTATCAGTAATAACATTGTATGAAAAAAATGTGAGAAAAAGAAAAAAACATCTTTTATTATCACAGGATTTTTCAGTTGTACATGGACAACCTAGCTTTGAAAATCTGCTTGTCCGTTCAGGTAAACGCTACTTAACGGACAACTCGGACAACTCGGGCAACTTATTTCAGAAGCACTGGTTTTTGTCCAACTTAAACTTCACTATATTTCGCTATATTGAATGCACGCATGCGGTCATTATTTTCTCCGCATTTTTGGAAGCCTCGTTTTGATAATGTTGATTTGTTACTAATTTTAGTAACTATTCTCAAACCATATCCGCGTGTATTCACTGTATTGTAGAACAGTTCTTGAACTTTAATGAACTTTTTCGCAGTAGTAATACAAGGCCGGCTAGGCCCACTCATTGACTAAAATAATGTGACATTTCATCGGTGTAAATGCAAAACCTCGCCTCGCATGTCAATTCTTGCGATTTTCAAAGTACAAACTTGTGTGCCCAGTCAAGACAACTCTCTCAGGTTTTGAGATATTTTTACTGATCAGTAAAAATGACACCATTTTCTTCAGACGTTCCTTTGAACGTATTTATTTTACATCGATTGGAAAGCAAGTTTTATCAACTTATTTTAATCCCTCTCGATTCTGCTTCCTGGAAATACACTGACCAGTACTCACGCCGAAAGTGTGGGCCAATGAGAAGCCTCGAACAACCCCCGCTACCGGGGATCGAACTCTGAACCTCTTAGTCGCTAGGCCGACGCTCTACCTCTCAACTACGGACACCACATTTGAGAACAATATGTCAACATTTCAAGTAAAACATTTCAGTTTGGGAAAAGTTATTACACTTTTTTTCCGTCCCCTTCCAAACTTTCCAAAAACAAGAGGTTTTGCATTTACAATAACAATTTGGAATTTCAATGTGACAGTCACTATGGCGCATGGTGCCTGCAGTTCCCAGTCACTGGTTCAGCGAGTCCCAATGTCCAGAAGATCTACTTCATGATTGTGAAGGGATAATTTTGGGCCGCGAAATCGCGAGATTCTCGCATATAAATGCCTTATATCGCACAGATCTTTCTCAATTGGAACAAAATCTCGCATATGAATTTGAAATCGATAGAGCACCAAAAAAACGGACGAAAACTCAGCTGTCAAAAAAGCGGAAATCAGAAAAGTAAACTCGATTGGTTCTCAGCATTCTTTAACGTAAAACAAGCTCCAAAATTGAATACAGGGTACCGGATATTCGTAACAACTGGTCTACTCGGTATTTTTCGTTATCATTTCTGAGCCGAGAAGTTGCGTAGATGAACAAAACAATAATAGAAAGAACTGGCGTCTGCTTTTATGTTTCTTAAAGGAAAATGCAGCCAACAGAATGAAAGTTAGACGAACAAATCATTTATTTAGGTAGTAATCACCAATTTTCAATCAAAAGACGATGCACACCGGCATGTCAATAGCGTTCAGAGCCTAATATAATGTAAGTCAACGATGGCAGCGCTTTTCAGAGGGACAATACAGTACGCAAAAATGAAATGTTTTTACATTTCTTTCAAGAATTACGATAAAAAGAAGTTGCAATTAACCAAAGATTTTTCTCCGAGTCTAGTTTACAAATCTATACCATAATATTGCAGCATCTTTTCCTAGTTCAAAACTAGTCACGACATTGAAACATGACCCTTCCATTATGATTATTTTTCTGACAGAAATCGTTTTTGGAGAGGAGAAATTACTTTTGCTCCATTTGTCACCTAATCGTTATATTTTCACTGTGACAGAGGAAATTTGCTACACAGAAAAACATTTCAATCACAGTGACCATTTATTGTGGTAACTGATTTTAGAGAGCTCTCTTTTCAAGTGCTTAAAAAGCTTGATTTTTGATAATAATGCTCTTGTGTGATATAGGATATATTTTTATAAAGTTAGATTCCTGAAAATAACTTAAGAAAAAAATCTCATAGAAATTTAAAATCTCTCATAGTTTTTCATCAATTGGAACATTTTCTCTCATACATTTTTTCAGCCAGAATAATTCCTGTTGTGACTCATAACTTTGCTTCATTTGAAACATTTACAATGCACATGGAACTTGAATTTATCATTTAGACACAACCTGCCCTATATAAGAGGATGACAACATTGTATTTCAAAACATTTCATTCAAACAGGAACAAAGAATGTTTTCTTACCCCACCCACCTTTGTTAAAGTGAAAGTTGACAAAAAGTTAGACAAGTTTTGTCCTTAGTAACCAACATTAGTTTGCTACCGAGCCATTAAAAATGATTTAGTTCTGTATTAAACTTCTATAAAAGACACATTTCTACTCGTGAAATATTTCTGGAACGACTCTATCAAATGACAAATTCGTCACCAGTCTTTCTTTTCGGAACCATGCCGTGTCCTCATTTCTTACAAAGAGACAAAGTTTGGCAATGTCAAAACAGTAATTGGGGATAGTATGAGGTCGTAGACAGTTCTATATGAATGTGTTCGAGTTGGTTTTGACACACATTGCACTTACCAAGCATAAAACATCGTTGAATGTGAATAAAACAAAGTTGGATAACTTTCCCGCGAGTTGTTCAGTCTTTCGGCAATGGCGGCCTTGACATGTGCCTGTCCCAGAATGCAATGCGGTATTTCCTCACCTGTAGCTTTTTCAAAGGGATGAAGTTACTGGAGGTCGTCCGTTTATTTTTGGAAATGATTTGGTAAGGAAACAGGGGCGGATCCAGGATTTTCGGTTGGGGGGGGGGGGGCGTAACATCATAAAGTTGGATACGTCCGAAAACGCCGTACATACAGATTATTTACAACAGCGTTAAACGTAAACTATAACGTAAACTCTGTTCTCATTACATTTTAAAAGACAAAATAATTTAATAAAGGAAAGATAGATCTAGTATAATTTCAAGGATATACACGTAGATATAAACTTGTGATAAAATTAAAAAGCTCAATCGCAATAGCCAGAACTCCATTAATGAAAAGCACGTGTTATTTTCCATTTTCTCGTTTTTCGCCACATTATTTCTATTGGTGTGCGTGATGGGGAGGGTTTGGGAGGGGTTGTGAGAAAAATTTCAAAAAAAAAAAAACGAAATGGTGCAATTTCCGGAACATCCAGACCTATTTAATCGTCTCTTAAATAGGCCTATATCATATATTGCATAAACCGTATCTAAATCTACAATTTATCATAGGTGACACAATTTTTCGGGTGTTTTTACACCATGATACATATCGGTTTGTCAGTTGGGGAGGGTTTGGGAGGGGTGTTCCCTCCCTCTGCGCGAGATTTTTTTTAAAACAAAGACGAAATGGCGCAATTTCCGGGACTTGCAGACCTATTCCTTTGCCTCTTAAATAAACCTATAACTTAAAATGATATTTCATATCTAAACTTACGAATTAATTCGCAGAGGCAACAGATTTTTTTTCACCACGTTTCATATTGGTTTTTAGGTCCACTGGCCGACAGGCCAGCGGGCTATTGCCATGGCGGTGTGTCCGTCGTGCGTCCGTGCGTCCGTGCGTGTGTCCGTCCGTCCGTAAACTTTTTCTTTAAAAATCTTCTATCTATCTATCTATCTTCTGATACTGCCTACGCCCTCGCGAGCATTTTTGGCAGGCACTGCGCGTCAGGGTTAAGAAAAAGGTTACAGAGTAAAAAAAGACAAAGACAAGATAAGAGGGTTAAAACAAGATCGAATATGAAGGGGAGATAAAAACAACCATTAAGGATTGATCAATAAAATGCATAAAAAGTCTAAAAAGTAAAATATTAAAAACTTGCAGTGCACTGCTTAAGGTTTGACGTGTTGAAGTCCTCCAACTGCTGCCCTGAAACTTTCAAGGCTTGGAGAGACAGCAACATTTGCAGGGAGGGCATTCCACTGGACTATAGCTAATGGGTAAAATGAATATTTATAGTAGTCCTTGCCTGTATGTATCTGGCGGAATGTCATGGAGTGGCAGTATCGAGAAACTCTTCGAGTGGGTTGTATGTATTCTGGAAGAGGGACAGCTACAATGCAATGAATAATTTTGTAGAAAAGGCAAAGCCGTGCTATTGACCTTCTATGCTCCAGGGTTTGCCAGGACAGTTGAGACAGCAGCGATGAGACACTAGTGGTCCGAGAGTATTCATTTGCAGTCCAGCGTGCTGCACGTCTCTGGACCATTTCGATCTTTCGAATATTGTCTTTAGTATGGGGGTCCCATACTGCGGACGCATATTTGAGTTGTGGCCTGACTAGTGTCTGGTATGCAGCTTCTCTAACTTTGGTTGATTTAGTTTTGATGTTTCTTTTTATGAAACCAAGAGTCCTGCTAGCGTTTGTCGATATTCTGTCAATATGTGCATTCCAGCTGAGGTTGTTTGAAATGTCAACCCCCAAGTATCTGGCACTGGTGACCGTCTCCAGGACCTGACCATGCAGTATGTACTGTGTTTGGAGAGGCAATCTGGAGGCAGTCACCCGTATCACCTGGCACTTGGACGGGTTGAATTCCATATCCCACTTTGTCTCCCATGTCTGGAGTTTGTCAAGGTCACTCTGTAGTCTGTCATTGTCCTGTATATTGTCCAGGGTCAAGTATATGGCAGTGTCGTCGGCAAAGAGACGCACCTGTGAGGCAATGTCCTGCGGGAGATCATTTATATATGCCAGAAAAAGGATCGGGCCCAGTACAGACCCCTGGGGGACCCCGGATGTGACTGGGACCGAATCCGATTCCTCGCCATCGACTACTACACTCTGGCTTCGGTTTCTGAGAAAAGCTTGGATCAAGCGTAGGGTAGTGCTTCTTATTCCATATGAATGCAGCTTCTGGAGTAATTTAGAATGGTTTACTTTATCGAAAGCCTTTGAGAAGCCCAGAAGTATAAGATCAGTCTGTTTGCCTTGGCTAGTTTTGCGTGCTAGATCCTCAATAAGGGCAGTCAATTGCGTTTCACAGGAGCGTCTCTCTCTAAACCCGTGTTGTAAGTCGTACATTAGTCCATTTGTGTCTAGATGTTTGACTATGTTTGATGCTATAACATGTTCCATTACCTTACATAAGATACATGTAAGTGAAATGGACCTATAATTGGCAGCAACTGCTTTATCTCCTTTTTTAAATATTGGGGAGACTTTGGCTGCGTTCCAGATGGATGGAACAGCTCCAGACTCAAGGGAGCGTTGGAAAAGGACTTTCAGCATCGGGGCTAGTTCTTCACATGATTCCTTTAAGACCACCGGTTTAATCCTATCTGGGCCAGCGGCTTTAGCCGGTTTGAGGTTTCTGAGAAGCTTAATAATGCCTGCCTCAGAAATCTCTATATCCGGCATTAATGGAGTCTCATTTCTTAGGTTTTCAGGGAGTGCACTTCTCAGAAACTACTACATGGATTTCAATCAAACTTCACAAGAATGATCCTTGGGTGACCCTCTCTCAGATTCCTTCAACGAATTTTGATTGAATCAGAATGACCTGAGTTATCTGCCCTTGAATGTCAAAAATAGCTGGTTTTGACTTTAATTTATCATAGGTGACACAATTTTTCGGGTGTTTTTTACATCATGATACTTATTGGTGTGCCTGTTGGGGAGGGTTTGGGAGGGGTGTTCCCTCCCTCTACGGGAGAATTAGTTTAAAGAAAGACGAAATGGCGCAATTCCGGGACATGCAGACCTATTTCTTTGCCTCTAAATAAACCTATATCTAATATTGCAATACAATATCTAAACCCACAAATTAGTTAACAGAGGCAGTTGAGTTTTTTAGTGTTTTTCACCATGTTTCATATTGGTTTTCCTGTTGGGGAGGGTTTGGGAGGGGTGTCCCCTCCGTCCGTGTTTGAATTTTTTAAAAGAAAGACAAAATGGCGCAATTTCCGGGACATGCGTACCTATTTCTTGTATAGATTTACTTTGACTGTGAATAGTTTCGTTTTTTATGTTAAAAGAAACTTCCTCAAAAATGCATTTTTCAAAGAACTTGTAGGCCTATCTACTAGGAAACGCCGGATACGCCGTCGATGGGGTAAAACGGTTTATAAAGAGTACTTAGAAATAAGTCATTGATCAATCAACGCCTCGTTTGAAAAAAAAAAAAAAAAAAAAAAAAAAAAAAACGGAACGGTTAGGAGGAGGATGTTGGCCTTTAACTGCTTAAAGTTAAAAAATATCCACAATTCGAGGGCTGTTATAGGTTTAAAACGAAATCGGTTAAGCCTCAGTGACTACTTGTCGGCGATCATATCAATATTACCCACTTTGTACAAATCGCCGATGTTTTTTACTATTTTCTGTTATTTGAATGTCGTCGTATCATACTGATAGATTTGTCGTTCACAATTTCGCAATTTCATCTTTCCTATGCAGGCGCTTGTCAAGGTCCCGGCCGATTGCCCGGTTATACGATGCTGACAAACCAAATTAAATAGCGACATCCGGGTGTCGCTTTTATTTGACAAAACAGACCTCCTTTGAACACACACTGGCGTCGGTCTTAAGTTACATATCAGCCAAAGAAAATGGGAAAACACCGACATTATCAGAGTCATTGTCATAAATTGATTATTATAAGTTCGATAAAATTTCTAACTTTGACTTTAATTGTTCTTTGATAGCCCCCCCCCCCCCCCTAAAAAAAAAAAAAAAAAAAAAAAAAAAATCTGGCGATTTTAGGGGGGGGGGGGGGGCGCCGCTTCCGTCCCCCTCTAAATCCGCGTATGGGAAAGGTAAAGTAACTAAACCAAACTGTGCTTACGATGAAACGAATATTGTCTTAATCCCCTCCCAAACAAAGACTGGTCTTATTTAAGGTTTACAGACCCTCAAAAATCACCACTTTCTAGCCATACGAAATGCACCAAATTACACACATTTGTAAATTTATACACTTCAAATAATTTGATTCACCGTGCCGGATTTCGAGATTATGCTTCAAGAAGAAAATAATTTACAATTATTATTTCACTCTTTATTCATATGCAAGGGAGGTAATTTGGAACATTTTTGTCAAATATTTCCAACGAGTATGCATGCATTTATTCACAATTCCAAACAGTTCAAAAATTGTATCTAGAATGGAAATGTAACACAGTTTAGGAATTATTGGCACTTTTCAAATTTTGTATCTGGGTATTTGGTGCTTTTGAGGGGTTGGATACCTTAAAAGCTGCTACAAACAACGAGATCTATAGATATATAAAGTAAAATTGAGTAGAAATGATTAAATTTGCAGTTCATATGATATGACTAGAAAACAAAAAGTCGCATAAAAGCTGTGCGAGCTGATAACGAAATTCATGTTATTCATGTAACACTGGTCAATAATGTTTATGACATTCTGCTAACATTCTGTGTGTCCGTCATGTACCTAAAATGACACGAAGACACGCCCTTCTCATTGATAAAGCATACTTGATGACGAATCTTTGCGGGATAATTCTTAACCTTTCCCTTTTCATTTCCTGTTCCAATTGTTGAAAATTTCACGGAGCAAAAAGGCGAAAAACTAATGCAGACCTGGTAACAAATTCGATGATTTTGTGCAATACTGGCACGTACAAAATATTATTTCTTAAACAAAATAGGTGTAACTGAATTCTAGTATTGCTTCGCACGTGAAAGCATGTTATCAAATTTTATGAAGCAGTGGTTCGAGATATGAGAATGATTTGATGACGCTGCTTTGATGCTATTGAATTCTGCTATTGTTTTGAGTTTTGGTGACTTATCATATTTGAGTCTTAGTGAAAACCCTGAATATTTTTTATGTTTCGATTTTGACGAACTTTAGGGGAGACCGGGGTATCATGAACCACTTTTTGATAAATTTCAACTAGTGTTTTCTTACAGAGTGCTCTGATCAACACCATATAAAAAAGTTCAAGTTTCTATTTAAAGTCTATTTTCACTTGCGTGTTCAACCGACTTTACACTTTAACCCACGATCACTGAGTCTCAAGTCCGCTATTAACAGTCGGCGCCTTCGGCAGCCATAGCTCTTTGACTTTCAACTCTCCCGTGTACCCATACACCTGGGTGAAGAGGAGCAACGTGGGGTAAGTTTTTTGCTCAGAAAAATTCCAGTGGCGCTGGCGGGATTTGAGCCCAGGATCCCTCGATCCCAAAGCCCGCGTCCTACCATTAGACCACGGCGCCCCACGTAGATCAAAGATCAACATCTCTCGCATGTTTCTAACCTTTGACAAATATTTTCGACATCCAGAATCCATGTGCAGAAAATCATTTTGAACAGAGCTGGCGAAATGGTTCGTTTAACCCCTATGACGGGGTAGGTTGAACCAGTACAATGGGTAGGTTGAACCAGTAGGCATGTTTGTGATAATTATTCACACGTAAGAGAGAATTAAACACGAGATTTCATTCTTAATAATGAAAAGGGGTGTTACCTGCAATAATTATCATGAAATTTCATACAAAAAATAAACATTTATTCCAGTTTCAAGATAATTCGCCAAGTCATACAACAGACACTTTAACCCTTTCCCAAACGGCAAAATTTTAGGGTGGTCCAAATTCAAAGGGGTTGCAGACGACAAAATAAATTAAATCAAAAGGAGAAAATATGCATGTTATAGCCCAGAAAATATTGAGACAAAAGGAGAAACTGCTGGTTATCAGCAGTTTCTTCTTTTGTTTCAATGTTTTCCCAAGCCTTTTCTATTAGGGACGTCAAAACCAGGTCTTGTTTGGGAAAGGGTTAATAGACCCAGTACATGTTTTTAGCACTTATTTTCATAGTGGTTCAACTTAACCCCGGTACACACCATGGTCATTTACTTGTCATTTGTGAAAGAACCATCTTACGCTGTCAATAACGGAATGCAATATTACATTCTGAAGATGTCATAATATATATATGTAAGATGTAAAGAATACTGTTGAGATTTGCTGTGCATTGTAGTGCGAAGACGGAATGCATGAATTGTGGGTGGAAACCAGTTTTAAGGTCGAAATTTCGTTTTTTGGGGCATAAAATCCACATGATGATGATGATGATGTTCGTCCTTCGCTTGTGAAGATGACAATGACTTCTTATCACCGTTGTTGGCGGTGAGTGCGAAGATGGCTTGTTAGCCCAATTTTCACACGAAAAAATCTGTTGCAGTGTGGACAAGGAGGGCCTGGATGTTGGTCTGTAGTTGAGTTAGAATTGTTGCGGTCCTTCCGTCTCTGTCTTTTTTCTACTTGGTGCCTTGTACGCCTCTCTTCAAACTATCTGGCCGCAGTTTTGACAATAGAACGCCACTCAGATCGATTTTCAGCAGGTCTTCCCCAGCAGTTAGTGGGTATCTCACACTGTTTGTATCTTTTAAAGTGTCCTTGTATCGTTTCTTAGGTCTACCATGTGTACGTTTACCAGAGGTGAGTTCGCAATAGAACAACCTTTTTGGTAGACGCTTGTCATCCATTCGGTGAACGTGGCCTGCCCAGCGGAGTTGGGAGCGCAACAATGTGGCATGGATACTTTCCATCTGCGCCCGCTTCAGAACTTCTGTGTCTGGAATCTTGTCTTACCACTTGATGTGCATCAGTTGTCTCAGACATCTCATATGGAAGGCATTGAGCTGTTTAATGTGGCGGTTGTAAACAGTCCAAGTTTCGCAAGCGTACAACAAGGGTGGCAGGACAATTGCTTTAAACACTGTGAGCTTGGTTACAATGCTTAGTCCACGGCGTTCCAAACGTTGACTTTTCGAAGGAGGCGCTGGCTCTTGCGATTCTATGGTTAACTTCCTCATATATGTTTGTTGAACGTGACAATGTACTTCCGAGGTAAACAAATTTGTTTGCGACTGCAAGTCTTTGGCCACTACATTTACCACTACATTTGGCTCTACGTAATTACTCGAAGGAGCAGACTGGTGGAGGACTTCTGTCTTTTTGGTGGAAATAGTAAACCCAAAATTATCACAGGCAGCTGAGAATAAGTTCATGCTTTCCTGCATATCCTGTTCAATTCCGGCATTTAGTGCACAGTCGTCAGCAAACAAAAGGTCATGGGCTATATCGTTTGAAACGTTTGTCTTAGCCTTTAGCCTTTGTGTGTCGAAGACACTCCCATCAGTTAGCCTACTAAACAGAAATGTCTCGCAAAATCCACATAATAAGACAAAATCTCTCGGTATTTTCACCGATGAAAACTTCCACATCCCCGCCTCGAATACTTACACCGAAGGTCGAATTTGGTTATGTGGGTTATACGAAAACTGTATAATAACATGTAGGCCTATTTAAATTCGTCTTGTAGGCCTACTATCTGACCAGCGTTTAAAAATACAATCAGACATTGTCTACGGAACCGACAACACTAGGACTGTGACACCAAGTTATGCTTAAAGGTACAGCTCACTATGTCATAAACAAAATAATAACTCACGTGTATTTATTTGAAGAAAAAAAATCATGCGACCGTATTGTTAATGCTAAGAAATTCAATGTGTAATAAAAGGGAGACAGCCCATAGATGTATGTTTAAGTTACTTCCCTTACCAAATAAGTTCCTTCAAAGAAAGGCATTTTTTAAGTTCAAAGACGCACATATTGGTTTGCAAGCGCTTTCCGGAACATGAAAAGGAATCAACCCCAAAGACAACAAAAACATGATATGAACATAATACAAATCTGATACCGGTATTTGCGGCTTTCATTCACTGGGAGCAGCTTTAATGTAGTGAGTTTCATAGACTCTTACTTTTATGCATATAGTGACAGTCCATGGCAAATGATAGGCCTAGATCTACTATTGCTTCAATTTTAGTCCCACTGGCATGTAGTGCTAAATCGCCATTGTGAAGTACGAGGGGCGATCCAGAATTAGCTGTACTTGCGGTGTATAATCACGTGACTTAAAATTTCCGATAATCTTCAATAACTGTGTCAATACTTGACCAATAGGGTTCGGTTTTCTCGTGTAAACAAATACGTCATCGTCTCGCCTCACTGGTCTAACTAGAAAGACCTGAAGGTCTTGAGACGCTCCACAAGCCTGAATTTCTTTCAAAAATCAAATCCAAGTTTTGACTAGATTTTTGAATACTTGTGGTTCTTACAGCAAAAACAAAGTCAAAAGCAGCAATCATGTGGTCAATGCAAAAAGAACAAGAGCCGTCATAGACGGATTATGCTCCCCGAAAAAGTGTTTGTCACAGAATAAAAACTATCATACATTAAGCCCCCTTTTCCCATGACCGATTTTTTGTAAACACATTATTTATAGAATATGGTCTAGAACATCTCATTTATCACAAAAGTACAAAATTTCATTAAATTCTGCTCATTGAATGAAGAGAAATTTGAGAAGATCTAATTTTTATATTAATGCCCCCTTTTCCATGACTCAGCCTCAAATCAACAAACAGAGGACAGGGTTTCTAGGGATTATCCCTGGGAGTTCACATGTGAAGTTTCGTTGAATTTGGTCCAAGGGTTGCTGAGATATGTATATGGACGGACGGACAAATTATCATACATTTAGCCCCCTTTTCCCATGACAGATTTTTTTGTACACACATTATTTATAAAATATGGTCTAGAACATCTCATATATCACAAAAGTACAAAATTTCATTAAATTCTGCCCATTGGATGAAGAGAAATTGGAGAAAATCTAATTTTTACATTAAGGCCCCTTTTTCCATGATGCAGGCTCAAATCAACAAACGGAGAAAAAGATCCCTAGGGATTATCCCTGGGAGTTCACATGTGAAGTTTCGTTGAATTTGGTCCAAGGGTTGCTGAGATATGGCTGTGGACGGACAGCCGGACGGACGGACACACGGACGGACGGACAGCCGGACGGACGGACGGACGGACAGCATGGCGACTATATGCTCCCCCGAAATTTTTTCGGGGAGCATAAAAATGATTGACTAATATTTTGGTTTACAGATAACTCGTACCAAGTCAAACTCGTACCAATTCCAACTCGTACCATTTTAGTCAACTCGTTCCAAATTTTAGTCAACTCGTACCAAAAATGATAAAATGCAGGAGTCAACTCGTACCTTTTTTATCTTAGTTTTTCATTCTCCCCAACCAAAAAATAGTTAATCTTGATATTTGATATCAGTTCAACTATCATTATTTTTTCTCTTTTTTTCATATATGATGATGTTTTCTTGTATAAAGAGGGAAGAATACATATAATACAGAGAAGCACGCCCACAGAAAGAAAATATTATCAAAGCGCCAAAGTCCAAATTCTAATACCTAATTAGAAACACGCGAATCTTTTAATTAATATAATTATACATTGGATGACATAACAATTATGCCACGTAGATCTAAAGGCGTCATATTATTGTTAAAATTATGTGTGCTACACTGGTGGAGAGACAGGTCTCCATGGTGTCAGAGATGCGACTGCAACGAGTACAACGTAAGAAGTGCAGGTCCTGCAACGGCCGTATCTTTCAGGCATGGGACTTGTACAAGGAGCGTGATATTTCTACGAGCGGCCCGCTCAAGAAAATCAGCTCCTTCGGTTCACAGTGAACTCGGCCTTATTACGAACTCTGCCTGTCGAACTCGGGCCTATTGAACTCGGCCTTATTATAGGATATATAGTACTATGAAAATTATGGCGATGCTTTCGTTTTTTATAGATCCGTAATTGATATTTTAAATTAATTCGTTAAACCACCTTATTATACTAGTAATTGATATATTGAATTTAGATCTATAGTTATATACATTTATTATTCTTAAAAATTTTAGAAAGTTGTAGACGACATAAAAGATTGAATTCAAATGCAGAAAATTGTATGTTGATGCAAAGAAAATATCGAGAGAAAGGCAAAATCATTATTCATTTTTTTCTTTCTCAATAAAGTTTACCGATTCCAAAACAGCAAAATGTCTGATTGGTTCAATTCAATAGCTGCTGTATCCTTCAAAATGTCTATTGGCGAAGAAAGTAATAATTTACAAGATAGCATTGAATTTTGATAATCGTAATTTTCTTGTTTTGCCTAAGAATTTTTCCCTTAAGCCTATTTCATTAAGGTCTTTTAAACCAGGTAATGTTTGTAAAACGGTAAATAATTTATTTTAGTTTATCTTGATCGAAATTAAGGGTGTGAATCACACGCTACTTTAATTAAGACGCGTGGCAACTATTTACTGACGCGTGGCTACTGTTTAGCCAATATCTCAACTGGACCCCAAATCAAGCTGATAAGACTAAAATGATTATTTATGATAGGGTTCTTCTATGGACGGGTTTTGTTATGGAGTTAACAATGATAATAGTCTGGTTTCTGGTTTCTGAAGTTTCTTTAATCTCATCTCGTGGTTAACAGGTAATGGTTAATCGATTAAATGAGGTAAACACCCTCTAAAAGTATATGATAAAACAACTCACAATAAATTTAAATACAACATTCTGAATAAAGATTCGGACTCGTCTGCTCTTAAATTAATACGAGTATTGTAGAAAATGGTAAGAATGCCACTTGGTGACATTCTATTCTTTTCCTCACAATACTCTGAAACAATAACAATAAACCTTCTATTTGACCCTTTTCCAATAATTAAGGGTTGTGAATCACAGGCTTCTTTAACTAGGACGCGTGGCTAATATTTACTGACGCGTGGCTATTGACTACCCTTTACCCCAGCGATAAAATAATAGGTAGTTTTATCTGTTCCTTTAGTTCGGCAACCACGTTTTCTTCTCTTTTTTAAGTTTAATTACAGAGCCAGTTTTAAATGAAAGCAACTATACTGGACAGTTTGATATTTTGTCATCATATATAATCTTAATAAAGAAATAAATCAGCTTGTTGGCGCAACAGAGGAACACGCTTATAGAAGCTTATTGTCATCTTCATTATATCTTAAAGAAGTTTGTTTTACTGCCGAGCTTCCTCTTAAGGCGATGGTGCAAACTGAAAAGACAGAAATATTATGTTAACCCATTACCAAAAGACCAAACTTGAACAGACATTATCAAATTCACAGATATAATATGCAGATGACAATTTTAAGTGATAGAAATTTTAAGTTGTTTGTCCGAAACAATTTCTTTTTTCAGAATGTTTTCCAAAGCCTTTATTATGTGGGTCATCAAAATGCGTCATCAGGTTGTAATAGGCTAATTAAACGGAACACGCAATCAAGTCTTTTATTGATTAATTTAAAGCACAACAACAACAAACTGTTAAATATGACTTCTTTGACCAAATACATAAAAGACAATTAATTTACGATCCTGATGATTAAAAAAACCCCGCAAACTGGGATAAATATTACGATCCTGATAATTAAAAAAAAAAAACCGCAAACTGTGATAAATAAATATACATGTAAATATTTTCAATCTTATTAAAATTCAACAACATAGTTGAGCAAACATGGCACAAAAGCACACTTATTCCAATTGTAATTATCGCCATTTTCTCTTTTTTCTTAAATGTTTTATTATTGTTAGATCTACGCATACATTTTTTAAAAAAAAGTTGAAAATACGATTTCACTAAATAATTGTATTCGGTCAAAATTTTTATATTTTAAAGGTTTAGTTGAAAATACTATTTCACTAAATATTTGTATTCTGTCAAAAGTTTGATCTAATAAAGGTTTATACTGATGTTTTCTAACAGTAAAAACGTTAACAAAGTCTTTCAATAGTATTTTTGGATAACAAATGCTAATTCCAATGCTAGCAAAAAAATAAGTACAAAAATATAGAGAGAACATTTGGGGAAAAATGTTATTTAAAAAAAAGGTACGAGTTGGCTCCTGCATTTTTCCCTTTTTGGTACGAGTTGACCAAAATTTGGTACGAGTTGACTAAAATTTGGAACGAGTTGACTAAAATGGTACGAGTTGGATTTGGCACGAGTTTGACTTGGTACGAGTTATCTTGCTACCTGTACATTTAAAATCAAATCGAAAATTAAACATATATGCAAGATCTTAGGGTCAATATCATTCTGTTCATTTTTTAGCTCACCTGAGCACGAAGTGCTCAAGGTGAGCTATTGTGGTCGCTTTTTGTCCGTCGTCCGTCTGTCCGTCCGTCCGTCCGTCTGTCCACAATTTGTTGTTACCACTCTAGCATCCACAAATATTGACCAATCTTGACCAAACTTGGTCAAAACATGTATGACTATAAGTTCTCGGATGAGTTCGATTTTGAGTCAGATCGGACCAGGAAGTCCAGAGTTATGTGCCCTTGAACGTCAAAAATGGCTAGTTTTGACTTTGTTACCACTCTAGTATCTAACAATATTTACCAATCTTGACCAAACTTGGTCAAAACATGTATGACTATAAGTTCTCGGATGAGTTCGATTTTGAGTCAGATCAGACAAGGAAGTCTGGAGTTATGTGCCCTTGAACGTCATAAAATTGCTAGTTTTGACTTTGTTACCACTCTAGTATCTACAAATATTGACCAATCTTAATCAAACCTGGTGAAAACATGTATGACCATAAGTTCTTGGATGAGTTCGATTTTGAGTCAGATCGGACTTGGAAGTCCGTAGTTATGTGCCCTTGAACTTCAAAAAAGGCTAGTTTTGACTTTGTTACCACTCTAGTATCTACAAATATTGACCAAAATTAGCCAAACTTGGTCAAATCATGTATGACCATAGGTTCTCGTATGAGTTTGATTTTGAGTCAGATCGGACTTGGAAGTCCGGAGTTATGTGCCCTTGAACATAAAAAAATGGCTAGTTTTGACTTTGTTACCACTCTAGCATCTACAAATATTTACCGATGAAGACAAAACTTTGCCACAATGTTGGTAACTATAAGATCTTGGATGATTTTGATTTTCAGTGTGATAGGAGCAGGAAGTCTGGAATTATGTGCCCTTGAATTTGACAAAATTGCTGTTTTCGACTTTGTTTACACTGTAGCATCTACATTTATTGACTAATCAAGGCAAAACTTGGCCACAATGTTGGTGACCATAAGGTCCTTGATGAATTAAATTTTCAGCTTGATTTGATTAGAAAAACAAGAGTTATTGGCCCTTGAATTTAACAAAATTACTGTTTTCGACTTTATTTTCTTTCTAGCAAACACAAATATGGACCAATCAAGACACAACTTGGTCACAATGTTGGTGACCATAAGATCTTGATTGTTTTAATTTGTTCGATTAATCGGACTAAAAAACCCAGAGTTGTGCGCCCTTGATGGCTACAAAATTGCCACTTTCGACTTTGTTTTCTCTCAAACAGCAATAAATATTAACCAATAAAAAAACTTGGACATGAGTTATGTGCCCTTGACTGTGACAAAATTGTTGTTTTCTTCCACTTTGTTTTTACTCTAACAGCTACAAATATCGATCATTCAAGATTATGAAAGCAGTTTTCAGCTTGATAAACATCTCGCATCTTAAATTATGTGCTCTTGAACTTGACAACCTTACGATTTTCATTCTATCTAGGTGCAGGTGAGCGATCAAGGACCATCATGGTCCTCTTGTTTCTATATTAGTCAATATTCGTGGCTTCAAGAGTGGAAAAAGTGCCGAAAACTGAAATTTTGTCAATTTCAAGGGCATATAACTCAGATTGTTACAGTGTGATCATGTTGAAAATTACATATAAGCAAAATTTTGTTGTCTACAAGATTCTTTCCAAGTATCATCTTGATTGGTTAACATTTGTGGTTGTTAGAGTGAAAACAAAGTCAAAAATGGCAATTTTGTCAAATTCAATTTACATTTTTCATACCAAATGGTTCTACAGATTGCAAAGACGTAATAAAAGCACAATTACCAATTATGTTTTAATTGCATCTTAGTGATTTCTAGAATAGTTTGGTTTGAGAAAATGTATTAAAACAAAAAGAAGACGAAAAACATTTGCCCAACGTGGGATTCGATCCCTGGACCTCTAGAGTCAAAGTCAGACGCTCTACCACTGACCTAACCGGACTACTGGTAAAAGTGCTTCCAAATTGCCTTTATATAGTTTTCATGTACATAATTTAAAACCGTTTTATCTCGGGTTAGCGTTGAGGTCATGTAAAACTTTTATTGCTAGAAATGAAAATATACCGAAACCTTTCTTCTCTTCTAATGACCCTTCCCCGCTCACAAAATTAAAGAACTTTGTTCTTTACCTTTGTTAAAATATCAGCCCAGTGGACGTCGCCATTACTGAAGTGTGCATGACCCAATAACGCAGTATTAGGGGCAGGTAAGCCAGACTACCAGTTAACAAGTAGGAGACACTCCACAACGGGAAATGCTTCCGGGTCGTAGTATACAAACATAGTTCCGTCAAAAATGGATTCGCTCCTTTTGTTGCATTGATTCTGTGTCTATAGAATAGGCAGATGCATGAAATGTGGTTCTGTACACTGGCAGACCATCAGTGTACTGCTAGGATGTGTTTTAATGAATTTGTTGGGAACTAGTTTCTTGCGCGGTCGTGACCTTTCATGGGGGTGTGTCACATGCAGATCCCGAAATAGATGGCAAATTTCAAGGGTGGCTGTGTTCACGGGTGCGTGATTTTAGCTGATGGTGCTATTGATACCACTTTCTTGGTAGTAAATTAAAGACAAAGAAATGGTCTGTCAGGCAGACTAAGTAAAAGGTGCCACAAAGACTTCTGAGAGGAGCTAGAAGCTGCCGAATTGACCCATTTTACTATATATTTAATAGGCCTGTTTCGTTGAGGAGTGATACCAGTAATGTTTATAAACTGGTACCCCGTCTTCTCTATAGGCGTGTGCGATATAACATATTCCTCTTCCAGAAGAACACGTCATAGAAGAGACTAAGTCACGTGATAGAAGACAAGCAGAAGACAAAAGGCCAAAAATAAATCGAACATGTCTTGAAAACGGAAGTGGCTTTTCTATCGAAAAGCTCTTCAAAAAGGAGGAAATTAGAATGGCCAGCTCCAATTCGGTAGACTGGACACCCTTCCTGATACTACTACGTTGTACTGATAAAGGCACTTCTTTTTCAAAAGCACAAGTTTTGTTCTCGTTTTGATCCCAAAACTAATACAAACTAGCTGTAAACAAGCGATTTTCAGTAATTGAGAAAATCTATACTTTGTAACTAAAGACGCTCTCATGTTGCCGACCACGTGACATCTTCCGTCTTCTGCTCAAAAATGGAAGAGCTAGAAGAGCTTCCAGAAATAGAAGAGGCCCGTTCGATTTAGTCGGAAGTGCTTGTCACGTGACTCTTCTGATTTCTAAAACGAACAGAATTTATGGTCTTCCTCTTCCGGAAGACCAATTTTGGCCTAAATCGCACGCGGCTTATGTATGAACCCATTTAAGATCGATAGATCTAGGGGCTGGGTACCAGTCTAGTAATGTTTACACATACGGTCCTGCCTTGGCTTCGTCGTGCCGCTCGTGCGTACTCGCTTACCCTTTCCAAAACGACAAAATGTCATGTTGGGCCTAATTGAAAAAAGTCTGCAGATGACAAAACGGATGTGAATACTTTAAGTGTTTTATGGCAGAGAAAATATCGAGACAAAAGAATAATGATCATCAATATCCAAAGAAGTTATTCACGCTCATTTTGTCTGCTGTGCAGGTCTTTTCTATTTGGTCGACCATCATTTTCATCTTTTGCCTCAATGTTTTCCCAAGAATTTTCTGTTGGGGACGTCAAACCGGTCTTGTTTGGGAAAGTATTAATCTAGAAAAAAACTATTAAAATGTGTCGCTGAATGTAATTTGAAACCCCCACAGTCTTTCACTATGTACAACAAAGGACAATAACTCACAAAATAAGCAAGGTTTCGTAGTTTTAGTTCCCGTCTGCATTATCTATGATCGACTAATATATCGCTTGAAAATAATAATTTATAGCTAACACTGTTACGAAAAAAATGTCCGATTCATGACCGATAAACAAAATATTAGACTGGTACCCGGCAAACGTTGTTGAGGATTTCCCATCAAAAATCTATTTTTAGCACACGATCCCGCGAAAATTGTTCCTTATTTGAATTCGGTTTGAAGCAGAGAAGATGGAAAATTATCAGGAATAACATGGTCGTGGTAGATTTTTAAAAAAATCAACAGATATTTTAAAAAATCAACATATAAAAAAGTTATTGAAGATTAACCAAAATGTTTGTTTATCTTCAATAACTTTTTCATCAGTTGATTTTTCAAAAATCCAACACGTCCAGCTTATTACTGGCATTTTCCCACCTTCTCTGCTTCAAACCGAATTCAAATTGGTCAAGTATTAAAAATGTTATTGAAGATTATCGGAAATTCTGAGTCACGTGATTATACACCGTGTGTACTGATGCTTTAATAGTAATATTTGTGTGTTTTTCTTGATGCAATTTGGCATAATACGCGTAAGCCTAGGCCTAAGTACTGTTTATATTTGACATGATACGGAAATATTGGCGCTGTCTTTTTATGGCGTTCATGTTGGAAGAGAGTCCATAACGGGGATCCTTGCATATCCATTCTGAGTCGGATGCGTTTTCCGACGCCTACACAGACACAACGAATCGTCGACTTCCACTCGTCTCAGTCCTCCAGTAACGGACATATCTCGTATTACATCCATTGAAGGAAGACAAAATACTTGTCAAGTTTGAGAAAGGTTATTTGCAGAGCTGGTTCGAACACACAACCCACTGAACACAAGTTAAGATAATCGGCATTTCCTTTATTGACACAATGTTTTCCAAAACTAGTTATATTAAGTTTGTCACAAGATGAACAAGAGGACCATGATGGTCCTTAATCGATCACCTGCACCTAGATAGAACGAAAGTCACAATGTTGTCAAGCTCAAGAGCACATAATTTAAGATGCGAGATTATGATCCAGCTGAAAACTGCTTTCATAATCTTGAATGATCATTATTTGTAGCTGTTACAGTAAAAACAAAGTGGAAGAAAACAACAATCTTGTCACAGTCAAGGGCACATAACTCAGTTTTTTTAGTCCGATCAATCTGACATATTAAAACATTAAGATCTTATGATCACCAACATTGCGACCAAGTTGTGTCTTGATTGGTCCATATTGTCTGGTAGTCCAAACTCGAAATTTCAGAAGTGGGAGGCCGGAATGTGTATGGACAAAAGTTGTGTGTTTCCGATTGCCCAACATGTAGGCAACATGGTTTGGCCTGTCTGCAGATTCAAATTTGACTCTTAAGGTCAGAGCAGGGGTCAAAGGTCATTGAGTGCAAAAATGACATATTTCGCTATTTTTCTGGATATCTAATCCTCAAACCCAGAAGCTAAATCTTTAATGATCAAAAGTTGTATTTTCTAGTTGTCCAGAATGTTCGCTACAATTTTTCACAAGTCTGTATATTCATTATTGGTTCTATAAGGTCAGAAATTGGGTCAAAGGTCACTAAGTGCAAAAATCCTTAAAATTCATATATGTCCTTTGCAAGGCATCCGGACATGAAAGTTTGAGATACGAATAGCCGAAATATAAGTTCTTTTAATTATGAAATATGATAAGGCAATTTTTGGGTCCTGTCTGCAGATTCCTGACTAGTTATTGAGGTCAGAAAATTGGGTCATAGGTCACTGGGTGCAAACACACTATTTGAAATTATTCCTAATTTGATTTAAAGGTTTTGAACGTTGGTGTTTGCTAATTAAAGAAATCAAAATTGTATTTTATGCCTGCTAAATGTGTAAAAGATATGTTTGCCCATATCTGCAAATTCAAAATTAGAATTAAGAGTTTGTACAAAGGGGTCAAAGGTCAAAGAGTGCAAAAATAACATATTTCGCTATTTGGCCAGATCTCTAATCCTCAAATCTAGAAGCCAAATCTTGATGATCCAAAGTTGTGTTTTCTAGTTGTCCAGAATATTTGCTACAAGTTTTGTCAAGTCTGAATGTTCATTATTGGTTTTATAAGGTCAGAAAGAGGGTCAAAGGTCACTAAGTGCAAAAATTCTTAAAATTCATATATGTCCATTTCAAGACTTCAGGACATGAAAGTTTGAGTTATGAATAGCCAAAATTTATGTTTTCTAATTATGAAATATGTTGAGGAATTTTTTGGGTCCTGTCTGCAGATTCCCAACTAGTTATCGAGGTCAGAAAATTGGGTCAAAGGTCACTAATTGCGTAACACTATTTGAAATTACTTCCGATTTGATTTGAAGGTTTTGAACGTTGGTGTTTGCTAATTAAAGAAATTGGTTATATTTTATGTCTACTAAATGTGTAAAAGACATGTTTGCGCATATCTACAGATTCAAAATTAGAATCAAGAGTATGTACAACAGGGTCAAAGGTCAAAAAGTGCAGTTTTTGAAACTTTCATATATGTGTGTTCCAAGACTCCCAAACATGGAACGAATAGCTATGAATAGATAATACTTTTCCAGTTTTCCAGTTGCTATACAATTATGTGTTTGGGATCTTTTGTTTCCTATTTACATATCCTTGGTTGGTTTTTAAGGTACGAAAGGGGAGCCAAAGGTCAGCGAGTGCAAGAACACTATATGAAGTTAATCCTGGTCCATAAAACGTTTCAAAACATTGGCCAAGGCTAATCAATGAATAAAAGTTGTATTTTATGCCTGTCCAATGTACAGATTACATGTTTACCCCTGTTTACATACTCAAAATTGAAATATTGGGTGGACACGATAGAGGCCAAAGGTCAAAGAGGGCAAAAATGTACTAAAAGGTTAAATAAATTCTCATGAAATGTGCTGTGTATAAAAAAAAAGATATGCAAAATTGAGGTTTCAATGATACTCATTCTGACAGTAAATTTGGTCTAAAGTGTGTTCAAGGAATCACAGTAGAGTTCAATAAGACCAGCATCAAACGATGAAAGTACTGAATAAGGTTATCTTGACCTCGGAAATTGACTGCATGTGTGATCTTGTTACAAAGATTTAGGCAGACTAAACAGAGAAAAATGAAAAACGAAATCGATTGGCAGTGTCTTAATATTTATTATTACAATACTATAAAACCTTTGTCCAACAATGTATCTGTATAGAAAATAATTTGCACAATCAGATTTTGGCTTCATTTTTCATCGTCTAGCTATGTATTGTTAAAAACGACAGAGTCATTGTTGCAGCAATGATCAACATGTTCCTTTTTATATAAATCCTGTAATATTTCTTATCTTAATTTCAGTATTTATTGCGTTCATGTCAAATTACATGTATGCATTTGTCATATAAATTGTTTATTATCCAACCCGTTTTGGGGTATTGAGACAAAGCACAATTTATTTTTGGTAAAGATGCATCATGCATGCGTTTAACTTTGCCCTTGCCATAATTTGTATATTATCAAATTGATATCAAATTACTTTGGCAAAACAATTCTCTTCAATGAATGAATATGTTATCTATACAATTTTGATTAAAGCCAAAATTCAAATCCTTTTGTAAGTACTATACAGCCTTTGGTTCATACCAGGATCTAATTCACAGAGCAAAACCTGTTCCAAAACTTTGTTCAGATTCGGATATGTGCATCTTGCTTTCACATGACAAGTCAGAAAATACTCATTTTCATTCTTTGATTGAAGTAGGGACTTGATAACAGATCCCTACCGTGTCTACCATAGGAAGACTTCGGTTTGGGTAGAGTAATGCATGTGTCTGCTTCTCCTGACTACAATTTCTACAGTATGGATGAATTTTCATATGGTTTTACAAAAGTTCTTTCATTGTGTGTAAATTTTTCACATGAGGCACATGTTCACATATTATAATTGTTCTCTTCTATTAGTGAAGATAAAACAAAACTTACAATAAGAGTGAGTATACATGTTTGTGAATGAACCCAGCAATATAATACAGATTCAAAACCCATTATGCCTTTCACTGTTTATGTGTTTTCCGAAAGGAAGAATCTACTTGCATTCAAAAATAATTTCTATAAAAATACAATAGTATTAAATGTATCCTTGGTTGTAAGGTTGTAAATTTGCATGGTATGCTTCAATTCAATCATAGCTTTGTAAGCAATATTTAACAAACTGAGTCAACAGAGTAATGGATAGACCACTTGCCATCTTTGTGACAGATTTTAAGAAAGAGGTCACATACCAGTAGTGTTTGGTTTGTAGCTTAAATGCTTAGTCTGTGCTGTACTGCAGTCTTCGATATGTGTTTGTACATGTACCAATAAACCTTAAAAATCTATTGAAAAAGAGGAATGAACAAGTGAATATCGAAAATGACTATTACCTCTGTTGTAATTTCAATGAAAACTATCTTGGTATTCTAGATGGTTCGATAGCTGTCCTTACCAAGTGAGGATTTTCGGAGATTTGGGTTATAGGCCCTAAGTCCACATCTCAATCTGCTCATTTACATGACTGATGGCCAACGAGCGCAGAATCATCTTGAACATGAGTTATCATTAAAGGTATATAAACTATATATTATGAGGATATTTTCATATAAAAGAAATCACGAGAAATAATTGTTGTTGAATGCTATATTTCACATGAAACAATATATCTATTTAGATCTAAATATTTGACTTCTCAGAATGGATAAAGTGTCATTCAGTATTATTTTTAATCAAATCTAGTTCTTTCTTTATTATGGACAATCATTTTCGAACAAAAATTATTACCAGATTAAGTACCAATAGAACTTAAATGTTTAATAACTGTTTTTGAGTTCACATCCATATTTTCAAGCATTTATATCTTTTAAAATGTTTGCACTCTTTGACCTTTGACCTCTATTTTGTTATCTCTAAATCCTAAATTTGAATCTGCATGAAGACAGAGACAAATATTTCATCTACATATCTAACAAACATTAAATATCACTTTTGTCCAATCATAAGCCAACTAAAGTTTAAAATCTTTATTTGTTACTTTGAATAAATCCAAATAGAGCATTTAGCACTCATTGACCTTCGGCTCCCTTTTCTGACCTTAAAAGCCAGCTTGGGTCTGCAGACAGGAACCAAAAGCTCCCCACCATAATTGGTAACTGGAACATATAAATATATCCTATTCATAACTCTTCGTTCCATGTCTGGAAGTCTTGGAATGGACGTATATGACATTCAAAGATTTTTGCACTCAATGACCTTTGACCCCTTGCCTTCATGTTCTTACTTTTATTTTTGAATCTGCAGACAGGGACAAACATGTCATCTACATATCTGACAAACATGAAATACAACTGATGTCTATTTATAAGCCAATATCATTGCTTTAAAACATTTAATTTTATCAAGGAATAATTTCAAATAGCTATTCTGCACTCATTGACCTTTGACCCCATTTTCTGACCTTAAAAACAAGCTAGGGGTCTGCAGACAGGAGCCAAAAATTTCCCAAGTATATTTGGTAATCAGAAAACATTAATACTGTCTATTCATAGATCAAAGTTTCATGTCTGCGTGTCTTAGAAACAACATAAATGAATTTTAAGAATTTGTGCACTCAGTGAACTTTGACCCATGTTCTGACCTCATAGAACCGACAATGAATCTGCAGACATGGCAAAATGTGTAGCCAACAATCTGGCCAACAAGAAAACACAGCTTTCATTCATTCACAAGGAAACTTCTTGGTTCGAGGATTTGAAATGTAACAAAATAACGATTTTTTACATGTTTGCCCTCAGTGACCTTTGACCCCTGTAACTCACCCAAAGGTCAATTGCTGACTTGCAGACAGGGCATTTTTGGTGCAGCAGAAGTTCCCGAACAACCTCCAGTATAAAACTTTGCATACACATTCCGGCCTCCCACTTTCGATTTCTAGGCCTCTACCAGAAAAAAAACTACTAGACTAATATTTGTGTTTGTTAGAGTGAGAATAAAGTCGAAAACGGTAATTTTGTGAAATTCAAGGGCCAATAACTCTCGTGTTTCTGGTCAAATCAAGCTGAAAATTTAGGTAATCTATGATCTTATGGTAACCAACATTGTGGCCAAGTTTTGTCTTGATTGGTCAATAAATGTTGATGCTACAGTGTAAACAAAGTCGAAAACAGCAATTTTGTCAAATCTGAGGGCTTCCTGCTTCCTGCTCCGATCACACTGAAAATCAAACTCATCCCAAATCTTTGATTACCAACATTTTGGCAAAGTTTTGTCTTGATCGGTCAATATTTGTAGATGCTAGAGTGGCAACAAAGTCAAAAGTAGCCATTTTGACGTTCAAGGGCACATAATTCCGGACTTCCTTGTCCGATCTGACTCAAAATCAAACCATGCATGTTTTGACCATGTTTGGTTAAGATTCATCAATATTTGTAGATACTAGAGTGGTAACAAAGTCAACAAGAGGGCCAAGATGGCCCTGGATCGCTCACCTGATAGAAGTTTGAAACTTTCTCCATGCAGAACAAGACCCATCTTTTACATGACCTAGGTATCTCTAAGACAAGAACACGAAACTTAAGATGCGAGATTATGATCCAGCGGAAAACAGCATTCTTAATCTTTAATGATCAATATTTGTGGCTGTTAAAGGGAAAACCAAGTCGATAAAAAACATCAATTTTGTCATAATCCAGGGCACATAACTCTGTTCTGATAAAGATATTCTCTATCTATCTATCTATCTATCTATCTATCTATCTATCTATCTATCTATCTATCTATCTATCTATCTATCTATCTATCTATCTATCTATCTATCTATCTATATATATATATATATACTGCCCAACTCCCCTTTCGGGTATTACTGGCAGGGTATCTCTAAGACCTTTATACACCAACCTTATGTCCTAGTTGTTTTTTTTTGATTGGTCAATATTTATTGCTGTTTGAGTGAAATTAAAAACGAAATTAGCAATATTGTCACCATCAAGGGCACACAACTCTGGCTTTTTTAGTCCGATCAATATGAAAAATGAAATCATATAAGATCTCATGGTCACCAACATCGTGACCAAGTTAAGTCTTGATTGGTCAATATTTGTGTTTTTTGAAGTGAAAATAAAGTTGAAAATGACAATTTTGTGAAATTCAAGGGCCAATAACTCTGGTTTTTCTGGTCCGATCAAGCTGAAAATTTAATTCATTCAGCAGCTTATAGTTAGCAACATTGTTGACATTTTTTGTCTTGATTGGTCAATAAATGTAGATGCTAAAGTGTAAACAAAGTCGAAAACGGCAAATTTGTCAAATTCAAGGGCACATAACTCCGGACTTCCTTCTTCGATTACACTGAAAATCGAACTCATTCATTATTGTATGGTTACCAACATTCTAGCCAAGTTTTGTCTTGATTGGTCAATATTTGTAGATGCTAGATTGGTAACAAAGTCGAAACTAGCTATTTTTGATACCCAAGGGCGCATAACTCCGGACTTCCTGATCTGATCTGACCCGAAATCAAACTCGTCCAAGAGCTTATTGTCATACATGTTTTGACCAAGTTTGGTCAAGATTGGTCAATATCTGTAGATGCTAGAGTGGTAACAATGTCAAAACTAGCGATTTTTGATATTCAAGGGCGCATAACTCCGGACTTCCTGATCCGATCTGACCCAAAATTAAACTCATCCAAGAACTTATTGTCATACATGTTTTGACCAAGTTTGGTTAAGATTGGTCAATATCTGTAGATGCTAGAGTGGTAACAATGTCAACACTAGCGATTTTTGATATTCAAGGGCGCATAACTCCGGACCTCCTGATCCGATCTGACCCAAAATTAAACTCACCCAAGAACTTATGGTCATACATGTTTTGACCAAGTTTGGTTAAGATTGATCAATATTTGTAGATGCTAGAGTTTGAGTTTATTGGGGTTTTACGCCGTTTTCAACTACCAGGGTCATATCGCGGCGGCTGGAGCACCTAACCGTGGGTTCCTGGTATTTCTCGCACCAGTACAACCACAATATCCAAACCGAGCCTCCAGCTGCTCTCTCACATAGATGATTCACATCCATTGGTGAGAGACAAATGACTTTTGTCAAATGTCAGAATGGATACTGGCCGAGCCGGGGTTCGAACTCAAGACCCCTGGATTGACAGACTCCGACGTAACCGACTGAGCTATCCGGGCTCGGCTTGTAGATGCTAGAGTGGTAACAAAGTCAAAACTAGCTATTTTTGATATTCAATGGCGCATAACTCCGGACTTCCTAATCCGATCTGACTCAAAATCGAACTCATCCGAGAACTTATGGTCATACATGTTTTGACCAAGTTTGGTTAAGATTGGTCAATATTTGTAGGTGCTAGAGTGGTAACAACAAAATGTGAACAGACGGACAGACGGACAGACAGACGGACAGACGGACGTCGACGGACAAAAAGCGACCACAATAGCTCACCTTGAGCACTTCGTGCTCAGGTGAGCTAAAAATTGCCATTTTTGAAGTTCAAAGGCACATAACTCTGGACCTCCTTTGCCGATCTGACTCAAAATCGAACTTATCCAAGAACTTATGGTCATACATGTTTTGAAAAAGTTTGGTCAAGATTAGTCAATATTTGTAGATACTAGAGTGGTAACTAAGTCAAAACTAGCTATTTTATGATGTTCAAGGGCACATAACTCCAGACTTCTTTGTCTGATCTGACTCAAAATCGAACTCATCCGAGAACTTATGGTCATACATGTTTTGACCAAGTTTGATTAAGATTGATCAATATTTGTGGGTGCTAGAGCGGTAACACCAAAATGTGGACAAACGGACGGACACACCAACATTTCAGGATTAAGTGTTTTTTTTCTTTGATCTTTATGAAGAAAAGTGCCACATAAAATGGCATGGTTTAAGTGGAATTGTTCTTATTTCATATAAATTATGGACGGATTGAACCACATAAACCCCCAGACGTTGGCCCGGACGGACGGACGGACAGACGGACGACGGACAAAAAACAACCACAATAGCTCACCTTGAGCACTTGGTGCTCAGGTGAGCTAATAATAGTCCAGTCAAATTACTGAAAATCCCTATCGAGGGTTGAACTATCTGCAACAGAAGCTTTTTTTGGTGAAATAGTTACCTTGATATGTCAAGAATAACATACTAAAAGTCGCCAAAAATCGAATCATGCGATTTTGAGAAATTTGCTTTTGAAATATGGATAGTGGACATCCTGTTGTCTGACCAGAAAATTTCGAAAATTTGATGTATATGCACATTTTTATTGAAGTATGATCTTCATATTGAAAAGATTCGCTGATGGTACTATCAATTGATAAAAACACACAATATTGTTGTCATTAATTGTATATTTTCCAGTTATTTACATTTTTCTTCACTTATATAGGGGACAGAATTACCCCACCCACTAAGCTATTTTACGACAAATATCAATATCAACAATCTATGCAAATTTTCTTGTAAATTTACAATCAAATATCTTTATCAAAACAGTATGGGGTGAGAATAAAGAATTATATGTTAAGTATATACAAATTTATACATTTAGGACAGTATTGCACAATTTTCCAATTTGACATCAGGTGAATAAAAATCATGCACAGCCTGGTTATCGGAAACTTTTTGAGAAAGTCTTAAATGGTCAAATTATTTTTTTTTTCCAATTTGAAAGCTGTAGCGGACATCAAAATGAATACTAATGTGATCTGCGTTCAACATAGCACCAGAAATATTTAAAAAGGAAATGAAGAAAATGTTACCACCCTTTTCCACTATTGCATCAAACCGTATTTAATAGAAAATTATGTCTTATTTCAGATGGGTCTAAATTACACAATTAGATGATTTGTTACGCAAAATGAATTAAGTAAATAATTGTTGTGGATAGAATTGTGAGATTTTCTATATTTGGAAGGTATATATTGATTCCAAACGTTACGACAACTACAACCGTCCAAACATAACTGTCCGTGTCCTTTGATCCTTTCCAACAAAAGACTTCATCGATGACATCAATGTCACAAAATCATTTATTAATCCAAGTCGCCTTCAAAATTATTCCAAGGGATAACTTTCGAATTGGAACAGTTTATTCCTCGACAAGATCCACAGCCTGGTGTACATTCTAATCCATGCTTCCTGCAAGTGCAACGTTTGGTGTCGCAATTCACTTTGCAATGGCAGCGGACAACAGTAAGTAGTTGTTCAGGAGCCGGTGTGAGAGATGTTTTGATAGGGCGTAATGTTCCTGTATTTGATTGTTTCCATCCCCAGTCCGTTGCTTCTAATGTATTGTTTCCAATCCATATCTGGGTTTGAATGTACACCCGTTGGCTGTGAAATGAGGCCGCATCTGATGTAGGTGGTAAAGTATTTACCTGAACACATACAGTACTTGTTATGACCTTTGAGGCAAATATATGGAATCTCAGCTTGTTTAGAGTCATTTTACAGTCAGCACCTCCTATCATGATTACAAGAGCTCTTTCGCCAAGTTTAATTACTTCATCTTTGGGTAGTTGATCTGTTACCATCTGTTTTCCTATTTCAACGAGCTCAGGGTTACTTCGCATGGCTTTAAGTGCAGTGGACTTTCCTAAACCATTTATCCTCGAAGTCGAATCGCATCCAGTAAGCGCATGTAAGTATGGCAAAATCTTGCAAATTTCTGTTGTAAGTAACATGCATGTCTTCTTTATATCCCACACCTTTGGCCTTGTTCTTGAGTTCTTGTCTGACCGAAAGTATAACATATTCCTTACTGTTGTGGCATGGTAACAAAGTAGCACCAATAGATCTGTGTCCTCTCCAATTACAAAAACGTCTTTCTGTTCTGCGTAGTCAATGGCAGTACTTACAATAAGATAGTCAGCATCTCCAGTAGAATGTATGACGTTAATACCCACTTTCATTAAGTGATCGCCCAGCAAAAAGATGAACTTTTGCTTATTTGCCGTATTCTTCAAAAACTCACTTTTCTTTAAGTTAAATGGCGTTTCTGGTGCAAAGAAAACCTCTGTGGTTACTCTCCCATGGCTTCTTCGTTCATGAGTGTTGTCTTTCACTGACGGGCCGTCCACATAACCATCGAACACAACCACAGTCGTTGAATCGGCATACCTTTGAATAAGGTAGTCAGAGTACTGGTTGCATATGTCTCCGAATGTTCCATCCTTCATCCAGTTGATTCTCTGTAGCAATGATCCGCCATCTATTACGTAAACTGTATTGTGGCTGGTTGTTTCGAGTATAGTGGCTTTACAATCTCCAAGCTTCCAAATCGCCTCTGCTAAAGTTGACTTGTGTGCCTCTCTGAGAAGTCCATTGTTCTCAAACAATGATGAAGGGAATGTACTCAATTCAAATTCAAAGATCTCCGAAATGTTTTCATAATAACGACCTGCTACCGTAGTTAGACGCTGAAAAAGCAGTTGTGGATCTATCTCTATTACTTCATCCGAGATCTTTAGAGAGTTACTGTCATTAAGGGTCACGACTTTGTTTGAACGCTTAAATGGTTCATCAATTAATTTTCCTGCCATATCATTGACAATTTGTTGTCCCAAATATTCTGCTCTGTCAACGTTTACTTTATCATTTGCAGTTACCCCAGTTTCGATATTTCTTAATAGGTCGTTTGTAATATTGAACGGCGAATGATCATTCAAAAATGCTAGTAGGGTCCTGGTATCTTCTTCATCTTTTGAGCTTCTTGCTTTTGTGACATCTTTATGCTGATCACTACTCTCATAACTGCATCCTGTCAGTTCCTGCATGGAATTGCTGAGTTCGGCACAAGCTGGCATTGATAGAAGCCAGGTTGTACGCTGTGTCTCAGATAAGCCTCGACCTCTTGTTAAACCTCCAGTCGTTTTGAGAGAACGCATTAAAACTTGTTCGATGACAAGATCTGTTGGTAAACCGGCCCAATGACGTTCGCTTCTCCTTATTGAATGATTCCCGTCAAGAAACTGTTGGTGAACTTCGGGATGATCAGTCTTCAATCGATGCATTTGTTGCAAATAGATGTGTGCTGACTTCAAGTAAAGGAAATGACCAGAGGCTGCAAAGTAAGGAAGCATTCGTCGCAAAGCTTGCAAATGCCCATTCCAATCGCCGATGCGCTCTGCTCGTATGAAGTCTTGAAGTATTGAGATCATTTTCATGTACTGGAACCAGAGCTGCGCTGTGCGATTATCTTTCATGGTACGTTTAGTGTTTTCTACCCGGTCTGTAATTTCTTTTAGCACCACACTTGTAGCCACATCTTCAGATGATATATCTTTCTTTTCTAGAGTGTCGTACAATTCAGAAAATCTATCAAGTAATATGTCGTCATCCCTGTTTTGTTCGGTAGAATGTGCATCTTTCAGACAATCGGTTTCTCCAATTTGTTTGGTCGAGGCAAGTCGGTTCGTGTCAAATGACAGTTCCATTAGCTTAGCATGAAGGGCTGAATCAAGTAGAAAATGACCTCGTATGGCTCGAGAGTATGCTTTACCCGACATCATATGTGTGACCGCATTCGGGGCATAAACCCTTTCAAGAGCTGACGTTAGCCCAGATCCTGACATAAGGTACCCAATACTTCCCAGGAAACTCATTTCAGTATGGAAACCACCCAGCCTTAGGATAATATTCTTCAAAGGGCTTGAATCCTCTGAAAAGTGAATGATATTTGCTGCCTTTTGAAACAGAGGCTGATCGAATGTAATAACTGGTTTGACGTCATACCTTTTTGATTGGTCGCATATAAAATGCAGCGTGGAATTGATACATGTTGGATCGCTCGGACTCATATCAATCATAGGCATAAAGCAAATGCTTGCAGTTCCGAGATTCTCTCTTCCTTTGCTGTAAGTTTGCATGAATCCTGTCCAGGACGGTCGTTTTGGTTTAAGAGACCAAACCAACTTCGAGAACACATCTAATGGGGATGTGTTTGGCTGCAACATTTCGGGTTCAGGAAGTTTGGAAAATATCATATTTTCTTGATCTTGGTCCAAGTATTTAAAATACTTTACGTTGATTCTCCCGACTTCAGAAAGATCAATGGATGCATCTGCTCGAGGTACTGGTATCTGAACAGGTGTAGCAGGGCTAGTACATGCGATGATTCCCATACCATGGAAAGTGTTGTTGCCATCTATGGTTCCTGTGTTGTGGTCAACATTATCAGCTACCCACTGCACGAAGTTGCCGGGCACAAAGCCTGGAATTGATGTATTTAGGGCAGCAGCAGCGTTTCTTTCAAAACGTTGTACTTCGGTGTATGAACAACTATACCCAAGTTCGTGTAGGAAATCAATGAGATACCTAGAACCAAAATGATGGTGCATTTGCACTCCAAACCCAAGTTGTAATGGCATCAAAAGTCCTCTTGGCTTTGCAGCTTGAATGATTGCCTGTCCAATTGATATAATCTTCAGTTCTTCCTTTCCAGAAATAATTGTAGATAAAAAGCCTAACAGACTTTCAGGTACGACCTGTTTGTTTTCATCAATTGATGATATGATAGAGGGAGACGGATACAATTTCTTTGAGATGTTTATGGAGTTGATATCAGATTTGATTAATTTTGCTGCAGTTGAAATGATCTTGTCTTTCTTTTCCTTTTCAGTTAAGCCGTAATGTTCAACAGAGAATTCGCTAATAATTGCAGAGGCTGTTTTTTTCATCATTACTCTGTCGGCCTTTCCGTCTTGTGATATTACTGTAATACAGTCCCCAAAATGTTCAATAAGTTTACTTTTCATATGACGAGTTGAATAAGCTCTTTCTCCACAAAGGCCTTCCATCATTTTTGATAGCTCACTTATTGTCAAAATTATACCCTCATTGTCTTCTATATAGCTGGTTACACTATTGAATGACTCCAAGATATCTGTTGAGTATCTGTTTGGGGTAAGCTTAATTTTCTTACATGAACTGGGTTGATTTTCTAAGCAGAAGCGTTTTGGCATGTCCTTTCCTGTCCTGAAATTAGAGCTGCACACCTGATGATATATGGCATCGGCAGCAGGTAAATCGATAATATTTGAAATACGACCTAATACAGTTTGAGCCCAATCATCCCCTCTTTCTTGAATATGTCTGTAGATCGTTTTCTGAAAATCTAATTCTGCAACTTTGTAAACGTCATCATTTTGCTTTCTCTTTGTGCCAACCAGACTCTTTTTTGAAGTTACCTTGACATTCGTACCACAGAACATACAATTTTCTTTGAAATCAAATGAGACAGAAGATCTAGTATTAAGTGAATTATTAACATCGGTTGAAGATACAGTTTGTAGAGTATTCAAAGACCGCGGGTGAGTAAAGTCTCGTCTACATTTTTTATGTATAAAGTCACCTTCTGTAACAGACCAACTATAACCCTTTTTCTTGGAAAATTCGTTGATAGTTTCACATCCTTTAGCACGTAGTTTAACGGTAGTTTCCTTGTCGGTGCTGTCTACATCACAGTTGCAAATAGGACACTCCATCTGAAATGAAAATATATTTTTCGTAAATGGACAATATTTTTTGATAACCTTTACTTAACGTTTTTAATTACTTGTAGTATGTTGTTCCAGTTTTGGCCCCTAATACATTCTCATTTTAAATCAAGATGTATATCCATTTACGACTATTTAGGATTGATTGTGTCTCATCATTATTTTTTTTCGGAAACAACTTATTTAATCACCACAATGATCCTATTTACACTCACCTATAGTTGTATGGCATTCGTTGTCGGTAGTGGATAAAGCATGACACAACCTCTTGGAATGGGTTAGAATACGTCGTTTGTTTCTCTTTACTGATGAAAACAACTTCAATCTGAAAAAAATGTTGCTTTGTTAGTCGGGTGAACATACATGAAGACAATACTGACTTCTTTATGCTTTCTCTCATGTTAGATTGTTACTGATGTCGTAATGATATACTACAAAGGAAAGGTATGTAAATTCCTTGGAAATGTAAAACAATATATATATATATATATATAAATGTTCTATTCTGTCTCATTTTGAAATCATTTTCAAAATGATTTTTGGATGATAAACTTCGAAAACAGTGAAGAAATAATAAATATGGTAAAATTATCAAATTTTGGCCATAATGGGCTTCCGTAGTTTTAAAAATTGAACAAGACTCAGGTTATATGAGATGCTATTTTATCAGATTTTCACATTTAAACATTAAATATTATTAAAATTAGTGTTTAAAATGTGAATATGCATGTTGTTTTTCTTCTGTGTGATTAAAAAAAAAGATTAGATTAAGTTTTTAAGCTATCAACAATGCGGGTATTGTTGCAAGAATTCTGAAGCCAATACGGCATAAACTACCTGGAATTACTGGATATAATGAAAATACACTTACCTAGATGTTTATTTAATGGATTTAGGTCAGTAGGTAGCCCAAAAGACGAATCATTGTTGATAAATAGTGTTTGTTTACAATTACAAAACAATGGAGGATGAATTCCGTAAACATTCGGTTTCCGAGAATTGACCTAGAATTGACCCGAGTAGCCACAAATTGCCCATGAACTCTCTATGACCTCAATAAGGGGAACATTTCGGACCATAAGGTTTTATTGTAAATTTACTAATTAAAAATGTTAATTTCTCATTAATGGCAAGGCTTTCAATGTGCGATTTTTTGTTGGAAGTTGGTCTAGCCATATATTTTCGTGGAGTGGCAAAACTTCTTCTGTTGCTCATAGTTCAACCCCCACTTCTAAATTGACTGGACTATAACTGATTATTTTCTCAATTGCTGGCTGATTAAGAAAGAAGAACAAAGACATCCGACATAAGCGGGGTTTTAATACTTTATTTCAAATTTCCTATGACGTGTATAACAGTATAATATAAGGATCACACGCTTTTAAGGTTTTGGAGTAGAAGCCCTACTAATAAACATGAGCTAGGATCTGAAAAAAGGTCCCTGGACACCTTTCCTAACAACAAAATTATGGACCTGTCCAAGTTCAAAGTGAGTTACAAAAACATGACATTTGAACATTTTCTGTCGGCTGCAACTCTTAAATTGGACACTCGTAGGATTCTGTCGTTTTCAAAAGGGTCAACCCATTTCAATATATTGAAGCTTTTTGACGACCGTCAAGATAAAGGCTGTGAAAATATAATAGAAAATGGAATTTCTTGTGACAAGCAATTTCTTCATTTACCATGATGATTTCTACCCTAAAAGAACAGAAAATGTAAAAAGTTCCTTCACTTGAAATTGTCTTCTACATCTTTGAATTTAGACCAGTATAAATTTTGCCATCTGGTAATGGGTTAAGGTATAAAGGTCCTTCATTCAGACCCCAGCTCATTATGTAATTTATTACCCAGGTTTCATTGGTCAAGGTAACATCTTTTCGCAAAGATAGCTACTGCATTTTAAAATCTTACTACAGAAACCATTTAAAACATGACCAAAACAACAAAATTTTAGACTGGCCCAAATCCAAAAATGTTGCAGACATCATTTCCTATTGAATGAAATTTTATATTTCTTGGTCTTTCTTAATAGAACACATTGTTGAAAATGAAGAATTTATCAAACGCAATTTCCTCATTTTCCAAAGTGTTTTCTACCCAGAAATATATTAAAAGATAAAATTTCATTTCTTGCATTTCTCTTTTACAACATTTTTGAATTTAGACCAATCTAAAATAGTGCCGTTTGGAAATGGGTTAACTGCCTGTTGTCGACTTAGTTTTATATAATCAAACAGTTTGCTGCCAGTTATAGCTTACAATGAATGACTTGGGATAGCATTTCTAGCTATAAGCTAGAGATGCTCCGCCTGGTCATATTAACCCTCATTTATCGGGCCCTTTACTTATGAGAAATGTGTGAAAATACTACTGAAATTGACAATTATAAAATCCCCCTCTAAGAATTAAACACAAAGTAAATTCTGTCACAACTTCACCAATGTTACCTGGGCAAGAAACCACTTAGATTTAAAAAAGAAAACAATGAACTAAAACAATCATTTAAAATAACTGGTAACAATTAGAAAAATAACACCTCGTTCATTTAGCAGTTAACAACAAGGGCCGTCATAGACGGGTTATGCTCCCCGAATAATGGTTTGTCACAAAAAAAAAACGCTTGGCCTGCAAAATCAGAATAGCTTTTAACATAAAGCCCTTTTTTCCCATGAAAAGGTTTTGTACATAGATTGAAAATTGTGTATGGTATCGAAAATCTCATTTTCAATAAATTCTGACAAGTAGATCTAGATAAAAAGAAAAATTAAAATTTATTTCTACCCTAAGGCTCCTTTTTTCGTGACACAACCTCAAATTTAGAAACAGAGAAAAAGTCTGTAGGAAATATTCTAGTTTCGTTGAATTTGGTCCAAGGGTTGCTGAGACCTGGCTGTGGCAGAAGTAAGGACAGACGGACAGCATGGCGACTACATGCTCCTCGAATTTTTTTCAAGGAGCATAACAATATTAAAGTTACTTATATACAAATATAGTATCCGGAATTAGCTACCTTAGAGGACGAAGAGCTAAAGATAAAAGGGGGCAAACACTTTTTATAAAACATGAAAAATATTTTTCATCATTTCTCAAATCCTATATTAAGGATGATAACACATCATTAACTACAAAACTCTTTATGCATCTTCGGGCGTCATCCGTAGCAATATAAATTGGCAGCGATTTTCCGTTGTCAAGGATGACTCTTGGAAATTTATGAGAGTAAATCGCATTACTTTTCGTTGTCACGAATGAAGCCGGAAAAATGCAAGAAGGTATCTAATGATGGGGTTGCAATCCTTAAGGTACATCCTGATATTCTTCAAGAGGATACCAATGAGTACCCATTACATAGGGTTTGGATTTGAAATAACAAATTAAGAATCCCATTTACCCCCTTTTAATTGTAACTCCAATGTAAGAGAAACAGCTAAAGGGCAACAACTCTAACAGACTACCGGTATATAAAAATCATAGCAGATAGAGGGGTTACAGCAAAACTATTGAATAACAATGGAATATATTTGAGCAAGGGTCTGTAAAAGGTGCCTTTAAAGCATTGAGTCAGAAATGACAAATTCCATATAAATCAGAACTGCTGTCCACATAATTTTGGTTAATTTTAACACAAAAATATTTACTCTTCGTGAATGGCGCAAACTTTTGGCTTGAAGTTTTTAGTATTTTCATAAGAAAATACATGTATGCTCTTCAAGATAAAATTTAAAGTAAAATTTATGAAAAAAATATCTGTGAAATGTCACATTAAAGCCTTTAAGACAACCATATTTCTGAGGCTGATCCGGATCCATGTTGGTCTCAAAAGTCAAAAGGGCCCATTTTCAGATCTTGACTCATATTTCATCGCTTTTCAACGAAAACCATGTATCTGCAGCTTAAAACAAGCTGAAGATACGATGTCTTTGTTGAAAAGCAGCGTTGTATGCTTATACAATAGTTTTGAAGTATATACCACCCAGAAAGACTTTACATAACGATACACAATGAAGTCTCATTTTAGCAATTCCCAAAAACATCTATATCAAAGCCTGTTTTGAATTGTATTTTTACAACAGAAAATTAGTGATCCAATCTAAAGACAAAGTCACAATGCATTTAGCTATCTGGCAAAAGCTTAAACAAAATCAAATATGAAACAATTCACCTGATTGGTCAATCATTATCCAAAAATGACCAATCAGACAACTTATAACAGAATAGTCTTGTTTGATTGGTCAGTTCAAATTGAAAATTAACCAATAAGATTGGTGGTAGAACAAAGTGATACACTTTTGGCCTTAAATTTAATCTGTTTGACACTAACAGCTTTAACAACATTTACTGGTGGCCTGTCAAACTAATATGAACTTTCTTGGAATTACTTTCTTTGTTTCAACCCTTTCCAATTCAAGACTGAGTTTTAACATCCCTAGCAAGAGAGGTTTCTGAAAACATTGAGGCAAGAGAAGAAATTGCTGATAACCAGCAATTTTTTCTTTTCCCAGAATATTGTTTAAGCTACAACTTACACATTTTCTATCTGTCGTATCAATAATTTTGAGGACTGCAGCACCTTTCAAATTGAATCACCCTTTAACAATTTTTTCAGACAGAAAAATAGTCAGGGTAAAAAATATACGTCTTCATACACTAAGTGCCAAAAATGTTCATATCGGCAAGACTGTACACACTTTTATCAACAAAAAGCTTTCCATGGAAGGGAAGAATAAAAAATTGCGTACAAAAACAAGAAACAAACTATCATTATAATTACCATCTAACTAATGGTATCTCTTTATTAATCCTTTGCTAAAGGGCAAAAAAATTAACTGGTCCAATATCAAACTGTTGCAGTCAACAAGGTGGATAAAGAAAAGCCTCGGTAGGTTATAGCCCAAGAAACATTAAGATAAAAGGACAGCATTTTCTTCTTTTGTCAGAATGCCTTCCCAAGCCTTTTCTATCACAAACACCGAAAGGAGGGATGGTTTGAGAAAGGGTCACAAGTCATGATTTTTCTTTTCATGCAAGGTTTTCAAAATCATATCCTGTACAGCTGTCAAAAGGGGGTCAGAGTTTGGGAAAAGGTTAAAGTAGGGCTTTCATAAAGAAAAAGAAAGTAACAGGTATTCAAACCTAAATAATAATGTACAATAGAGCACCAAAAGTTATCAGTTTTACGCTATTAGTATCAACAAGAATTATAATAACCCTTTCCCAAATGGCAAAATTCCATGACCAAGATGGTACAGGCAACAATTTCAAGTGAACGGAATATTGCAATTATTTAGTATTTCTGTGTAGAAAACATTAAGTTGTTTTGATGTTCTCATACAAAATCTTTGGGAAAACAATGAGGCAAAAGCAGACAACGCCCAAAACAGCATTTTCTCCATTTGCCTTAAAAGCATTTTCTTCTGTTGCCTCAATATTTTCCTGGCAATATTGTACGCAAATTCTACATTCATCAAAACTTATTCTATCATTTGCATCAGCTTTCAAGTTCGACCAATTCGAATTTCTGCCTTTGGAGAAAGGGTTCAGGAAAGGCTTAATGGAAGTTCTTTTCATAAACAAAGCATTTAGTACAGTGATACAATATACACCAACTTTATTACATGTATATGAAAGCACTTTGTTTGATAAATTGCGGAATAACAAAACAAAATGGATTATTGAAATCACGAAATAACAAACAAGAGGGCCAAGATGGTCCTAATTCACTCACCTGAGGGATTCCAGATCATTTATATTACATGTACCGGTACATTCAAAATCTTTGAAGCTCCAAGGGTTCTCAAATTGGACCATGAGGCAATCGATGCAGATTGACAATTTGAAGTATTTTGGTAGAAATTCATATGACAATGGCACACAAATTCTTTAGACTAAAAAAGCCCTCAAGGCCAAATGGTCTAAAAGATAAGAAGTACAAGATTTGTCTCTATGTTAAACCTGTTATCCAACAACATGAAATTAACTTGCATCGCAGAATGATACAAGATGTGTTTGTGACACAAATGCCCCCGAAATGGCTATTTAAAGCTAAGTTTTTGTATTCCTTGAGGAAGGTCATATTGCATGGAACAGATAGATATTCAAAAGGAAGTTACATACCAAATTTAAGCTTCGTATGTAGAATAGTTTTTGAGAAATGGCGAAATGTTAAGCTTTCGGACAGACAGACATGAGTAAAACATTATGCCCCCGTTCTCTCAATTGGGGGCATAAAAATGAAGCACACTGTACTTTGGTAAATGGACATAATATTATTCTACATGCAAAATAACTAGGCTCTATGCCTCAAAATTTGGGACAGACTAACAATAGTACGAGGAAAAGTGGGTGATCACAATACCTCACCCTAAGCACTTCGTGCTCAGATGTGATAACAAAATTAAGGTATACCACCCCTAATGAGATTTACGTGACGTCGGAATTATTCATGCGACGTCGTTTAATATTCGTTACGGATCCGAACATATTCGGGCGACGTCGAAAACGTTCGGCGGTGGAACGTTCCACCGCCGAATGTTTTCGACGTCGCCCGAATAATTCTGACGTCACGTCAATCTCATTAGGGGTGAACTACCTTAAGCAATCTGCGTTCAGAAAATGAATACAATTTTCGTAAAATCTTGAAAACAAGAGGGCCAAGATGGCCCTGCATCGCTCACCTGAGAGGACTTTGAGATAAACATCTTGCAAACTTCAAACTCGCATGACCCACTTTTTACATGACCTAGATAACACCAAGATAAACATTCTGAACAATTTTCACGATGATGAGTAAATATCTAGATTCTTATAGCAAAAACAAGAGTTGACCTTTTGGCCTAGTTTTTGACCTAACGTTAGCCACTTTCTACATGACCTGTTTATCACCAAGATAAGCAATTCTGAACTATTTTCAAAATGATGAATAAATATTTTGATTTTTCAGAGCAAAAACAAAATTTGACCTAGGTTTTGACCTCCCATGACCTACTTTATACATGTCCCAGGTATTGTGAAAATAAACATTCTGAACAATTTTCACAATGATTCAGATATCATTATGGTTCTAAATGCAGAAACAAGACTTGGCCATGTGACCTAGTTTTTGACCTCACATGGTCCCCTTTTTACATTGACCAGATATTATCAAGATAAACATTCTGAACAATTTGTGCAATGATAAAGTAAATATTTTGGTTCTCAGGGCAAAAACAAAATTTGACCTAGTGACCTAGTTTTAGACCTCGAATGACCTGCTATTCATATCACAAAGATATCATCAAGATAAACATTCTGAACTTTCACAATGATTGAGTAAATATTTTGGTTCTTAGAGGAAAAACAAGATTTGACCTATTGACCTAGTTTCTGACCTCACATGACCCACTTTTAAAATGACCAAAATATCATCAAGATAAATATTCTGAACAATTTTCGCAACAATAAAGTAAATATTTTGTTTCTCAGGACAAAACAAGATTTGACCTAGTGACCTAGTTTTAGACTTCGCGTGACCCACTTTTCACATCACCAAAATATCATCAAGATAAACATTCTGAACATTTTTTGCATTGACGAAGTAAATATTTTGGTTCTCAGGACAAAAACAAAATTTCACCTTGTGACCTAGTTTTAGACCTCGAATGACCTGCTATTCATATCACTAAGATATCATCAAGATAAACATTCTGAACGTTCACAATGATTGAGTAAATATTTTGGTTCTTAGAGGAAAAAAATTGACATATTGACCTAGTTTCAGACCTCACATGACCCACTTTTAAAATGACCAAGATATCATCAAGATAAATATTTTGAACAATTTTCACAACGATAAAGTAAATATTTTGGTTCCTAGAGCAAAAATAAAGATTTGACCTAGTGACCTAGTTTTAGACCTCACACGACCCACTTTTCGCATCACCAAAATATCATCAAGATAAACTTTCAGATTAATTTTCGCAATGATAAAGTAAATATTTTGATTTTTAGGGCAAAAACAAAATTTGACCTAGTGACCTAGTTTTTAACCTCGAATGACCTGCTTTCCATATCACCAAGAAATCATTAAGATAAACATTCTGAACTTTCACAATGATTGAGTAAATATTTTGGTTCTTAGAGGAAAAACAAGATTTGACCTATTGACCTTGTTTCTGACCTCACATGACCCACTTTTAAAATGACCCAGATTTCATCAAGATAAACATTCTGAACAATTTTCACAATATTTAAGTATATATTTCCATTCTGAAAGCAAAACCAAGATTTGATCCAATGACCTAGTTTTTGACCTTACACGACTCACTCTTTGTACATAAGCTAGATATCAAGATAAGTATTTAGGATAGTTTTGACAAAGTTTTGGGACTAAATTGCCATCTCTAGAGCAAAAGGAAGGATTATGTAACATTTGACCTTGTGACCTTGTTTTTGACCTTGCATGATCCATCTTTGATCATGACCAAGATATCATCAAGATAAAGATTTAGGACAATTTTGACAAAGTTTGGACCAAAATTGGCACTTCCAGAGCAAAAAGGAGGATTTTACAAGATTTGGCCTCATGACCTAGTTTATGACCTGGCATGATCCACTTCTTGACATGACCTAAATATCATCAAGATAAACATTCAGGACAATTTTGAAAAAGTTTGGGCCAAAACTGGCATGTCCCGAACAAAATGAGTGATTTTAAGATTTGACCTTGTGACCTAGTTTTTGACCTTTTATGACCCACTTTTGATCATGTCATAGATATAATCAAGATAAACATTGAGGTCAATTTTGACAAAGTTTGGGCAAGAATTGGAACTTCCAGAGCAAAAAAAGGATTTTCTAAGATTTGACCTCATGACCTAATTAATGACATAGCATGATCCACTTCTTGACTTGACCCTGATATCATCAAAATAAACATTCATGACAATTTCTACAAAGTTTTGACCAAAATTGGTACTCCGAGTGTAAAAAGATGGATTTTACAATATTTGACCTAGTGACCTAGTTTTTGACCTGGCTTGACCTATTTTCTACCATGACCTAAATATCATCAAGACAAATATTCTGATCAATTTTCACAACAATTGAGCAATAAATATGGCCCCTAGAGCAGAAAGAAGATTTGACCTAGTGACCTACTTTTTGACCCCATTATGGCCCCGATTCAAATTCTTTGAAGTATTTTGAAAAAGCATGACCCATAGATCATATGTGTGAAATATGATTGAAATCTGCCCAGTACTTAAGGAGGAGAAGATTTTTTTGTGAAAAGTTGACGGATGGACAGATAGACAGATAGACAGACGACGGACAACAGACCGATCACAATACCTCACCTCGAGCACTTTGTGCTCAGGTGAGCTAAAAAACCCAAAGCAGGTTTACCCATTCCATAACGGTGATAACTTTTTACACATGTAAGTGTTAAAGCTTTTAAAAAATATTGCGGAAAAGGAATAAAATGCTTTTAAAAGCATCTAATCCCTTTTACTCATTACTTTCCTTCTTGTTACAGAGATTTAACTTTGATACAATCTAATTACGTACCTTGGTATCTGTATCTCCATTGAGTTTGGATCAGTCCATAGGTTTGTTGTTTGGGAAAGGGTTAAAATTCAAAGGAGAGCCTTGGAAGAAAAGAAAGTTTGATTTTGCTGTCTGCAACATACCAAAATTTGGATCAGTCTAAAATTTGTAATTTGGTAAAGTGTAAAATTGGGGAGGGGTTAAAATACCAATAAATTTACATTTATTGAAAGCTTTCAAACTGATAGCACTAACAAAATTCTGTAACATACATCTAAAGGTAACAGACTTCAACAAATTTCATTTAAACCGTCTCATGGAAATGAAATTAACAACTAAATGTACAAAATAAACAATGCGAATACATGCGATATGTGAACAGGTCATTAGGTGAATGCAAACATATTCCAAATGCCCAAACAATTCTGGGCCCTGTTTTACTGACAAACTTTGAAACGTTTTTGCCTAAACTAGAATATCACTGAAAGTGATCATACCCCCCAAAAGTGCAGTTTTTGTGCAATTTGAGAAATTGATTTCATTTGAACTGTGAGCTGATCAATTGGGAAATAGAGCGAACAAAAAATGAACAGACCAAACAACACATTTAACAATCCCCAAGCCCCACCCTGCCATGCCCATATTTTTCAATAAACCAAAAACTCACAACCATGCATTGAAGACAGTCAATCAAGGAACATTCCTGTACGATTTGGTTCGAATTTGCTGTTTAACCCTTTCCCAAACGGCAAAAATTTAGGGTGATCCACTTCAAAAACTGCCACAAATGACAAAATGGATGTTATTAAAGATAGGATTTGTGTAAAATACGGCACAGAAAATATTGAGACAAAAGGAGAAACTGCTGGTTATCAGCAGTTTCTTCTTTTGTTTCAATGTTTTCCCAAGCCTTTTCTATTGGGGACGTCAAAACCAGGTCTTGTTTGGGAAAGGGTTAATTGCTTTTTTCTCATGATTTCGTTAAGTCTGATAAGCCCTGCCTTGCCATTACCACATTTTTTGCAAATCAAAAATTCATGAACAAATTTTGAAATAAGTCCCCCAATGAACATTCCTGCCAATTTTGATAAAAAAAAACCCGAATAAAAAATTCACAAACAAGTTTCGAAAAGAATCACCCAAGGAACATTCCTGCCAAGTTTGGTAAGAATTGGCTCACTGGTTAAGGAGGAGAAAATTTTTGAAGAATTATCTGACGATTTCTCAAAATCGGATAAGCCCCGCCCTGCCACGCCCACAATTTTTGACGAATCAAATATTCATGAACATGCATTGAATACAATCACTCAAGGGACATTAGTGCCAACTTAAGTTCAAAATGGTCAAAGCATTGATTTTGAATGATTTTTCACATGATTTCTCCAAGTCCGATAAGCCCCGCCTTGCCACGCCCACAATTTTTGACGAATCGAAAATTCACGAACATATTTTGAAAAGAGTCACCAAAGGAACAATCCTGCAAAGTTTAGTAAGAATTGGCCCAATGGTTAAGGAGGAGAAGATTTTTGAAGAAGTCATATAAGCCTCGCCCTGCCACGCCCACATTTTTTGACAAATGAAAAAATCATGAACATACATTGAATACAATCACTCTAGGGTCAATCCTACCAAGTATGGTTCAAATTGGCCTGATAATTGATTTTTTTAGATTTTTCGCTTGATTTCTCTAAGTCCGATAAGCCCAGCCCTGCCACGCCCACAATTTTTGACGAATCAAAAATTCACGAACAAATTTTGAAAAGAGTCACCCAAGGAACATTACTGCCAAGTTTGGTAAGAATTGGCTAAGTGGATAAGGAGGAGAAGATTTTTGAAGAATTATCTGACGATTTCCCGAAATCGGATGAGCCCCGCCCTGCCACGCCCTCATTTTTTGACGAATCAAAAATTCATGAACATGCAATGAATACAATCACTAAAGGGACATTTGTGCAAACTTAAGTTCACAAAGGACGAATAATTGATTTTTAAAAAAAATTCACATTATTTCTCTAAGTCTGATAAGCCCCGCCCTGCCACGCCCACAATTTTTGACGAATCAAAAATTGACGAACAAGTTTTGACAAGAGTCACCCAAGGAACATTCCTGCCAAGTTAAGTAAGAATTGGCTCAGTGGTTCAGGAGAAGAAGATTTTTGAAGAATTATTTAACGATTTCTTGAAGTCGGATAAGCCCCGCCCTGCCACGCCCTCATTTTTTGACGAATGAAAAATCATGAACATACATTGAATACAATCACTCAAGGGTCAATCCTGCCAAGTATGGTTCAAATTGGCCTGCTAATTGATTTTTAAAGATTTTTCACATGGTTTCTCTAAGTCCGATAAGCCCCGCCCTGCCACGCCCACAATTTTTGACGAATCAAAAATTCACGAACAAGTTTTGACAAGAGTCACCCAAGGAACATTTCTGCCAAGTTTGGTAAGAATTGACTCAGTGGTTCAGGAGGAGAAGATTTTTGAAGAATTATTTAACGATTTCTTGAAGTCGGATAAGCCCCGCCCTGCCACACCCTCATTTTTTGACGAATGAAAAAATCATGAACACACATTGAATACAATCACTCAAGGGTCAATTCTGCCAAGTATGGTTCAAATTGGCCAGATAATTGATTTTTAAAGATTTTTCACATGATTTCTCTAAGTCCGATAAGCCCCGCCCTGCCACGCCCACAATTTTTGACGAATCAAAAATTCACGAACAAGTTTTGAAAAGGGTCACCCAAGAAACATTTCTGCCAAGTTTGGTAAGAATTGGCCCAGTGGTTGAGGAGGAGAAGATGTTTGAAGAAAAAACCAACAGACAGACCAACAGACCAACAGACCAACGGACCAACAGACAGACAGACAAGCTGACTCCTATATACCCCCCAAATTGAATTTGGGGGGTATAATTACCATCTAAGTTTAATGCAATACTGTCACATGAAGATGAACAACCTTTCTTAGATGGCATTCCCAAGTCTTTAAGACAGTAGCATAAGCCCCGCTCGGCCACTCCCACATTTTTTGAAGAATCAAAAATTCATGAACAAGCATTGAATACAATCATTCAAGGATCATTCCTGCCCAGTTCAGTTCAAATTGGCCTGATAATTGATTTTTAAAGATTTTTCACATGATTTCTAAGTACGAAAAGCCCCGCCCTGCCACGCCCACAATTTTTGACGAATCAAAAATTCACGAACAAATTTTGAAAAGAGTCACCCAAGGAACATTCTTGCCAAGTTTGGTAAGAATTGGCCCAGTGGTTAATGAAGAGAAGATTTTTGAAGAATTATCTAACAATTTCTCGAAGTAGCATAAGCCCCGACCTGCCACGCCCACATTTTTTGACGAATGAAACAATCATGAACATACATTGAATACAATCACTCAAGGATCATTCCTGCCCAGTTTGGTTCAAATTGGCCTGATAATTGATTTTTAAAGATTTTTCACATTATTTCTCTAAGTCCGATAAGCCCCGCCCTGCCACGCCCACAATTTTTGATGAATCAAAAATTCACGAACAAGTTTTGAAAAGGGTCACCTAAAGAACATTCCTGCCAAGTTTGGTAAGAATTGGACCAATGGTTGAGGAGGAGAAGATTTTTGAAGAAAAACCAACAGACAGACAGACCAACAGACCAACAGACAGACCGACAGACAAGCTGACTCCTATATACCCCCCAAATTGAATTTGGGGGGTATAATTATGTAACAAGACATCTAAATGAACAAAAATCCATACGAAACTCAGGGTACAAATCAGTCATATATAATTGAGATGAGACAATTTGGCTTTTTTTTATTATACATGTATTTATAATCCCATTCCCGCATAATGATGCTTTTTGATGCCCAATAAGATAAAAGGCTTTCACAAACATTGTTGGAATGAAGACCAAGAAATGTCATCTGCATCATCTTTGAATTTGGACCAGTCTTAAAGTTTGCTATTTGGGAAAGGATTAAACCATCTTGTGTATGACACGACTGTGAAAACATTGAGGCAGAAGGAGAAAATGCCATAAGAGTGTCCGCATTGTCTTCCTTTGTCTCATCAAATTAAGAATCCAATTTCTAATAGGGATGTCAAAAACCAGGTATTTTTGTGAAAAGGTTTAGAACAAAATGGTTTAGAGACCAGACAGTGCTAAAACATGAAACCAAGAATTATCTCCCTTTAAAGTATTCCATACAGTATTTTTCTCTAGGAATGATAACTCTTGTATTTCAAAATACATGCATATCCAGTCTATTTGAAACAAAGACTGGGACCCATGTCAAAATATCTTAGCCCTGTATCAAATAACATTGTTCAAGACTATTCGTCATGAAAACAAATAAGAGCTATTTTCGACCAATGTTTTTCCAAACATTTTTGGTGGGTGGGCATCAAAAGCTAGCATTTTTTACAGAATGGAAAAAAATCAGCATTTGCCATTAAGCATGTGAGACCAAAATGGGTCTATATCAGACTATGCTGCTTGCATATGTGACCCGTCATGCTAAAAGGGGCCTTATCCAAACTACAAAAATCCAAATTTTGACAATTTTGTCAGACTCAGCACAGGTCAACCAGATCTCGTATGCGAACAATCAAGATATAGTAAGATAGGGAAAAAATATCGGCCCTAGTCTGGCTGCGCGGACTGCGCAGACTGAATAGGTTCTATATTTTTCACACTTCCTATAAGATCCCTTTTAGCGTGAAAGGTCACATATGCACAGTCTGATCAATCATACTTGTTCTAGATACTGTAATTGCTTCTTCATAACATGCAGCAACTATAAGGTTGCAGAATGGATACCTTTTTGCCTTCATTTGACGACAGGCTGATCTTTGGATCCCTAATAATCTGCTATTTGTTTTTTGATAGAGGGCTAAGAAATCATTTATGACCTTAAAGGACCCCAATCGTTTCAAGACACAATCACTAATCAGTATTGCAAGGGGACAAACTTTACTTAAAAACTATCTAAAGCAACAAAAATGCTCTGGCTGTACATTAATTTCTAAAATTTCTTTCATTTTGGAAAGGCCAACATGTATATTGAATGGAAAAACATTACTTAAATGTAATAAACAACTTTCAAAACGCCTGTTTCTAACGACCAATCAAAAACATTGAAGCATTTCTTAAACAAACTCCACTACTTGAAGTAGCCAATCAGCATCAAGGACACAAATTTATGAAAGTAAAATCCAGCGAATCTGTATCACAGCAACAATTATAATATATACAAGATTTTACTTTCATAAATTTTGTTTACATTTTTTTGTAAAATACTTTTAAATCATGATCTTAAACAATCAACTCATGTGAAAACTGATTTAGTCAGTGCAAGCCAGATTACTACCCAACTCTTTGTTCACTCTTTTCCTTTCTAATAATATTAATTAGTTGATTCGATCAAAATTTAAAATTCTTTATGTAAGTGGTGATGTCCTTTTTTGTTTATTCTAATTCTCATAATTAAGTTGCTACATTAAATATCACTTTCTCCTTTTACAAGGTTCAGTAAAAAGTCACTATCAGAATCATTTCCACCCTGCTGATTTCTATTATTATCAGAATTATTTTCCCTAAAGTCTGTTTTGTAATTGTGAAATCCTAAATTTCTCTCAGAAGAATGTGCAGGCAATATATTGCTTGTTTCAATATTGTGAAATCCTGAATTTCTCTTAGAAGAATTTGCAGGCCATCTATAGTCCATTTCAATATTGTGAATTTCCTCATTTCTCTCAGAAGAATGTGCAGGCAATATATTGCTTGTTTCAACATTGTGAAATCCCGTAATTCTCTCAGAAGAATAATCAGGCAATCTATGGCCCATTCTAATATTGTGAAATCCCTTTTTTCTTTCAGAAGAATGTGCAGGCAATTTATAGTCTGTTTCAATATTGTGAAATCCTAAGTTTTGGACAGAAGAATGTGCTGGTAGAGGCTGCTTTAGTGACTCTAGGCTATCTTGTTTCAATATATCATGGTCATGTAGATCTGGCTTATAATTTTCAAATGGAACAGAAGGCTGCTTTGATAGCTCAGAATTAAAGATTAATGGGTGTGAACTGCTAATTTCAGACTTGTCTGAAATGGGCAATTGGCATCCATTCACTTCCAATTCAGTTTGTGATGTTTTGAAGCAGTGGGATAATTTATTTCCAGTGGTTACTGAGATACCATTGCAAGGAGCCTGCTCTACATGTAAGACACTTTCAACATGGCAAGGGTTGCCATCTGATTTTGAGATTTCAGAATCATTAAATATTGACTCCGGGAACTCAGACGAAGACCAAATATTGGTACTATAATCATCACTATTATAAAGAACATCATCCAGATCTCTTTTCCTGCTATCTCTGTCGACAGACATCATTCTGCCAGATTTGTTTCTAAGCATGTGAAGATTACGATGTAAATATTGCTCGGCGACTTTTTCTTCAATGAGAGCCTCTACACTTTGTCTCCGACTCAAATCACCAGCCAGTTTGCTATCAAATACTTCTGTGCTATGGCTCGGCTCTAGATTTTGGAGTATAAAAGACTTCAGCGTCTCGTTCCAATTCCCATCATGTAGCCCTGTTGTATCATCATTGATATCTTGTGATGACTCTTCGTCGTCGGAGGCTCTGTTTGAGATGTCGTGCGTAAAGCTTGACTCTGACACGGCACTGCTGCACAGGCTCGAACCATGAGGGTGCTCAGACATCTCTGACCCATATTCCACGCTCGACATAGTTGACATGGGAATGAAACACGGCTTAGATTGGCCTGCCTGTAGTAAGGAATCTTCTGTATTCTTTATCATACCACATCCTCCTTTTTTATCTATGCTATAATCAACCAGACCTTGTCTTTCATCAATGTAAGACAGCTGGCAATCATTATGAGCATGAATTAGTTTGTCTGTGTTATTGCAAAACTTCGTATCTACAGCTTTACTCAAGCTGTAGATACGAGGTTTTGCAATAACGCTGACAGATTGGTTTTTGCCTTCTGTTGTCATTGTATCTATAGCATTGTTTTCAGCATGCAAGGACAAACCAAAAAGATTGTCAGCATCTGCTTTTATCCCTATAGGTTGTGAAACATTGTCAAAGTCAGCTACATTGAAATCATCGAAAGATGCATTCGTTTTATTTATTTTGTCAACAGATGTACTAGTTTCACATAATTTATCAGTCAGAGAAGCACCAGAGTATGTATTAGGTTTTGTATTCTGTTTATCACAAATATTCACTTGAAAATTAGCACTTGGAGATGACGGTTGACCAATAACGGTGGGTACCGAATTAACACTTTCCAAAACAACACCTTCTTTAGAGGTCCTCAAGTTAGGAGATATTGGAACACATTGAGGGATAATAAGAAAATGCTGATGACCAGCACTTTTGTCTTTTCCTTCAGTGCTTTCATTGCTGTGGAGCTCAAATAACCTGCTTTTAATAACACAAATTCTGTCATTTGATACGCCACTCAATTTGGACAAGTCCAAAATTTTGTCGTTTGGAAAAGGGTTTGCACCCACACTGTTATTGTCTTGCGGAAAAATTCCAGGTTTGTTAACTTGTGGAAAATTTCCACTTTTGTTAACAAGTGGACAATTTCCACTATTTGCTTTATACAATTCTACTCTATCATTCATCACAGGTTTTGTAACAAATTTGTTCGGGTCATTTTCAAGCTTATCATTATTACTATCTTCAACAGTAACATTGTGTTTAACATACAAACTTTTAGCACTAGTAGAAGCATTGTCAACGAAAGCACATTTCTTATTTACAGAGGATATATCACTAATCATAGAAAATAATTCACGTCTTTTAAGTTCATTGGAGACATGGGCAGATCTGTTCTCTATATTTACATTGGACGATAACGGGTGACAATATCTATGTAACGACATATTTTCATTTGAACGAGCATTTTGTAAAATAACATCATCATTATTACACAAATCTTTAGGCAAATTAACCCTTTCCCCAACAAATTCTGGTATTTGTGTTGACTCCACTAAAGAAGGCTTGGGAAAATATTGATGGGAAAGAAGAAAATACTGATTTCCATCAGCATTTTCTTCTTTCCCTTCAATATTTTCTACACTGTCATGCACACAAACTCCAATTTCATCATTAACATCATTTTCACTATCTGCAGCCGCTTGCGTAAAGGAGCTGCCTGAACTTTTGTCGTTTGGGAAAGGGTTAATTGAAACCTCAACATCACTAATTGGCCTAATTGGGCTGCTAATTGGGTAACAAAATTCTTTAACAACAACAACACTAGGTTTGTTATTTTGTACATTGTGACCTGTCATAGCACTTGGTTTATCATTCAGCACAGTTTTAACTGTACATAATGTATTTTTGAATTTGTCATTCTGTACATTTTGACAAGAATCAATAGATTTATTCATCTGCACAGATTGGACAGTAGCACTAGATTTGTTATTCTGCGCAGACTGGTTTACCTTACTAGATTTGTTATTCTGTGCAGACTGGATTACATTACTAAATTTATCATTGTGAACAGACTGGTTTAGCATACTAGATTTATTATTTTGTGCAGACTGGTTTACATTACTTAATTTGTTATTCTGTATAGCTGGAATAACAGTGTTTGGTTTGGCATTATTCTGTGCAAGATGACAAATACCACTTGATTTCTTGTTTTGTTCAGCTACATCTTTTTTAGCATTAGACTTGTTATTCTGTTCACTTTTAGCTTTGTTTTTATTATTCTGTACAATCTGAACAACAGCACTAGATTTGTTTTTCTGTATGGACAGAATATCATAGCTTGTTTTGTCTATATTTTTCACAGATTTACTTTTATCACTCGAATTGTTTTCATTTTGTACAGTCATAACTACATCACTTGTTTTATTTTGTACAATAACTTTATCACTTGATTTCTTATTTTGTACAATATATCCATCACTTGTTTCATTTTGTACAATAATTTTATCACTTGTTCTATTTTGAACAGCAATTTTATCACTTCCGCCTACTATCTTATCACCGTTACCAGGCTTCGCATGTTCAAAGTTTTCATGTGTACATTTTTGTTCACCTATTTTTATAATATCACAATCTACATGAGAAGCTGGTTCCAGTCCTATTGCACCACATGGAAGCTGTTCTGGTTCCCTCTCGCTTTGCTTCATCGAGGGTGTTGTTTTATTTACACTATTTACACATGTATTGACACAATTCTCTGTTTCAAGGGCAGAAGTCTGTATCTGGCTTGTTCCAGACTGCTTCAGGGCTTTATTTACACGCCTTTTCTCCTCTGTTTCAAGTATAGAAGTCTGTGTCTGGTTTGTTCCAGACTTATTCAAGGCTTTATTTACACGCCTTTTCTGTAGCACATTTTTATCAAACTGTTTATATGAAAAGTCACCTTGTGAGGCACTAGTATTCTCATCGTCAGGAAAACTGTAAACATCTTCTAAGAAAGGCTTTTCTGACGTTTCTGTTTTGATTCTTTTCCTTGCCACATTAGCTTCTGAACTTTTCTCAGATTTTCTTTTATAAAGACTTTTAGACTCTTTGACTATAAATGAATGTTCATCGACTTCCGTATAATCTTTCTCGATGGCAGGTGTACACACTTTTGTATGTGAATTGAGACTCTGTCCATGATCTTGGGTGTTCAACTCAGCTGATTTTGAATGTTTCAAAGACGAAATATGACCTATAACATTAACTTGTCCACTTTTGTCATCATAGTTCTTGATATCAACATCTTCATTATCATCAAATGACTCAAAATCTTCAACATCTGAATTTACTTCATTGGACATTCTGCAAGCATTTTCATCATTTGAGTGAAATTCTAATTTAAAATTGTCCATATAATTCAGAGGTTTGAGACCAACCTTAAAATCGCTTTTTGATTCTTGTTTTTCAGCAGAACTTTGAACATCTCTATTTACACTGTCTAATGTCTTAAAATTTTCAGTTGAATTGCCAAATTCTATATCTTTACTGTTCACTTTGCTGCTTTTTACCATGTCAACATAGGGTTTTATTTCTCTACTGTCAATATTTATGTGTTTTGGTTCCTTGTAAGATGTTTTTAGAATTCCACTATCAATAGGTTCTATTTTTTTCATAAAACAGTTTGCCTGAAGACTATCATTCTTGTCATCGAAAACATCTTCCTTATATACAAGCGCTTTCATTTCAGCCTGAAAACTTGCTTCTGTGTTTACACTGGGTTTGGGTTTGAAAACATCATCCTTTGATTCAGGCGTTTTCATTTCAACTTGAAAGCTCCCTTCTTCTTCTTTTACAACAGGTCTAAAAACATCCTCAGTTTCTTTCCCCAAATGATCATCACTGCTTTTCAATACAAACCTCGTAACTGCAGCTTGTTTAAAGCTGCAGTTACAAGGTTTTTGTTGAAAAGCGACTTCATGTTCATCGTCATTAACAGGTCTAAAAATATCAACAGTTTGTGTCCCAAAATGATCGTGTTTGTCACCATCATTGTCATCATCATTAGAAGAGTTGTGCAGATCTAACATTAAAATATCAGAATTATTATCCGAGTCATCATTATCAGAGTCAATTACACCGAAGGATTGGTTTTTGCCCTCTGTTCTCATTGTATCTAAAGAATTGTTTTTGGCATTCAAGGACAAACGAGAAAGATTATCCGAGCCATCCGAGCCATGATTATCAGAGTCAATTACACCGAAGAATTGGTTTTTGCCCTCTGGTATCATCCTATCTAAAGAATTGTTTTCCGCATTCAAGGACAAACCAGGAAGATTATCCGAGCCATCCAAGCCATCATCCGAGCCACCATCATCAGCAGAGTCTTCATCCGAGTCACAGGAATCAATCAAGGAGCTCCAAGAGCCCCCTAGTCATTGCTGCGAATTCTGCGAATGCTGCTGATGCTGCTGATGTTGCTGTTGCTGCAGTGGCATGTTTATCTCTATATGTTTCTTCATGTGTTGACGGAGAAGATATTTCTGAGCGAACGGTTTTTCGCAAAGCTCGCATTTGAAAGGTTTCTCACCTGTATGAACTTTTTGATGTGTTTTTAAACTGCTCCGTTGATTAAACGACTTTCCACAGGTGTCACATTTATATGGCTTCTCACCTGCAATTAAAATTGAAACTAATTAAAATTGAAAATTTTAATTTAAATTGATTTAAAATTGTGTTAGTTTTAGAAATTCATCCGGTATGGACTTATTGATGTGTTTTTAAACTGCTCTGTTGATTAAACGACTTTCCGCAGGTGTCACATTTATATGGCTTCTCACCTGCAATTAAAATTCAACTGAGCCAGGATCTGGAAAAACGTCCCTTTAAGCTTTTGAGCGCAACAACGATCCAGATCAGCTTGTGCATACGCACAGTCTGATCAGGATCAATGTTGTTCTCTGATAGCTTCTTCGTGACCAGTAGTAACTTAAAGTGGGCAGCATGAATACATATTGGACTGCATTTGACAACAGGCTGATCTTCAAACTTAACTTTTAAAAATGCTATAAGGGACGTTTTTCCAGATCCCGGCTCAATTAGAATTAATTAGATGAAATTATTTAATTTTAAACTGCTCCGTTGATTAAACGACTTTCCACAGGTGTCACATTTATATGGCTTCTCACCTGCAATCAAAATTAAAATTAATTGAAAATTAATTAAAATTCTTCAATTAAAAATTGTTAGAGAGTTTCAACCAGTATGGACTTTTTGGTGTGTTTTTAAACTGCTCCGTTGATTAAACGACTTTCCACAGGTGTCACATTTATATGGCTTCTCACCTGCAATTAAAGTTAAAACCAATTAAAATTGAATATATTAGTTAAAATTGTGTTAGTTTTAGAGATTTATCCTATATGTACTTTTTGATGTGTTTTTAAACTGCTCCGTTGATTAAACGACTTTCCACAGGTGTCACATTTATAGGGCTTCTCACCTGCAATTAAAATTAAAACTAATTAAGATTCAATTAAAATTATTCAATTAAAATTGATTAATTAAAAATTGTGTTAGAGATTTATCTTGTATGTACTTTTTGATGTGTTTTTAAACTGCTCCGTTGATTAAACGATTTTCCACAGGTGTCACATTTATAGGGCTTCTCACCTGGAATTAGATAAAAAATTTAATATGATAAATTGATATTAATTAATCAAATATTGTGTTAAAGTTTTAAGCAGTATGTACTTTTTGATGTGTTTTTAAACTGCTCCGCTGATTAAACGATTTGCCACAGGTGTCACATTTGTATGGTTTCTGATCAGTAAATACATTAAAATTTCAATTACAATCATTCAATTAAAATTGTGTCAGAGAGATTCATCCTGTATGTACTTTTTTATATGTTCTTAAACTGCTCCAGTAATTAAAAGATTTGGCACATGTGTAACAATTATATGGTTTCTCACCTGAAATTAACATTAAAATTAATTAATTTGGACTGTTCTGATTTAAAAGGTGTTGCAGACTACAGTTTAAAATGATCATCTCACGGACCTGTGTGTACATATTTATGATGCTTCAGAGAACATTTCTCCTTAAACCCAAAATGAGCAGCATTTTCTTCTTTGTTAATTGGTTGTTAATCAGTGTAAATCATCTTCACCCACCTGTGTGTATATATACTCAGCAAAAGAGCTAACGCATCACTTTGTAAAATGGCATAACTTCTTTATTGTTAAAGATTTAGATTTATAATTTGACATATGCTTATCCCACAAGATTCTGCACTCATCCATAAAACTACTTCTAAGTTGTCATTCTTATGTGACCGCGTCATACGAAAAGGGGACAAAAACAGTTTTTCGGCTCGTGTAACTTGTGATATTTTTCAATCATTTTTGTTTGAAATAATTTTGAAAGCTGGTTTATTGTGAAATTGAAGTCTGAAAAAGTTAATTCCTTTTCTAACGTAACAAGGGCTGTTCGCGGACAACGTAGCTTGCATAGACGCATCTTTTTAAAAGAAAATGTCAACTTTTCAAGGTCAAGGTCACAAGGTCAAATTTTATGGTCTCATGTGAAAGGTCATGATGGGACCTGTCTATGTGTGAAATATCAGGACTGCATCTCATACAGTTCATAAGATATAGACCGATACGTTTTTGTCTACGTAACCGACGTCGACGCCAAGAATGACACCAACGAAACTAGTGATGTAACATTACCTCTGCGGGAATAAATTACACGACAACAAAAGTGTTAAAGCCGTCGGTTTGTTTAAGGGGGGAAACATTTCTACAAAGGGACTCTTTCAGCCAATACAAAAGGTTTGAAAGTTACGCGTGAATTTCCCAATTTTAATCAAATATCAGACTTTATGAATTTAAGAATTAAGGGTGCCCTTATTAAAACGTCACTATTTCAGAACAGGCTGTAGCATTTACTATGAAATTTCATAGGCTTCTTATCAAATGGTGGTAGTCGGCATGTGCAAAATTTGAACGTATTCTGTACATTCGTTAAAAAAATATTAACAAAGATCTGAGTGCCCTTAGCCCAGATTTCCGCGTTCCGCTTTCATTTGCGGAACAAAATCGGAGATTCTGCGGAAGTCCGCAGATTTTACGCAAATTCTCCAAAAAGCAGCTTCCGCATTATGCGGAAGTAGAAAAAATGTGGAGAAAATGCGGAATAATGACACTTTGAAACTGAAAGTTTGCGGAATTCCAGACTTTGATTTTTTTTACATGGAGAAAATGCGGAAAAATGGCACTTCGATTTGTTTTCTGCTGAAAATTGTACTTATAATATTTATGAATGCAGAAAATTCATACTTCAACTTTTGATTCATTTTAAAAAATAAAATATGAACACACATAAAATGAAACTTTGTTCATTAATAACAGTTATTTACAATTCATAAACCAATTATTTTGAATAAGGCCGTAGGAGGAGATGTCGTTTAACCCTGTCCCAAACAAGACCGGGTTTTGACGTCTCTATTAGAAAGGGCTTGGGAATACATTGAGGCAAAAGAAGAAAGTGCTGATAATCAGCATTTTCTCCTTTTGCCTCAATATTTTCCATACCATGATATTCCCATTTCTCGCACCAAGTAACATTGATTTTGTCGTCTGCAGCAGCTTTCAAATTGGACCACTCTAAATTTTCTCTATTTGGGAAAGGGTTAAAGGATATTTCTATTTTTTGCTCTGGCGGCCATCTTGTTCAACGGAGTGGAATGATTTTAGCCATTTTGGTAAAGGTCAATGACGGCGAACATTCGGGACTGTGAAATAATTATGAATTTGGCCAATCATTGGCTTCAGAGATGTTGTTTAAAGGATATTTCTAATTTAAGTTCTGGCCGCCATCTTGTTCAACATAGCAAAACGATTTTTTGCTATTTTGGTAAAGGCCAATGAGGGGAATTTTTTTCCTGTGAAATTATTTTTAATTTGGTCAATAATGGCTTAGGAGGAGATGTCGTTTAAAGATTTTTCTATTTTTAGCTCTGGCGGCCATCTTGTTCGATGGAGCAGAACGATTTTAACTATTTTGGTAGAGGGCAGAGAGGGAAATATTCCTGTGAAGTTTCATGAGAATCTGACCAGGGGTTAATAGGAGGAGATGTTGTTTAACTATAAAGTTGACGACGGACGACCCACGCCAGACAATGAGCTAAAAATTGATAGTGATCACTGTGAAAGACAGGGCACTATGGCACTCACTCTGTTTGAATCCGAGACAATTTTTTTTTAATGTAAGCAAAATGAAAATTGCACTCATCAATTAACCCTTTCCCACTCAATCCCTTGTTTTTACGGGTTTATAGCAGACAGCTTTTGAAAATATTGTGGGAAAAGGAGAAATTCCACAGAATGTGCAATTTCTCCTTGACTCATAGGGTTTTCTACCTCGTCAGAAAACCAGAAGCAATTTGTAACAATCCTTCAATTTGGAAAAGTTCATTTTGCCTGAGTGGGTTAATTCAATCGTATACAGATCCTCAGCTGTCGAAGTACAAACATTGTAGATCTCCATATGAGTATCATTTATTGAAAACTTCCAAATACAACACTTGTTATCCCTCTTTTCTGAGTGAAATCGAAGTTATTTGACAGAACCCAAAAATCAAAGGTTCGAACTAAATTAGGGCCGAAAAGAATGAGTTTATTTTGCGGATCGGGATAATATATACAAAAAAATATAGCTACTAATGCACTGTCGTTTGGTTGACAAAAGGTCGATAGAATGATAACAAATGAACTGTTTGTTCAAAGAATAGAATCTCGTGAATGATATATATCTTTTATTCAAAATTAAAAGACCGGAACTTTGCGTTTGTAAAGAATGCGTTGGCAAAAGTGCCGTATATTAAACTAACTGAAATCTCGCGAGACTTGAAGCGGAAGGCGGGCTGTTCAAATAGTCAACAAATATCGCTATGTTTTGCTGAACTTTTGGAGATAACAGATGTTAGATCTACAGACAAAGGATCGAAAGATGTAAACCATCATCCTAACAAAGAAAGCAAAATAAGTTTTGAGTTTATTTCTGTAAAATCCACTAGAAATAGCGATGCAAAATCAATTAGAGTTACTTCCCTTGTTCGCCAGTCATGAATATTAATGAGGTGACGTCGGCGGCCCAAGATTGGTACTTTACTAGACTGGTACCCATTCGTGTAAATAACTGAATTTACGACTGGGAACAGGTACTGCATTCTGTCCTTTGATTGGTCAATCGATATAATCGATAGGCTGTGGTCATAGCAGAAATTCAGTCAAAAATTTTTTATACTAAGAAAACAAGCCCTGGGCCCTAATTGTAATAATAATAATGATGCAGAAGGTACTTGATATAGAACTTTTTTTCCAAATATATAGAAGCTTTTAGCAGTATTTTTGTGATTTTGCTTTTTTTGAGTTGGTAAAGACCTAAGCTTTCACATCCACCGAATGAGTGCAGGACCGCACTTTATCAGAGACTGATGACGTTTTTGATTGGCTGAAGAGATTGTGCCAACTGAATCTGATATGCCCCAAGGGACGTATTATGTTATCGCCACGGTCGTCCGTCTGTCTGTCTGGAATTTCTTGTGCGGCTTATGCTAACTCCTACAGTTTTACACAGATTCACTTCAAACTTACCACAATGAACCACTATGATGTGTAGTTAAGCGACTGTGGCCTTTAAAATCTGGATATCTTTGATGGTTCTAAAATTATCTCCCCTTTACTTAGAAAAAATGTGTGCGGCTTCAGGCGTATTTATGCCACGCCCAGCATTGTTCTCGTTCAGACTTTCCGGTCTGAGCCTGATTAATAAGTCACAGGGGCACACTTATTCTTGACAAGAGGACCGGTTTCATATCTGATGCCTGAATGTCTACAATATTTCCGCATGGATGCGGAGAATATCTCCGCATGGATGCGGAGAACATCTCCGCATCTGTGCGAAGAACATCTCCGCATCTATGCGGAGAATATCTCCGCATCTCTGCGGAGAAAATCTCCGCATCTCTGCGGAGAAAATCTCCGCATCTATGCGGAGTAAATGCGGACAAAATTTCCGTATTGCATGCGGAATTGTCCGAATACTCCGATTTCCGCAAAAATTCCGCTTCCATTAAAATTCCGCATTTTAAATGCGAACTTCCGCGTCCGAATACTCCGCATTTCTTCCACGTTTAATGCGGAAATATTTTGCGGAGAAAATGCGGAATTCCGCTTTATTTGCGGAAATCTGGGCTAAGGGTGATGCGTTAGCAGTTTTGCCGAGTATATCTATGGTGTTTCAGATTACATTTCTCCTTAAACCCTTTCCCATAGATGTCACATTTGTACGGCTTTTCTGACATGTGATTCTACCTTTTTACCACCTACGATAATGGCTTTGGAAAACATTGTGGAAAATGAAGACATTGCCTGTGACAAGCAATTTCCTCATTTCCCACAATGCTTTCTATGCAAAAAGTTGTGAAATTCCAAAATTTCATCACATTGGAAATGTTGTCTGAAACTTTTTCCAATTTGGACAAGCTTAAAATTTTGTTCTTCAGGAAAGTGTTAAACTTTAATTATTGGTTGTTAATTAGTGTAAATCATCTTCACCCACCTGTGTGAATATATCTATGGTGTTTAAGATTACATTTCTCCTTAAATTTTACAATTTTTGGTCTTTCTGGGTTAAAAAACATTGTGAAATGGGTAAAAAAACATTGTGGAAAATAAAGAAATTGCTTGTAACAAGCAATTCCTTCATTTTCCACAATGTTTTCTATAACCTTTATCTTGTGGGGTGTCAAAAAGCGTCACTGTGTGGGTATGGGTTAACCCTTTCCCAAACGAGACCTGGTTATGACGCCCCTAATAGAAAAGGCTTTGGAAAACATTAAAACAAAAGAAGAAACTGCTGATAACCAGCAGTTTCTCCTTTTGTCTCAATATTTTCTATGCCATATTTTACACAAATTCTATCTTTAATAACTTCCATTTTGTCATTTGTGGCAGTTTTTGAAGAGGATCACCCTAAAATTTTGTTGTTTGGGAAAGGGTTAAATCATAAAATCATCTTCACCCACCTGTGTGTATATATCTATGATGTTTCAGATTACATTTCTCCTTGAACCCCTTTCCGCAGATGTCACATTTGTACGGCTTTTCTGATGTGTAAAACTTCCTTTTTTCCACATACAATAATGGCTTCAGAAAACATTGTGGAAAATGAAGCAATTTCGTCATTTCCCACAATGCTTTCTACTCAAAAAATTGTGAAATTCCAAAATTTCATCACATTGGAAATGTTGTATGAAACTTTTTCAAATTTGGACAAGCTTAAAAAATTTTGTTGTTCAGGAAAGGGTTAAATTTTAATTGGTTGTTAATCAGTGTAAATCATCTTCACCCACCTGTGTGTATATATATCTATGGTGTTTCAGATTTCATTTCTCCTTAAATTTTACAATTTTTGGTCTTTCTGGGTTAAAAAAAAAACATTGTGGGAAATGAAGAAATTGCTTGTCACAAGCAATTTCTTCATTTTCCATAATGTTTTCTATAGTCTTTATCTTGTGGGGCGTCAAAAAGCATCACTGTGTGGGTATGGGTTAACCCTTTCCGAAACAAGACCTGGTTTTGATGTCCCTTATAGGAAAGATTGGGAAAACATTGAGACAAAAGAAGAAACTGCTGGTAACCAGCAGTTTCTCCTTTTGTCTCAATATTTTCTGTGCCATATTTTACACAAATTCTATCTTTAATAACTCCCATTTTGTCATTTCTGGCAGTTTTTGAAGAGGATCACCCTAAAATTCTGTCGTTTGGGAAAGGGTTAAATCATAAAATCATCTTCACCCACCTGTGTGTATATATCTATGGTGTTTCAGATTACATTTCTCCTTAAATTTTACAATTTTTGGTCTTTGTGGGTAAAAAAAAACATTGTGGAAAATGAAGAAATCGCTTGTCACAAGCAATTTCTTCATTTTCCACAATGTTTTATATAGCCTTTATCTTGTGGGGTGTCGAAAGGCGTCAATATGTGGGAATGGGTTAAGATTTTTAATTGGTTGATCTTTACTCACCTTTGTGTATATATCTATGGTGTTTCAGATTACACTTCTCCTTAAAATTTACAATTTTTGGTCTTTCTGGGTAAAAAAAACACCATGTAAAATTTTCCACAATGTTTTCTATAGCCTTTAACTTGTGGGGCGTCAAAAAGCGTCACTGTGTGGGTATGGATTAAATCATAAAATTGAGCCGGGATCTGGGAAAACGTCCCTTATAGCATTTGAGAATAACATGGTTCCAGATCAGCCTGCGTATACACAAAGTCTGACCAGGAACCATGTTGTTCTCCAATAACTCCAATAACAGATGACATTTCTCCTTAAAACCTTTCCTACAGATGTCACATTTGTACGGCTTTTCCGACGTGTGAATCTTCCCTTTTTCCCCCATAAGATAATAGCTTTGGAAAACATTGAGGAAGATGAAGAAATTGCTTGTGACAAGTAATCTCCTCATTTCCCACAATGCTTTCTACGCAAAAAGTTGTGAAATTCCAAAATTTCATCACATTGGAAATATTGTCTGAAACTTTTTCAAATTTTGACAAGCTTAAAATTTGGTTTTTCAGGAAAGGGTTAAACTTAAATTGGTTGTTAATCAGTGTAAATCAAGTCTATAGTGTTTCAGGTTACATTTCTCCTTAAATTCTACAATTTTTGGTCTTTCTGGGTTAAAAAAAAACCATTGTGGAAAATGAAGAAATTGCTTGTAACAAGCAATTCCTTCATTTTCCACAATGTTTTCTATAACCTTTATCTTGTGGGGTGTCAAAAAGCGTGACTGTGTGGGTATGGGTTAACCCTTTCCTAAACGAGACCTGGTTTTGACGTCCCTAATAGGAAAGGTTGGGAAAACATTGAGACAAAAGAAGAAACTGCTGATAACCAGCAGTTTCTCCTTTTGTCTCAATATTTTCTATGCCATATTTTACACAAATCCTATCTTTAATAACATCCATATTGTCATTTTTGGCAGTTTTTGAAGAAGATTGCCCTAAAATTTTGTCGTATGGGAATGGGTTAAATCATAAAATTATATTCCCCTTCCTGTGTTTATATATCTATGGTGCTTCAGATTACATTTCTCCTTAAACCCCTTTCCGCAGATGTCACATTTTTACGGCTTTTCCGACGTGTGAATCTTCCTTTTTTCCCCATAAAATAATGGAAAACATTGTGGAAAATGAAAAAATTGCTTGTAACAAGTAATTTCCTCATTTCCCAAAATGCTTTCTACCCAAAAAGTTGTGAAATTCCAAAATTTCATCACATTGGAAATGTTGTCTAAAACTTTTTCCAATTTGGACAAGCTTAAAATTTTGTTGTTCAGGAAAGGGTTAAACTTTAATTGGTCCTTAATCAGTGTCAATCATCTTCACCCACGTGTGTATATATCTATGGTGTTTCAGATTACATTTCTCCTTAAATTTTACAATTTTTGGTCCTTCTCGGTAAAAAAAAGCATCGTGGGAAATGAAGAAATTGCTTGTCACAAGCAATTTCTTCATTTTCCACAATGTTTTCTATAGCCTTTATCTTGTGGGGTGTCAAAAAGTGTCACTGTGTGGGTATGGGTTAACCCTTTCCCAAACAAGACCTTGTTTTGACGTCCCTAATAGAAAAGGCTTTGGAAAACATTAAAACAAAAGATTGGATTGGATTGTATGGAGTTTTACGTCAACAGCTAAGGTCATATGGAGACAGGACCTCGGTTTAAAGTCACTTCCGAAAGACTGAAGAAGCGGGGGATCGAACTAGCGACCCCTGTGTTTCAAGTCCAGTGCGTTACCACTGCACCACCTCCGCCCCCTTAAAACAATAGAACAAACTGCTGATAACCAGCAGTTTCTCCTTTTGTATCAATATTTTCTATGCCATATTTTACACAAATTCCATCTTTAATAACTTCCATTTTGTCATTTCTGGCAGTTTTTGAAGAAGATCACCCTAAAATTTTGCCGTTTGGGAAAAGGTTTAATCATTAAATTATATTCACCCACCTGTGTGTATATATCTATGATGTTTCAGATTACATTTCTCCTTAAATCCCTTTCCACAGATGTCACATTTGTACGGCTTTTCCGACGTGTGAATCTTCCGATGTCGTCGGAGACGGTCGTTATGGCTGAATTGTTTTCCACAGATCTCGCAGTCGTAAGTTCGATCATCTCCGTCGCCACTGATGCTTGTGTTTGCCCCGAGACTCGATGTCGTTGACGATTGTCGACCGAGAGGGTCTCGAAGGCTCTCAATGCTTGTGGGTCGTCCGCGACTTTTACGTCTTCTGCCAGGTGAACCCCCGTCTGAAAAATACAAGTTAATATGGCTGCTTTTCAACGAAAACCTTGTAACTGCAGCTTATTTTAAGTTGCAGTTACGAAGTTTTCGTTGAAAAGCAACGATATGTAATTTAAACCATATAACTTAAAACCATTACCAAATGGCAGAAATTTTAGAATGGTCCAAATTCAAAGTAGATGCAGACGATAATTTTAAGTGAATGAAATTTCACATTTTTTGGTCTTTCTAGGTAGAAAAAATTGTGGCAAATTCCTTGTGACAAGCAATTTCTTCATTTCCCACAATGTTTTCCATAGGTTGACAATTTTCGACAGAGAGGGTCTCGGAGGCTCTTGATACTTGTGGGTCGTCTATGATAGAACAAAATAGTGTTGGAAAACACAAAGGATAATTTACCTGCAGTTCCATGGGTTCATGCTGCATTGTTTGAACAGATTCCTCATAATTGTACACTTGTTCCATCTGTTTTGAAGCTCAAAAACGTTGTAATAGAACAAAATAGTGTTGGAAAACACAAAGGATAATTTACCTGCAGTGAGTTCCATGGGTTCATGCTGCATTGTTTGAACAGATTCTTCATAGTCATACACTCGTTCCATCTGTTTTTGTAGCTCAGATTCTAAGTTGGCACTCTGTAATTTGGCTAGCAGAGCCGCGGCATCTATATTGTGAGCTGCCAGAGCTCCGGCTGTCAGATCTTGAACCTACAACATAGGAATTGTTTGCTTAACCCATTCCCACAAATTGACACATAAGGGCCATGATTACCCTTTAAATCAATGGAATGTAACCAAAATAGGATCTGCACTTGATAGTGAGTCTACATGTTAAGTTTTAATGAAATTGGTTGAGTTCTTTATGAGAAATAGAACATGCCAATAAGCAAAAGACACACCAGTAGACAATAGGGAACCGTAGCCGGGTATCTTCTCTTTGTTTGCCAATGATAATTACAGAGGGGCACCAAACATTCTGCTGGCCCATTTTCAAAATTCAATTACCATTGTTTTTATCCTTAATCTCTATGGGGAATTTGCTATTTTTATTTTGATGAATACATATAATAAATTGCAAATAAATAGAACTCTTTTCTTCATATAAATTCCCACAGGCAAAACATAGTGAACATGAAATTAGAATTCTGCATAGAGATAAATATAATTGAGCTAGGATCTGGAAGAAGGTCCTTTAAAGCATTTGAGACAGCCATGTTTCAAGGCCACAAACTGCCAAAGCGTAGTCTGACCAGGAATCCAGGATTAATGCTTCTCCTCTTCTGTTGCTACATGTCATGAAGAAACTGTCAGAGATCAACATGGTTCTTGATAGAGACTGCTTGTAAACACAGTCTGATCTGGAACCATGTTGAGCTCACTAGCCTTAACCCTTTTCCAAACAACAAAATATTAAGATCATACAATTTGAAAGCTGGGACAGATGACAAAATGGATGTTAATAAAGAGGCAGTTTGTGTATGATGGAGCACAGAAAATATAGAGACAAAAAGAAGAAAATGCTGATCATCAGCATTTTCTTCTTTTGCCTCAATGTTTTCTCAATTCCTACAGATGACGTCAAAACCAGTTCTTGTTTGGGAAAGGGATAAGGGACCTTTTTCAAGATTCTGGCTCAATGTGTTTCTTTATTCTATGGGTTGGTTGTACACTTTATGGTGCAAAGAAGCCCGGGGTGAAATTCAAGGAGACCAATTATTAGGACCGACTATTCTCCAGAGAGTATTCAAGGGAAGAAGCTGGCTATGGTTCCTCATTGACAAGCTGACTCCTATATTCCCCCGAATAGAATTTTGGGTGGTAAACCTTACTTGCTGTTGTACAGCTTTTATATGTTGGGCTGTTATAAGTGGGCTTTCTTGTATTGCTGTCGGCTAGCTCCTTTTATGGATAAACCTTATCCTACCTAAATTTGTGGGTAACAGCCCATAAACACACATTTAATGCATTAACCCTTTCCCAAACGAGACCTGGTTTTGACGTCTCTGTTAGAAAAGGCTTGGGAAAACATTGAGACAAAAGAAGAAACTGCTGATAACCAGCAGTTTCTCCTTTTGTCTCAATATTTTCTGTGCTATATTGTACACAAATTATCTCCGTTTTAACATCAATTTTGTTGTCTACAACAGCTTTTGAATAGGAACACCCAAAAATATGTCGTTCAAGAAAGGTTTAATTTATCTTACTTGCTGTTGTACAGCATTAAGATGGTGGGCTGTTATTCTTTCTTGTATTGCTCGGTCGGCTAGCTCCTTTTCCTCTGATGGTTCGACTTTCAACTTCATCGCCGCGGCAACAAGGTCAGATGGCTTGATACCAGTCCCTACAGGCAACTGAAAAATACAAAAGTTAAACCATTACCAGACGGCAAAATATCAGACTTGCCCAAATTCAAAGGTGTTGCAGACGACTATTTAGAATGAGTGATATTTTACAATTATTTGGGATTTTGGGTAGAAAACATTGTGGAAAATGAAGAAATTGCTTATCACAATACACTTATATCCTTATAGTATGGCAAAATCGATGTTGATAAGGATAAGATTTGTGTACTAAACAGGACAGGAAATTTTGAGACAAAAGAAGTCATCATTTTATTCTTTTGTCTCATAATTTCTTATTCATTTTATTTCTGATGGGGATGTCTTATTTGGAAAGGAGTTAATCCAACGATCAACATAAAGATAAAGCATTTTCTCAAAATGCAATACACCTTTTCTTAAGAGACCTGGTCACATATGATTACCAGTCCATATAGCCTCCACATCACATCCAAAATTATACTGCACAGATCCTGTGTTTTAGATGAGCTATGGCCGTGATGTGGACATGACAGGGTTCTCCACAGAAGCATTTGAAGCTGTAGCATTATTACAAGTATTCATAAATCTTGAAACGCAATGTCGCCATGCAAATAATTCAGAAAAAACATAAAGGGAAAAGAAGAAATTGCTCAATTTGAGCAATTTCTTCTTTTTCCAAAATGTTTTTATACCAATTTATTACATTTTAATTCAAAAGAATGTATTATTTATCAGTTTTTGACATGAAATATCTCTAAATGTCTTTATTTGGTGACCATTTTGAAGAAATTAAGCTGTAGGGGTAATTTTGAAGCTGTAGGGGCATTATAGTGATTTGCATGAAGCTGCAGTGGGGCCGATACAGCTTATTAGGCTGGGGAGAATACTGCACCGAATGGTGTACTTGACCAGGCCTTAAAGCCAATGGCTTGAACCACCACGGAACAATTAACTCTGACTGGTACTACCACATCATTACCACTCTTGTTCTTGTATTGGGTTTTACGCTGTTTTCAACTTCTATGGTCATATCGCGGCGGCTGGAGCACCTAACCGTGGGTTCCTGGTATTTCTCGCACTAGTACAACCACAATATCCAAACCGAGCCTCCAGCTGCTCTCTCACATAGATGGTTCACACCCATTGGTGAGAGACAAATGACTTTTGTCAAATGTCAGAATGGATAATGGCCAAGCCGGGGATCGAACTAGAGACCCCTGGATTGACAGACTCCGACGTAACCGACTGAGCTATCCGGGCTCGGCTCCACATCATTACCAAACCTCCAGCTGCACACCTCATAATTTACCAATACTGGGTGACAAAATGACATACATGTATTGGAAAGGATATTTGATTGAATGGGTTTTTAAGACTCTTTCAACTGCTATGGTCATAACCACAGTGGCTTGAGCACCTAACCATGGATTCCAGTCATTTCCTACACCAGTACTACCACAACATCTTTACTGAGCCCCCAGCTGTTGGTCCACATAGGTTTACAATTATCCAACAACTGATGGGAGACATTTGTCAGAAAAGATGTTTGAAAGGGCCGGAACTTTCAAATTGAAAAAGTCTCTCCTTTACTGTTCAGGGCATTTAACCCTTTCTCGAATACAACCTGGTTTTGACATCCCTAAATGAGATGAAAGAATGAAATGCCGATAATCAGAATTTTCTCCTTTTGTCTCAATATATTTAACTTTTTTTCTACACAATTCTAGTCATTATGAACATCCATTTTGTTGCCAGCAGTACCTTCTGAATTGGACAACAAAAAAAATTGTCGTTTGGGAAAAAGTTATTTAATAATACCTGTAGGCCAGTGGCAGTCACTCCTTCAGGTTTTAACGTCGGCGCTTTCCCGAGAGCGGCGAAATGTTGTATACTGGGTAACGTTCCGACACCACCAATGGCAGATTTAGTCTGATAAAGCGAGGAATACTGTTGGCTATGACTGTGTGCTGCGGGTATACTGAAATGGAACAGGCTAAGTTTCAAGTCTAAATTAACCCTAGGCTAAGGGTAACCCTATTTTACTCTTTCCCAAAAGACACAATTTAAGAGTGTTCCACTTCAAAAACTGCCACAAGTGACAAAATGGTACTTACTAAAGATAGAATTTGTGTAAAATATGGCATAGAAAATATTGAGACAAAAGGAGAAAATGCTTGTTATCAGCTTTTTCTTCTTTTGTCTCAATGTTTTCTCTAGCCATTTTCAAAGGGGAAGTCAAAAGTAATGTCAATGTTGTATACTGGGTAACGTTCCGACAGCACCGACGGAAGATTTAGTCTGGTAGAGCGAGGAATACTGTTGACTATGACTGTGTGCTGCAGGTATACTGCAAAAGAAAAAACAAACTTATGATTATGCAAATGGAAATAGTTTGAGTTTGAGTTTATTGGGGTTTTACGCCTTTTTCAACTACCAAGGTCATATCGCAGCGGCTGGAGCACCTACCCATGGATTCCTCTTGTTTCTCAAACCAGTACTACCACAACACCCTTAACGAGCCTCCAGCTGCTCACCCACTTAGGTTAACGATTTCAAACCCATTGGTGGGTGACAATTTTGTCAGAAAGGGTATTAGCCGCGGCCGGGTATGCAAATGGAAATAGGATAAGGGTGAAGGCTTTATATATTTATAATAGTGTCACTCTATTAACCCATTACAAAATAACAAAAGATTAGGGATATTCAATTTGAAAGTAGCTGCAGACAACAAAAGTGATGTTTATGTACAAATATGATACATAAAATATTGAGGCAAAAGGAGAAAATGCTGGTTATCAGCATTTTCTTCTTTTGTCTCAATATTTTCCCGAGAGCAGCGAAATGTTGTATACTGGGTAATGTTCCGATAGCACCAACGGCAGATTTAGTCAAATCATTATCAACCTTGTTCTTCTTTTCCTGCTATGTTTTGTCCACAAATATGTAGTGGAATCATCAAAAGGTGTCATTTTCAAAACGGCAAAATTTTAAACAGGTCCAAATTCAAACATGTTGCAGACGATGATTTCAAATGACCGGAATATTACATTTTTTGGTCTTTTGGGGTGACACATTGTGGGAAATGAAGAAATTGCTTGTCACAAGCAATTTCTTCATTATCCACCATGTTTTCCCAAGCATTTTTCTTGAGACGGCACCGACAACAGATTTAGTCTGGTAGAGCGAGGAATACAGTTGACTATGACTGTGTGCTGCGGGTATACTGAAATGGAACATGATCGTGTTTGTGAAACATTAATTGTTGTTTTTCATCAAAAGCCTCGTACCTATCCCTTTGACCCTTTCCCAAACAAGACCTTGTTTTGACGTCCCCATGAAAATAGGCTTGGAAAAAAGTTGAGACAAAAGAAGAAAATGCTGATAATCAGCATTTTCTCCTTTTGCCTCAATATTTTCCATGCTATATTCTTCACAAATCCAGCCTTTCTTGACATCTATTTTGTGGTCTGCTGCAGTTTTTGAATAAAACCCTTAAATTTTGTTGTGTTGGAAAAGGTTAAACAAGCTAAAGGTAGGAGGATTTTGTTGAAAAATTTAGTGAAATGCCTCAAAGAAGGCTTTATTTTTTTTCCCAAAATCATGACCTTGGTATTAGAAATTGATCTACATGAATGACCTTGAACTTGGAAGATGATAATGACGACAATTTCAAGCGACTGAAGTTTTACATTTTTTGGTTTTTGGGGTAGAAAACATTGTCAGGGTTTCCACTAGTCAGAGAAAATAAATTCCCTGACAATTCTCTGACATTTCCCTGACAAAATTGGAAAATTTCCTGACATTTTTCATCGCGGTAATTTCACGGTAAATTGCGATGTCTTGAGACAATTTTCAAAGGCGATGTTGAAATAATTTATTATATGGCACTGCATCTTTTTTTTTTCAAAATTCCCTGACAATTCCCTGACATTTGCCAATATTTTCAAATTTCCCTGACAGTTCACAAAATTCCCTGACAATTCCCTGACCTTGAAAAAATTTAAATTTCCCTGACTTTTCCCTGACGCGTGGCAACCCTGATTGTGGAGAATGAACAAATTGCTTGTCACTTATTAAATGGGATTTAACTCTTTCCCAAACAGCAGAATTTTATGGTGATCCACTTTAAAAACTGCCACAAATGACAAAATAGAGAAACTGCTGGTTATCAGCAGTTTCTTCTTTTGTTTCAATGTTTTCACAAGCCTTCTCTATTATGGACGTCAAAACCAGGTCTTGTTTGGGAAATGGTTAAATTCCTTTATACAAATGGAAAGACCGAGGGTTGTTGTCCAAATGGAAAGACTGCCACTAACCTAATAGGAGGGAAATTATCTAACAAATGCATGTATGTGTGGCACGACAGAGACATAATTTGTCCGTGCTGCCGTCTAGAAGCTACTTTCTCCTTTCCTGAACTACTCAAATATAAAGAAAATTTTAAAATCATTGACAGAAAACAATAAAATCACTAACCTAATAGGAGGGTTGTTGTCCAATAAATGCGCGTACGCATGTCGTGACGGAGACATAATTTGCCCGGTGCTGCCATCTGACGGTGACATCGTGTTGCTGTCGTCGGTGTCCGTGATGTCCTCAAGTTCCGACTTTTGGCCGTCTTTTCTTTCCGTTTCCGCTTCAGAGAACGCTTTTGGGTCTGCCTCTATGGCTGCATTTGCTAAGGCCTGAAGATGGAAACAAGATGTGTATAATCAATGAATGAATTAATTAATTGATTGATTGTTTGATTGATTGAACAATTGGAATTTAACCTTTTGACTACCAAGGGAAATGGTCCCTTATATACCAGAGGCAATTACACTGGTAATAATTTACCCTTGCATCGTTTTGGCAGACAGCAAAGAAAGTGTCATAATGTGGTAATGCATTAACCCATTACCATGCAATGATACATTTTGACACCCCTCAAGAGAAAGGCTTGGGAAAACTGTCCCAAATTGTGCTGTTAGGAAAAGTGTTAAGATATAGCATACCTGTAGTCCATAATTTGCTGGTATTGAATGGAGGGAAGCTGTTGATGGGAGAGTTGCCGAACCTTGTGGCGTACTTGCAGTTGTAGTGGTCTTCTTCGTCGACAAGTTTAACAATACAGAGTCGATGCTCGGTAACTGTGCTCGACTATTGTGGTTGATCGAAGACGGGTTAGAGGCTGCATGACTGGCAGTTGCTGTGGTTACCGTACTTGTTTGTCCCGGTTCTGACTTGGAAAATAGTGTGCGATCCTGCGAAGATAAAGGCGTTTTCAAAACATTAAAGGAAATGATAACAACAACCGGATCTTGCAATCTGCAACAGATCTTTCCTTTTACTAGTGTCCTTCTAGTATCTTTTTTTATTCATGAACCTCGACCTTGAACCTAAATGGAGGTCCAAGAGGTTGGTGCTGAAAATATCTATTGTTGAAATGTACATACCAAACTTTCAACAACCTTTTCTAATAATTGTGGAGTAAATTCCAACGTTTATGATTAAACTTTCCTGTTAAATTGCATTTAAGGGTTGATAAGAGTCAGAGTATGACCTTGAGTAAGGTTATATTGCATCCAGCAGATAGATAACCATTAAAAGAATGTTGCATACCAAATTTGAGCTTTGTTTGGGTATTTTTTTTGGCAGAATTTCAATGTTTACTTTTTACTTTAAGCTTTTATTCTAAGCTTTCATTTTAAGTTGCATATTAAGGGTTGATAAAGGTCAAAGCAAGACCTTGAGGAAGGTCATATTGCATGGAACATATAGATAATCATATCTATGAAAAGGTTACATATCGAATTTGAGCATTGTTTGTCTAAAACTTAAAGTTTCCAACAGACAAGCAGAAGTACAGACTGAGCAATCAACAGATAAAAAAGTTATTGAAGATGAACCAAAATTTTGGTTTATCTTCAATAACTTTTTTATCATTGATTTTCCAAAAGTCCAACACATATAGCATAGTCCTGTCATTTTTCCACCTTCTCTGCTTCAAACCAAATTGAAATTGGTTAAGTATTAACAGAAATATTGAAAATTATCTGAAATTCTGAGTCGCGTGATTACACACCGTGATTTTCAAACATAGCCGACAATATATTACCTGCATGTAATTATATCCGTACTGTGAGAGATAGTACTGTTGTGTCAGCGCACTCGAGTAGTTCAACATTCTGCGGTACACGTCACGCGCCTCGATGGCCCCCGGCTCCGAGTCGCTGTCGATCTTCCCTCCAGGTTGGCTCGTCGGTAACGTAGAAAGAGACAAAGGACTCTGTGAGACTGCAACTGCAATAGAGTAAATCATTGGTGTAAATACAAACCTTGTACCGATACATCAAATTTTACAATTTTCAAAATAAAACATTGTTTGTCCAGTGTAGACAATTCTTGCAGGTTTTCAGATATTTCTACTAAGGCCCGCAGGAACAGGGGTGTGTGTGTGTGTGTGTGTGTGGGGGGGGGGGGGGGGGGGGGGGGGGGGGGGGCGGGGGCGGGGGGGGGTAGGTGTTAGAGGTGGACTTAGCAACCCCCCCCCCCCCAAAGTTGACCAAATATGCCAAATTTTCTTAATTTCATACTGAAAATTTATGGAAATTCCAATTACATGGTTCATACAAAAGTTTTATGAACAAGAGTGCCATGGTCACAATATAAGCCGCCACTTATAAAACTTGAGACAAAAAAAATGACATTGACAAGGATTTATAAATATTCACACAAAAACTTGTAAAAAGTTGTGTTCACAAAAAGGTTTTTATAAATATCCAGTCAAAAACCTGGAAGGAATTGCGTTCACGAGGCTGAAATATCATTAAGCCCCAGAGACTAAGATTGAAGGGGGCATAACTCAGGCAAAAATCAATGAACCATAAAATCCTTACTTCATGCACATCTACCAATTAAGGCAATAACATCCACCAAGTTTCATAAGGATCCAGTCTAAATCTTAAAAGAAGTTGTGTTGACAAGGCTGCAATTTCAATCAGCCCCAGAGACTAAGTTTTAAAGGGGCATAACTCTGGAAAAAATCAATGCACCATAAAATCCTTCCTACATGCACATCTACTAATTGTCGTGATAACATTGACCAAGTGTCATCAATATCTAGCCATAAACTTAGGAGAAGTTGCATTGACAAGGCTGCAATTTCAACTAGAACTGTCGCAAAGCGGACAAATACCCCCCACTAGCGCCTTGTCACTGAAAAAATGCTGTAGGTCAACCAGTTCTTGACTTAGAGCACGGAAACGGATTTTAAACAAAGTCCGATTGTGACCTTGACCTTTGACCTTGGTGACCCCAAAACAATAGGGCACCTCCTTGGGTCATGGGCAACAACTGTGTAAAGTTTCATGATCCTAGGTCAACCGGTTCTTGAGTTAGAGCACGGAAACAGATTTTAAACAAAGTGCAATTGTGACCTTGACCTTTGACCTTGGTGACCCCAAAACAATAGGGCATCTCCTTGGGTCATGGGCAACAACTGTGTAAAGTTTCATGATCCTAGGTCAACCTGTTCTTGAGTTAGTGCACGGAAACGGATTTTAAACAAAGTCCGATTGTGACCTTGACCTTTGACCTTGGTGACCCCAAAACAATAGGGCACCTCCTTGGGTCATGGGCAACAACTGTGTAAAGTTTCATGGTCCTAGGTCAACCTGTTCTTGAGTTAGAACACGGAAACGGATTTTAAACAAAGTTCAATTGTGACCTTCACCTTTGACCTTGGTGACCCAAAAACAATAGGGCACCTCCTTGGGTCAAGGGCAACAACTGTGTAAAGTTTCATGATCCTAGGTCAACCTGTTCTTGAGTTAGAGCACGGAAACGGATTTTAAACAAAGTCCGATTGTGACCTTGACCTTTGACCTTGGTGACCCCAAAACGATAGGGCACCTCCTTGGGTCATGGGCAACAACTATGTAAAGTTTCATGGTCCTAGGTCAACCTGTTCTTGAGTTAGAACACGGAAACAGATTTTAAACAAAGTCCAATTGTGACCTTGACCTTTGACCTTGGTGACCCAAAAACAATAGGGCACCTCCTTGGGTCAAGGGCAACAACTGTATAAAGTTTCATGATCCTAGGTCAAACCGTTCTTTAGTTAGAGCACGGAAACGAAAAAATCTATGGATGGACGGATGGACGGACAGACAGACATGGTGAAACCAATATACCCCCCTCTACTTCGTAGGTGGGGGTATAATAAGCCCCAGAGACTAAGTTTTAAGGGGGCATAACTCTGGCAAAAATCAATGAACCATAAAATCCTTCCTTCATGCACATCTACCAATTGAGGTGATAACATTGACCAAGTTTCATTAAGATCTAGCCATAAACTTAGGAGGAGTTGCGTTGACAAGGCTGCAATTTCAATAAGCCCCAGAGACTAAGTTTTTAAGGGGCATAACTCAGGCAAAAATCAATGAACCATAAAATCCTTCCTTCATGCACACCTACCAATTGAGGTGATAACATTGATCAAGTTTCATTAAGATCTAGCCGGGAATTTAGGAGGAGTTGCATTGACAAGGCTGCAATTTCAATAACCCCAGAGACTAAGTTTTTAAGGGGCATAACTCAGGCAAAAATCAACGAACCATAAAATCCTTCCTTCATGCACATCTACCAATTGAGGTGATAACATTGACCAAGTTTCAAGAAAATCCAGCCAGAAACATAGGAGGAGTTGCGTTGACAAGAAAAGTGGACGTACGTACGGACGGACGGATGGACGGACGGACAGACGGAGAAGATGACGCCAATATATGTCCGCTTCCGGCGGCGTATAATAAAAAATTCAAGGGCTTTTTAAGGGTTTTTCAAGGACTCAAACTCAAAAATTAAGGGCTACCACTCCATAATCTCAGATTTCAGGTATGTTGTCGGATTGCATACATGTCAGGTAAAAAATGTAGGTCTGGTACATGAACCATTTGTTACAAGATGGAATGGTAAAGAAAGACCATAAAAATAAAAGTTTCATAATTTATCTCATCCATTTCTAAGAACAAAGATATCCAACAGCACAATACCAAACAATTCTTGTCAAAAGCCCCTTCAAAAGAAGAGTAGATATTGAGTTGGATATGAAATTCAAGGGTTTTTAACCCTTTCCCAAACGACAAAATGTTAGGGTTCTCTTATTTGAAAGCTGCTGCTGAAGACAATACCGATATTGGTAAAGGTAGAATTTATGTACGAAATAGCAAGGAAAAATATTGAGGCAAAAGGACAAACTGCTGGTTATCAGCAGTTTCTTCTTTTGCCTCAATGTTTTCTCGCGCCTTTTCTAATAGGGACGTCAAAACCAGGTCTTGTTTGGGTAAGGGTTAAAGGACTTTATCCTGTTTTTAAGGGTTTTATAAGGCCCATGTCCATTTACAAGGGTTTTATAAGGCTAAGATCAAATTCAAAGGTTTTTCAAGACCTGTGCGAACCATGAATTAAGCCCCCCCCCCCATATGAAATTGCTTCCTATGAACCTTTTACTTATCATGTCACATTATATGTGACAATATGTCCGAATTTCAAGTAAAATCTTTCAGTTTATTTAATTCTTTTCTTCCCCTTTAAAATCTTCCAAAAAATGAGATACAAGGTTTTGCATTAATACCGACGAAATATAATTTCATTTTTGTGTTTTGTGACTGCAACTGTAACAAGAGGGCCAAGATGGCCCTGGATCGCTCACCTGATAGAAGTTTGAAACTTGCTCCATGCAGAACAAGACCCACCTTTTACATGACCTAGGTATCTCAAAGACAAGAACACGAAATTTAAAATGCGAGATTATGATCCAGCTGAAAACAGCATTCTTAATCTTTAATAATCAATATTTGTGGCTGTTAAAGTGAAAACCAAGTCGATAAAAAACATCTATTTTGTCATAATCCAGGGCACATAACTCTGTTCTGAAAAAGATATTCTCATCAACCTTATGTCCAAATTGTTTTTTGATTGGTCAATATTTATTAATTACTGTTTGACTGAAATTAACAACAAAATCGGTAATTTTGTCACCATCAAGGGCACAAAACTCTGTTTTTTCTAGTCTGATCAATATGAAAAATGAAAACATATAAGATCTCATGGTCACCTAAATTGTGACCAAGTTGTGTCTTGATTGGTCAATATTTGTGTTTTTTTCAGAGTGAAAATAAAGTGGAAAAAAACAATTTTGTGAAATTCAAGGGCCAATAACTCTAGGTTTTTTGGTCCGATCAAGCTGAAAATTTAACTCATTCAGCATCTTATGGTTACCATCATTGTAGCCAAGTTTTGTCTTTATCGGTCAATAAATGTAGATGCTAAAGTGTAAACAAAGTCGAAAATGGCAAATTTGTCAAATTCAAGGGCACATAACTCAAAATTCCCTACTTCAATGACACTGAAAATCGAACTCATTCATTATTGTATGGTTACCAACATTCTAGCCAAGTTTTGTCTTGATTGGTCAATATTTGTAGATGCTAGAGTGGTAACAAAGTTGAAACTAAGCTATTTTTGATATTCAAGGGCGCATAACTCCGGACTTCCTGATCTGATCTGATCCAAAATCAAACTCGTCCAAGAGCTTATTGTCATACATGTTTTGACCAAGTTTGTTCAAGATTGGTCAATATTTGTAGATGCTAGAGTGGTAACAAAGTAAACAAGAGGCCCAGGAGGGCCTGAATCGCTCCACTGGTTAAAGTGGAAGAATTATCCCACGATTTCTTGTAAGCCTTACACAGGGGCAGCCAAATCTTGATATTTGTGAATAAATTTTGAAAAGAGACTCAAAGAACATTCTTGCAAAGTCTGGTTACAATTGGCCTTATGGTTGATTTTTAAAGAATTTTCTTATGATTTCTGTAAGTCTGATAAGCCCCTTTCTCCCTGCCACAGCCACATTTTTTTGACAAATATAAAAATTTGTGAACAAATTTTAAAAAGAACGACTAAAGGCTCATTCCTGCAAAGTTTGGTTCAATTGGGCACACTGGTTGATTTTTTAAGAATTTTCTTATGATTTCTTTAAGTCTGATAAGCCCCTTCCTCCCTGCCATGGCCACATTTTTTGACAAATGTAAACAAGCTGAAAATTACACCAAGGCAAGATCTTATAGTCACCAACATTTTGTGAAAGTTTTGTTTAGATTTGTCAATATTTGTAGTTGCTAGAGTGAAATCAAAGTCAAAATAGAGTTGAAAATGGCAATTTTGTCAAATTCAAGGGCACATAACTCATGATATATAATTCCGATCAAGCTAAAAATTATACCCAGGCAGGATATTATGCTTATATATATTCTGTCCAAGTTTTGTCTTGATTAGTTGATATTTGTAGATTTTAGAGTAAAAATAAAGTCAAAACCAGCTATTTTTGACATTCAAGGGCAGATAACTCAGGTTATTCTGGTTCGATCAAAATTCTTTGAAGGAATCTGAGAAAGGGTCACCCAAGGATCATTCCTGTGAAGTTTGGTTGAAATACATCCAGTAGTTTCTGAGGAGAAGATTTTTAAAGAAAAAGTTAACGGACGGACGGACGGACGCACGGACGGACGGACGCACGCACGCACGACGGACACAACGCCATGACAATAGCTCGCTGGCCTTCGGCCAGTGGAGCTAAAAACTAGCGATTTTTGATATTCAAGGGCGCATAACTCCGGACTTCCTGATCTGATCTGATCCAAAATCAAACTCGTCCAAGAGCTTATTGTCATACATGTTTTGACCAAGTTTGGTCAAGATTGGTCAATATTTGTAGATGCTAGAGTGGTAACAAGGTCAAAAACTAGCGATTTTTGATATTCAAGGGCGCATAACTACGGACTTCCTGATCCGATCTGACCCAAAGTCGAACTCATCCAAGAACTTATCGTCATACATGTTTTGACAAAGTTTGGTTAAGATTGGTCAATATTTGTAGATGCTAGAGTGGTAACAAAGTCAAAACTAGTCATTTTTGACGTTCAAGGGCACATAACTCTGGACTTCCTGGTCCGATCTGACTCAAAATTGAACTCATCCGAGAACTTATGGTCATACATGTTTTGACCAAGTTTGATTAAGATTGGTCAATATTTGTGGGTGCTAGAGTGGTAACAACAAATTGTGGACAGACAGACGGACGGACAGACGGACGGACAGACGGACAGACGGACAGACGCCGACGGACAAAAAGCGACCACAATAGCTCACCTTGAGCACTTCGTGCTCAGGTGAGCTAATAAAGCAAATTAAATATCAACCCTTTTCCAACCAAAACAATTTTGGGCTGTTCCAAACTCAAAGTTGTTGCAGACAACAGTTTCAAGTGAATAAAATTTTACATTTGTTTAACATTTTGTTACATCTTTCTGGGTAAAAAACATTGCAGGATTTTTTTATTTCCACGATGTTTTCCAAACCCTTTTTTGTAGGATGTCAAGGGGTGTCGCTGTTTGGAGAATGGGTTAACCCTTTCCCAAACAAGACCTGGTTTTGACGTCCCTAATAGAAAATGCTTGGGAAAACATTGAGGCAAAAAAAAGTGCTGGTGACCAGCACTTTCTCCTTTTGTCTCAATATTTTCTGGGCTATAACATGCATATTTTCTCCTTTTGGTATAATTTATTTTGTCGTCTGCAACCCCTTTGAATTTGGACCACCCTAAAATTTTGTCGTTTGGACTATGGGTTAAATAACAATTCTAACAAAGTCTTAGACATACCAATATAATTATATAAAACATGTCCAAGCACAAATAGTCAAGATCCCGGAAAAGAGTGAAGTTCAAGGAAGCCCAGCATTAACCCTTTCCCAAATGACAAATTTTATGATGGTCCAAATTGGAAAATCCTGCAAACAACAATTTCAAGTGAATGGAATTTTTAAATTTTAGGTCTTTTTGGATGGAAAACATTGTGGGAAATTGGAAAACATTGTGGGAAATGAAGAAATTGCTTGTCACAAGCAATTTCTTCATTTTCCACAATGTTTTCCAAGCCATTATCTTGTAGGGCGTCCAAAGGCATCACTGTGTGGTAATGGATTTTAAAGGATGCATTACCATGGAAACCATAGATTTTGATCAGGATGTTTGGGGATTGTCTCTGAAGCAAATATATCTGATCTATATCCTTCCTTAAGAAATATTGTCTTTTCAATAAAAACCTTGTAACTGCAGCTTTAAACAAGCTGCAGTTACAAGTTTTTTGTTGAAAAGTATTGTATTGTCTTTCCTCATAAAGGCAGGTCTATAGTTTGGTGGCATCAGAAAATTGGCGTTCAAAAAGAGCAACAGTTGCTGATTTTCGACGAAAACCTCGTAACTGCAGCTTAAAACAAGCTGCAGTTAAAAGGATTTTGTTGAAAAGCATTGTATTGTCTTTCCTCATACTGGCATGTCTATAGTTTGGTTAGACTGGTACCCATTCGTGTAAACTGAATTAACGACTGGGAACAGCTACTGCAACCTATCCTATGATTAGTCAATAGATACGACCAATGAAACAGTCCGAGGCATTCGGCCAATCAGAGCTCACATGACAAAAGCATTTTGGCACGCTTTTACCAACGGACGCTACTCTAAGTCACTTACAGGAGCTCGTTTACAGAGTTGCTTCACCTGACCTAGACTGGTACTCATTCATGTTTAAATTAATCCACATAGTAGATTAAAGTAGAGAATCAGTCCACGGTTACGTTTATGACCATGAGATTAGCTATTACTGTACCTAAATCCGTAGTAGATTTCAGGGGCGGTAACCAGACTATAGTTTGGTGGCATCAGAAAATTAGTCTTCAATACAGATAAAGGCCTTATCACACACACTTTCACTTTCCTAGTAGTTGCAATAATGTAACGGAAACCATTTTAAATTTTGATCTGGGCATAACAAACCAATAACCATCATCAAGTTTGTGGCTACGATACCGCAGCTAAGCGTTTTTAAGACCGAGATTCTGACCGAGATGTTCCGAATGCTCCATAGTTCATGCAAATGACGTCATGATGAGCATTCGAAACAACTCAGTCAATACTCTCTTATATTGTTTCTAGTTTACCGAGGGGTTCCGCATAAAATATATGGTAATGGTGCCTCCCATTAAGTCATTTAAGTGTCTTAAAAATCTTGCTCTAAAGAACGCTTTATCCTAAAACATTTTAAGAAATCTCAAGATATCTCAAGAAATCTCGCTCTAAAGAACGCGCCTAAGGTCATTGCTTTAAATACACTGGTGGTGAACTAAAACAATTTTCGCTACAACAAGGTATAGATATTTTGCACTTAAATGTGAGTTTATAGATCTTTTATGTTATGACAATGTACTTGTTCTAAAAACAGAGCGGGTTTACCATTTTGTATTGACAACCTGTCTGTGTTGTTATAAAATCTCGTAACTACGGCTTCAATAAATACCGGTACATTGATCGCAAAAAACGTCCCTCGCTTTGGCCGAGTTCACCACCAGTGAAATAGCATGTCTACAGTTTGGGCAGAATTTATTCCCTTCTATATCATTTAGAATGTCAATAGCTTTTCATGGCCATGTTTCAAATAATATTGGGGAAACATGGAAAAATAGAAAAAGACTTTAGATAAGTTAAAAATATTGTCATCATTTAAAAGAGAAAATGAAAATGGGTGATTTCAAAAATAAAGAGGATTTTTTTTCAAAGTGAGCTACAGAAAATTTTTTAAAAGCTTTTGGTGAACTTTTTGTCCTTAAATAAGTGTTGCCTTAGTGTTAAGATATCTACAAAATTTCATGAAGATATCTTGATAAATATAAATTTTATGACAAAAAATGATGCTAAAATTGTCCCTAGTGGAACGATTTTTGTGTGACATTTTCTTATAACATCATTATTAGGACTGTTATTACATAAAGTGTAGGTATTTGGTGATGGAATATTAGTATTTAAACGAAACTTTGACTTATAATCTTTATCTTCTTAAAGGTTTCAGATGCATATTACCTTATTTAGACTATACATTCTGGGTTTATAACAAACAACATGCTGACGAAAATTTAGTCAAAATTTACTTGATTCTCAATTTATTTTGGTCTCATTTGATTTCTGTAGAATTGCAACATGTTAATTAAGTTATTTTGATGATTTTAATATCATAAGATTAAAATAAGCATAAAACTATTGTTGCATGTCTTTACACTTTGATCTGCTAGAGCTATATCTGTAGGTACCCCAAATTGTCCCCAGTGAAACATTTTGTGTTTGGGTGCTTATAATTTTTCCCCATCTTTTTCAAATGTGCAGTCTCATATATTTTCCAAGAGAGTTTGTGCCAAAAAGATCACCAGCAATAGAATAAATGAGAGGAGGATGGGCATTTGGTATCTGTCATCCAAAAACAAATGTCCCCAGTGAAACGCAATTTTGCTGCATGGTCTAAATGTTAAAATATCTTAAGTTTAGGATGTTGTCAGGTTACTTCTGATTACTTGTTGTAAAAGATAGGTTATTTTCTAATATTTCACAAGATATTTTTCTTGATATCCCTATCTTGTAGGTAAAATATCAAAGACATCATTTTCTAAATTTCTGACAGCAAAATTGTACTTATATATTGATATTAAATCTAAAAAGTAATTGCCATGTTTGAAATTATAGAAAAAATGAACTATGAACAAGAACAAACTAGTTTTATTTATCCTGAACCTAACAATTTTATGTCCCCAGTGAAACGGTTTCAGCTGCATTTGTATCTGGTGACTTTTTTTTCAGAATCTCTTTCTATTTCAATTTGTATACACCTTTAATTGAGTCTTTGGACAATATTCTTTACATTCAAACTAAACAAGAATCAAATTGAATTCTTCTACCATTTATTTCGGTATCTTAACTTTTAAAATGTTGGTGTAGCTTAGAAATATGTGCCAGTTGGTTGTTTCAGACCATGGAAATATACCAGAATTTATTAATCTACAAGGCCTTGTCAATGATACATACAAAATTTATGTACATTTTATCAGCTTCTAAAAAGAAGAAGGCTTAAGACAATTTTGTTCATATTTTTGTCCCCAGTGAAACGGACTTTCCAGTTTCTTTGATGCCATGTAAACTACTTATGGCTACTTGTAGAAAAACAGCTTTTGGCTTATGTATAGCTATATATTCATTGTCACATCAGATAGAACTACAGCTATTTTCCTAACATATTGCATCTTTTACAGAAACTTTTATTAGTGATAAATGAAAAACCAGAGCAAAATTCTACTTCAAATTGTCATAAAATTTGATACATTTCGCAGAAGTAGCAATTTTTTGTATCGGATTGTAGCTTTACATATGCTTTAAACTTAAAAGACAAATAATGTTTCAATTATATAACTTTTCCAAGCTTTAAGATGTCTAGAAAAAATCAGATATCCTTAAAAAATGAGTCAATGGATTTGAACAAATTCAAAATTAACAAGGAAATAGTCTTTGTCCTTCACCTTCCCATGTATATTTTCTGAAATTTTGACATATTAGCAAAACATTTCTAGAGAAAACATCAGCAAATAATAATTTTAATTTTTGACACCCAATGTCACACTTTATCCTCTTTTTTTTTGAAACCACCCAAATACATTATTAAGAAATATTATGTTGTTTTTTAAAGTGACATTTCACATTTATTTTTATCTGAAAGAGCAGATTTCTTAAGAAAATTCTGAATATTTCATGCCAAAATATTTAACCGTTTACAAGTAATTTATATTTTAGTGCTGAAAATGAACAAATTGTTGTGGACAACAGTTCAGATTTATATGCAATTTGTCATTTCTGTCTCAACTTCAAAGGTGTACTTTTCGCTTGTAAATAACAACTTCAAACAAGAGGGCCATTGGAGATAAAAATACTTAAAGCTTACAATATTGTAATCAGTTAAAGGTGAAACTGAAAATTCATTAGATGACATTTTGACAGCTGATACATACATACCAGTATGTAACACAAAATTATTGCATCCTTGTACATTAAATGTTTAACCCGTCAAAAAGTGCAGGTTGCGACCATAGTGTAGTCCTTATAATCATGGAGACAGTCCTAGTTTCTCAGTAGCAGAATACTCCTTCAAAAATTCATTTCACACCAACGGATTAAGCCTAAGTGGGATAAGAAGTGGGGAACATGAGCTTATGGTCAGCACTCTGCACTGGTGAGAGAAAACTACTTGGACATCTTAACCGCCCATCCCGAAATGCTTATGTCTCGTTTATTCAGACAACATCTAAAATCACTAAGATTTTTTGTGTGCAAACTGCCACATCAATTTACTCATCGAAAACACACAACAACTACTGATAATTTTCGTATGTAAAATGCCGAGGCTTACTTTAGCACAAAGCAACCAAGTTTTGGGCCTCTTGGCGGGCGATGTTTTGCAAATGGAGGTAGTTAGATGTTTTAATGTAGCCGACTTGACTTTTTCAAGGTTAGAGAGACATGTAAACGACACGAGAAGGTATGCAGAAAACCCACGTCCCGATCAGCAGCTTGTAACAACTGTACGTCAAGGCAATTGTACATGTTAACGTCACTTAAGCAACAGATTTGTGACGGCTCATTCTACAGCAAATGCTATTTTTGGAAATCGCGGGCGGCCTATACATCCTGACATGGTGATAAATCGTCTGTGAGAACACGGTGTTCGCTGTCATTGTCCTTTTCGATGCCAGGTTCTCACCCAACGTCATCGCCTTTAGAGGCAGCGTAAAAACAGACCTCCACTCAGACATTATTCATGACACATCATTTTATTCCCTGTTATGTTCACAATTGTTGCATTACAATTGCACAAGGCTATACATCGGTTATGTCATTGATGTCATCTGTTAGAGTACTTTTTGCATTTATAAATCGTGTCAGTTTAGTTCAGAAAACACTTTGACGGAAAGAGGATGGAAAGAGAATGAATGACAGACACAAGAAGTGTACAGACGAACACACAGTAGCACAAGATGTATTCACAGAAATAAAATAATACCTTATGTACATTGCTTTCACTTTTACCACTTATTTAAAATTTTGCAAATAAAATCCATAATTCACATAGAACCCAGCAGTAAAAATCTGCACATAGCAAACATTTCATTTTTCTTAAATCCTGCTGACATTCAAAATTTCTGCATTTTGTATGAATTAACTATATGGCCGTGCTTGATTAGTAATGAACCATTAAATACCACATGCAGAACATTATTACTTACTGATGTGACCAAACGAACAGCCCTCTACCCATTACACATTATAGGACTTTTTCTTTCACCTATTATTTTCATTATCAGGGACAGGGGATGGAAAGTGTCCCTTTAAATTGTGTTTTGATCGTTTGATTTTAAGGAACTGACTTGATCCACCCCAGGGTCTCAAGTCTATCCTTTGGGATTCCAATTTTTTCGTAAGACCAATAAAGGTTGTAGTATCATGTCTGGTGAAGGGTTAAAGTAATAGATCAATTAACAACATTCACTGACCCTCATTAACCTATATTAACGCTTTACCAAACAAGACCTGGTTTTGACGTCTCTAATAGAAAAGGCTTGGGAAAACATTGAAACAAAAGAAGAAACTGCTGATAACCAGCAGTTTCTCATTTTGACTCAATATTTTCTATGCTCCATAGCACACAAATCTTATTTTTACTAACATTCAATTTGTCATCTGTGGCAGCTTTCAAGACTATTGCGCCCCTAAAATTTTGTTGTTTGGGAAAGGGTTAACCCTTCACCAAACGATTTCTGGATTTACTGTCCCTTTCATGAAGCTAAGGAAAACATGCGATGAAAAGAAGAAAATATTACTAATCATTTTCTTTTTTTCTATCATGTTTTTTATGATATTACATTTTCTGATTTCTGAAATCAATACCATTTTAAAGGTAAGTGTCTTTAACAGTTTTCAATAAAGGTAATTATGAAACTTATTTTGTTCTAAAGGGGTAAAAATACACTTACTGAATGACAAAATTCTAGATTTAGCCAAATTGACAACTTGCAAAGTTTCTTTAACCCTTTCCCAAACCGCAAAATTTTAGACTGGTTTAATATCAAAGAGGATGCAGACAACAATTTCAAGTGAATGGAATTTCCCGTTTTTTGGTATTTTGGATGGAAAACATTGTATCAAACAGCCAAATTTTAGGGTGATCCACTTCAAAAACTGCCAAAAATGACAAAATGGAAGTTACAAAAGATGGAATTTGTGTACAATATGGCACAGAAAATATTGAGACAAAAGGAGAAACTGCTGGTTATCAGCAATTTCTTCTTTTGTTTCAATATTTTCCAAAGCATTTCCTATTAGGGATGTCAAAACCAGGTCTTGTTCGGGAAAGGGTTAATTGGTCAATATTTTAGACTGGTCCACAGTCAAATATGTTGAAAACAACAATTTCTTCTGAATGAAATTTAACTTTTTCTGGCAATTTTCTTCACTTTCTATAATGTTTTACACAGCTTTTATTTTACAGAAAATCTAAAAGCATTATTATGTGGGAATGGGTTTTCAAAAAGAATGCAAGGGAAGCAACTAAATCTCCTGAAGTACTTATTTGTAGTAGGAGTTACCTGTGCTTTGCTGAACAATCATGAAATTGATATGATGTGGAAAAAGGTCCCCTAAAGCATTTGAGAAAGTCATGTTTCAAAATCATCCTGTGCGCACTAGCAATCTGACCTGGATTTATGTTACTCTCATTATAGTCTCATATGTTTGCTACAGAGCATGGCGAAGCTATTGGAGAACAACATGATTCCTGGTCAGACTGTGTTTACACGCAGGCTGATCTGGAACTATGTTGGGCTCAAAAGCCCTAAGGGACCTTTTTCCAGATCCTGGCTAATATGTAATTTTTCCTTCACTAGCCCAGATAGACTACCAACTTTATTCGCCCGACATAATTTTGCGGTCGCCTTGGGCCAGCAGGCAACCATTAGTTTCCATCCTTGGTTTATTGAGAGGTTAAACGCTATAAGGGACCCCTTATTTAACGCTTTCCCGACAGACAAAATTTTAGGGTGGTCCCATTCCAAGGTTGCTGCAGATGACAAAATAGGTGTTGTTAAAAGATAAGATTTGTGTATTATAGCACAGAAAATATTGAGGCGAAAGGAGAAAATGCTGATTATCAGCATTTTCTTCTTTTGCCTTTATGTTTTCCCAAACCATTTCTACTAGACATTAAAAGCAGGTCTTGGTTTGGGAGAGATTTAACCCTTTTCCAAACAAGACCTGGTTTTGACATCCATAATAGAAAAGGCTTGGGAAAACATTGAGACAAAAGAAGAAACTGCTGATAACCAGCAGTTTCTCCTTTTGTCTCAATATTTTCTGTGCCATATTTTACACTAATTTGATCTTTAATACATTCCATTTTGTCATTTGTGGCAATTTTTGATTAGGATAAGCCTACAATTTTGTTGTTTTGGAAAGGTTTAACCCTTTAAGAGACTCCTTATTTAACCCATTGTCATTGTGACTCCCCTTCACAATGTGTCTGGGTCGAAATTGGGACAAACAAAATGTTGCAATAAAAACGAATTTAAATACCTAAACCCTTTCCTAAATCACAAAAGTTAGACTTGGCCTAAGTATAATATGTACAACGCTGTTACAGAAGACAACCCTGATATACCAAGTACCTAAAAACAGAAAGTGTAATATCTAAAACATGGAAACCCTTGGGGGAAAAGGAGAAAAGGTTCAAGGGCAGGTCCAAGATTTTTTTCCAGGGGGGTCCGAGCCTAAGATTTTTTCCAGGGGGGTCCAAGCTCAAATCATGGCTTACAATGTAATAACAAGAGTGCCATCGTCACAATATACGCTGCCACTTATAAAATTTGAGACAAAAAAATGACATTGACAAGGATTTATAAATATTCACTGAAAAACCTTTAAAAAATTGTGTTCACAAAAAGGTTTTTATAAATATCCAGTGAAAAACCTGGAAGGAATTGCATTCACGAGGCTGAAATATCATTAAGCCCCAGAGACTAAGATTGAAGGGGGCATAATTCTGGCAAAAATCAATGAACCATGAAATCCTTCCTTCATGCACATCTACCAATTGAGGTGATAACATCCACCAAGTTTCATTAAGATCCAGCCAGAAACTTAGGAGGAGTTGTGTTGACAAGCCTGCAATTTCAATAAGCCCCAGAGACTAAGTTTTTAAGGGGCATAACTCAGGCAAAAATCAACGAACCATAAAATCCTTCCTTCATGCACATCTACCAATTGAGGTGATTACATTGACCAAGTTTCATTAAGATCCAGTCAGAAACTTAGGAGGAGTTGTGTTGACAAGCCTGCAATTTCAATAAGCCCCAGAGACTAAGTTTTTAAGGGGTGTAACTCAGGCAAAAATCGACGAACCATAAAATCCTTCCTTCATGCACATCTACCAATTGAGGTGATAACATTGACCAAGTTTCAAGAAGATCCAGCCAGAAACTTAGGAGGAGTTGCGTTGACAAGCCTGCAATTTCAATAAGCCCCAGAGACTAAGTTTTTAAGGGGCGTAACTCAGGCAAAAATCGACGAACCATAAAATCCTTCCTTCATGCACATCTACCAATTGAGGTGATAACATTGACCAAGTTTCAAGAAGATCCAGCCAGAAACTTAGGAGGAGTTGCGTTGACAAGCCTGCAATTTCAATAAGCCCCAGAGACTAAGTTTTTAAGGGGCGTAACTCAGGCAAAAATCGACGAACCATAAAATCCTTCCTTCATGCACATCTACCAATTGAGGTGATAACATTGACCAAGTTTCAAGAAGATCCAGCCAGAAACTTAGGAGGAGTTGCGTTGACAAGGCTGCAATTTCAATAAGCCCCAGAGACTAAGTTTTTAAGGGGCATAACTCAGGCAAAAATCAACGAACCATAAAATCCTTCCTTCATGCACATCTACCAATTGAGGTGATAACATTGACCAAGTTTCAAGAAGATCCAGCCAGAAACTTAGGAGGAGTTGCGTTGACAAGAAAAGTGGACGTACGTACGGACGGACGGATGGACGGATGGACGGATGGACGGATGGACGGATGGACGGATGGACGGACGGACGGACGGACAGACGGAGAAGATGACGCCAATATACGTCCGCCTCCGGCGGCGTATAATAAAAATGTAACGTTACACTAAATTTATATAGTCAAAACTTAATTTTCGGCCAATGGCAGGAGGGTCCTGACCCCGACCCCCCTCTAGATCCGCCTATGAGGCTGATTATCAGCATTTTATTCTTTTCTCTTAAAGGTTTCTAATCTAATATATCGAGAGTTGAGAAAATTATTGCTTCTTCGGGAAAGGGTTAATCAATTGAAATTCTTGTACTATTGTCAAGTCAGCCTTCAGCCCTCGTAATTCAAAAAGTTTAATTTTACTCTTGTTACTCTTTGGGCCAGTTTCATCAAATCACTTAACCCTTTCCCAAACAAGACCTTGTTTTGACGTCCCTGTTTGAAAATGCTTGGGAAAACATTGAAACAAAAGAAGAAACTGCTGATAACCAGCAGTTTCTCCTTTTGTCTCAATATTTTCCATGACATATTTTACACGAATCCTATCTTGAATAACATCCATTTTGTCATTTGTGGCAGTATGCAGTACCACCCTTATAATTTGTTGTTTGGGAAAGGTTTAATGCTTTACCAGACAGCGAAAATTTAGACTTCTAATTTGAAAGGGGCTACAAACAGCAAAAACACAAGCTGATAAACATAGAATTTATGCATGAAAAAGCACAGAAAACATTGATGCAAAAGAAGATTTTTTTATTTTGTTTTCCAAATCCTTTTCTATTGGGGACATCAAAAACAGGACTTGTTTGGTAAAGACATAAGACAATACCAAGCGGCAAAATCTTAGACTGGTTCAAATTCAAAGATGTTGCAGACGACAATTTGAACTGAATGAAATACTATATTTTTTTGTCTTTCTGGTTAGAAATAATTTTTTTGGAAATGAAGAAATTGCTTGTAACAAGCAATTTCTTCATTTTCCTCAATGTTTTCCAAAGCCATCATCTTTTGAGGAGTCAAAAAGTTTCCATGTGTGAGACTGGGTCAAGGTCTGGTTACACACAACTCTGCGTCCACATCCACTGGTGGTGAACTCCGCCAAAGCGTGGGACGTTTTTTTGCGATTATAGTATTCCGTCGGTGTTGTTATAAAATATTGTAACTACAGCTTCTATAAAGCTGTAGTTACGAGATTTTATAACAACACAGACGGTTTGTCAATACATATCAGTACACCCGGTCTATTTTTAGAACAAATTCATTGTTATTAGAAGAACTATCCAATCAGATCTTTGAACTCACATTTAAACGCAAAATATCTGTACCTTGTCGTAGGGAAAAACGTCCCTCGCTTTGGCCGAGTTCACCACCAGTGACATTACATCCAAAGATATGTTACAAGGGTGACCTTTTTGAACGTGCTCCGACAGTACAGTAATTAATACATTTAACAATGGAGGATTGGATTGAATACAGTTTCACTTCCCACTCAACGGCTAAGGTCATATATCATAGTTTTTCAACGAAAACCTCGTAACAGCAGTTTGTTTTAAGCTGCAGTTACGTGGTTTTTGTTGAATATCAACCATATACAGATGGTTTAAAGTCTCATCTGAAAGACTGACAACAATGCAAGGGTTAAAATACTTAATTTTGTGGGTGAATGGCTTTTGCATTCATTCAAATACATCAGTGTAACTTTCAATTCCTTTTTCAATTCACCCTTTTCCTAACAATCATTTGTTTAAATGTCACCAATATAGGAAACTTTGAAAAATATTGAGAGAATAATAAAATGCGAGTAACCAGTATTCCCTCCTTTTCCTTAAAATGTTGGTACTAATTTGCTCAGCTGAACCAAAATAATATAATGAGCTAAAATGGCAAATCTGTCAAATTCAAAGGCATATTAATAGTCCAATCACGCAAAATCAAAATTCATCTGATACCTTATACATGGTGGGTAATCCACGTGACTTTTGGGAAGCGTTCACACTGAAAAAATCAATGTTTGTTTTGTTTAATTTCTCAGCTTATACTCTATTGATTTTGATGAGATAAAGTGCACGGAACTCTCCTTTGAGAGGCCTATTCCCGGCTGTAACTCACACTGCTCCAAATCCAGTGTTTCTTCAAACATTCGAGCCAACGTTTTTTTCGGTGCATGTGAACGCTTCCCACTTCCGTTTTGCACTACAAATTTACGTCATTCAGATTAAGAGAAATATACCAACCTGTATCTGTTGTAGCTGTCGCCGTCACCGTCACTGCATTTGACGATTCCGTCTGTTTGGTCATGATGCGGTCAAGCATGAACTGACCATATTGCTGGAACAAGGCATTTTGTAGAGACCAGGGCAGACCAGAGGAAGTTTCTGACGAAGAATTATCAGCAGTCTTTAGTGGGAGGGACATAGATTTCCCATCTAGATAGGCAGCTGCATCTATAAGACCTGAAATGTGATGAAGAGAAATCTTAGAGATCTGCAGTGAATAAATTATATCATTGGTTAAAAGGAGTTTTCAGCAGTCTTAACCCTTATCATGCTGAATTAATTTTGACTAGTACACCTCCGTACCACTGAATTAATTCACTGTGCACAGCGTATAAATGGGGTGCACCTATTCCGACACTATAAATTGAATTTATGAGGCATTTTAGCCCTATAAACCCTATGATTTTGAAAGAAGACTACATACCGTGTAGGATAATCGAGAATTCCATGTTGTTGGTTTACTTTGACCCACTTAAATTGCATCATAACAAATCCGTTGTCAGTCAAGCCCGACCCACTAAAAGTGACAGTTGGTACGTTCCGCTATCGGGGCGATTATTCCATCGGTATTTAACACACAAAGTCCAAATCTACGATATTTTGTTCCAAATATGTTTCTAACCATCACTACTAAAGTCACTTTCCGCTTAAAAGTCACTATCATCAAAAATTCACGCAAAACTTCATCAACATGTTGGCCTTCTGAGGGCCGCCATTTTGGATTAGGGTTTTCCCAATTTCACTTTTGAATATTCAGTGTATCATTATGACGTCTAAGGCTTTTGGTTGGCTGATATTTTTACAGAATTGACCTTCACTGAGAGTGTCCTACTAAATATAGCTCAAAACTTGCATCAAACGTCATCAGTTTGTGAATACGAGCTCATATCTAGGGAACCCCTGTAGCGCGACCTAGAGTCGCGCTTAGCGGTGGCGAATGGGGTAGGGTAGCGCGACCTGTGGTAGCATGATAAGGGTTAAGTGGAAGGGGCATAGACTTGCCATCTAGATAAGTCGCAGCCTCTATCAGACCTGAAAAGTGATCCGCAGTGAATAAATTATTTGATTGGTTAAAAGTTTTCAGCAGTCTTTAGTGGGAGGGGCATCTAGATAGGCAATTGCATCTATAAGACCTGAAATGAGATCCGCAGTGAATAAATTAACTGATTGGTTAAAAAGAATTGTCAGCTGACTTTAGTGGGAGGGACATAGACTTTCCCTCTAGATAAGCCGCCGCCTCTATATTCATAAGACCTGAAATGAGATGATAATAAGAAAGGTTACAGCTCCGCAGTGAATAAGTTATTTGATTTGTAAACCATTTGCTGAAGTGGTAGAGAGTTGCCATCTAGATAAGCCGCGGCCACTATTAGACCTTAGATGTAATCCGCAGTGAATAAATTATTTGATTAGTTAAAAGGAATTGTCTGCAGTTTTCAGTGGAAGGGCCGCTTGTCACCTAGGTAGGCAGAAACTTATATTTCTGAGTTCAAAAACGTCTTTTTCAGTCAAATATTTGTTTGCATTTTCTACCATTTCATTCAATTTCATACAACTTTTAACCATTTTATATATTTGTTCAAATGAAGTTGACAACTAAAAGGTAAAACTTGCTATCTCAAAGAAGTTTAAATTTACCTTTATCCAAAAATGTATCTGGTGGTTTCTGATTGGTCGTTGAGGAGTGGGCGTGTGCAGGAGGCGGGACTGTTGGTAGTTGCTGGGATACAGTTGTCATGTGAGCCTGGGGTGCCTGCACAGTGGCTCCTGCCTGCGACCACACCAAAGGGACATTACTCACGCCCGCCAAGCCTAGCGCCAGCTGTGCCATCATTTCCGGATCATCCTTGACGCCGGAGTCCATGACGTACAGACAGCCAATCAAACGAGACCGTCTGGTTCCCCTTTTCGGAATAGACCGTAGAATTTACACATATTATGTCTTACAGTTTGTTCATTACACGCAGAATTACACAGCATTGTGAACAGAAAAGTATAGTCCTTTTTCAATATGTTTATGCATAAATCTCCTTTTACTTGTGGATTTTCTTTCTGTATTTTATTTTTTGGCTTAATCAAATCATGAAGAACTTATTTCTTGTATTCTTGTATGCCTATTTTTATTAAACAGCTTTCTAAATTCACAAAATATTCAAAAGTTTACTTTCTTTTTTCAGTCCATATGTCTTGGATTTATCTTTTATTTTACGGTCCAATCAGAATTCATCTAACAATTCATCTCAGATATCAGCAACCCAAAACCAATCAAAACCAATCAAATTTTAGCTTACAACCAAGTTCAACAGTTTATTTTTAGCACCAATTTTTTACAATGTATTAACTAACAACTCGTTAAAATAACAAACTAATCAACAAAGGGACATTATTTTAAAAACTTTTCACAGGTCGGGTATATTAATTTTTATCACAGGGGTATGTTTCATCACAAGGCGTTGCATCACCAGTGTTTAGCTTGTATTGCTTTAGTTTGTCCAATCGTATCACAGAAAAGCCAGAATCGTCACTTTGCCGTTTCTTGTAGACTAAATTCCCTCCATATTCTGAAAGCAGATTGAACAAAATGTCTTGACACTTTACATAACAAAAACATTTTAGGGTGGTATGATATTGATGGGATTTTTTTTTTTTTGTACAATACAGCAGAGAAAACATTGAGGCAAAAGGCGAAAATGTTGGTTATCAGCATAATTTTCCCTTGATTTTTTCTAGAGCGGGTCAATATGTCCCCCTGGTCATCAAATTATGGGGTAATGTCCACTATAACATTGTTTCTTAAACCCTTTCCCAAACAAGACCTGGTTTTGACATCCCCAATAGAAAAGGCTTGGAAAAACATTAAAACAAAAGAAGAACCAGCAGTTTCACCTTTTGTCTCAATATTTTCTGAGCTGTATCATACACAAATCTTATCTTTATCAACAACCATTTTGCCGTCTGCAGCAGCTTTCAAATTGGATCACCCTAAAATTTTGTCGTTTGGGAAAGGCTTAAGGCTCTGAAACTGAGTTAAAAGTGTGCAAAAATGCATGATTTTGTATGCCTGAGGGAAAATCCTGTAATCACCATTTTCTTCTTTTGCCTCAATGTTTTATATTCCCCAAGCCATCAGATGTCAAAGCCAGGTCTTGTTTGGGTAAGGGTTAACTCATTACCAGACAACAAAATTTTAGCATTGTCAAAGTTCAAAGATGTTGCAGAAGACAATTTCAATTGAATGCAAATTTACATTTGATTTTTTGTTTCTTTGTAGAAAACATTGTGGGAAATGAAGAAATTGCTTGTAACAAGCATTTTCTTCATTTCGCACAATGTTTTCTTCTTGAGAATGTTGGATTATGCATACAACTAGAGCTACAGATAAGAGTTTTTTTTTTACAAAATGCAATATTTCCTTTATTCTTCATCAAGCTCTATGTTGGGGGGTACTCATTAAAATTGTCCCATTGAGACAATTAAAATGAAAACAAACAGCATAGGGTTTGGAATTGAAATTAAGATATAGCTCACTATAAATGACCTGGCAGAGCATCCCTTGCACATAGCTAGAGATGCTCTACCAGGTCATATATTGTGAGCTATATTACGTCTTTAACTCCTCTTATCTGTTATTCTGTACAAACATATTTTGTAATCAAGTGACCATTGTGTATGACATAAAGAAAGGACAAAATTGTCAGTCTTATAGACAGAAATAGCCATTCTCTATCTGTCATTATTGACAACTGGGCCTTTAGCTACTATTACAACTCGTATGTGCTCCTGTGTCTAAAATTCAGGCCTAGTCGTGTGTTGTGTACCTGTGTAAAGTACTTCTTTGGTGGACGCAAAATCGGCGCAGAAAGGATGTAGCAAAGAATTGATAGGACAATTCTTTGCTTTGACAATTCAGCGTCTTTTACAACGCCATGAGAATGCAAGACCCTCTCTTAGAGCCCATTGTGCGTCTTTATAAATCATGCGTCTTCAGAGATTTGTAAAAGATATACTCAATTTACCCTTTCCCAAACCTGGTTTTGACGTCCCTAATAGAAATGGCTTGGGAAAACATTGAAGCAAAAGAAGAAACTGCTGATAACCAGCAGTTTCTCCTTTTGTCTCAATATTTTCTGTGCTATTTCATACACAAATTATCTCTTTATCAATATGCATTTTGTCATTTGTAGCTGCTTTTGAATTAAACCACCACAAAATTTTGATGTTTGGGAAAGGGTTAAAACGCCAGGAGCGCGTATGAACCTGTCTTAGAGCCCATTGTGTGTCCTTATAAATCATGCGTCTTCAGAGATTTGTAAAAGATATACTCAATTATATTAATAAGGATGCACGACAGGTTGTAAGAGATGCTTCTGACAAATCTTTACCAGGAAAACTAACTCATACAAAATGGATCTGATTGGAATTTTCCCTGGACAGATTTTATCTACCCATACAGCTTGACCAATCCATACAATATTTTTAGAAAATATTTTTAACCAATTTCTATGTTTGACAATGATGCAAAGGTCCCTTTTACCATACAATGACTCTATTTGACTCCCAACAAAATAATGGCCATGGAAAACATCGTGGAAAATAAAGCAATTGCTTGTGACAAGCAATTTCTTCATTTTCCACAACGTTTCCATACAAAAAGACCTAAAAATTGACAATTCGATGCCTTAGAAGAAGAGACGTAAGTGAAACAAGAGGGCCAAGATGGCCCTATATCGCTCACCTTAGAGATCAAGATGATATTTTTTTGTCTCATCTCACATACACAACTTCTGGACAACATTCATTAAAGAAAACAATTTAAACAATGCTGGTCAGGGGTCTTGCTACCAATTTTTGTTTGGGGCCAGGGGCCAGTGAAATTGGGGAAAATAGCGACGTTTTTACCTAAATTGGGAAAAACTAAAATAAGTTTGTATTCATACTGTCACTCAGTTTTAGCTGCAAATTAGACTGTAGTAATGTAAAATGCATTTATACATACTTTTGTTTAAGAATCTACTCTAAAACTGTCTTCAAAATGTCTGCAAATGAAGAGGAGGTCTAAACATGGGGCATTCTTGGTCCTCATTGGGAATTTTCACCAGAGAATTGGGAAAAAAATATACTTTTTGCCATTGGGAATGGGGCCCAATAACGGTCCCAAATTTTGGCAAACGAGACCCCTGCTGGTAGTAGAGAGTTATACTACCATGGGAAGTGCAAAATTTACCTTAAGGATCTCTGATGAACAGAATTGGAGGAGATTGCATCATTATGAGACAATTCTACATACAAAACTTCAAAAGCCTTACGCCAAACCGTTTCGGAGAAAAAATTTGTACAAGATTTCCTTCTTAAATGTCTCTATATGAAATTCGATACCCACAACATAGGGTCAATTTACCTTGTATCACAATACTTTGAAGTATTTTGGTAGAGGGTCTCGAGATGATTCTACACACAAAATTTCAAAGCTCTAGGCCAAACGGTTAAGGAGAAGATTGCACAAGATTTTGTTCTTTATCTCTATATGAAATTCGATACCCACAACATAGGGCCAATTTTACTTGTATCACAATACTTTGAAGTATTTTGGTAGAGGGCCTTGAGATGATTCTACAGACAAAATGTCAAAGCTCTAGGCCAAATGGTTCAGGAGGAAAAGATTGTACAAGATTTCCTTCTTTGTCTCTATATGAAATTCGATACCCACAACATAGGGCCAAATTTTCCTTGTATCACAATAATTTGAAGTATTTTGGTATAGGGCCTTGAGATGATTCTACACACAGAATTTCAAGACTCTATGCCTTATAGTTTGGGAGAAGATTTTTTAGTAATTGTGGACAGACAGACGGACAGACGGACGGACGACATAATAGCTCACCCTCAGCACTTCGTGCTAAGGTAAGCTAAATACATAGTTTTGAGAAAACTGGAAAAAAAACAGTTTTATTTCAAAAGGAAAAAAGAATAAACGAACTTTTTCTATAGCCAAATTGGTCAGCATGACAAGTTCAAATGTCTATGAAATTTGCACCATATGTAGAGCTTGAAATGCACTTTCCAAAAATGTATGCATCATAAAAGGTTGTATGTACCACTTACGACCTTATTCTTCTAAGGCATAGAATTCCATTCAATTGAAATTGTCCGCTGCAGGACAGAATCTATTTCAATTTGAACCTCCCTAAAATTTTGTTGTTTGATAATGGGTTATGTATGTCATACTCAGTCAATGTTTGGGAAAAGAATAAAACGAAACGAGACGATTGACCAAAACATCCCACAGACACAAAATAGCCAGTGTCTATTGGTCAATATTGACCACTGAAGCCATTCTATATCAGTTCTAGACACAAATATTGTCTGCTTATCCCTTTTCTTAACCCATACCAGATGGCAAAAGTTTGGACTGTTCCAATTTGAAAGGTGTTCCAGACAACAATTTCAAGTTGATGAAATTGTAAAAATCTTACCATTTTGGAATAGAAAACATTGAGGAAAATGAAGAAATTGCTTGTGACAAGCAATTTCTTCATTTTTCACAATGTTTTCCATGGCCATTATTCTGTGGGGAGTCAAATAGAGTCATTGTGTGGTAATGGGTTAACCCTCTCCCAAACGACAAGTTTCTCATTTAAAAGTTGCTGTAAACTACATGATTTATGTTAAGAAGAAAGGGTTTTGTATACAATATAGCATAGAAAATATTGAGGCAAAAGGAGAAAATGCTGATTATCAGCATTTTCTTCTTTTGCCTCAATGTTTTACCAAGCTATTTCTATTAGGGACGTCAAAAGCAGGTATTATCTGCTTATCCCTATTTATTTCCAAAATAGTCCCAAGTTTTGTCTGCTTGGTCTTGTGTTTTGTATATTGTCAGTGGCTATCCAACAAACCACTATGCAGAATGATTAATTGGTTGATTGGGGTTTAACTACTATGGTTATATCCAAGAGGCTAGACCACCTAACCATGGAATCCTGGCATTTCTCTCAACAGTACCACCACAATATCCAAACCAAGCATCCATCTACAATTGGTGCAGGAAAGCGTTTTGGTAAGTAATGGGTTGCCTATTGTTAATATAAAATATGACCAGATTTGTCCAAATTGTCCCACAGACACAAAATACCCAGTCTCTATTGGTCAATATTGATGACCGAAGTCAAAGCCATCCTTTATTAACCCTTTCCCAAATGGCAAGATTTTAGGGTGATCCACTTCAAAACCTGCCACATGTGACAAAAAAGATGTTAATAAAGATAGGATTTGTGTAAAATATGGCATAGAAAATATTGAGACAAAAGGAGAAACTGCTGGTTATCAGCAGTTTCTTCTTTTGTTTCAATGTTTTCCCAAGCCTTTTCTTCTAGGGATGTCAAAACCAGGTATTGTTTGGGAAAGGGTTAATATAGAATTGTCCCACAGACACAGAATACCCAGTCTCTATTGGTCAATATTGATGACTGAGGTCAAAGCCATCCTTTATCAATTCCAGGCCACAACATATTTCTGCTTATCCATTATTGTATATGAATTTTTTAGCAAAGTCTGGAATAAAAACTCTGGATAGTCCAGTCAGTGACGCTGGAGTTTATCAATCCAGGGGTCGTGATCTCATAGGCTCAACCAATATCCTGTCTGACATTTGACTAGTCTGGTTCCCGTACCTGAAATCTACTACGGATTTAGGTACGGTAATAGCTAATCTCCACGGCCATCCCCATGGTCATCAATGAGCGGCTCTGATTGGTCGAGGCGTTTCATCGGTTGTGTACACTAACCAATAAATGGACCCGGTTTGCCAGGTATTACCAGACTCTTTACAACGTAGTGTATCAGAGGCGGGAACCAGACTAACATTTGACAAGGTCATTAACCCATTACTGCAAAGTGACACCTTTTGACTCCCCTTAACAAAATATGTGCTGGAAAATATTGTAGAAAATGAAGAAATTGCTTGTTACAAGCAATTTCTTCATTTTCCACAATGTTTTCTACACAGATATATACACCAAACAATGTTGAAATTCATTCCCTTGAAAATGTCGTCTGCAACATCTTTGAATTTGGATCAGTCTTAAATTTTGTCGTCTGGTAATGCTTAATTGTCTCTCACCAATGGATGTGCATCATCAAAGTGAGAGAGCAGCTGGAGGTTCAGATTGCATATTGTGGTAGTAATGGTAAGAGAAATGCCAGTTCAATTAATAATAAATTATCAAGCTACGCACGTAACAGCTTCTATAATTAGCACAAGATTCATCCCTATTCAATCAATCAATCTTCATTTTTAATGGCATGTTTACAATTATCTAGTGAATTATACAGGAGGATTATTCTGTACATGTATTTAATGCATACCTGTGCATTATAATGCTATATGCAGTCTGCGTAACCCTTCACACTTTTTAAACCCATTCTTAAAATTTAAGGTAGAATACTCGTAATGTGGTCATTTTGAGATACATAAAAACATCAAACTTTTCTGAGCTGCATTGTTACGTATCCAAAATTATTCAGGCGCAGTCGTAAACATTCGGCAGTGGAAAGTTCCACCACCTAATGTTTCCGATGTTGTGCGAATCTCATTAGAGGTGGACTACCTTAAAAGGAAAAATGTTTTGGCCGGATCAGTCAAAGTCTGCCATAATATACGAAATAAATGTTTAGAAATCAAACAGTTACTTTTATTGACCCTTCATTTTAACCCTTTCTCACACAAGACCTGGCCCCGGTTTCTCGAAAAAAACTTCAAGTACAAACTCATGAGAACATGCTCAACTTCAAAGGAATACTCTCCAACGTTAAAGGGTATTCGATTGAAGTTCACATGGATTTCGTGCGATTTGAGCACGGTGCTCAGATTTGAGCATGAGAACGTACTTAAGTTTTTTCGAGAAACCAAAGCCTGGTTTTTCTCTAATAGAAAAGGCTTTGGAAGACAATGTGGCATGAGAAGAAGATGTCAAAAATAAATGTTTTCTTCTTTTGTCATGTTATTTTCTGGGCACCTTCTCTTTATCAGCATCAACTTTGTAATCAGAAGCAGCTTTCAAATTGAGCCTCACTATAATATTGCTGTTTGGGAAAGTGTTACTTTCACAGCAGTACAAAATATGAATAAGTTGTATGACAATCATGGAAAAACTTTAAAATGCTGTTGATGAACAACAAGTTAACCCTTTCCCAAACAAGACCTGGTTTTGACGTCGCTAATAGAAAAGGCTTGGGAAGACATTGAAACAAAAGAAGAAACTGCTGATAACCAGCAGTTTCTCCTTTTGTCTCAATGTTTTCTGTGCTCTATTTTTCACACATTGCACCTTAGGCAACATCCATTTAGTCATAAGCAGCAGATTTCAGATTGGAATACCCTAAAATTTTGTCGCTTGGGAAAGGGTTAAACATATTTCATCAGTATTTCAATCGTGACACCTGGAATTGTGGAACTCCTTACCATGGATTCCAGTCATTTCTCTCACCATAATAAATGGTTAATTGGGGTTTTACTTCATTTTCAACTACAAAGGTCATATCGCAGCGGCTGTTTCAAAGCACCTAACCATGGATGCATGTTGTTTCTCATATACCAGTACTACCACAACACCCTTACCGAACCTCCAGCTGCTCCCCCACATAGGTTCACGATATCAAACCATTTATGGGTGACATTTTTGTCAGTAAGGGTATTTCCAGCGGCCGGGTATCGAACCCGGGACCTCTAAAATGAGAAGCAGATGCGCTATCAACTGGCCGCGGCCCCTCTCACCATAACACCCTTACCGAACCTCCAGCTGCTCCCCCACATTTGTCGCGGCCGGGTATCGAACCCGGGACCTCTCAAATGAGAAGGCATCTGCTCAGTGGCGGATCTAGAGGGGGTTCGTGGGGGTTCAAACGAACCCCCCTCTATAGCCAAAATATTTAATTTTCATGCAGAAATTTAGCCAAAATTGTATAATACCACAACGAACCCCACTTTTGAATATTTGAACCCCCCTAACAGAAATCCTGGATCCGCCACTGGATGTGCTACCAGCTGCATCATGGCCGCGGCCCCTCTCACCATAACATCCTAAATTCCAACCGGCCAGATGCTCATACAACTTCAATTTCATTTATTGAGGTTTAACCCATTACCAGACGGCAAAATTTTAGGGTGATCCACTTCAAAACATGCCACAAATGACAAAATAGGAGATATTACAGAAAGAATTTGTGTAAAATATGGCATAGAAAATATGAAACAAAAGGAGAAACTGCTGGTTATCAGCAGTTTCTTCTTTTGTTTCAATGTTTTCCCAAGCCTTTACTATTAGGGACGTCAAAACCAGTTCTTGTTTGGGAAAGGGTTAATGTCTCTTTCAACTTCTATGGTCATATTGTGACAGCTGGAGCAACTAACATGGGTTCCTGGTATTTCTCGTACAAGTACTACCACAATATCCAAACCAAGCCTCTAGCTGCTCCCTCACATAGATAATTACTACTCATTGACCCGTGAGAGGCAAAAGACTTTTGCCTAATGTCAGAGTGGATACAGGTTGATCTAGGGTTCCAACTACCAATCCCTGGATTGACAGGCTCTGATATTACCGACTGAGCTATCCAGGCTCGGCACAACTTTGGTTTAACCCATTTCCAGACGGCAAAAATTTAGACTTGTTGAATTTCAAAGATGTTGCAGACGTCAAAATCAAAAGAATGACATTTAAATTTTTTGGTCTTTTTGGGTAGGAAATATTGTGGAAAATGAAGAAATTGCTTGATGTTTTGGAAACCGTTAATGTTAACCCATTCGGGATTCCCGAGCAGTGATGCCCTTTGGCGCCCCACATGATAATGGCTTTGAAAACATTGTGGAAAATGTAGAAATTGCTTGCTTTTTACCAAAAAGACCAAAAACCTAAATTTCATTCATTTGACACCGTCGTCTGCAACATCTTTGAATTTGGAATGTTTAGTCTGATTTTTTGCTGTTTGGTAATTGTTAAATCTGGACATTTGAATTAGGCTAATTAATTAGCAAACTTCTTCTGCCTTGGCAAATAAATTGAATAATTATGAATTCAATACACATTGACAATAATTTGGCAATATACACAGATTATACATTCTGAATGATACTAAATATAAACATACATGACATAAATTTATGGCTAATGATAAGAAAGGGTAATCATTTTCTAAACAGAAAAATATCAATAATTGTCAATTAAAACCTGTGTTGTGGGTACTCATTTGAATCGTCTCTTAGAGACGATTCAAATGAGTACCCAAAACATAGGATTTGGTAATAAATTACCGAAATAAGCATGAAATTTTAAACCGGTATCCGTAACTCTTTGACATATTGGGGTAAAGGGCCGTATCCGAATATCCCGTGTCATCTTGGCCCCAGACGTGACCTAATTCCCGGATACCGAACGTCCGACCGTCCGCGTCGGGACCCAGACAGTGCAGCGATGCAAACAACCGTTGCAGATGTGAAATTCCCGAGCTACAGGTCTAATTGTGAAGGTCATATACAAATGCGAACCGATTAGCCCCCGCCTGCATTAAACACATGGACCGGGCAGTTTGGTCAATCAATTAGTCTCGACTTACCTGTTATTCAGTCCGCGAGGGTTTATTCTACAAAATGGCGCCGTTTAAATGTCCCAGCTGCGGCGTAAATGTACACAAATTGGGTGTTAATTCTCATGTATATTCTATATATGTCTCGCATATACACATTTGGCTGGATGTCATGTACATTCCGACTGGTGACCCCAATATGTCTGCCTCGTCTGCCCATGCGCAGTAACCCGGAAATTAATCCAAATACGGATTTTATTCTACATCGTTTGCATTCTTCGTAAAGTAATATCTTGAAAAAAATTAAATGGAAATTTCGCCATTTCAAGACGTTTATTTGCTGTTAATTGAAAATCGATTTGAGGATTCGGTTGAATGAACTCTTGTCGAGATCTATTTTTAAAACCGAAAGTAGGGTGCGTCGTTTTTGGCAAAAGTAAGCACGTGCTCAAGTTGCGCGCGCAAAATGTCAAGATGACCCACGTGTATAAATGGTCACGTGCAATTCTTCGGGCAGGGCCAAATCTTGGATTCGTCCAAACTAAAACGAACTAAGAAGGCGCCAAAGAGACTACAAATTTGCCAATGTCGACCAACATTTTTTTAATCCCCGGTCCCACTGCCAAAGGCCGATTTAATCCCGATTTCGAAATCGGACAGAAATCGGGGAAGATCTACTTCGGGAGAGTCGTGGTTCATCCTGATTCAAATCGGCACCAAATCGGGATCAAAAATAAATCGGAACAAAAATTATTAGATATAGATCTAACATGCTCAAATTTTTCTCCCGATTTTGAAAATTGTGGTAAAATCGGCGCACCTAGGCTACTAAGTCGTAGTTGTTCGGGTTAATAAATCGGGATTAGGCCTATTCGGCGACATGTTTGGCATATTTGATCATAGTGACTTCGGCGATGAACAGCGACTAACGGCTATGCACTACAAATTAGGCCTACTCTCAATTCTCGCCGATGAAGTGCGATGACGGAACAAAAAAAGAAAATATAGGCTATGTGCGACTCATCCTACTCTCTTATGAACAGAGCACATTATCTCTACATTCCATTTCGATAGAATGAGTCATATTTGATGGTTTAATCAATAGACCTCGGCAATGGAGAGTAGACTCATCCATGGATTGACGGGAAAAAATGGGTGAATCGGTGACAATGCGATCTCTGGCAGAGGCACTAGTCCTACGAATATTCAGAGACGTATAATAATTTATCTATGTCTCTGCAATATTTTAGAAATCGGGTTCAGTGGGACGGGGGTATCTAGACTCATAGGCGTAGGAAGAGGGGGCAGGGATGCCACCACCCCCCCCCCCCCCCAATAATTTGAAAAAGGGGAATGCCCCCCCCCCTATGGACCCCATAATACACCCATATTTCCATTCATTTTAACATTTGCTCCCCCCATATTAGACTATAAACCTTCCTACGCCACTGAGACTAGACTATCTATCTAGATCTAGAGGAAAACTCTCTTTCCATTGGTCATCACAATAGGTTTAAGGAATCCTGTGTAGACTCTTGAAAGTAAGAAATATTGGGGGAAAGAGTTGTCCTTTCCATGAGTTAGCCTAAACTTTCTGTATTCTAGAGTCTAGATCTAGTTCCAAGTAGCCTTGCACATGCAAGGGTGTATATAGCGCGTGTGCTCACTAGCCTTCGCAGTTTACGCTTTAGTTTTAGGCTATATAGCCTACTAACATTTTTCTAAAAAGCACGTTCACGAGCCTGGAATTATATCTAAACCTATCTCATAAAATGAGTTTCTTAAAATCCACCAGTGTGCGTTTTTCCATGTTCTTTTGTAATTCCACTTCCATCCAGGAATAATCTTTTAAACCCCATTTCTAGCGACGCAATGTTATACCGCTCCAATTTCTAAAGGAGAAGCAGATTGTGTCAAAAATTGAAAACATTGTTTAGCCTATAAGATATTGAGAGAAAAGGAGAAGTTATCAATACGAAGGGATTGCGGCTAAAATCTTAAGAGACCTACTTTCGTATAAGACTACAGAGTGTCCCAAAAAAACGGAACCCTAATTCAAAGTCAAATATTTTAAAGCGTAAACAAAGAATCTAATTTTTGAATTTGCAGTACTGCAGATACATTATTTTTGCATTTGTGTTCCAAATTTCACTTAAAAGTATGCATCGGTTCAAAAGTTATAAGCAAATTAATAATGGCACTAAAAAAACTATCTGACATGATATTGATTTTTGCGTCTTGTTTGTTCGTGAAAGCGCACTAACGGTCAGCTGTTCAATTCTGTACAGTTGTACATGTTGTACCGATTTTCTCAAAATTTAATATGTACACGTGATGTACGTGCACATTGAGTCCATAGGGTGGTTGTTTGAATTAATTTCAAATTATTATGTGATTCATTTCACATGGCGCAGTTGTGACTTTTATTTTCATAAATTGAAAGCTTGAGGTGTTTACTAAAATTAGTCCAGTCATAATTTTCTAGTATAGTTTACATTTCTGTGGACTGTGGTTTAATTCTTTTTGGTGAATTTTGTGTTATTTGTCTTATATGAACATGTTTTGCATGAAGGGCAGTGTTAGGTCAAATGCAACCAGTAATACTTTTCATTTGAGCGCTGACCGGCATGTTGGTCAGAAATAAAATAAGTGCCTATGATTATTATTCATGAGTCTGTGATGCACTTGGATATTTTGTTTGTATTCATTTTAGTTAGATCGCAGCTCTTTTTTATCAGTTTATTTATTAGCAAAAAAGCACTTTTGTGAATACAATGTTTCAAAATCAATTTTGTATTGTATTGAATATATTAACCAATTGTGAAGCGTTAATTAATTCAATGAGTGTAGGCGCGATCTGCAAAACGAAAAAATTGATATCGTGTTAAAATGGTTTTCAGGGTGCATTCATTTGAATGCATATATTTTCAAAAGTAATCGTTATTTTGCAACTAAATTTTAACTGATTATAGAAAACTGTCGTTGCTATGGCATATGTAAATTTGGTGGAGAAATATTGGTTGATACATGAGAAATGCACTTTCAAAAATGGGTTCCGTTTTTTTTTTGGGACACTCTGTATATCAATATATGAATCTAAAGTTTAAAACTTTCCTGTGATATGCCCTCCAGACCTACTCCTTTAAAACAAATATATAATTATTAAATGTCAGCTCACTTATTTTGATTCCTGTAGGCCTAATCGTCGTTCGCCCCACACCATCGTGTAGTTCGTGGACTTGGAATATGATATTTCATAAATTTTCAGTGTAAAATAAGGAAAATTCTGCATTTCTGGGCAACTTTAAAGGGTTAGGCCCCACTAGCCCCCCTGTTCCAACGGGCCTGGGTTGAATCTAGACCAGAATTAACCCATTAACACACAATGACGCCTTTTGACACCCTGTAGGCTATAAGTTAAAGGCTTTGGAAAACATTGTGTGAAATGAAGAAATTGCCTGTGACAAGCAATTTCTTCATTTCACTCAATAGTTTCAGTCAAAAAGACCAAAAACTATGAAATTACATTCACTTGAAATTGTCACCTGCATCATCTTTGAATTTATGACAGTCCAAAATTTTGCCGTCTGGTAAAGCGTACTCTCCAATGCCGAGGTCTTTTGATTAAACCATCAAATATGACCTCTGCAGTTTTCGGTACGCCAACAGCCTATCTGGTCGTCATAATCTAATTATAGCACATCATTTGAATTATAGAATCAAAATCATTCAGTTTTATCTTGCATGATCATTACGTATACATTACGTCGCTTCTATTTTTGGCTGAAGCCGGTAATTTGAAGCGTCAGCCAAGTATTAGATAGAGGCTGTATAGTAGATTCTACGCGAAATAAACGCTCAAAGGCGCAGCCTTTCGGCGTTTATTTCGTGTAGAATCTACTATACAGACTCTATCTGACTTAGTGTTCGACAACCAATCAAAGCATACAATTAAACAATCCCTTTTCAAACCACGTCCCCAACCGGAGCTATAATTGATTGCATCAGACTGGAATTACATCATTGCTCCAAAAATAGAAACAAGAAATTAATAGCACCATATCATAGGCTCGTGACACTGAAACAACATTTACAAGCAATTCCCGCCAAAATAATTCCATCCGATAGAGGCCTAAATAGCGTATTCACAGCTTGATTGTAACCATATACGATGTTTTGGACGTCAATATTCTTCCTTGACCTCGCTACATTATTGGCTCATAACACTAAAACAACAGCGGAAGTAATTCTCCGCCAAAAATTGTGTAAAGATACACACATGTCTTCTTATAACACTAAATTCATGAGGATGGTTTAAAAGAAATCGTCTGTGAGCTATGAAAGTGTAAGTGCAGGTTTGTTCAACCTGTGGTTACGGTAATTTTGTCGCCCACCGATGAGAAGCAATTGAAATAATTTGGACTGAATAAACGTCAAAACACGATTTCTGCTAGATGAAATTACCCTGATAAAAACAGACGCATTTACCCTTTCCTAAATATTTCTTTGTTTTGATCTCCCAAATAGAAATGACTTTTGAAAATATTGAGGCAATAGAAGAAAATATCGATTACCAGCATTTTCTCCATTTGCCAAAATAGTTTCTGTGCTGTTTTATAGACAAACTCAATTTTTATCAACGTAATATTTTGTTATTTAGAAGCTTAGAAATGGGATCCCTATAGAAATTGATTGTTTGGAAAGGGTTAAAACAAAAAAACTTGCGAAGGATCTGTCATGTATCGACAGATGGGCGGAGCTGAAAATCACAGGAGACGGGGCGTGGCTATATATATAGGTCACGTAAACTGGCCGGCAGTGGTGTCTATGCGATATAGAGCGCCGTTATATTTGAAAATACTGCAATTTCATTGGTCCAAAAACTAGGTTGAACACTAATGAATTGTTTTAGGTTATTTATCCTCGGTTGCCGGTTGCCCATATGACCGAGTAGTAGACTGGGCGTGCCCAGGAAGGAACTCCCTTCAGCCAATGAAAGTTTGTATCAGCTTCTTAAATTGTTTTGTTCACAGGCGGCAATCACGTGACTTTGTTATGATATATTTTCCTCACTTATGTAAACAAAAAAAAACTCGGTAAGAACACATTTTCTCAAATTTTAAATCAAATACTTTTAAAACTCTCAGTATCATGAGTATTGAGGTACGTACCATTCGATGCGTCGTAATCTCCGGTTTATTTTGATACCAAGATCATCCCTCAAAACCATGTCAAAGCTGAAAACATTCGTGCAAAGTGCAAACATTTCTTAAGAAAATATATCATGGCATTTAAAAATACTTTGCACGAATGTTCTCGGCTTTGACAGGGATTTGAGGGAAGATCTTGATACCAAAATAGACCAGAGAGTATGACGTATCGAATGGCAGGTATCTCAATATTACGTGTTAAGTGTTTGATTCAAAATTTGAGAAAATGTGTTCTTGCCGAGTGTTTTTGTTTGTAAACATAAGTGAGGAAAATATATCATAACAAAGTCATGTGATAGCCGCCTGTGTTGTGTATAGCCAACGATTGGATACTGAAATCCCGCCAAGGCTCCGAGATTAGACGTGAAATGACCCCGCGAGAACAGAGCTCATTCTATCGAAATGGAATGTAGAGATAATGTGCTCTGTTCTTAAAAGAGTAGGTAAAGCGGTAATCCGAGTCTTCTCTGATGTAAATACGCTCTTTGATATTTTGATGTATCGCTATTTACTACTTGTAACGTTACCGAACTTTCCGCTGTTTTCAAAGAGCAACGCTCTCTGATGTAAATAGCGAAAAATCAAAATATCAAATGCGTATCTACATCTCGGATTAGTAAAGCGGTAAAGAGGCAACACTAATTGTATTACTAAGGGAGATAAACAGTGATCAGTTTTGAAATATTTAAGTACGATTAGCCTCCCTTACATTGAACAATTCTGACGCAATTTAGCGTGGTTAACTGACATTTTAAAATAAATATAGATTACGGCAGCTCTAGATTTCATCAAGTACGGTGGCCGAGTGGTTAAGGCGTTGGACTTAAGTTCCAATGGACGAATGTCCGCGTGGGTTCGAACCCCACCCGTACTAAAGGCTACTTCTTTTGGTGTAATTGTGCCCGTTTTGACGTATATAGGACATACATGCATTACATTCTTTAACCTATTAGTGCGAGCAGCTGGAGGCTCGATTAGGGTGTTGTGATAGTACTGTTATGAGACACAACAGGAATCTGTGGTGAGGTGCTCCAGCCGCCGCAATATGACCATAGCAGTTGAAAACGGCATAAAACCACAAAAAACCAACATGACCTACTTAATTACTACGTCCCCCCAAAAAGAAACGAAGTCCCCGTTTCAAATACTATAGAACCGACGAATTTGTTTTGTCAAATTTGAACGTTATTGTAGCCTACTGCAACTAATTAGAGTCCGATTGTATAAGCTTTGGTTAGCGTTAACCAAACGATTAAATACTAGTACCCGTTTTGGTTAAAATGCCAATAATTGCATGGGGCCTCCTTTTACCTCATTAGTTTTGTGCTGTTAAACAATAACCGTTTCTTCATCATTACCCATTTTGTTGTCAGCAATATAGTTCCATCCTAAAATTGTGTTGTTTTGGAAAAAGGATAAAATGTGAACAAGGTTTCTGCTGAGCAATAAATTTGGTTTCTAGACACGGTGGATAACCACGTGATACACCAATTTCAGAAAACCTCTAATAATTGTATTAATACGGGACCGATTTGAATTCGTTTTGAAGCAAAGAAGGTGACAAGACGTCACGCATTAGATGGCCCCGGTAGATTTTTGAAAAAGCAACTGATAAAAAGTTATTGAAGATCAACCGAAATTTTGGTTGATCTTCAATAACTTTTTTGTCAGTTGATCTTTCAAAAATCCACTACGTCCAGATTTTTTCTGACATTTTCCCACCTTCTCTGCTTCAATCCGAATTCAAATTGGTTGAGTATACTAAAACAAAAATGAAACGCAACTTCGTTTTCAATTCCTTCTTACGCAAAGACATCAAATCAGATTTAAACAAAACTTAATACATTTAAAGCAATAACATTTCACCTTGTAAAGTTCACAAAATCTTGTTGGTAGTCAATTTCATTAGTAAGAAAACACCCAGTTTAAACCGGGCGTCAACACATTACGACAAAAAAATTGGACGTAGGTCGAAAAACACAATCTGTTTCGTTCAATTTGGTCCGAAATTCAATGTTGTGAAGTCCATACGAGTTATTAGCGATCTCCGTTGCAGTCTGAAACCTATCCCGTAGGTGGGGTTAACGTGATTATACGGTCATGCCTTGACGTCATATCTCTTACACGTCAAAAATGTGTCGATTTTTTGCCCCATCAATCTCTTAAGACAACATTCTGAACCTTTTCCACCAACAACATCTGTACTGCAGTTAGGCGCTGGTTTTGGCCTAGCCTTGCTGTGCGTAGCGTAGTGAAAAGTGTGTGAACGCTTTGGCGTCTTCTTTGTCTATGTTCTAGCTTGTGTATGATGAAAATTTGGATAATCAGTTTTTAACAATTGACCATGTATCACGTGATGAATGTACGACATCTGAAGAAAATGGCACTGTATTTACGCGTATGGATGTAGGTATATTAAAAATGTACTCAATAGCCATTAAAAACATATTTCGTCGAAAATATTATGAACAATTGGGGTTGCGTATCTTTTTGTCCTAGTATATTATCAAACATATTGATGATTTTCTGAAAATCTGAGTCACTTGATCAAACACCGTGAAGAGGCAGGTTTCATTTAATAAAGAAACTAGCATCAAATCATGTGCGGATCCAGTCATTTTTTCGAAGTGGGTCCGTGTTTTCCAGGGGACTTGGGGGTGGGGGGACAGACTGCATCGACACATGAAAAATTCTTAAAAATCAATTACACAGATCTAAGCCTTTTTTTACAAATTCAGAAGGAGGTGGTTTGACATCTGGAACCCCCGTCCTTAGGATCCACGTGTGCCAATACAGTGGCGGATCCAGAGGGGGTTTGAGGGTTCAAACGAACCCCAATCTGTAGCCTGATTATTTCATTTTCACACTAGTATATAAATCCAGTCAAAATTGTGTAATACTAGTAAAACAAACACCCTAGTTGTGTTTTCGAACCCCCTTCACCAAAATCCTGGATCCGCGGCTGAAATATCTAGATATTTAGCAAACAGAAACAACGGGTGTCAGTTTGCTTTACTTGCAATAATCTAATCCAAAATCCGACCTGTTGGTCAAAGCAAGACCGATCGTCTCGTTTGCGACGACGATATCACATACAAGTTAGGCATATAACTCGGAAAATGGGGGACAGTGGCGGTCTCAAACAAACCTCCTCTGTAGCCTAATTATTTCAATTTTATGCAGATATTGCGCAGATATTCAATCACAACTTTGTAATACTAGGAAAACGAACCCCTTTTTTGTACTTTAGACCCCCCTTTACAGAAATCCTGGATCCACCACGGGGGGGGGGGGGGGGGCATAGCATCGAGCCACGTGTACATGTGGGCTTGGCTTCTACCTGATATGTTCAATGAAAGCTATTTTTGACAAACCGACTTTTCTCTGAATAAATATGGATGTTTCAAGGAAAAACAAAAAAGAAAAACAATTTTGCATCAAAGAAAAGTTTTTTTGACAAAAACTGAAATGCCAGTGCATGCAAACTCGATGTTAATATAATTGATTAATCCTTTCCCAAAAGGCAAATTTTAGATTGGTCTCATTGACAGCATATAGAAATGACCATGACTAAGGATCAAAACACATTTTAGTACAGAAAGTATTGACACAAAAGAAGAAAATACTGGTTATCAGCATTTTCTTCCTTTGCCTCAACGTTTTCCATGAATTATTTAATATGAACTTCTAAAATATGGCTTGTTTTGGCAAAGGATTTGTCCTCTATTTATGACTTTGTGGTAAAGACTTAATATGATATTGGATTATTTTTACAATTGAAAAAAAAAAACAACAACAACTTTTTTTCTCTCTCTATCTGAATGTCGATGTAATCGCCTACATTATATCCACGGCAGGGAATCACGTACTCTCTTAAGAACAGAGCACATTCTCTCTTCATTCCATTATGATAGAATGATGTGTCATATTTGATGGTTAATCAATAGACCTCGGCTTTGGAGAGTAGGAATCACGTAGTTGCAACATTGGTGTCCTATCCAGGTAACTGGCATAGCTTGCCGAAAATAAAGTGTACGCAAAACGTATGCCTAATGTAACAGGGGAGGTTTGATTGTGGGCTCCATAAGCCTCTCTTACAACCGGTCGTACGTGCTCCTGCGTGCTGTCTGCGTCTAAAACGTACGTTTAGTCGTGCGATGCACGCACGTGCAACGTACGATTTTTGTGGACGCAACCACGACGCAGACTGCACGCAGCAAAGAATTGACCGGACACTATTTTGAGGCGCTCTTACGACCCGTCGTGCGTCTTTATTAATCGTGCGATTTTGCAGAGTTTTAAAACGTACGATTTAAAAAGACGCACGGCGGGTTGTAAGAGAGGCTATACTGCTGGGGTGGGTCTTGCGAGCATCTCACAGAAAATTTTTTTTGGAAATCTAATGTACTCGTAGATGCTTATAAAATACCAAATGCCCACCTGGAGCCACGAATGACCATGGTCATTCGTGGCTCCTGGTGGATATTTGGTATGTATCGTAATGGCGATTCAGGGGTTTATTTCAAGGGAAACAAAAATAAAAAAATCACATTTTTAAAAAAGAAAAAATGCGATGTGTACGCAATTGGGTTTTTGCGTACTGGTTGCTACGCCTATGCAGGCCAAATACAAATTGAATTTTATACAACATCATCAAGTCTGTGGCTACGGTATCGCATAGGAATCACGTGGCACTACATTTTCGACTTCTTCACCATAATTATGTTAAAAAGAAATTTTGTTATTACGGGACCGATTTGAATTCGGTCTGAAGCAGAAAATGTGGACAGATGTCACTCTTTAGACAGACATGCTTGATAGGCCTATTTGAAGAATCCATTGATATAAAAGTTATTTAAAATCAACCAAAATTTTGGTTGATCTTAAATTACTTTTTTATCAGTAGATTTTTCAAAAATCCACCACGTCCAGTTTATTCCTAGCAATTTCCCACCTTCTCTGCTTCAAACTGAATTCAAGTCCGTCTCGTATTAAGAAAGTTATTGAAGATTTTCTGAAATTGTTGTATCACATGATTATCCACCTTGTTCTCTACCAAGAAACCGTCAAAATCGTGTGTCATGCTAACGATTTGTCACAAAAAACTTCATTAATCATTTCTAAAACGGCAAAATTTTAGAATGGTTTAGCTCAATTGTATATCTTTTGGAAACGATGAAATAAATGTAGAAAGGTCAGAAAATTTTGAAACCAAAGAAGAAGATGCTGATTATCATCATTTTCTTCTTATACCTTAATATTCTCATTCATTTTCAAAACAATCAGTGTTTGGGAAAAGGTTGATTAAAATGCTTGCAAAAATATAGAGGCAAAAGAAGAAAATGCTGATAATCACCATTTTCTCCTTTTGTCGCAATATCTATCTGTGAAATACATGTACAGTCATGTACATGTACTTATATCTTATCTTTGCATACATCAATTTTGTCAGCTGCATTGAGCAGCTTTTTAAGTAAAGCAGTCCATTTTCTGCCTATTGAGAAATGGTTAACCCATTCTATCGTACATTGACGGCTTTTGACACCCTCTTAATAGTCTGGGAAAACATTGTGGAACACGAAGAAATTGCTTGTTACAAGCAATTTCTTCATTTCCCATAATGTTTTCTATACAAAAATACCACAAATTGTACAATACCGGGGTACCATGCACTTGATATTGTCGTCTGCAACGCTTGAATTTGTACCAGTCTAAAATTTTGTCGTCTGGTAATGTGTTAATCCGTATAAAATGATGAATAAAATACAGTATGCAAAAACTCTCAATAGCTAAAAACTTTATGAAAGGCATTCGGCAAAAATATGCCATTTGCCATTTACAATAGTAGCATGGAAATTGTCGCCTGCTATAATATCTTTGAATTTGGACCATTCTAAAATTTTGTCGTCGGGTAATGGGTTAATCCGTACAAAGTAATGAATGAAATATAGTATACAAAAACTCTCAAATCAAAAACTTTATTGAAAGGCTTTCGGCAAAAAATATGCCATTTGCCATTTACAATAGTAGCATGGAAATTGTCGTCTGCAACAGCTATGAATTTGGACCATTCTAAAATTTTGTCGTCTGGTAATGGGTTAATCCGTATAAAATGATGAATGAAATAATGTATACATCTGTTGCGTCATCCTTTTCCCAAACAAGGCCTGGTTTTGTAGTCCCTAGTGAAAAGGGGAATTTGGGACAGACATTAAAACAAAAGAGAAAATGCTGATAATCAGCTTTTAAATGACTTATTTTGCCTTATTATTATTCAGTGTAATATTTCGTGCAATTTCTTTTTAAGCCTGTATATCAACACCATTTTTTCGTCTGAAAAGGCTTCCTATTTAGAGCCTCCTAAAAACTGTAGTTGGGGAAAGGGTTAAAATAAATGAGCGTAGGCCTATGACCGTCAACGTTTAGTCATTAGTTTTGATGGGCAATATTTTTTTCAGTTTTATTCATAAGCCGGAAAAAAAAACAGTATACTGTCGGCAGACGAGCAAAACCTCGTAACTTCGATTTATTTGAAGATGTAGTTACGAGGTTTTGATCCCCTGACCAACGATATGACCCATCCCACGAGTGTTAGATCATTTGGCATTTTTTGCAAGTTTTTGATGTTTTTTTTTTTTTTTTTTTTTTTGTTTTTTTTTTTTTTTTTTTTTTTTAAGGGGGGGGGGGGGGGGGGGGCGAAAATAAGGACCACGTTGTTCGGGTTTTGAAAGATGTTGCAGATGCAAATGTTTTGTTTAATCAAAGATTTCATGCAAACTGAAGCAAAGAAAATAATAATTGCGAGAAAGGGACCAAATTAGATTATTACATTTTGAAAGAAACTGCAAACGACAAAATTCGTAACAAGCAGAAAATGTAGGAGAGTATCGTGGATCCTGGTCAGACTGCACTTAGCTGATCCCTTTCTTCTCCTGGCCCATGTGAACCTTTTCCAAAAGGGTAATTTCAAAAATAATGCATCCTTTTTTAAAAACTGATATACAGTGCGGGTGAAAAGTTTTTTTAGTGATTGTCTTACTCCAGAATATGTATTCTGTTATTGCTAAAATGTGTACAAAATTTTAAGAGAACATCTACATTCGTTTCAATTTTATAGCATTTGTAGTGTCCAAAATTGTCCCAAGTGTAACGCTTTTAACGTGACATTTGTATAAAAATTCATTTTTTAAGTGGCAATCATTAAAACTACGGGATTTGAAAGACCCAACAACATACAATTATACAAAGTGTTGCAACAATACAACAGTTTTTCAATAGTCGTTTAATGGACAACATATACATTGTCCATGAACCATGCCCAGAAAATGACACACCCTCAAAAAACATAAAGGCATAAAAATACAATACTCTGGACATTCAAAGGTTATTATTTTGCTACTAGACATCTTTATGTCTCAAAATAGGTATCCTTTGTTAGACAAATATCATTGGCGCAATGTTAGTATGATTTTATGTAATTACTTTCATATAATCAAGTACTCCTGATGCCATGTCTATGGACACCCAAAAATGTCCCAAGTGTAACGTTTTGTGTTCGAAAGCCTGTATTTTTATCATGTGGTATTGAAACTTATTCTGATTGCTTTTTTACAGATGCGCATCAGCCCCATGAAAGATCAGTAATAGTTTAATCTAAAAAGAATTGTTCCTATGAACTTAATCAACCAAAATTCATTGTCCCAAGTGCAACGCTATTTTTGCGATTTAGAGTGATCAATAGTGGAGCGGATAAAGGTCAAAATCGTGCAAATTATGATACAAGCACCAAATTTGGTGTAGTAGTACCTTAAAGCAATAGAATATTTTTTAATCGATGGGACATTGAAAAATCCAATATGGCGGCCATTTTTGCAAGATGGCCGCCAAGCTGATGCTTCAAAAAGGCAATATCAATAGATTTGGGTCTTAGGCTATGAGTTAAAGTGGTTTCAAAGCACAATTTTCATGCTCTTGTATGTGTTTTGATTTTTTTTCCCTGTAAGCACTAATAAAACAACATGGCCGCCTATTTCAAGATGGCCGCCAAGCTGGAAAACTCTAAAATTTCAATTGATTGTAAAAACGATGTTTCAATTTCATATTTTACACTGTTTGTTATATAAATGCTATTTGTAGGACTATTTGTAGGACTGTCTTGAATATGCTTCTTAAGCTTCTATATTTAAATTTACATTTCACAAAGTCTAATATGGACGATAATCATGAGTGATAGTCGAATAGAGTGAGCGGCAAATTTCTTTAAGGCAATGAATTTTGGAAAAACAAAACGAAAACTTGACTCTTGTTCATTGTAGAAACTTTACTTAAAATAAAACAAACAAGCAGATGCAAAATTACATTTAACATTTTATTAACATATTGAACGAAAGAAACATCTTGACAAATTAGGGGCTCGTCCGGGATTTGTTTCACACAGTTTCATACTGCTGGGCGACAAGCGTACGAAGCTAGCGTTACTAGTATACAGCCATGGATTTCATGAAGTGGCTGGAATCTGGGGAACGCATGGGTCTCGAAGGGGAAGAATTGAGGCAGTATGCGGAGAAAAAAAGAGTCTGAATTTCTAGAACGTGAAGAAAGGGCTCAGGACCAAGAAGAAGGACACGATGAGCTTCGAAGAGACAACGAGAAGAGAAGGCGGCTTTTTGAGACAGAGATGAGAGACCGCGAGCTAGAATTGTTGAGGCTCAGGGCTGAGATTGGAAAGTCGGGTGACGGGGAATCCAAACCAATTCTTGGTGATTTCAGTGCCTCACCGAAGCCAAAACTTCCAAAGTTTGAAAAAGGAAAGGACGACATGGACGCCTACATAGAACGCTTTGAACGGGTCACTGAAAGCCAAGACTGGAAGCAAAGCTCTTGGGCCATCAGTCTGAGTTCTTTATTGACTGGGAAAGGGCTTGAAGTCTATACTAGCCTACCACAAGAGCAAGCCAACGACTTAAAGACGCTGAAAAAGGCCGTTCTATGTCGATACCGACTGACTGAGGAGGGCTTTAGGACGAAGTTTCTGGAAAGTAGACCAGAGCAAGGGGAAACTGTATTTCAGCTCATCGCTAGGCTAACACGATACTCTGAAAGGTGGATTGAAATGTCCGAGGCCGAACAGTCGTATAAAGGATTGATGGACTTGCTTGTCAGAGAACAGTTCATCCAACCTTGTTCGCTAGAGCTGGCTTTGTTTCTAAAGGAAAGGATGGAAAAATGTATAGAGAACGTCACGTGTCTTGCTGAGCAGTACACAGAAGCTCATGGTAGTATGGTGGCACAAAACAACCCTAAACCAAAGGTAACTTTAAACTCGAATTTAAGCCAAAGAGAATTTGTTATGCATGTAACAAAGAGTGCCATATTGCACGTGATTGCAAATCAGAGAAGTCTGGAAACTAGGATTCAAACTACGCCAAAAAGACCTTCAGTAAGCAAGGCGACAAGAAGGTCTCAGCTGTGTGTGTGACAGTGCATGTACCTCAAATACTCCAACACAAAGAAAACTTGGATGAAGGCCAGCTGAAGCTAGCTAATGGTGCCTCGGTTCAAGTTGTGTCTGGGCTATGTACCATCGAAAATGTGGAGGGCGAAAGGAACCTCAAACTCAAATTTGGTTACGTTGGTGACCAGAAGGTCAGTATTTTACGAGACACGGGATGTGAGCTTGCTGCTGTACACAGACACTTGGTTCAAGATGATCAGTTAGAAGAAGTACCTCACGATCACCATAGACGGGGCGAACCTAAGGTTGTTCCAGCTGCAAAAGTATATGTAGATACTTCAAGGGTGAAATAGAGGTAATGGCTCCGAAGGCCCTAATATGTATTTTGGTCATAGGAAACATGGTTTTAGACTGTCCAGATGAGACATGGAAACCAAAGGATAACGAAGTCCATTCATCAAGTATGGCTGGAGCTGTTTTGACACGGGCTCAAGCTAAGAAGCAAGAAAAGCCGTTGAGGCCGCTAAAAGTACCCAGCATCAATGAAGCCCAGGAAATTGATGCGGATGGGTTGAAGCAGGTGCGGAAAGCTGACCAGTCTTTGTCGAGGCTCTGGAAGCACGCTGAAGACAAGACCGAGCTCAAAACCAAGAATGGTAACGCCTACTCGTACATTAATAAAAAGGACATATTGTACAGAGTCTTCCGGCAGATTCGAGGTACATCTGTCAAAGAGACGAAGCAGATAGTGGTACACAAGCTGCAGAGACGTCGAGTCATGGAGCCCGCTCATGATTCCATTGTAGGTGGACACTTATCATGTAGGAAGACAGAAGACAGAATCACTAGTAGCTTTCATTGGCCCGAAATAACCAGTGACGTGACATGATTTTGCCGCTCATGTGACATATATCAAAAGACGATTCCAAAAGGCCGGGTAACTAAGGTGCCTTAAGGGGGAATGCCCATTATAGACATACCGTTTCATTGTGTAGTTGTAGATCTGGTAGGCCCGATTGTGCTAATATCAGAAAGAGGAAACAGATACATATTGACCTAGGTAGATTATGCTACTAGAACTCCTGAGACTGTGGCATTACCCATAATTAAAGCAGAAAGAATTGCCGAGATCTTCTCCAGGGTTTGTTTTCCAACAGAGATCCTTAGTGACAGGGGTTCACAGTTCATTTCGGAGTTGATAGGAGAAGTTACGAGACTGGTTTCGGTGAAACAGCTGTTCACAACACCGTACACTCCAAAGAATTACGGGTTATGCGAGCGAATGAATGTCACTTTGAAGAATATGCTGAAGAAAATGTGCCAAGAAAGACTCCCAAGACTGGGACAGATACATACAGGTCTGCAGTTTTGTTTGCATGTACAGAGAGGTACCGCAAGCAAGAACAGGGGTCTTGCCATTTTAACTTCTGTATGGCCGAGCCGTCCGTGGTTCTATGCAAGCACTGAAAGAGCTCTGGTCAGAACAGGAAGTTCCAGAAACAAGGAGCACATACGAGTACGTGCTAAATTTAAGATACAGGCTGGAAGAAAATTGCAGTATAGCAAGACAAAGCCTCTGTAAAGCCCAGGGGACGTATAAGCATCACTATGATAAGAAGTCGAGGAAACGAAACCTCCGAGTTGGTGACAAGGTGTTGGTATTACTCTCGACAAATCACAATAAGATGCTTCTACACTGGAAGTGGCCATATGAGGTGGTACAAGTAGTCAACAAAATAGACTACAGAGTAAGAGTTGGCGATAAGATCAACACATATCACATCAACCTGTTGAAGCAGTATGAAGACAGAAATCAAATCGTCTCATCAAGTGTGGCCATTTGTAGAGGTTAAAACAGATCAGCATATTGGAGCTGTTGAAGAGGAATGTCTTTTAGACTTGGTAAATGTGAGCAGCATAGAAAGTTGGTGTGATGTCCAAGTCAATGATGAAGTGACACAAGAGCAGTCCGCAGTTATGAAACTCATAAAGGAGTATCATGATGATTTTACTGATTAACGGTAAACGACATGTCTTACAGAACGCAACGTAGACCTCGCACGTTCTGACTCAATCCAGGTGAAGCAGTGTCCCATCCCATGCGCTAAGAGGGATTGGGTTAACAGACGAGAGAGTTGTTTCAGGTTTAAAAACCGCGGACGAAGTTCCGAGTATGGTGGTCGGAACTACACAAGATTTTAAGACAACAGGTTTCAAGTCAGTGGGTCAGAATCTGAGGACTTTCAATCTTGGCGGCCATCTTGAAACAAGCAGCCATTTTGTTCTATTTGTACAAATGGATGAAATAAATCATTTTACATGCAATTTTATCAAAAATTAGCTCCAGAACTGGTTTAAATCAAAACATGGTTCAAAATTTTATGATATAGCCCTTTCAAAGGTTCAGTTCGGCGGCCATCTTGAAAAAATGGCCGCCATTTTGGATTTTTCAATGTCCCATCGGGTCAAAATTTTCCAATTCCCTTCTAGTACCATCACACCAAATTTGGTGCTTGTATCACCATTTGCACGATTTTGCCAAAAAATGGCACTTATCCGCTCCACTACAAGTAGAAATGCTTTAATATTTAAGTTGCACAGAAAGTTCGATCAAAATATTGCAAAACATGTAGGATTCTGTCTGAATTTTGTTCAGAAAACAATTATTGTTCAGAAATGATTGAATTATGTGTCAATTTAATTTATTGTCTGGCTCATACCAATTATCTAGCAGAAATACATATCATTGACTTCTTTGGATCTCTATGAGTTATTTGAACATCCTAAATCATCATATACAGTTTAATTCATTTAAAATCCTTTAAATCCATCTTAAAAGTATTTAAAATGTTTGTCCCAAGTGTAACGGCGTAGAACTTTGAAAAATTCAGCAAAATCTTATCCTGTGATAGTTTGGAAAGTGTTTTTTTCATTTGTGTTTCGTGGAAACCAAGTAAAGTAATCATATATTGACTTAATGAGACTCTTTGGGTTAAAAACAACAAATTTGATATGCCATGGGAAATATTTGGAGCAATGTATTTCACATATAAAATGTGGTGATTACGGTAATGAAACTGTGTTTCTTTGTGAGGAAAACAAGAATAGCATCAATTCACAATGTTTTAATGTCAGTTTTCACTAATACACCCATTTCGTAACAGCAAAGTCTCTTTCAAAAGAAATTCACATTAATGATTTTTGTTTCGAGAAAAGTGTATTTTTTCCCTTATCTTTGAAACTAAATCCAAAACACTTAAAAGTTATATATATTACACCTTTAACGTGTCAAATTTTGATACCCACTTACATCTTGGTAATACCTAATACAAAATGTTGAAAATCATAAATGATTTCATCGAATAAGAGACTTCTTGGAGTTTTTAAACAAATTCCAGTGATTTATGAAGCTTATTTTTGAAAATGGCACCCATCAGTATCCAAACAGCTACTTTTACAATCATATCCAGGTGTGTTCTTATCTATATTATCAAAAGCAAACATGAATTGTAACTAGAAAATGGATTTTCTGAGAGCTATTTATGTCATTAGTTTGTCCCAAGTGTAACGGTTTTGCTGAAATTTGATTTTTGATGTGTCCTCATCACATTTCAAGTTATTGTACCCAAATAGTTTATTGTATGCTGGCTGCAAGTACCCTCCTAATGTAACAGATTAAGTATTGACTTTGTATATCATGTATGGAACATTTTAAGTAAACTTTCCTAGGTAATTGATATTTTTTTTACTAAAACATCACTAAAAATTGCCATAAAGTTGGTATATTCACATAAGGTAGCCATGTTATACATCAAATTTTACCTTAACGTTCGTGTAACAATATTAAGTGACATAAGAGATGAAATTTAAACATTTAATAGAATTAAAGGAGCGATATAAGGCAAACGTATTTGTTTAAAAATTGTCCAATGTTTCAAATAAAACCGTTGAAATTTGAAAAAAATTGTTCAGTATTTATATTTTCGTGTCTGGTTTATAAAAGTTTGACATATTGGGATGTGCTTTTGACGAATAATATTTCAATATCAACAACTTCATTTTGGACCCCCTATGTCACGTTTTGGATGCATTATTTTTGAAATTACCCAAAAAGACCTGCTTTTGATGTCCCTAACAGAAAATCGCTTGGAAAAACATTGAGAGAAAAGAAGAAATTGTCGATAAACAGCTATTTCTCCTTTTCTCCTAATATTACATGCTATGACACGCAAATTTTCTGTTTTTTGATATAAATCAATGTGATTGTATTCAAATTGGACTCTTCTATAGGCCTAGGCCTACATGTAATTTTATATACACTTGTCAAGTCGATCCTGAAAAAATACGGTAACTTAGACAACTAGGGTAGGTCAACGTTATTGACGACCAAGCAAGGTTTTTTGCCATCAATAACATAAAAAAAAAAAATAATAATAAAAAAAAGAAAAAAAAAAAAAAAAAAAAAAAGACCCCCCCCCCAAAAAAAAAGGCCAAACAAACAAATTGATCACATCCAGCTAATTCCTGTCGATTATCCACATTTCGTCTTTAAACCCGAATTTAAATTGGTAACTATTGAAGATTGTCTGCAATTGTTGTGTCACGTGATTCCCGCCGTGAATTCGAAAGTTAGGCCCAACTGCAGATTAGGGGGTAAAGAGATCCGATTAGTGTACAAAGTAGCACAGAAGATATTGAGACAAACAGAGAAATTGTTTCTTCTATCTGATGCGTCAAACTGCCGTGGACCAATGATGGGGTCGTTTCCCTAGTAATAAACAATGTTGACCGAATTTGTGCATAAAAATGAAAGAATCAGGCTCTAGAGGGGGTTCGTTTGAACCCCGAACACCCCCCCCCCCACAGGGTCCGCCACTGGTCAAAGGGCGTCATTGTTTGGAAAGGGGTCCCTGATTGGAAACCCAACATGAGGCAAAATCATAATGTATAAAATTTACATTCGTAATCCCCAGAGATTATTGCTGGTGGGAAAAAACAACAACAACAACAACCAACAAGAACAACAACAACATAAAATGTAACGTAATTCCCCGACGTTATTACGCTCTAGGAATACATACAGATCACTGTAAATGATCTGGCAGAGCACCTCTAGCTAATGACTAGAGTTGCTCTGCCAGGCCATTTATCGTGAGCTATAACAAGCGCCATATGTTTTGAATTCGTTTGGTTGATTTGCATGTGCGAATTGTCCACGTGATTCCCCACCATGATTGTGCCTCAGGAATAAGTAAAGCTCGCGATCAATGACTTGGCTGAGCATTTCTAGCCAAAAGCTAGAGATGCTCTGCCAGGTAATTTATCGTGAGCTGTAACAAGCGCCATACGTTTTGAGTTCGGTTGATTGAATCACAGGTGCGATTTGTCTACGTGATTCATACGGCGTACGATTTAACCCTTTACCAAACGACAAAAACCCATTCCCACATTATGACGCATTTTCATACTTTTGTCGACCAATTAGATAAACGGTTTAGAAAACATTGTGGAAAATGAAGAAATTGTTGGTAATCAGCAATTTTTCCTTTTGTCTCAATATTTCTGTCTTATATTGTACACAAATCTTATCACATATGCCATCCATTTTGTCGTCTTCAGCAACTTTCAAATTGGATCACTCTAAAACCTTGTCGTTTGGGGCAGGGTTAAAAGCTGTAGCAGGTGACAAATTGGTGTTCAATCACTGTGGTAGAAAACCAAAACGTCATTGATAGAAAGCGATTATGGCAAGCAATTTCTTCATATCCCACTATGCTTTCTTCCCAAAAAGACCAAAACTTTAATTCACTTGACATTGTCGCCTGCAACATCTTTTCACTTGCATGATTTTCCTTTGAAGAAAGTGGCACTGGTTTTCAGCGCCTTGTCACCGACGTCCCTTCCAGAAATTATACATTTTTTTGTCACAAAATGCAATTTCCCTTCTAAAACCCTAGTATTTCCTCAAGGCATATTTTTTAAAAATCACGCTAAAAACCCAAAATAAAAGAAAAAGGACACCTTTTTCCACGATCGTTGCAGTTACATTCTTCAGGCCCGTAGAGAAGCAGTTTGATATTGGGCGGGCTAAAGCCCCGGTGTCTGAATATTGGGGTGTGTGTGCTGAATTGGATTTTCCCTACATTTTCAGTGTGAAATAAGGAAATTCGGTAATTTTGCCCAACTTTAGGGTGCTTAGCACCCCTAGCCCCTCCCTTTCCTACGGGCCTGTACTAACTAGCCTTGCTCATTCTCAAGCCTGTTTTAGTATCTGTAGCTCTGATTCTCAGCATTTTCTTCTTTTCTTGCAAAGTGTTCTAAACAGATGTCCAATGGGTTGTTATAATTTTAAAAAACGTCACTGTTTGAAAATCGGCAAGTTTTCTTGCGTGACATTTCCAAATTAAATGTATGCATCATTTTTAAAAAACACAACATTAGACAAAGATTTCTATCTAGTGCATTTGCACTAACAGATCAATCCCATTACCCTTTCCTCGTGCAGACCTGGCCCAGGTTTCTCGAAAAAACTTAAGTACATACTAGTACTTATGAGTACATGCTCAACTTCAATGGAATACTAGATCCAACGTTAAAGGGTATTCGATTGAAGTTCACGTGGATTTCGTGTGATTTGAGTACGGTGCTCTGATTTGAGTCTGAGAACGTACTTAAGTTTTTTCGAGAAACCGGGGCCTGGTTTTGGCGTCATTGAAGGAAAAGTTGGTGAAAACATTGAAACAAAAGAAGAAATGCTGATAATCAAAGTTTTCTCCTTTTTTCCTGTAAGTATTTTCTGCAATAACGTAAGATTTTGTTGCTTGAGAAAAGGTCAACAAAATTCGGAACGCTTCCAGTTTACATGCCGATGCCGACGACGAAATGGACGTTGGTAACCCTTTCCCAAACAAGACTTGGTTTTCACGTTCCTAATTGTATGGGGTTGGGAAAACATTGAGGTAAAAGAAGAAAATGCTGATAATTCTTTTACATCAATAATTTCTGCATCATGTTATTCCTAAATTTGTACCATTATTGCAATACATTTTTTCGTCTGAAGCAGCTTCCACATTGGACTAACCTAAAAATGTGTCGTTTGGTAAAGACAGTGATACAGCACGTAAAATATCAACGGTAAAAGGAGGTTTCTGGCATTTCTTCTTTTGAAAAATATTTACCAAGCCTTGTTCCATACTAGGTACAAAAACAGGGTTTATTTGGTAAAGGTTTTTACTCTTTTTGACAATCCCATGCGATTCACTTCCTTGATAGAATATATTCGATTGTAAAATCAAATTAAATAAAGATTTAAATACAAAGTTTGTTGCTTAATGATTTCCTCAAACAACAACAACAACAACAACAACAACAACAACAACAACAACAACAACAACTCATCAGACAGGGTTGTCAGATTTAAAAGCTGTAATAACAGGTAGGCTAGCGTGGAAAGCATGTGCGGATCCATACATTTTTTCCAGAGGTTTCTCGTATTTCCAGGGGTAGATGGGTGTGGAGAATTCAATGTCGCATGAAAAATCCATGAAATCACTTTGACAAGCCCCTCCCCCCACGTCTTTTTATTTTAAATTAGACCTACAAACGAGAGGGGCACCCTGGGATCCGCGCATGGAAAATATTGAAGAAAGTCGACAAATACTGGTTATATTTTTTTTCTCTTTCTATCTCGATGTTTTCCCAAGATTTGATATGTAGAAATAAACGTTAAAACCAGGATTAGTTTGGAAAAGGGTTCATGCAGTTATACATCTAATAAATGATAGCTATTTTTGGTGACTTTGATAAACGTTGATGGAAAAGAAGAAAAATCTGTGGATCTAGTCCTTCCTCAAACAAGACATAGTTTTGGCGTCCATTAGGGGAAAGACTCGAAAAAAACCCGATCAAACAAGAGAAGAAAATGCTAATATCCAGTTTTTTCTCCTTTTGCCTAAATATTTTCTTTGCTATGATACACATATATTCTGTTCATTGTGATATTTATTTTGCCGTCCGAAGGAGCTTCAAACTGGAGCAGTCTTAAATGGCAATGGATTTTGTGCTTAAAATAGACTTATTTTTCCGTTATGTTTTGATAAACCGTGTGTGTTGTTATAACATCTCGTAACTACGGCTTGATTCAAGCCGTAGTTACGAGATTTTATAACAACACCTACAAAATACTATTTGTTTGTCCGAAATTACGTCACAGATTACAGGATAAAATCGTTCCCTATTTTGCCGTTTTGGGAAAGGGCTGATTATGATTTTCGTCAATTATTAGGTAATGTTCTTTGAACAAAATGTGCCTTAAAGTTTTAGCACGTTTCCCTTTGTTCTGACAATATTTGTGATTTAATTATCAATTATAAATATTAATATCTCTATAATAAATAACGATAGGAAAAAAAATGGTGGTGGTGGCCAATGACCTCAACGTTTTCTGTATCAAATTGTATGCAAATCCAATTTTTATCAATAGTTTGTGTCGTCTATAGCACATGATATTTGGAACATGTCATTTTTGACGTTTGGGAAAGGGTTAACCAATTACTAAGAAAGGCTTGAAAAAACATTTTGGAAAATGAAGAAATCGCTTGTAACAAGCAACTTCTTCATTCCCCTTAATGTTCAGGACTACTCCAAAAGACCAACAGTGTTCAAATTTCATTCACTTGAAATTGTCGCCTGCAACATAATTTGAATTTGGAACAGTCCAAAAATTCTATCGTTCAGGAAGGGATTAACCCTTTCCAAAACAAGACCTGGTTTAGATGTCCCTCATAGAATAGGCTTGGGAAAGCATTGAGGCAAAAGAAGAAACTGCTGATAATCAACAGTTTCTCCTTTTGCCTCAATATTTTCTTCGCTTTATTGTACACAAATAGATCTATCTTTCCTTTTTAACATCAATTTTGTAGTCTACGGCAGCTTTTAAATAGGACTGCACAAAAATTTTGTTGTTTGGGAAGGGGTTAAGGGTTAAATCCAATGTACTTTTGTTGAGTGACGTCCATATTCTGTGACCCATAACTCACTTGTATTGCCCTAATTTTTATAACGGAAAACTTTAAATCCCCTCAAATTAACATAATCTATATGCTCTCATTTTCCTTTAACATACATTTAAATCCCGTTACATAAATACTAACGGGTTAATATTTCTAGAAATCGACCCCCGAATGTCCATTTCAATCTCGACCTGACCTATTTTCATGACATTTTCGCGGGAACGTTACACACTCAAAGCAACTGACCTCAAAAATTCTATCGGCTGTTCCGTTAACCTCCCGCCTGTGCATAAATAAATCAAATACACAATAATGTGTATCTATAATGCACGTGTATGCATAATGGATGTAACAACAATATCGACTAGTTGACTATATCAGTGTATGTTTCGATTTTAACTATGATTGTACGAAAGTTTGAACCTTAATTGGTTTCACTAATTGGGGAGGGTGCTCGCGCCCTAGATTTGCGGTAGAGTGTAAAGCGAAGTTCACGGTATTAATGTACATTTTGGAGGCCATACCATAAAAAATTTGTGTCCAAGAAAACTTTTCAAAATAAAGTCGGCCTGATGTGTTGGAATACATGGCTCGGTTCTCTATTTATTTATTCGCAATTTGGACGTTAGTCTGGATTATTCCCGCTGTTGTCGGTAAGTGGTTTGATGCTATTTAGATCGGTCTTGTTTTCTATGTTTATCATTACATCCAACCAACATGGCGTTATGTCGGGTCATAATGGTTGATAACAGGGGGTAAAAACGTCCCAAATTTGTTATTCCTACCACAGATCCTATATTGTGGGTACTCATTGGAATCGTCTCGAAGAGACGATTCCAATGAGTACCCACAATATAGGATTTGATAAAGAATGAAAGGAAAAATTGAGTTTTTAAGAATCAAAACAACCCGGTATCAAGAGCTTTTGGGGTGAAACTATCTGTGTAAAGGGCGACTGACCAGTAGGGTTTAGATCGACGAATTTTACCGTCAAATCGTCAGTTTAATTGTTATTCTTTCTAGATAGGGGCTTTAATTTGCTACAAATCTCGCCACTGATCTTTGTTTACGTTCGCGAAATCGATACATTCGCCTCAAGAAGTGTTAATATTTTTTTCTTCTCTCTCCAGCACTCAATGATGTTATAAAAATGAGGGGCCCCGCAAAGGGGAAATTGTTTTTTTCTCCCGAGTTCGAATGTCAATGATTTTGACCACAATTCCTTCACACATGATGAGTTCAGAAAGATGAGAATTTCACACGAGGGTCTATTTTCACTTCAATGTTTACACTGAATTATCTGAGATGGCGTATTGATAAAGAATGTGCATGCACTTTTACGTTTGTAAACAAACGAAGTGCATTGTAATGTACATATAGGAAAAATGTGTATTCGATGTTGACCTACAAAAGTTCAGCCCTCGAAAAGTGTGTCATACATATTTGAACTAAGTGGACAGTAGTTGACTGTGTTACTTAATGTTTAAACCATTTTCTTTCTTTCAGATTTTGAATATTTTGAGTTTGATTTTTGAGAATGTTTTGTTACAATTTTGATTTATCTATTCAACAACATGACAGTAGATTAACCCTTTCCCTAACAGCAAAATTTTAGGGTGTTCCGTTTTGGAAGATGCTGAGGACGACAAAATGAATGTTGAAAAAGATTAGATTTGTGTACAATATAGCCCAGAAAATATTGAGGCAAAAGGAGAAAATACTGATTATCAGCATTTTCTCATTTTGTCTTAATGTTTTCCCAAGCATTTTCTATTAGGGACGTCAAAATTAATATTTCAATTTGATTCATATTTGGCCAAAACAGATAAGAGACTAGGCTCCCCAACTAGCACCTTCACGGTGCTCTGTGTTATCAGTTCTACATCTTACTCGGTTTCAGTCAAATGGAGCCTAGTCCAGGGACTGAAAAGGTCCTACCTTGAAATATATTGTGGCCAAAACGTCCTGGCCAAAACGTCTGTGGCCAAAACGTCCTACATTCCTTAGCCTCCAAGGCCAAGATACCCCCGCTGCCCAGGGTATCTTGACCAAGCCAAAAAAGGCGAAAAATTAATTTGATCAAAACACATTAAACTTTGGTTTTTCTTTTCATTTAACTGTAGGCTTAACATAAATTTGTGACCCATCACGCTTAAAGGGATTTTATAGGAAGTGTGAAAAATAGCGACCCTGGTCTGCGCAGTCCGCGCAGCCAGACTAGGGCCAACTAGGGAGCAGCTGGAGGCTCGGTAAGGATGTTGTGGTAGTACTGGTATGAGAAACGACAGGAATCCATGGTTAGGTGCTCCAGCCACTGCAATATGACCTAGGCTTAGTAGTTGAAAACAGCGTAAACCCCCAATAAACAGTCAAAGCATGTTTTCAACCATTTTCTCCCAATCTATTTATAATATTTAATTTTGTTATTGAAAATTGAGTATTTGGTTACTATTTTAGCCCTGAATAAGCTAATTTGCACTTTACAAATTTTACAATTAGGCCAGACTCCTTTTCCTGAAATGAAATCCCCTGTAATGGTGGTCAGGTCTTCGAAAACTCTGGCAGGGGTTTCCCTGACACTCGATATCAAGTACTTTGATAAAGTTTTCATTACCATTTTCCTGCACTGCAAAATTTCAATAGGGAACAATTTTATAATATCCATCTAACCGTGACGTAAATTCGGACAAACACTAGTATTTTCGTTGGTGTTGTTATAAAATCTCGTAACTACGGCTTGATCCAAGCCGTAGTTACAAGATTTTGTAACAACTCTGACGGTTTATCAAAACATAACAGTAAATAAAGTCTGTTTTTAGCACAAAATTCATTGCTATTTGAGACCAGTTTTGCTGTCTGGTTATGGGTTAATTTGCCACTACATCTTCAAATTATTGTTTAATTAACCCTTTCCCAAACAAGACCTGGTTTTGATGTCCCTAATAGGAAAGACCTGGGAAAACATTGAGGCAAAAGAAGAAAATGCTGATAACCAGCATTTTCTCCCTTTTCTTCAATATTTTCTATGCTATATTTTACACAACCCTTTCCTTTATTAACATGAACATTGTCGTTTAAAGCAGCTTTCAAATTGGAACACCCTAAAATTTTGTCGTTTGGGAAAGGGGTAAAGGACCCTGTTAGTGTATAAAGGTTATCTTCAACAGTATCATTGAAAGTACTTGTGATCTTAGAAATTGTTAACCTATAAACTTTAATCCTTTCGTTTCCTGATTAATGAAATGTATCCCTTCCCTAATAAAGGGTTACATCCCAGTTCCAAGTTCTAATGATCTAATCCCATTTCTAGCAATTTCTTTTAAATTTTCCTCAATATTTTCCAATGGCGGGTTCGGGGGGTTCAAAATTGCAAAAAACCAGGAAAACGAACCCCCCTTCTGTATGTCCAAACCCCCCTTTAGAATTTCTGAACCCCCTTCACAGAAATCCTGGATCCGCTGCTGTTTTCCAATGGATTTTGCTTGAGGTGAGTCACAAAGCGTCATTGTGTGGTAATGGGTTAAATTGCCACTGCAGCTTCAAATAATAATACAGTGCACTCTCATGTATAACGAGTTCGTGTAATACGAGATATCGTCTATAACGAGTGTGTTACGAAGTCCCTGACATTTCCCTTCTATTTTCCTTTTGTTTTATATCGGCTAACACAAGATTGATTTGAGCGAAAAATCGGCTATAGCGTACATGTTTCCTTGGTCCCGGCTCTATTTTTCACACATTGTTAACGAGGTCCGGTCACAAAGCATGTCGTCTGCAAATATTTCTCAGCCCGGCTGTATTTTTCACACCTTTTTACGACTTTACTAGGTCCTAAAGCAGATTAACACCTTCTGATCTACCTATTGTCATATCGTCTATGTGTTATTGAAAAACATTATAACTCAGACTTTAATTCAGCTGGAGTTATGATCATTTGTACTATCATCGACGATTTGCAAGGTTTGTTTGCGCTCAGGGCTTTAATCATGAAACTGTGGTCAAGAATTTGCAATTTGGAAAATACGAGAGACAATACTAAAATGTTCAAAGCTATTTCCTTAGAGTTGAAATTTGAAATCATGAATGGAATAGAAGAGGGATTTACCTCAAAAACAGTGAAAAATCACAATGTTTTTTTTTTTCAAATAGATATTTTATGATAGACACATGTATACATTTTTATTTTTAACTCATATATAAACTGTACAGTGTAATGTTCGTATTTTACTTTTAGTGGTGTGTGTTAAAATATCAAGAGTTATCTCAGGGGTCTCGTTTGCCAAAATTTGGGGCCGTTATTCGGCCCCATTCCCAATGGCAAAAAGTATCTTTTTTTCCCAATTCTCTGGTGAAAATTCCCAATGAGGACCCCGAATGACCCAGGTTAAGACCCCATTTTCATTTACAAACATTTTGAAGACAGTTTTACAGTAGATTCTTAAACAAGAGTATGTACAAATGCATTTTACATCACTACAGTCTTATTTGCAGCTAAAACTGAGTGTCAGTATGAATACAAACTTGTTTTAGTTTTTCCCAATTTAGGTAAAAACGTCGCTATTTTCCCAATTTCACTGGCCCCTGGCCCCAAACAAAAATTGGTAGCGAGACCCCTGTATCTATCTTTATACTCTCTAAAAAGGAGGTTATAATTAAATGTTCCTTTGTAAACTTTCTGTGAAAGCAAAAGTAGACATGGGCAAATGAACATTTTTCTCGCATTCTGTTCTAATTCGGCTTTAGCGAGACATGGCTGTAACGAGGCATTGATCAATGTCCCGGCGATCTCGTTATACACGGAGTGCACTGTACTTTTTAAACAGAAATACATGTTTAAGCCAAAAATTATAGATTTAGAGACCAGGGCTTTTCTTCTTTCTATAACAGAGGCCGAATTTCGGTGGCTTCCCAATTGTAAAATGGCTCCCTTTTTCCCAATTTCAAAGCAAGAATTTACCAATTTTTATCCCCCGCCGAAAAAATTTTTCGGGGGGGATATTGTTTTTGCCATGTCCGTCCGTCCTTCCGTCCGTCCGCCCGTCCGACATTCATTTCCGCGCTATTTCTTGGAAAGTATAGACCGGATTTCAATGAAACTTGGCACACAGCTTCACTACAAAGAGGACATGCGCATATCGTCGGGGTTACCCGGTTCGACCATTGAATTTAGAGTTACTGCCCCTGACTGTTTAAGCCATATACATACAGAGTGATATTCGTTTCCGCGCTATTTCTTGAAAACTGTAGACCGGATTTCGATGAAACTTGGCACACAGCTTCACTACAAAGTGGACATGCGCATATCGTCGGGGTTACCCGGTTCAACCGCCGAATTTAGAGTTACTGCCCCTGACTGTTTTAGCCATATACATACAGTGATATTCGTTTCCGCGCTATTTCTTGGAAACTATAGACCGGATTTCGATGAAACTTGGCACACAGCTTTACTACAATGAGGACATGCGCATATCGTCGGGGTTACCCGGTTCGACCGCCGAATTTAGAGTTACTGCCCCTGACTGTTTTAGCCATATACATACAGAGTGATATTCGTTCTGTTGAAGCCATATACATACAGAGTGATATTCGTTCGGTTGAAGCCATATACATACAGAGTTATATTCGTTTCTGCGCTACTTTATTGACAATGAAAATATGTTCGGCGGGGGATATCAATTCAACGAATTTGCTTGTTGAAACTGAAATTCCCAAAATTTGAAAATTGATAATGATCAATTACCTGCTGGCAATTCTAGTCACAAAGCAGCTGTGTGTGTTCTATAATTGTTATTCTGGTTATAAAATGTTGTTTAAGAACATTTATTTTCATTTGAACATTTATTCTCCTGTGTCTTCTTTTTCCCAATTTGACCAAAATCGCGCTTAAATTTCCCAAAATGACTGACCAGGGCCCCTTCCCAATTTCCGGAAGAAAAGCCCTTGAGACAAATTAAAATATTCTATATACCCTGATAGTGTAAGGTTATCTTCAACACATTTCCACATATCGTCGTTGTAAAAGCAAAACCTCGTATCTCGTTTTTGGAAAAATTTAAAGGGGAGGGAAAAAAGTGTTATAACTTTTCCTAAACTTAAAATGTTTTACTTTAAATTTGGACATATTATTCACAAATAATGTGTCTTTAATACTGATCAGTAAAAATATCTCCAAACCTGCAAGAATTGTCTAAACTGGGCACACAAGTTTGTACTTTGAAAATCGCAAAAATCGACATACGAGGTTTTGCATTTACACCAACGATATCACTGAAAGTACTTGCGAACCAAGAAGTAGATAACCTATAAATTTGACCCTTTCATGATTAACCCTTTCCCAAACAAGACCTGGTTTTGACGTCCCCAATTAAAAAGGCTTGGGAAAACATTGAAACAAAAGAAGAAACTGCTGATAACCAGCAGTTACTCCTTTTTTGTCAATATTTTCTATGCTATATTTTACACAAATCCTATCTTTAATAACATCAATTTTATCATTTGTAGCAGTTTTTGAAGTGGATCACCCTAAATTTTTGCTGTTTGGGAAACTCAATGGGTTAACAAAATGTAACCCTTCTAAGTTCTACAAACAACACCTATAGTACTGATCTGATACCCCAAAAGACTTGGAAGGGACAAAGTCCAGCCATTCCTCTTATTGAAACTCCTTTTTGAAACAAAATCTTTGGAAAATTGTGTCAATGATTGTTGGAAAAGAAGAAATTGTCAATGATTGTGGGAAAAGAAGAAAGCAATTTCTTGTTTTCCCACTATGTTCTACCTTAGAAGGCAAAAAATGTAAATTCCATGGTTTCTTCAAACATTCAAAATACATTACAATACAATATTGTAAATGCTTTTGCATGAATGTTTGAAGAAATCATGGGATTCGGTGCAGAGTGAGTTAGAATCGGGAATAGCCCTCTCAAAGGTTGGTAGAGTGCACTTTATCTGTCAAAATTCAGAGAGTATAAGCTGAGAAATTTAACAAAACGTTCTTGAAGCGGACAATATTTCGGTGTAAATGTTTGTAACCGGGTCATTTGTTATGGGATTTGGGTTGAATGGTCATTTTTACATGCCGCTTCACTTTTGGCGCGAAGTCGTCACGGTTCATGGTTTTGTTCAAACCGACCCCAAGGACAACGATAAAACATATCGGCAAAAGAAGAAATAAATCAATCCAACAATAACTAACCTTGATCAAGTACATTTCCAAATTCCAATTCCAAATATAATGTTTCCACTTCGAAAATCATAGGCGGTTTGAACAAAACCATGAACCGTGACGACTTCGCGCCAAAAGTGAAGCGGCATGTAAAAATGACCATTCAACCCAAATCCCATAACAAATGACCCGGTTACATGTTTTCCATAAGTCACGTGGGTTATCCACTGTCATGTTAAAGGGGTAATTGCTTTCTTAATTGTTGTTTCAAATAAAAAATCAGTGAGAGGATTTCAAGGAGTACCCACAACATAGGGTTTAACCCTTTCCCAAACGACAAATTTTTGGGGTGGTCCTATTCAAAAGCTGCTGCAGATGACAATATTGGTGTTGTTAAAGATAGAATTTGTGTAGAAAATAGCTAAGAAAATATTGAGACAAAAGGAGAAACTGCTGTTTTTCAGCAGTTTCTTCTTTTGTTTCAATGTTTTCCCAAACATTTTCTATTAGGGACGTCAAAACCAGGTCTTGTTTGGGAAAGGGTTAAAAAGGCCAATACCTCATCTTATCTGTAGATCTTAGGTTGATCATCTTCAATCTGTCTTTTTTACAGGGGTCAAAGACGGCCTAGGAGTCAGGATTGGGATTGACCAAGGTGCCCCAGACTCCGACATAGCCCAGAAAGCCATTAACGTTCATGTATATCGACAATAAATGGGGTCAATAATTTTCCTTCTTTTTTACAGGGGTCAAAGACGGCCTCGGAGTCGGGATTGCGATTGACCAAGGTGCTCCAGACTCTGTCATAGCCCAGAAAGCCGGTGACCTCTTGTTGAACTGCACGGTGACCTTCAGCCCCGACCTTGGTGACCTCAAAATTGATTGGCTCAAAGATGGGTCACCCGTCGATCTCAGTCCCAAAGTTCCCAAACGGTCCGGGGTAAAACCCCGGGTTCAGCTCTTCGAGAATGGGTCGCTGTATATCAAGCGGGTAATTCATCGACCCAGGAAGAATCGGACGGATGCCGGGCACTATCGTTGCCTGGCGACGCTGACGGGTGTTGGGACGGTGATCGCGCGTGATGTCACAGTGCAAGTAGAAGGTGAGTCTTGGATTTTGTTAATTGTGGTACAGTAATTAACTGTTGTATGGTATTACCGTAATTATGTTATTCCCACACAGTGACACTTTTTGACGCCTTATGATAAAACTGGTTAGGAAAACATTGTGTAAAATGAAGAAATTGCTTGTGAAAAGCAATTTCTTCATTTTCCACAATGTTTTCCACCCATCAAGTCCAAAATTTCATTCACTTGAAATTGTTGTCTGCCACATCTTTGCACCATTTCCCAAACAAGACTTGATTTTGAAGTCCCTAAAGGAGAAGCCTTGTGCAAACATTGAGGCAAAAGAAGAAAAAGCTGATAAGTAGCATTTTGTTCTTTTGTCGTAATATTTTCCGAAGCTATTTTCTTCACAAATAATCTTTAGCCTTTCCCACACAACAAAATTTTAATGTGGTCCTATTTAAAAGCTGCTGCAGACGACGAATTGGAGAATAATCAAGATTGCATTTATGGGCAATGTAGAACGGAAATATCTAGGCAAAAGGAAAAGATGCTAATTATTATCAGCATTTTCTTCTTTTGGCTCAATATTTTCTTATGCCATTTCTTTTGGGAACGTCAAAACTAGGTATTGTTTCATTAAGGGTTGAATTAGACATGAATCTAGAAAAAAAAACAACTAGGAAGAAAGAAAGAAATCTCGCAAGATATTTTTTCTTCAATTTTGAATGGGAATTTCCTTAGATGCAAGAATAACAATAGGGTATAAATTGGGGGAAAAATTGCAGTGTGCCTCCGCAGTAACAAAGTCTTGTGTTCCCCTTTCTCAAGTGGCAAAACTTGAATTGCTCCAATTTAAAAGCTGCTGTAGACAACAAAATGGTTATTGATAAAGATGGGATATAAGTATGATGAAGTACAGAAAATATTGAGGCAAAAGGAGAAAATGCTGATTATCAGCATTTTCTCCTTTTGTCTCAATGTTTTCCCAAAACAATACTAAAGGAAGAAGGTCTTGTTTGGGGAAAGGATAAAATTGATTTTTATTTTCGGAGTGCGGGAGAGAAATTCTCCTTGCAACTGTGTCAAACGCTGTGTAGTATCGAGTCAAATTGAGCCTTCCCTGTCTCTGAAAATCGGTTAAACCCTTTCTAATTTTAGAAGACGGGGTTTAACTTTTTGATGACCTTTAAGGAGAGAAAATTTGAAAATATTCAAGGAAAAGGAGAAAATGCTGTGTAGAATCGAGTCAAATTGAGTATTCTCTCAGTTTCTGTTTATCGGTTTAACCCTTTCCCAAACGACAAAATTTAAGGCAGGTCCAATTCAAAAGCTGCTGTAGACGAAAAAATGGATGTTAATAAAGATTAAAATTGTGTGTGATGTAGCCAAGAAAATATTGAGGCAAAAGGAGAAAATGCTGGTTATGAGCAGTTTCTTCTTTTGCCTCAATGTTTTCTCAATCTTTTTCAAAACCAGGTCTTGTTTTGGAAAAGGTTAACCTTTTCCAAACTGCAAAATTTTAGGGTTATCCACTTCAAAAACTTCCATAAATGACAAAATGGAAGTTAGAATGGAATGGAAGATAGAATTTGTGCAAAATATGGCATAGAAAATATTGAGACTAAAGGAGAAACTGCTGGTTATCAGCAGTTTTTAGCTCCACTGGCCTTTCAGGCCAGCGGGCTATTGTCATAGCGGTGTGTCCGTCGTGCGTCCGTCCGTGCGTCCGTCCGTCCGTCCGTCCGTGCGTCCGTAAACTTTTTCTTTCAAAATCTTCTCCTCAGAAACTACTGGATGGATTTCAACCAAACTTCACAGGAATGATCCTTGGGTGACCCTCTCTCAGATTCCTACAATGAGTTTGGATTGAACCAGAATAACTTGAGTTAACTGCCCTTGAACGTCAAAAAAAAGCTGGTTTTGACTTTATTTTTACTCTAAAATCTACAAATATTAACCAATCAAGACAAAACTTGGACAGAATATATATAAGCATGATATCCTGCCTGGGTTCAATTTTCAGCTTGATCAGAATTTTACATCATGAGTTATGTGCCCTTGAATTTGACAAAATTTCCATTTTCGACTTTGTTTTCACTCTAACAACCATAATTGTTAACCAATCAAGATGATATTTGGACAGAATCTTGTTGACAACAAGATCTTGCTTTTGTGTAATTTTCAGGATGATTGCATTACTACAATGTGAGTTATGTGCCCTAGAAATTGACAAAATTTCAGTTTTCAACACTTTTTTTTTTACTTTTGTGGCCACATATATAGATTAATACTGACAAAATTTGGACAGACCATAAGATCTTGCTCGAATTTAATATTCAGCTTGATTATTGTGGTGTTCAAGACATAAATTATCAAGTCAAAATCATATTTTTAGATCAGAATGTCTTTATTTTCATGACCACTATGAAAAATACACAATCACAACTTCTTGAACTAATTATCATAAAGAAAAACAACTCTTACTGAACTTTAAATTGCTCATATCAAAAGTTACTTCCCTTAGTCTACCACAAGTATTAACTCACATATTGAATTATGTGCCTTGAATTTGGCATACTGACAGTTTTCAACTTTATCATCACTCTAAAAATCCCCAAAATATTAGTCAATCATTTACCTTCTTTTTGCTTTGACCACATAATTGCTTCTCTTTACTTTGTTTCTGCTCTAAGAATCACAAGAATTTAAAAATATATCAGTTTAAGCATTTAGATAAATTTGTGAAATTTTTTATAGTAAACCACAAGAAATTCATGCCTGTGGAGCGACTCAAGACCTTCAGGTCTTTCTAGTGTTTCAATGTTTTCCCAAGCCTTTTCTAATAGGGACGTCAAAACCAGGTCTTGTTTTAGAAAGTTTAAAATTAATTTATCCATTACCAGACGACAACATTTTAAAGCGACATTTCACAATTATTTTTGCATAAATTTTACTTTTATTATGCTCCCCGAAAAAATTTCGGGGGAGCATATAGTCGCCATGCTGTCCGTCCGTCCGTCCGTCCGGCTGTCCGTCCGTCCGTGTGTCCGTCCGTCCGTCCACAGCCAGATCTCGGCAACGCTTGGACCAAATTCAATGAAACTTCACATGTCAATTCCCTGGGATAATACCTAGGGACCTTTTTCTCCGTTTCTTAATTTGAGGCTGCGTCATGGAAAAAGGGGCCTTAGTGTAAAAATTAGTTTTTCTCTAATTTCTCTTCATCTAATGGGCAGAATTTAATGAAATTTTGTACTTATGTAATAAATAGGATGTTCTAGACCATATTTTATAAATAATGTGTGTACAAAAAGGCTGTCGTGGGAAAAGGGGGCTTAATGTATGATAGTTTTTATTAGCTCACCTGAGCACGAAGTGCTCGAGGTGAGCTATTGTGATCGCTTTTTGTCCGTCGTCCGTCCGTCTGTCCGTCTGTCCGTCTGTCCGTCTGTCCGTCTGTCCGTCTGTCCGTCTGTCCGTCTGTCCGTCTGTCCACAATTTGGTGTTTACACTCTAGCATCCACAAATATTAGTCAATCTTGACCAAACTTTGTCAAAACAAGTATGGTCATAAGTTCTCGGATGAGTTCGATTATGGGCCAGATCGGACCAGAAAGTGTGGAGTTATCTGCCCCTGAATGACGAAAAATGCTGTTTTTAACTTTGTTTACACTCTAGCATCTACAATTATTGCCCAATCAAAACAAAACTTGGATATAATATTGGAGACTATAGGTTCTTGGATGAGTTCGATTTTCAGTCAGATCAGACGAAAAAGTCAAAAGTTATGTGCCCTTGAATTTGTCAAAATTGCAGTTTTCGACCGTTTTCGACCTTGTTTACACTCTAGAATCTACAATTATTGACCAATCAAGACAAATCTTGGACATAATGTTGTAGACCATAAGATCTCGGATGAGTTTAATTTTCAGTCTGATTAGACGAGAAAGTCGAGAGTTACGTGCCCTTGAATTTGACAAAATTGTCGTTTTTGACTGTTTTCGACCTTGTTTACACTCTAGAATCTACAATTATTGACCAATCAAGACAAATCTTGGACACAATGTTTGAGACTATAAGATCTTGGATGAGTTTGATTTTCAGTGTGATCTGACAAAAAAGACTAGAGTTACGTGCCCTTGAATTTGATAAAATTGTCATTTTCGGCTGTTTTCGACATTGTTTATACTCTAGAATCTACATTTATTAATCAATCAAGACAAAACTTGGACACAATGTTGGAGATCATAAGATCTCGGATGAGTTGAATTTTCAATCTGATAAGACAAGAAAGTCGAGACTTATGTGCCCTTGAATTTGACAAAATTGTCGTTTTTGACTGTTTTCGACCTTGTTTACACTCTAGAATTTTCAATTATTGACCAATCAAGACAAATCTTGGACATAATGTTTGAGACCATAAGATCTTGGATGAGTTTGATTTTCAGTGTGATCTGACCAGAAAGAAGAGAGTTACATGCCCTTGAATTTGACAAAATTGTCGTTTTTGACTGTTTTCGACCTTTTTTACACTCTAGAATCTACAATTATTGACCAATCAAGACAAATCTTGGACACAATGTTTGAGACCATAAGATTTCGGATGAGTTCGATTTTCAGTGTGATCTGACAAAAAAGACAAGAGTTACGTGCCCTTGAATTTGATAAAATTGTCATTTTCGGCTGTTTTCGACATTGTTTACACTCTAGAATCTACATTTATCAATCAATCAAGACAAAACTTGGACACAATGATAGAGATCATAAGATCTCAGATGACTAGAATTTTCAATCTGATAAGACAAGAAAGTCGAGACTTATGTGCCCTTGAATTTGACAAAATTGTCGTTTTTGACTGTTTTCGACCTTGTTTACACTCTAGAATTTTCAATTATTGTCCAATCAAGACAAATCTTGGACACAATGTTTGAGAGGATAAGATTTCGGATGAGTTTGTTTTTTAGTGTGATCTGACCAGAAAGACGAGAGTTATGTGCCCTTGAATTTGATAAAATTGTCATTTTCGGCTGTTTTCGACCTTGTTTACACTCTAGAATCTACAATTATCAATCAATCAAGACAAAACTTGGACACAATGTTTGGGACCATAATATGTCGGATGAGTTTGATTTTTAGTCTGATCCGATCAGAAAGTTGAGAGTTATGTGCCCCTGAATTTAACAAAATAGCCGTTTCTGGCTGTTTTTCGATCTTGTTTACTCTCTAGAATCTTCAATTATTGACCAATCAAGACAAATCTTGGACACTATGTTGGAGACCATAATATCTTGGATGAGGAAGATTTTCAGTCTGATGTGATCAGAAAGTCGAGAATTGTGTGCCCTTGAATTTGAAAAAAAATCTGTCTTTTGCTGTTTTCGACCTTGTTTATACTCTAGAATCTGTGATTATTTATCAATCAAGAAAAACCTGGACACAATGTTTGGCACCATAAGATCTCAGATGAGTTTGATTTTCACAAAGTTATTGACTATAAGTTAGTTTTCAGTCTTATAGTCATAAATGTTTATTGAATTGAACAAAAGTGTTGCTCATATCATTTTGGTTCAGGTGAGCGATATAGGACCATCATGGTCCTCTTGTTTTGTGACAAACACTTATTCGGGGAGCATAATCCGTCTGTGACGGCTCTTGTTCTATCCGAAAGAGCATGTTTTCTTATGAAGATTCTGAAAATTTCAAGCCAAAATTCTGAACCGTTTACGAGAAATATATATTTTTGTGCTAAAATTAGACAAATTGTTGTGGACAACAGTTAAGATTTATATAGAATTTGTCATTTCTGTCTCAACTTTAAAGGCGCATTTTTCGCTTATAAATAACAACTTCAAAAAACTGATAGTATTTCTCCGCATTAGAATAAACAATCTGTGCATCAAGACATACTTTTAAAAAATGAAATAAATGTGAAATGTCACTTTAAGGTGGTCCTAATTCACAGAACGGTGATGCAGTTTCAAGTGAGAGAAATTTCACATTTTTGGGCCTTTTTGACTAGAAAATATGGTAAATGAAGAAATTGCTTGTCACATGTAATATCTTCATTTTCCACTATGTTTTCCAAAGCTCTTACATTGTTGGGAGTCAAAACGCATCCTTATTCAGGTATCGGCAGTCTTTCCGAAACTCGTCAGACCGACAGACATGTCTGGTAAAAACTGACTTGGTCTGGTATGGATTTGTAGTTCACAGGACTGATTGTCCAGTGAAATATTTTATTACGGTTCAAGACTAATTCTTTCCATTATAACTAAATCGTTAATCATTCCAAAATTAAAGGCCTTGCTGAGAACAATTATTAGATTGTGAAGATAGTTAAAAATTCCATATAAAATCATCAAAAACTTGGAAAGACATGGAGAAAATTCTAGAAAATGGTTGTTGTTGAAAGTTGTTGATCTATTCTCTGAAAGCACTGCTTTAGTGACAAGGCAATTGTGAGAGGTATTTGTCCGCTTCGCGAAAGTTCCATATCGTTAGTTGGGAGTCAAAACCTCGTAACTACAGCTTGACAAAGCTGGAGTTACGAGGTTTTGACTCCCCACCAGCGATATAGTTCTTACAATTATGATCACTGTAACAAAATCATAATGTGACAAAAAATTTCTAGCTCATGCCTGCCAATCTGAAGGCGTTTTACCCTTTCCGAAGTTTCGGAGTCTTAAGTTATAGGATAATTCTATAGGGACCAAATTTATCCAGTTAGCTGTGACGTAATTTCGGACAAACAATCAAACAACAGTATTTCTGCAGAAATCTAGTAATTACCGCTTGATACAAGCGGTGGTTATGAGATTTTAAAACAACACTGATGGTTTATCAAAACATAACCGTAAACCCAGTCTATTTTTAGCACAAAATTCTTTGCTATATTATTATTAAAGCTGTTGTCATTGATGAAATGGATGTTGGCAAAGATAGGAATCATGTACAATATAGCAGAAAATATTTAGACAAAAGTAGACATAGAATTTTAAGAAAATATTGAGGGAAAACAAGAAATTGCAGCTGCAGATCATCAGCTTGTTCTTGAAAGGGTTAACAATGACTATTCCTAGAGTATCAAGTGAAATTGCCATATATGGCAAAAAAGAAAATATTTTGAGAAACATTTGCTGATAAAGAAGTTTTTTCCTGCCTTAGATCTAAACCCTTTCCCAAACAAGACCTGCTTTTGATGTCCATAATGGAAAAGGCATGAGAAAACTTTGAGACAAAAGAACATCTACCTCTCTTTTGTGATGTCCGGGGTTTTATCATTGGCCGCGGCAAATATCCTTTCTGACAAAAATGTTGTCCACCAATGGTTTGATTTCGTTAACTTATGTGAGCAAGCAGCTGGAGGCTCAGTTAGAGTGTTGTGGTAGTACTGGTATTAGAAACAACAGGAATCCATGGTTAGGTACTTTAGCCATGATTGTGATATGACCATAACACTTAATAATCTTATAAGCAATTTATATTTTCATCAGAAATGTACCAGGTATTGGTAAATATTGAGTAATGCAGATTAATTCATTACTGACCGACTGTATTAACCGATTAATCCACTCTATTGTGACGAAATCCAGAGCTCAAGATATATTATCAAGGTTGAAAGTTCCAAAGTGAAAAATATCACTGATTATTGTTCAAACCCTATTTTGTTGGTACTCATTACAATCATCTGGATGAGACGATTCTGATGAGTACCCACAAGATGGGGTTTGGAGGAACATTGGCAAATTAAGGAAGTTTTTAGTTTGTCTTGACAGAGCCCAAGTAAATCTTGAGTTCATGGTCATTCAAAAGTTACTGACCTCGCAAACAAAAGATTTGCTTAAGTCGACTGCTAATCCATATAGTAATCCTCTCCCAAATGGTTCTTTTATGACTAAAGCTTGATATTGTAAACTTTTTTGGCCTCATAGTACATAGTAAACAGGGTCATATGACAATAGAACAAGGCCACAGCCATGGCGCAGTTAGTTGGCATGGCTTTTCCCCTTAAGAAAGTGACGCTGGTTTCCAGTGTCTTCTCCTCAAGAAAAAATACACTTTTTTCCCCAAACAATAAATTTTCCCCAAGATATGTTTTAAGAAATCACACTAAAAACCCAAACAAAATAACAAGGAAACCTTTTCCACATTTTCGGCAGCTTTTCAAACTAGACCTGCTTCTTCTCAAGTCTACAGTAGTGGATATAACACGGCCGTTAAACTCTCATCTGAAGTGCATTTGCACTTCGCTCTAAATCAGTTGCGCCACTTCCGCTACTACAGTTGCGACCGTATTTTTGGAAATTTGAAGGTATGTAGTTGAACTTTCTTATCATTTTCAAACTATTAAGACAATATTTCAAAAAAAGCTCAATGCTATGTCATGTACAACTAAATTACGAATTCCCCGGTATAAATACTTTGTCTGTAGGGTTCAAATTCGCAGAGATTTCTTTGACAAAAGTCTAAAAATTCTCGCTCCAAAAATGGCGTCATTCACTGTCAATCCTATTTTTCATCATTCTACTCCTCTACACGAGTTTTCATGACACATAGGTACCATAGTCGCAACGAATGTGACCATATGTGTGATATGTGTGATTTTAGACGCATGATTTACCTCAGAAAAGAAGTTATGTCCATTTTTATAGCTGCACTTCATTTGCGACACATGCACTGCAGTTGCATTATGTAATTATAAGGAATTCGGAGAATCATCCATCTATTCAAAGATTTCTTAAAAGTTCCAGTCTAAAGTTAGAATTTCCAGTATATATTTTTGCACATGCGCAGTAAAAATTGAAGGCAAAATTATGACAAAAACAACCATATTTAATCCCTCAAATCATGTTATTTATCGTCTTGTTCATGCAAAAAGGTAGCGTATTATGGTGTATTGTACTTTTAACGAACGATGTATAAGCCTGTCGGAATGCTAAACTTTAGCCTAAAGCTAATAAGTTGCCGGGAAACAGTAAAAGGTTGAATACGAAAGTGAAAGTAGACTAAACGGGTGCCACTTTGAACAGCTCTAGTCCTATATTTACAAGTAAAAAATTGCTGTAATGTACAGCAAAATGAATTGTATCGCGCTTAAAAAATTATACCAAAGTACTGAATGGTACAAGTGTCTGGTTAAGTCAACATGCAGTGAAAACCGAAACAGGATTGCATGTCTGCATATGCTGGTGCTAGATCTAGTCTATTTTTGTGTGTTCAGCCAGATTATACATTAATCAAACAATATAGGAGGGGAAGTAAGCAAATACAAAAGTGTTAAATGTTGCAGTTGAATAAATGGGGATTAAAATTAACTTAAACAAGAAAAGAAACCGAATATTTCAGCAAGGAATTAGGACCAAGATGGTCCTGAATCGTTTCTCTGTGAAATTATTCTTTGGAAAAAAAAGAAGGAAAAAAAGACACACACAAATAAATTGAAAGTGCACCATAGTAACCACAGTTCACTATGAAAATATTTTTCGAAAAAAAAAGAAAAGAAAAGAAAACAAAAACAATTCGAAAGGCTCCATGCAAGGAAGATTCCTGTTAGATTCCTATGTTGGAAGATTCCTGTTTGAATCTTGATTGAAACTGGCCTAGTAATTTTGGAGAAGTTTTCACATGAACGCACGCCGGAAACAGGACCGTGGCATAAGCCCCGCTAGCCTTTGGTCAGAATAGGTAAAATACTTTAATTAAATAGAAAAAAAGTACTTGTTTATCCATTAGCCTTCTGAATATAAAAATCGTATCAAGTAAATTTTCCAAACCGGAACATTTTGACCACTATAGCTTATTTGTTCTTCGTATAATCATTCAATAGAGAACAGACTGTGTTGAATAGATCAGAGTGCACGCTAATCTTAGTCTATGGAATCTAAAAATGCTTTGATAACAGCAGGAATAGGAAACGTTTATGATTACAGACATAGATGAACGAACGCACAGCAGCCACAAAGCCACGGATATGATCCTTATTACTTTTGCAATAAATTAAATGTAAAAAAGATAAATACAGAAATGCCATATAAAGTGACAACTACCAGCCGCTAATGTTTAGGATTTAAGCTGTAACACAATACAAGCAATACCATGAATATGTCTCAATAATTCACACGGCAGATCATCTCTGCCAGGTCATAAATCGGGACCTATATTTGTACTTATCACACACAAAAAACACAAAGAACGAGCGACACATACGAGGAGATTTACTAGAGTGTAACAAAAAGTACAGGACTAAAGTTTTGATTGTGGCGGCGAATTGATTGCGCATAAAGTATTCTTTTGAACGGTTTTGAAATCCATCCAGTCAAAAACTGTTGAGACATTAAAATTGGGTTGTTCTTTTATGTGAAAACCCCTAACAGTTTGTAATTTTTAGAAAAAAAAATGAGAAAACCTATTTGTTCTACTAGTTATACACATGCCTATTTAGTTCAGACGATCCCTTGAAATTATGGAATCGAATCATCCATAATTGTACATGCAGTGTTCATTCAATACTTACCGGGTAAGTCTTTTTCGTGCTTTGATTTCTTAGGAAGCGATGCAGTGAATCGGATAGGCAATGGGCAAACCGAAAGTAGGAATTCACATTGTAATGCAATTTTGAAAAACGCTTGAGAAAACCCATTTGTTCTACTAGCAATATAGGCCTACATATCTAGTCAGATAATACGATCCCTTGTAACAATGCAAGTTGACCAGTCCAAATTCAACATGTAGTGGTCATTCAATAGTAAGGTACTTCTCGTTCTTTGATTTCTTATTGCGATTCGAAATGGTACGGTTGGGCTAAAAAAATTTGATGCGATGAAAATTCAAAATTAAGAAGTTTGGGCTGATATGAATCTCCTTTGCGCCACCGCAAGCTCATTTTCGCAGGTGAGTATAGCCTATGAAAATCGGAATTAATACAAAAACCAGACACTTTATGTTCTAACATAAACATTATTGATTAGATATGATCTTACAATACATGAATATAGCAATTTAATGCAATAAAAATTCATGATTTAGTAGTTTATGCTGATTTGAATCTCCTTTGCGCCACCGCAAACTCCTTTTCGCCCGTGAGTATAGCCTATGAAAATCGGAATTAATAAAACAAACAGACACTTTTTTCTAAAGAATACATAATTATTATTGAATAGCTATGGTCTAATAGTACATAAATATTACAATCAATTGTGACGAAAATCTATGATTAAAAAATTTATACAGATACAAATCTCCTTTGCGCCACCCAGCTCCTTCTCGCCTGTGGTTAGCATATGAAAATCGGAATTTATACAGAAAACAGACACCTTTTGTCAAAAAAATAAACATTATGGATTAGATATGATCTTAAAATACGTGAAAATTACAATTTGAATTCGATAAAAAATAATGATAAAGGAGTTTGGGCTTATATGAATCTCCTTTGCGCCGCAGCCAGCTCCTTTTCGTCCGTGAGTAGCTTATTAAATCGGATTCAACACAAAAATCAGACACTTTATGTCCCAAAACAAAGATTACTGACTAGATTTAATCGTAAAATACACGAATATAACAATCTAATGCGATAAAAAAAATCATGATTAAGGAGTTTGGACTGATATAAATCTCATTTGCGTCACCTTCATGTCCTTTGCGTCCTTTGCGCCAAAAAGAGGTCCATTGCGTGTTTTAGTCCAACCCGAAATGGTATGCATAAATGCGTTGCATTTAAACGGATAGGAAAAATACATGTCCACCATGGGCAAACCGGAAGTAGGGACTTTCCATTGCTATGCAAAGTATAAAACTATACTAGTATTTCGTTTACACGAATTTTCAGCGTGGTCTGAGATTAAACGAACTTCAATGTATACTTATAGTACTGCTTGAAAAATTATACCGTGTAAACAGTTTATGTGTAGGTTATATATACGACTTTCAAGTACAAATAATTATCCCTCATGACGTAATTTCTAAAATTAGAATATGTATACCACAATATGTATCGCGCCATAGGCGCGATACAATAAGCCCTGACTTACGTTTTTTTTAACATTTTGATTTTATCGCGTATGTCATACACCAGTCTAGGGAACAAAATGACTTCTCCAGAAATAATCCCCAGGGGTGTGGAAATATGGAATTTTTCCACTTGTCCTGGGACAAGTTGAACTCAAATTTCTACTTGTCCGAAGGCAAAGTTTACTTGTCCTGAAAAAACAACAACAACATCTAGACAGGAAAATAATATTTAAACTTTATTTTAACTCTATTTTCAGTTAACATATAAAACTGAATGAACACAATTCAACCACATGTTTACCTTTTGAAATTAAAATGTGATTTGATTGAAATGGATTTTTTCAGACTGATCATGAGCAAAAATAAGATTAAAATTTCGTTTTTATCACATTTTGATCCCCTTGACATGCACTTGCACACGGACAAGCTCACTTGAAAAAAGCCCTTGCCCGTCCACCACAAAACCCAGGTCGGGCAAGTCGGGCATGTGAATTCCGCACCCCTGCTCCCCAATACATCATAGAGGTTACCTGGCTCACAAACGAGCTGTATGACTGACTTGTACCAGAAACTGTACACGATAAAATCAAAATGTTAAAAAAACGTATGTTAAGGCTTATAAATAGGACTACTTCAGCTCTACTACACTCTACAGTTGCGACCATATTTTTGAACATCATAAGTCTAAAGACTAAAGCATGTATTTGATAGATATTGAACGCTGAAGATTTTCTTCGCAACATTATAATTGTCAGATCTCTTGGTTGGGTTAGTCTTTCTATTATTTAATGTCAACACTCTCAATTATTGATCATTACAACATGCAAGTTTATACCCTTAACCTATATTTCCGTTCATCTTAACCCATCACCACCCATTGACTTTTTTTGACTCCCTAGAATATAAACGCATTCGCTTCATATTTGAGCACAACATTCCTTGGCACATTACCTATCTGTAGGCACATAGTTTGATGACCTTGACCCCTGGCTGACCTTGACCTTTTGACGATCAAAGCGGTGTCGGGGGCATTGTCATCTTACAGTGACAGCACTTGTTACCAATTTCGTTGGCTAAACTGTTTACATTGAAATGTAAATTACTAAACATTCTGCCTCCTCCTGACATGATGATGTCACCAGGTCACATGCGCTGTACTGAAGGATTTTGTTTTGCGGACAGAGTTATAGGAAAGAACATAAATATAGGAAATGTGGATAAAGATAAGAAGATACAAGTCGGTATGTCTAGCAAATCCAGTGAACTTTCGCTAGGGATATCAGGGTTTTTACTCCCAACTTGAATTTTGTACCCTCAATTTTTGCAAGTAGCCTTCTATGTTCAGTGTTTTTTCTCCTTTGAACAGGTCAGTAAAAAGGACCCTTCCCAATGACAAAAAGGGCCATTTTCCCAAAACCTGGAAAGAAAATTCCCAATACTTGTAAAAAAATTTCCTTGTTTTGGAGAAAAATTCTATCACTCCCTGTCATATGTTGATAAATAAATAAGAGAAAACCTGAAATTCACTTTGGTCTAGTAAATAAATACAGATAACTTAATTTTTGTTGCAATCTCTGGCATTTCTTTTTCCTGATTTTTGAGAAAACGACACATGCCATGTTTGTTACCCCTTGATTGTCTAACATACTTTTATATAGCAGGGTTTTTTCCCAACATTTGAGAAGAGGCCTTAGCCTGTTCATTTTGTGAAATTTTAGCTTGCTCTTGTGAGCAGTTGGGGAACACATTTTAGTAATAAAATAAGAATTAAGTACAATTTCAATATGTGTACATATGTTATAGTGCTTTATTAGGGAATAACTATTTAGAAGTCATATCATTGAGAAAAGTAGCAGAAAAGAAGAAATTGTTGATAAAATACAGATGTAAGCACTAGTTTTGGGAAATTTTTCTGCCACCATTGGGAAAAAAATCAGCCTTTTTCAATTGACCAAACGCCAAAAGATAGATCGCTCCGCCCAATGCAAAATCTAATTTACAAACAATGGGGTTGTGTGCATTTTCCTGATCGATCATTGGGTTATCGTTTGTTTTGATTGTCTGCTGATAGATCGATGCGATATCACGTAAATTTTAACCCCTTTCCCAAACAAAACAATTTTAGGGTTGTCCAATTCGAAAGCTGGTGCAGACGACAAAATAGGTGTCACTGAAAGTAGAATTTGTGAAGATTTTTGTACACAAAACATTGAGAGATTGATTATCAGCATTTTCTTCTTTTGTCTCAATGTTTTCCCAAGCCATTTCTAATAGGGTCGTCAAAACCATGTCTTGATGGGGAGAGGGTTAAGACAAACAACGAGGTCGTGTGCAAATTTCCTGATCGTTCATTGGCTTATCGATGATTTTGATTGACAAACGGCGTTTGGTCAATTGGGAAGTAGCCCTTTTTAGAAAATGAAAAAGCCCTGTATAAATTAATGTTGTGGTTTCCATTTGAGCTTCTTTCTTCAAAGGGATTTTAAAGCTCCAAAAGTTAATTACATAAATAAAATAGTGGAAGTATTTCTCCCAAAAGGCGAAAACAGTAAATTCAGTATTCCTATCTTTTCTCCTATTTAGTTTAAGCTTTTTTATGCACAATTTGTGTACCAAAATTGAATTAAAACATTCACAATTGTGTTGAATGTACACTAGCTTCAGTCTCACATGTTAAAAGAAAATAAAGTTTAAATATAATTATCCTGTCTAGTTGTGCTTTTTTCTGGACAAGTACAGTTTGCTTTCCAACAAGTAGAAAATTGAGTTCAACTTGTCCACAGACAAGCGGGGAAAAATATATTTCGGCACCCCTGATTTCAAGTGATTGAAATTTTAAAAAAAGATGTTCTTTTGATGCAGAAACCTTTGTTGAAAATAAAGAAATTGCTTGCGTTAAGCAATTTCTTCATTTCCCACAATGCTTTCCAAAGCCTTTATCTTTTTGGGGGTTATAGAGAGTCATTGTGTGGGAATGAGTTAAAGCTGCTGCAGACAACAAAACCGATGTTGATAAAGATATGATTTGTGCACAATACAGCATAGAAAATATTGAGACTAGAGAAGAAAATGCTGAAGATCAGCATTTTCTTCTTTTGCCTCAATGTTTTACAAGTATATTCTATTAGAAGCGTTAAAATCTGGTCTTGTGTTGGAAAGGTTTGGGAGACAAATGACTTCCTTACAACGTCAGAAAGGACATTTACCGAGTCACGGTTGGAAACACTACATTCAGTTTTGAATGTGTTAAAAGGTTGAAATTGTTTAGGGAAGATAATTAGATTAAATCATTAAAAAGGGAGAAATACAAGTAATGATTCCAACTTGCACCTTTGTTCACACAGAAAGAAAATTATATTACTAATTGATAAAATGTTAATGGCATAAACATGTAAAAACGATAGGGAATTGGCATAGGTCCCTAAATTATGACCGTCTAAAATTTAACAACAAATTTAACATGCAATGATCTCATTTTTAGCTCCACTGGCCGAAGGCCATCAGGGCTTATGTCATGGCCCTGTGTCTGTCATGCGTGTGTCCATGTGTGTGTCCCTGTGTGCGTCAACTTTTACTTTAAACATCTTCTCCAAAACCAATTTCAACCAATTTTCCCAGGAATCATCCTTGCATAAACTTCTTTCAAATTCCTTCAAAGAATTTGATTCCATGCATAACTCTGGTTGCCATGGCAACAGATATTAAATTTTAGGAAAACTTTAAAAATCTTCTTCTCCCAAATTGCCCATTGGATTTCATTGTAATATAGCAGCTTTGAAATGGGAGCACCCTGAAATTTTGTCGTTTGGGAAGGGGTTAACCCATTCCCAAACAGCAAAATTTTGCGCTGTTCCAAATTCAAAGGTCATACAGATGGCAATTGCAAAGTTTGAAAATTTACAATTTTTGGGCCCTTTGGGTAGAAAACTTTGTGGGAAATGGAGAAGTTGCTTGTGACAATTTCTTCACTTGTGACGAGCAATTTTTTTCCATTTTATTCAATGTTTTCAAAGGCATTTATCTGAGGGTAGTCAAATTTTGAAAAGGCATCGATATTTTGGAATGGGCTGAAGTTGCTTTCTGTCAACAAGAACCTTTAAGAGAACAAGATGGATCGTGATCCCGCTTCTTTTTTATGAATTCTGATCTGGATCCATGTTTTCCTCAGATCCTGTCTTATTTATGTTATAGATATAGACATTATTTGACAAACAAAATTTTAACCAGTGTATGTCTCAAGACAAATGACCTGGCAGAGCTTCTCTGTAGATTAGCATGGGCTGCTCTGTCAGGTCATTTAACCTGAGTTATAACTTTTTCCTAAATGTAGGTGTCGGTAACATTATTAATGATTGAAATTGAAATACTGGCTGATGTCGGATAGCTCTGCTCAGTCGGTAGTTTATCAGGAGGGGAAGCATTTATTTCCTAGTTATTCTCCTTTTCTCAAATTATATTTTATTATACATGTATTATTTTTTCATTTGACCTTTCCCAAACTGAAGATCCCTAGAAGAATTCAACTTGAAAGCATTCTGAGGAAAGAAGAAACTGCTGATAATCATCAAATTCTTGTTATCCCTCAATATGTTCTTCATTTGTATGTTATAGTACACCATACACATTTTCTGCTTAAAAAATGAATTATTTTGCTCTCAAATTTGAACAGTATTAAAGTTTACAGTATGGGAAAGACTTAATTTATCTAAAACTGCTCTCAATATGGAACGGCCTGTTTATCTTTTGACATATACTGTTTAGTACATGTATTTGTTTAAAAGTATTCTGACTTCTTCTTTTCGCAGAATACAGATTAGATTATCCTGTAGACAAACAGATTATAAACACATGACGCTCAAGATAGTATCAGACGATAATGGAATGTCCACATTGTCCAGTGAAAGTGATCTTGCTCCACAAAGTTCAACTTGTCCGGATCTGGGAGAGTACAGTCTATTCCGCCTCATTCCAAAGTTGGACCACTAACAGATGAAGATATGCAGTGACAATATAATGCTCAATGTATCATCGTAATAATGGCTATTATTTCAAAGAAAGCTTTTTGACAATTACCAAACAACAAAATTTTAGACTGGTCCAAATTCAAAGATGTGACAGACGAAAATTTCAACTGAAATCAATTTAAATTGTTTTAATCATTTTGGGTAGAAAACTTTGTGGGAAAAGAAAAATTTGCTTGTCACAAGCAATTCCTTCATTTTCCACAATGTTTTCCAAAGCCATCATCTTGTAGGGAGTCAAAAAGAGCCATGGTGTGGTAATGGGTTAAAGCATTGAAGAAAAATTGTTGTTTGGAAAAGGAATAAATAAATGTGACCAAATCTGGGAAATGACTGACTGGCAAAATATTGTGATAAAATAAGAAAATGCTGAGAATTAGCAATTTCTCCCTTTCCCTCAATATTTTCCAAACACAACTCTAACATGCTTTCTTTTTTTGGAACTAATTGTTTTGTTATCTGCATTTTCTTTGAAATTTGACAGGCCAGCCGCCTAAAACTTTGACATTCGAGAATGTTCTACTGTAGCGTATATTTGGTGAGGAGTATTGAACACTACAAAGTATATAAATTTTTATTAATTTATTTTGAAAATAATCCTCATTATACAAGATAATTATGACAACAACAATGAACTCTTCTCTTCCAGGAAAATCCCCATATTTATCCGGAGAACTGTTGGCACTGTAGTGTTACTTCCTGAAATGATACAAAATGATCAATTTTTATTTTCATTCAGTTTAATTTAATTTGCCCCTTTCCAAATAACAAAGTTTTTGTGTGGACTGTGGACCAATTTTGAAGGAGTTGCAGACATGAAAAATTATTGTTGATAAAGGTTAGATTTGTCTACCATAAAAAAATAGGCAAAAGGAGAAAATGCTGATCAGTATTTTCTCCATTTGTTTCAGTATTTTTCAAGGTTCTTGGTATTCAGGACGTTATAAGCTGGGGCCCATATTATCAACATTCTTGCGACCAAGTTGTAGGGGAAAAATTATGTTAATTATGTCTCAAAAACTAGTTAAACACAACTGCTGCCTTTTCGTTTTCTTTATAATCCTAGACCCTGTTGCAAAATGCTACGGGGAAGAAAACTTAACCAACTCATTTGCAAAGACTGTAACACCCAGTTATAAGAAGCCAGGGAAACATTGAGATAAAAGAACAAAGTGCTGATGACCAGCATTTTCTTCTTTTTCCTCAATATTTTCTGTGCTACGTTATAAACAAACTCTATCAACATCCATTGTGTTTGTAGCAGTTAGTTTCAAATTATAACAGTCACAGTTTTGACCATTTTCACTCAAGGCTTTTATTCTTTAATCATGTCTGTGTGGCTCAGATTGGATGTAGCAACATGTAAATGAGCCGGGATCTGGAAAATGGGCCATTATAGCATTTGAGAACAACATGGATCCAGATCAGCCTGCATATACAAATGTAGTAACACACAGTCTGATTTAGATCCATGTCATTCTCTGGTGGGTTTGCCATGCCTTGTAACAACTATCACTATTACGTTTGAATAATACTAGTATACCTGTGTGGGAAAGCAGCTGGGGTCAGAAAGGCTGTTGTGGTTGTTCTGGTGAGAGAAATGACAGGAATCCATGGTTATGTGCTCCAGGTGCTGCAATATGGGACTAGCAGTAGAAAGAGGCGTTGAACCCCATTGAATCAATCAATTAAATGTCAGAGAGGACATTGGCCATTTTAGCATTCAGACAAGTGCAGAATTACAACTTGGATTAACTCTAGGATTTCCCAAACAACCTGAGATTTTTTAAATCATACAAGGAAAGCTTTTGAAAACATAGAGGCAAAAGAAGAAAATGCTGAGCCTGACCCTTATTAATATGTATTAGCCCTTTCAAAGACTATGATAAAATGGTAAATTGGACTGATCCAATTTGAAAGGAGTTGCAAACGACAATATGATTCATATCGGAATCAGAATTTGTAATTGTTGATGTACAGAAAACATTGAGTCAAGAGAATGAGAAATTGCTGATTATCAATGAAAATATTGAGGCAAAACGAAGAACTGCTGACTACCAGCATTTTTAGCTCACCTGAGCACGATAGTGCTCATGGTGAGCTATTGTGATACCGCTGTGTCCGGCGTCCGTTGTGCGTCGTCCGTCGTCCGTCAACCTTTGGCTTGTGTGCACTCTAGAGGCCACATTTTTTGCCCAATCAAGCTGAAATTTGCTCAGAATGATTGTCTTGATGAAATCTCGGACAAGTTCGAAATTGGGTCATCTGGGGTCAAAAACTAGGTCACGGGGTCAAATCTTAGAAAAACCTTGTGTGCACTCTAGAGGCCACATTTTTTGCCCAATCAATCTGAAATTTGCTCAGAATGATTGTCTTGATGAAATCTTGGTCAAGTTCGAAATTAGGTTATCTGGGGTCAAAAACTAGGTCACGGGGTCAAATCTTAGAAAAACCTTGTGTGCACTCTAGAGGCCACATTTTTTGCCCAATTAACCTGAAATTTGCTCAGAATGATTGTTTTGTTGAAAATCTCGGACAAGCTCGAAATTAGGTCATCTGGGGTCAAAAACTAGGTCACGGGGTCAAATCTTAGAAAAACCTTGTGTGCACTCTAGAGGCCACATTTTTTGCCCAATCAACCTGAAAATTGATCAGAATGATTGTCTTGATTAGATCTCGGACAAGTTTGAAATTGGGTCATCTGGGGTCATAAACTAGGTCATGAGGTCAAATCTTTGTAAAACCTTGTGTGCTTTCTAGAGGCCACATTTTTTGCCCAATCAACCTGAAATTTGCTCAGAATGATTGTCTTGATGAAATCTTGGTCAAGTTCGAAATTGGGTCATCTTGGGTCAAAAACTAGGTCACGGGGTCAAATCTTAGAAAAACCTTGCATGCACTCTAGAGGCCACATTTTTTGCCCAATCAACCTGAAATTTATATTCAGATTGATTGTCTTGATGAAATCTCGGACAAGGTCGAAATTGGGTCATCTGGGGTCAAAAACTAGGTCACGGGGTCAAATCTTAGAAAAACCTTGCATGCACTCTAGAGGCCACATTTTTTGCCCAATCAACCTGAAAATTGATCAATTCTCGGACAAGATAGAAATTGGGTCATCTGGGGTCATAAACTAGGTCATGAGATAAAATCTTTGTAAAACCTTGTATGCACTCTAGAGGCCACATTTTTGCCCAATCAACCTGAAAATTGATCAGAATGATTGTCTTGATCAATTCTAGGTCAAGAGGTCAAATCTTAGTTAAACCTTGTGTGCACCCTAGAGGTAACAAATTTTGTCCAATCAACCTGAAAATTGGTATACAAAAAGTTATATCAGGTGAGCGCTTCAGGGCCAATGGCCCTCTTGTTTTCTTTGTCTTGATGTTTTCCAAGCCCTTGCTATGTCGTGACATCAAAACTTATGTCAGCTTGGGATAAGTTTAGATGATCTACACGATGCCGCTGAATCCCCACAGAACTTCGTTAATTTGGGAAAAGGTTTATTATGTTTCCCCATGGTGAGCCTCAAATCAGGCAAATGTCAATGTGTGACGTCATAACTTTGTATTATACAATGTAGCCATATGACGTCACGGAAATCTAGAGGAGGGGTATCTTAAGGGAATGTAGATACATGTACATGTAACGTCAGCGAGTTTTTCAACAATTTTTCCATTTCCATGCTCGTCTGCATAATATAATGAATGCATTGAGTTGGGGAGTTCAAACGGAACTGACTCGCAGCAGATTTTAAATAGAGATAATCCTCCGAATTCCTTATAATTACATAATGCAACTGCAGTGCATGTGTCGCAAATGAAGTGCAGCTATAAAAATGGACATAACTTCTTTTCTGAGGTAAATCATGCGTCTAAAATCACACATATCACACATATGGTCACATTCGTTGCGACTATGGTACCTATGTGTCATGAAAACTCGTGTAGAGGAGTAGAATGATGAACAATAGGATTGACAGTGAATGACGCCATTTTTGGAGCGAGAATTTTTAGACTTTTGTCAAAGAAATCTCTGCGAATTTGAACCCTACAGACAAAGTATTTATACCGGGGAATTCGTAATTTAGTTGTACATGACATAGCATTGAGCTTTTTTTGAAATATTGTCTTAATAGTTTGAAAATGATAAGAAAGTTCAACTACATACCTTCAAATTTCCAAAAAATACGGTCGCAACTGTAGTAGCGGAAGTGGCGCAACTGATTTAGAGCGAAGTGCAAATGCACTTCAGATGAGAGTTTAACGGCCGTGTATAAGAGGGATTTAGCCTATCAAGTGTTCTTTTTCTATATTATACATTTTACCAAAAACTAGGATGCCGCATGTGATTTTTCCCCTTTCTACCTGCGTCCTGTGTCTTCCCCAAATCCTAGAAAAAAGCCAGGGACTAGCGCATCAGACTCTAAATCATGAGGTATGAGGTTTGATCCTCAGTTGTGACAGAGTTGTCTCCCACCAATGGTTTGATATCGGTTACCTATTTGGGCGAGTAGCTGGAGGCTCGGTTAGGATATTATGGTGGTACTTGTGAGATGAAATACCAGGAATCCATTGTTAGGTGCTCCAGCTGCGCAATATGCGGATGCCCTATTAATGTATGGGAAAACATTGCAGAAAATGATGAAATTGCTTGTGACAAGCAATTTCTTCATTTCCCACAATGTTTTCTACCCATTAAGACTGAAAAATGTAAAATATCATTGGCTTGATGTTGTCGGACCTGTTACCCATTAGAATTTGGAGCAGTCTAAAATTTCGCCATTTTGGAAATGGGTTAAGCTTGACCAGTCAAATGTAGAGAGAAACATGGCCTTTAATCCCTGTACTGTATCATAATAGCTATATTAGGTCTCATTAACTAGCTAGGATAGGCTAAATTATTAATTAATTAACCCTTTCCTAATTGGTAAACGTTTGGACTGGCTTAAATTCAAAGTTTGCAGCTGCAGGTGACATTTCTAGTGAATAAAATACATATTACTTTTTTTTTGGCCTGTATGGGTAGAAAACATCGTGGAAAATGAAGAAATTGCTTTTCACAAGCAATTATCACAGATGACAAAGTAACAATATAAAAAAATGAGAGATAAGGAGAAATTGCAGGTCATCATTGATTTCTTCTGTTCACACAATGTTCTCCTAAACTATTTCTATTTATTTTGGACTATACAAGTTGTCATAAACCTGGCTAGGATAGGCTAAATTATTAATTAAACATCAAGACAACTCTTTCCCAAACAAGACCTCGTTTTGACGTCCATCATGGAAAAGGCTTTTGAAAACAGTGTGACAACAGAACTATAAACAGCATTTTTTCCTTCTGCTTCAATATTCTCTCTGTTATCTCCTGTGCTATTGTACAAATCTACAGGTATTTTAATGTGGGTGGTACCTTTCATATTTGACAGATCAAAAATTTTGATGTTTGGGAAAGCGTTAAATGATAAACATGACTTCATGATGTAAAAATAGGTCTTTTTGAAAGTGGGCAATTAACAAGTTTTTTCGCAGTTACGTTTTTTCGCAGTTGACTGTTGGCTGTATTTTACACTTTCCGAAATGACAAAAAGTCAGACTGTTGATTTTAGAAAGCTTCTTCAGACAATAAACTAGATGTTGTAGAAGATAGGATTTGTACAGTGTAAAACAGAAAATATAGAGGCAAATGAAGAAATACAAAGAGGGAAAATGACTGGTTGGTCCTTGTTCTACCCTGAGATGTTGATCCCGACTGGTTGGAGGGTGTGTAGTTGATAGATCCAATATTGTTCTCTGGCTCTTCTAAAGATCGTACTTTTTGGCGATTCTGGATCTGAGCCAAGTATGTCTATTATTTGGTATTGTACATGTTCTGCTGAGTGTGTGTTTATATTGAAATGGTTTGCTACAGGGCTGTCCTTTTTTGAACGTATGTCTCTTAAGTGTTCCTTAATCCGTATTTGGAATTCTCTTTTTGTTTCTCCAACATACTGTTTGTTACATATTTTGCAAGTTAGGAGGTATACTACATTTTTAGTTGTGCAGTGTCCTCTTAGTTTGCATCTGTAGCTTAGTCCAGTGAACGTGCTTTTGAACTTTTTCGATTTTGTCATATTTTGACAGAATTTACAATTTACAACTTGGCAATCTTCTACATAGTTGGGGTATATTTTTCCTCTTTTGGAGGGATCTTTGTATGAGAAGTTGGCACGTGTAAGGTGGTTGCTGAGTTTGTTTCCTATTTTGTAGGCGACCGTAGGTTGGATTTGGAAAGTATTAGGATGGGTAATACTTAAGATAGGCCAGAGATTGGCTAATGCAATTCTCATAAAGTTCGTGTCTGAGTCATAGGTAAGTACAACTGGTAGAATATCTTGTGTGTTCTTTTTGGTGGGTGTAAGTAGGTCTCTCCGTTCTTTGGAGGATGCCTTTTTGAAACACTTTTCCAAAATGTTTTGTGGGTATCCTCTTTTTAGGAAGTATGAGATTAGATTTTTGGAGTGTTTTTCAAAGTCAGCCCTTTGTGTACATATTCTTTTGATGCGTAGAAATTGACTAAAGGGTGCAGATGTTTTTATGTGAAGAGGATGGTTGGATTTGAACTCCAAGTAGCAGTGTTTGTCAGTTGGTTTGGTGTATAGATCGAATAGGATCTTGCCATTGCTGTCTCTTTTAGTGACAGTGTCTAGGAATGAAATTTGGTCATCTGAGAACTCCATGGTGAACTTAATAGTTCGATGGAAATTATTACAGAATGTGTGGAATGTTCGGAGTTCTGGCAAACTGCCCGTCCAGATCATATAGATGTCATCAATGAATCTGAAGTAAGCAAGGGGTTTGGATGGTGCTGATTTTAGCATCCGTTCTTCAAGATCACCCATGAAGATATTTGCAAAGGAGGGTGCTACTTTGGTACCCATCGCTGTACCACCAATTTGCAGGTAATTTTCATCATTGAATGTGAAGTTGTTACAATGTAACACTAACCTGAGCAAGGATAAGATTAGGGATGGCTACGGTTAACCGGGTAACCGGTTAATCGATCGAATGACCAATTAACCGGTTAGAAAATCGGTAACCGATTACTCGATCATCATTTTCAGAAAACTGGAATTTTGTCAAGACGAGAGTAAAGCGTTATCATAAAGACATTTCAAAACACATTGCATGCATATTTACATATCGGACAGTGGGGAATATTGCTGTTCACAGTTTAACAGATTTATGCAATCACTTCAAGTGGCAGATTATCGATTCGTGATAAGCTAATTAATTGCCGGTAATAAATAATAACATGTTGTAGGCCTGTTTGGTTAGTTTTACTATGCATTTCAGAATAATTAATCGAACCAATCAAGTGAGAATGGAAGCGAGGTGTCGTTTCCAACAAGTTTATAATCTTTTGTAATTTTTAGCTCCACTGGCCTTCAGGCCAGCGGGCTATTGTCATGGCGCTGTGTCCGTCGTGCGTGCGTCCGTGCGTGCGTCCGTCCGTCCGTCCGGTCGTCAACTTTTTCTTTAAAAATCTTCTCCTCAGAAACCACTTGATGGATTTCGATCAAACTTCACAGGAATGATCCCTAGGTGGTCCTCTATCAGATTCCTAAATTTAATTCTGATTGAACAAGAAAATCTGAAGTTATCTGCCCTTGAATTAGAAAAATGGCTGTTTTGACTTTGTTTTCACTCTAGCCACTACAAATATTCATCAATCAAGATAAAACTTGGTCAGAATGTTGGTGCTGATAAGATCTTGCCTCAGTGCAATTTTCAGCTTGATCTAAATATTATGTCTTGAGTTATGTGCCCTTGAAATTGGCAAAATTACCATTTTTGACCATATTTTTACTCAAACAACCATAAATATCCACCAATCAATACGTAACTTTCACGTAATCTTACTGGCTATAAGATCTTGCATGTGTGTAATTTTCAGCTTCATAGGAATCTTTAAACATGATTTTTCTGTCCTTGAATTTGACAAAATTGCTGTTTTCGACTTCGATTTTACACTCTTTACATCCACAAATATTGAACATCAAGTCAAAACTTAATCAAGATGTAAGTGAAGTTAAGATCTTGCTTTAGTGTGATTCTTAGCTAGATAGGAATATAAAATCCTCAGTTATATGCCTTTCAATTGACAAAATTGCTAATTGTGACTTTTTAGCGAGCCGGGACTTTATGTCCGGGGAGCTAATGTCACAGCCCTAGTGTCGGCGTCGGCGTCAGCGTCAGCGTCAGCGTCGGCGTTGCATCTTCAAAAACTTTAACCTGGTCTATATCTCAGGCACTATTTGAGATACAGCCTTGATACTTCACACATGGATACATCTTGCCAAGACCTTTCATTTGGGACCATGACCTTTGACCTAGTGACCTTGACCTTGGAGTTTGACCTACTTTTAAAAAACTTTAACCTGGCCTAAATCTCATGCACTGTTACAGATAGAGCCTTGATATTCCACATATGGATACCTCATGCAATGACCTTGACCTGGGGACATGACCTTTGACCCAGTGACCTTGACCTTTGACCTTGAACTCCTTTTTTTGCGACAAGCTCTCGTATAGGCGAGCTACGTTGTCCGCGGACAACTCTTGTTTTTCACTCTAACAGCCAAACTCACTCTAATAAAGACAAAGCTTGGTAACCAATTGATCTTTTATGAATGTGTTTTCAGCTTTCTAGTTACTATGTAATTGCTTTAAGAGCAACAAGTTTTGAAAAATTTAGTCAAAACTTGGACTTGATATGACAAGAAATTCAGGTTTCACCAGCCATTTGCATTAATTTTGGAATATGGTATTTCCCCAATCTATTTTTAGCTCAAAATCTATTTTTAGAAATATGAAATATTTTGGAGTAATCAATGGTTTGTTAATTTAGATCTGTTTGGAAGATGGAAAATTTTAATTGCTAGTATCATCCTAAGCTGGAATGTTCTACCATTTCCATTTACCCTTTCTCAAATGGCAAACATATAGTTTTACTTTCTTTGCTTGAAGAACCAAACATTTTAAACAATCTAGTTTTGTAACATTCTTTTTGCTCTATGAAACACAAGCATTGAACAATCTAATCAAAACTTGGATTAAATATTACATGAAACTCAGGCCTGTGGAGCGACTCAAGACCTTCAGGTCTTCTAGTTAAACTTGCCGCACAGAACACTTGTTTTCACCGTAAACATTCAAATGAGTCAAGTATGATCTTTATCTGCGTTTATTAAATATTACGATCATGCATATCTCACGCACCGATCATCCGAATCGTCCCCTGTAAGCTTCACATGGCTATGTATTATTGTCTAAGATCAATGATCGGCGGTTAACCGGTTAACCGATCGGAAAAATGATCGATTAACCGGTGAGTAATTCTGCTAACCGTTGCCATCCCTAGATAAGATGCTTTGATTGGTCAGTTTATAATTTGGGCGATGTTTACCCAGTGTTCTGGCTACCGCCTTTAAGCCTTCGTGGTTTGGAATGTTGGTATAGAGGGAAGTGACATCCATGGTTACCATGTAGAAATGCGTCGGTAGATTTCCAATGCTTTCTACCTTGTTGATGAAGTCTGTTGTGTCCTTGATGTAGGACGGTATGACTTTAACAAATGGTTTTATGTGTTCATCAACAAGGCTGCTGATTTTCTCAGTCGGGCTGTTATTGCCGCTAATTATTGGTCTACCTGGTACTTTGCCTGGTATAGTACACTTGTGAATTTTAGGGAGATGGTAGAAGCGTGCAGTTCTACAGTTGTCAATGGTTAGGTATTTGAATAGCTTGTCACTAATTTCGCCTTTCCCATGAATTTTTGTGAGAAGGCAATAGACTTGTTCGTTGTGTGTTTCTGTGAGATTTTTGTTAACCTTCACATAGAACTGCTCATTGGAGAGCTGTTTTATCGCTTCCTCATAGTAGTGTTTGCGATCGAGGATCACAATGGCTGAACCTTTGTCTGCTCTTTTAATAATTATATTTTTATTATTTTTCAACTGCGACAGTGCTGCCATTTCATCACGAGTGATGTTTGTGTTCCTCCGTCTTTTTTGGACGTGATATAATAGTTTAAGTTTAACCATTTTGATGTAGGTCTCAACGCAATCACTAGAATGAGGAGGTGACCAGTTGCTTGGAGGTCTGAAGCGTTTAAGTAGGTCTTGTTCAAAGTTAGACGTAGTGGGGAGGGGTTCCTGGTCGTGGAAGAAATGTTTGAGGCGGAGCGTTCTGAAAAATCTTTCTAAGTTTTGATTTAGGAGGCCCATGTCGAGTTCTTTTGACTCGGGACAGAAATTAAGGCCTTTGTCCAGAACGGATATTTGTGCCTCTGAGAGAGCGATAGATGATAGATTAACAACAAAGTCCGATGGGTACATTTCAATATGTGTACTGTTGGTGTTTTTATTGCTATTGACAAAATTTGCAAAGAATCGCATAGCATTAATGAAATCGTTATTTTGATTGGTTGGGTTGTGTATGTCTTTGCTTTTTTGGGGAGTCAGGTTCCCGTTGTTTGTGGATCTTCTCCCGTTCCTTGAATTAGAAAATCTGTTCTGTTGTTTTCTTCCTTGTCCACGGTTTTGGTTGTTGAATGTAGCCGTATTGTTCTTTTTACGGTTGTAGCGGTTGCTGTTTGGCTCTTTGGTTATTTCTAGTCTGCTTTTGAACTTCAGGTGGAAAGAACGAGTGAGCCGTTCTTGTATTTGTGTGAGAGCATTGGTAACATTTTCTCTCTCAGCATGAGTGCTGGCTTGTAGGGCTGCATTTTTGGCTTTGAAGTAGTCTTTTTCGAGAGCCTCGGTTCTCTTATTGTAGAACTCTATAAGTAGTTCTGTAAGCTTCTCAGCAGTCTCTTGTAGAAGTTTAGACCATTGTTGTCGGAGCTCTTTGTCCTGAATTCTTAGGGAGAGTCTCGGTTGTAGACTTCTTGGTGTGGTCTTGCTAGATTTGCATGCAAGGAAGTATTCAGCGACTTGCTGGGACTTCACATACTTGTAAAGGATCTTCCTGGTTTCCTTGTATAGTGGAAGCGTTGTATCACTAATCTCCAAGATGCGCTTTTTGCTTGGGTTGACTTCTGCTCCCCCGTGTGAAAGTCTTCGTTTCTTTGTCACTTCGACCATGGTGTTGGTCGTGCTTGGGTAGGAGGTCAGCGTCATGTTGCTCAGGGTTGAGCCAATAGTGGAGGTGCTGGCAGTGTGTGTGGGATTCACTGGTGGTGTGGTTGTGAAGCACGTCTCCTCTGTCCCAGGTTGGTTAGACGATATAGCAGTAAATGACTGGTTGGGGGTGGAGGAAGAGCTGCTTTCATGTTGATTAGACATCCTGACCGGTTTCGTTCGATTGTTCGAACTCTTCAGAGGATTTTGTCCTATTGTGCAAGATTGTTGTCTTGCTTTGGTGGTCTTTAGAAGAGCCAGAGAACAATATTGGATCTATCAACTACACACCCTCCAACCAGTCGGGATCAACATCTCAGGGTAGAACAAGGACCAACCAGTCATTTTCCCTCTTTGCATATCTTAAAATCTGTTCTTCTCTACCCTTTGATGAAATGTTACCAAACCTCTGATAAAGATGAACTTGTACAAATCCAAATAAGGACTTAAACATATTATAACGTCAGATCGACGTCATGAATGACGTCAACAACGTCGACGACGTCACCATTGACAACGACGTCAACACATAACACAAACAATGTCACACATAAAAAATGTACACTTGTGAGATCTGTGCGGCACAATACAAACACAGAGGGTCACTATTCCGGCACACAAATAGTGTACACAAATTTCTTAGATATGGTTGTGATGTGTGCCCAAAAACTTTCAAACGGAAAGTAGACTTGGTACTACACAAATCAAAAAATCATGACAACATAACATCTGAAGTAACAGCAACAACAATCGAAGAAACAAATCCAAATACAGGACCAACTCAAACAGACTCGGATCAGCAATCATTGGTGGACTTCTTATTGAACTCTCCAACTAGCCAGGAGATCAATCACGTCCAACCCCAACATTATAGTGATCCCACCATCAACGAAAACAAACCCCTAGAATATAGTGATCCCTCCATCTACGAAAGTGAACTCATAGAGGAATGGCTAGAGGAGCTGCGAAAGAATCTCGAACCTCAACCAGAACCCCTGAATGACGAAGATGGCCTCCCAATACCGGAAGGCATACAAATTCACAAACAATTTAGTACTCCTGAAACAAATATAGACAAATTATACAACACAATGAGTGTTTTATGTTACGCCAATATGTCGTTGTGTAAATATGTTTTTTCTACTCATAAAAAATAAATGATTATATTACACTACAAGTTCTTTGTCAAGTCTTACATTCAACCCTTTTATACCTTACAGAGATGAGTGCAACATCGAGGGAGCCATTCGTTTTTCCAATAAAACGGGTGGCACCATCGACGTTGCACCTTAATCACAATATCCAAAAAAATTTGGAAAGGATTGCCTACAATGGCATCCATTATACAAGGAAACCCCCTCATTCATTTATCCACACGGAATTCCCGGAATCCCCTTTCTAAATATAGAAACAATGTAACGTCTCTATAACGTTAAGTACATAGCAACGTCAACAACGTCATCCACCCCTCGGTCAAAAAATAGTAACCGGCAGCGCTGGCAACACCCCCATATAACTGGCAGCATCCCCTACAAATAGAAAACCGGCAACACCGGCAACACCGGCAGCAACCGGCAGCACCGGCAACAGCCAGCAGCAACCGGCAGCAAAATGTATATAAAGGGTGCGACGAGCATTTTAGCTCCAACCAAAGCAAGACAACAATCTTGCACAATAGGACAAAATCCTCTGAAGAGTTCGAACAATCGAACGAAACCGGTCAGGATGTCTAATCAACATGGAAGCAGCTCTTCCTCTGCCCCCAACCAGTCATTTACTGCAAATGAAGAAATACTCAAGATACTGCCCCTGCAAAATAAGTTCAAGAACACATTTCTTGTTCTAGAACTGTTCTAGATTGTTAAATGGCAGCAGTTCTAGAACAGTTCTAGAACTGCCATTTAATGCTCTAGAATGTTCTAGGACAGTTCTTGAACTAAAATGAACTTTTCGAAGGGGTGCTGCAGATCCAGGATTTCTGTAAGGGGGTTGGAATTACAAATAGGGGTGTTCGTTTTCCCAGTATTACACAATTGTGACTGAATTTCTGCATGATATAATTTGGCTACAGAGGGGGGTTCGATTGAACCCCTGAACCCCCCTCTGGATCCGCCACTGGGCTACCACAAATTTTAGCTCACCTGAGCATGAAGTACCCTAGGGGTCAGCTATTGCAGTCACTCACAGTCTGTCATCTGTCTGTCGAGATGGCTCAGTGTGTAACATCATAGACTATCAAGGGCGGATCTAGGGGTGGGATCAGGGGGTCATGACCCCCCCCCCCCCCCCCCCCCCCCCCCCCCCCCCCTGGAATTGGCCGAAAATTGAATTTTGACTCCTATAACTTCTTATTAAAAGCTGTCATTTGTCATCCAGTAAAAAGCAGGCAGTGTAGGCTAAGATCAGCCTGCACATCTGTGCAGGCTGATCTTAGTCTATATTGCCTGCCAATTAAAGCTTTGTTCAAAACAGTAAAATGATGTGAACATGAGAAGGGTTAATCCTTTCCCAAACAAGACCTGGTTTTGACGTCCCTGATAGAAAAGTCTTAAGAAAATATTGAGGCAAAAGAAGAAAATGCTGATAATCAGCATTTTGTCCTTTTGCCTCAATATTTTCTGTGCTTTATTTAACACAAATCCTGTCCTTATCAAATCCCAATTTGTAGTCAGAAGCAGCTTTTAAATGTGAAAACCCTAAAATTTTGTCGTTTGGGAAAGGGTTAATGCATTCGTAATTGTCATTTATAGATTGCCACAATATTTGAAAGCTGTTACACAGGTGTCAAAATCAATGTCAATATTGAAATATGAAAATTGTTAAAAGTATACATGTTTATAGAAAAAGCTAAAAAATATTGAGGGAAATGGTGAAATGTTGTAATTGATTGGCTATGATCCGGCCATTTGGGAACACCTTGAAGTACAATTGAAGCATATCATTAAAGCTTCACATGAAGTACAACTGAAGTACATTCAAAGCATATTTTTCATCAGTGCTCAAGGTGATGCTTCAAAGATGCTTTACCATATGAACTATGAAGTACAACAAATGATTGCAATAATTATGTGGGTGGGGAATGGTAAAAAATAGAACTTTTAGGTTTGTTAAATTTAGTCAGAAGAACACTCACCAAAGTTGCCTTAGATCTCTACTTGGTCTTTCCATTAAGTGAGTCCCTTAATATCATGATAATTCATCAGTGTGTAGTTGGAAATTCTGCTCATAAACATTTTCTTTAAAAAAATGTCAGACAAGTAAAATTCCCTCCAATTTTCAAAAGAGGAAGTGACCTCATATATAGACCGGAACTGGACTGATATTAGACTGGGAGTATACTTAGGTACATTTAAAGTACATGGTACTTCTAAAGAAGTTCCCATTGTGATAGAGCAGCTCACTTAAAGTCGATGAGCTTAAACAGAAGTATGATTCAGAAGCCTAATTGAAGCCTCTGGGACTTCAGGTGAAGTAGATCTTCATGACTTGAAGTACTTAATAAGTACATCAGAGGCACATTTGAAGAACAGAGACTTATCTGAAGTCTCTGCTTCTTTTGTGGCGGGGAATTAAAATGATTTCTGAAGTGGCAGTTTCTCCTTTTGTCTCAATATTTTCTATGCCATATTTTATCCAAATTCCATCTTTAATAACTTCCATTGTGTCATTTGTGGCAGTTTTTGAAGTGGATCACCCTGAAATTTTGCCGTTTGGGAAAGGGTTAAAAAGCACCTGTTAAAGTTATCTTGGAAAGGGTTATAGACTGCGAGATTTGACCCGGCAGAGCAGACCAAGCGGAAAGGTCAACAGACTTATCGTCCAGGGGTGATAGGTATGCCGGATCCCCTTGTGACTTGCCGAACACTTCGCATGCTTCGCTATTTACAACTAATAATCCTATTATTCAACGACTTAACAGTAGTTGCACGTGCATACTTTTGTCGCGTCATCTTAGAATGTTAATTGCTTAACTGAATATGCAAAAATGCCGATCCTGGTCAGCCTGTGCCATCTGTACGGTATTACCAGGATGTGAACTGTATTTAAATATTTTCATTTTTTATGGAGATTACGCCTATTTTGATGATAAGCTTTACTGAAAATTTTGATGCAAACGGACTACGGTAGCTTAACACTTATATTTGACTAGATTAGATAAAACCTTATTTTCACATGGCGGCACAATGTTGTATAACGGATACAGTGCATGTTTTTACGTAAATTAACGAAGGACCACTCCCATCTAAACTGGTCAATAAACTTGTCCACTTTTGAGTACAGTTAAGGTCACTCTGCCGGGTCAATTATTTTCCTCTATAACTCTTTCCAAAATGATAACTTTTCATGATACTTCATTCAAAAGAGTGCAAAATTAATAATAACATGATAAAATGTTAGCAATAGTATTAAGTATAGTCCAGCATGATTAATGTTGGACATCTGCATATGTAATGACCCCTCTTAGACAATGTTTCGTTAAGACACTCAACTAGCGGACTGTGCACATGGAAATTAAGTTGTCCCGGTTTAATTTTGGTGGAGTATATTGTATGTTATAGACCTGAAAATGTTGAGACAAAAGGAGGAAATACTGGTTTCCAGCATTTTCTTCTTTTGCCTCATTGTATTCTCAAACCATTTCTATTAGGGATATCTTGTTTTATAAAGGGGTTAACTCATTCCGACACAATTATGACGCCTTTTGACGCCTCTCAAGAAAAAAGCCTGGGAAAACATCGTGGTAAAATTTTTATGTAATAAGCAATTTCTTCACTTCCCACAATTTTTCTACTCCAAAAGACTCCAAAAAGCAAAAATTCATCCACTCGAAATTGTCGTCTGCATGATCTTTGAATTTGGAACAACCCAAAATTTTGTTCTTTTGTAAAGGGTTACTTGAAAGTCCTTGATTATTGATAAGGGTTGTTCTCATTTGACCCTGCTTAGAAAATTTTACCAATAAAGATGTTTTGCTTTCTCCTATTTTGTGCTGCAATATTTCCTATCCAAGGAAAAAATGTGTACAAAGAAAAACATAGTAACTTGGATCAGGAGGTTTATGCCTTTTCTAATGACTTTTTTACTACACACCACAAAAAAAAATACAATATAAAATTCTGTGTGTTTTCCTCTTTTCCTCTTGAAGTTGGAGAAGATCATTGTCGGCCATTTTGGATTTTGTGGGTTGAGTTGACCTGGTCATGTGAGGTCACAGGAGTAAAGTCATAGAGGCTTCCTGATTGGTCAATATTATTGTATAAATAGATCATGATTTTTGCGAGTGACCAATCCCCAGGTTTTGCGCTGTAGCTTATATCGAAGCTAGCAAAGGTTAACCTTTTTCCACAAACATATCCTAAATTTTCCTTTCCTAATTGTAAAAATTTTAGAAAATATTTAGACAAAAGAAGAAATGCTGATAACCAGCATTTTCTTCTTTTGTCCAAATATTTTCTTGGCTAAATTTTATCAATATCCTGTGTTTTCAATCATCAAAATTGTCGTCTATAGGGGTTTTGAAATTATTTTTCCTTAAGGTAAAGGGATAACTATGCCTCGCTCTAACATCAACATAACTTTTTATGCGAGGGGCGACTTGAGGGGTAAATTGTTCGGAGATTTTTTGTGTGTAAATAATTATGGGAGGTTTAAAATAAAAAAAATATAGCAAAGTAGATTTAATCATTGAAGGAAAAGGAGAATATATTAATTATGTTGGTTTTGCATTTTTTTTATGCGATCAGGGGGACCTTGAGGGGTAAATTGTTCGGAGATTATTTTGTGTAAATAATTGAGGGAGGTTTGACATAGAAAAATATAGCAAAGTAGATTTAATCATTGAAGAAAAAGGAGAATAAAATTTAGGTTGGTTAGGAATAACTTTTTATGCGAACAGCACCTTGAAGGGTAAATTTGGGGGAGATTTTTTTGGTTAAATAATTGAGGGAGGTTTGAAATGAAAAAAAAAATATAGGGAAGTAGATTCAATCATTGAAGAAAAAGGAGAATACATGCAGGTTAGGAATAAATTTTTTTGCGAGGAACAGCTTCAGACGAAGGGATGGGAATTTTGGGATATGGGAATATTTGAAGGGGAGTTAAAAAGAATATCATTCTTAACTAATTTCGGCAGTAAGTCACAATTTTTTTGACGCCAAAAAATGGATCCCTATTACTTCTTCTTTGCATGAATGATATTATTGACCAAAGAGGTTTTTTTCCGGAAATATTTTCTTGTATGCATGTCAAAATAAGATTAAATTTCTTTGGAAGGTTAATCCATTCCCAAATGGAATGATTTAGTAAATGGTCCAAAATACTCCTTCACTTACTCCGCTTGTCTCGCTATTTTCAAAGATATAAAAAAATTCTAGCTTCAACAACGTCAGTTTTGTTATGTCCAGTAGCTTGATATGGTACAGTCTATTTGTTTGTCATTTTGGAAAGGGTTAACCCATTACCACACATTGACTCTTTAACTCCTCAAAAGATAATGGCTTTGGAAAACATTGTGAAAAATGAAGAAACAAGCAATTTCTTCATTTCCCACAATGTTTTTTACCCCAAAACACAAAAATATTTCAAAATTCATTCATGTGACGTTGTCGTCTGCAACATCTTTGAATTTTGACCAGCCTGAAATTTTGTCGTTTGGAAAGGGTTAACTCATTGCCAGACTGCAAAATTTTGGACTAAACCAATAGGGAATGATTTTATCTAGTAAACAGTGACATAATTTCTGACAAACAATAGTATATCATGGGTGTTGTTATAAAATCACGTAACTACAGCTTGATTCATGCCGTCGTTACGAGATTTTATAACAACACCCACAATTAATCAAAACATAACAGTAAAGCCAGTCTACTTTTAGCACAAAATCCATTGCCATTTGAAAGGTGTTGTAGAAGTTGATTTTAAGTTGATGAAATTTTAAAAATCTTGCCATTTTGGGTAAGAAAAAATTGAAAAAAAAAAAACCAAAAATAAACCACGAAGAAATTTCTTTTTACAAGCAAATCCTTCATTTTCCACAATGTTTTCCCAAGCATTTTACTTGAAGGGTGTCAAAAAGTGTCGTTGTATGGGAAAGGGTTAAATTTGCTATTTCTATTCAAAACCCCATAAAAATGAAAAAGTAATAAAATATGTATCACTTGATTGGATGACATTTGTTTACCCTTTCCCAAATTGCAAAAAAGGGTCATTATGCTGGAATGGGATTTATTAATGGTGATACCCAGTACCACTGGTGGTGCACTCGGCCAAAGCGCAGGACGTTTTTTCGTGATCAATGTATTCTGTCGGTGTTGTTATAAAATATCGTAACTACGGCTTTATTTAAGCTGTAGTTATGAGATTTTATACCAACACCCCCAGTTTGTCAATACAAAACAGTTCACCCGGTCTGTTTTTAGAACAAGATCATTGTCATTAGAAAAAAATCTATAAACTCAACATTTAAACGCAAAGTATCTATATACCTTGTTGTAGCGAAAATTGTTTTAGTTCTCCACCAGTGAGTAAAGAGTGTTGAGAAATTTGCTGTTAGAAAAATTGTTGAAAGGGACATTTTTAAAAGCCAATAATAGAAACCAAAACTTTGTTTTAGAGCAAGGATAAATTGTCCGATACTAATATCCAAAGAATTTCAGATAAGAGGGGGCCCTGAATTTTCACAACATAATAAAAACCCTTAATAGTCCATCAAGCCCTATGGTGTGGGTACTCATTTGAATCGTCTCGAAGAGACGATTCAAATGAGTACCCACAACATAGGGTTTGGGAATGAAATAAAATATTTAGAAGGCCTGTTCCTCGTTGTCCGACGCTCTTGAATTTTGTGTGAGCAATAATAGAGCAACGGCAGAATTCGGATTTGGCGAAGTGTTGAATTCCACAATTTGGGGGAAAAATCGATGCTGAAGAAGTAGGTTAACTCCGTATAGAGTGCAAAAGGGTCCTTTTACTCTTAGTTGAATTCGTTCACTAACAAGACCTGGTTTTGACGGTCGTATTTAGTATAGGATTGGAAAAACATTTAGGCCAAAGAAGAAAATGCTGGTGACCAAAAGGGTCTATTAACTCTTCATTTAATTCTTTCCCAAACAAGACCTGGCCCCGGTTTCTCGAAAAAACTTCAGTACATACTCAGCTTTAAAGGGATAATAGCTGTGAAAAAACTATCTATTTGCCTATAAAAAGGTTTACCTTTTTAGCTCACCTGAGCACAAAGTGCTCAAGGTGAGGTATTGTGATCGGTCGTTGTCCGTTGTCCGTCCGTCCGGCCGTCCGTCCGTCCGGCCGGCCGTCCGTCCGTCCGTCCACAATTTCTTTAAAGATCTTCTTCTCCCAAACCAGTAGACCAATTTTCTTGAAAATTGGCTGGAATGATCCTTGGGTGAAGGGCTTTCAAAGTTGTTAAAAGAATTTGATTCCATCAAAGACTCTGGCTGCTGCGGCATGAGAAAAGGGGAAAATAGCCAACTCTTTTAAAAATCTTCTTCTGCCTAACCAGTGGGCCAATATTCTTGAAACTTCACATGAATGATCCTTGAGTGAAGGGCTTTCAAAGTTGTTAAAAGAATTTGATTCCATCAAAGACTCTGGCTGCCGTGGCATGAGAAAAGCGGTAAATAGCCAAATCTTTTAAAAATCTTCTTCTGCCTAACCAGTCAGCCAATATTCTTGAAATTTCACATGAATGATCCTTGAGTGTAGGGCTTTCAAAGTTGTTAAAAGAATTTGATTCCATCAAAGACTCTGGCTGCCGCGGCATGAGAAAAGGGGAAAATAGCCAAATATTTTAAAAATCTTCTTCTGCCTAATTAGCAAGCCAATATTCTGGAAACTTCACATGAATGATCCTTGGGTGAAGGGCTTTCAAAGTTGTTAAAAGAATTTGATTCCATCAAAGACTCTGGCTGCCGCGGCATGAGAAAAGGGGAAAATAGCCAAATCTTGTAAAAATCTTCTGCCTTCAACTAGTTGGCCAATATTCTTGAAACTTCCCATGAATGATCCTTTGGTGAAGGGCTTTCAAAGTTTTTGAGAGACTTTGATTCCATCAAAGCCTTTGACTTCCGCGGCATGAGAAAAGGGGAAAATAGCCAAATCTTTTAAAAATCTTCTGGCTTACTACATGTAGTGGGCCAATATTCACATGAATGATCTTTGGGTGAAGGGCTTTCAAAGTTGTTATAAGAATTTGATTAATATCAAAGCTCTTAGTGCAGTGGCATCAGAAAAAGGGTAAAAGAGCAAACACTTTTGAAAAGGCTGAATTTTGTTTCATTCTTTTGAAAAACTAAGGAAAAGGGGCTTTATTGCAAAATTCTTAATTTGCTGCTATACAGGTCAAAATGTTTATTTCAACAAGGCAAGAAATTTCAGGTGAGCGATCTAGGGCCATCATGGCCCTCTTGTTTAAGTATTAACAAAAAGATGCAGAAAGACTGTATTTCAAGCGAGTAACCATGCGCGGTTTACCCACAACAAGCGTATAAATGTTGGTATAGTGGTACCATCAACATTGAGACTCAAATGTACTTTTAACTATTGACTGTCCTACGTGAGAGGGGTGTTGTGATTACATCTAACGGTAAACGCCTTCTTAAAACCACGACTTTTACATACCTGGTTTACCTGTTCAGTTTGACTGGTCTGTCCAGAGGTCATGGTTTATTTATATTCTCACATTTCCACGGCGCTCAAAATATGTTTACATTCGTGGCTAAATATAGCATAACGGGTACTTGTCACAGCGGTGAACATCCGTATACAGTCGGTTAATCAGGTGATACACAGGAAAGTGTGCGTCACAAATTTAAATGAGTTCCCGTTATTTCATGAATGTTGCCCGTCACGCACAAAAGGGCCTAATGGGAAGTCTATAAAATCAATTTTCGCGAAATGAACCAGACTCAACAGATGTCAATCATTTTTTGCTTCTGGAAAATGTAAATAAGGTAAGATGTATAAACCATTCTAGATTCAGAAAATAACCTTTGAATCAAAAGTTCCGATCCTAGTCAGTCTGCGCAATCAGATCAGACTGACCAAGGTCGATACTTTCCACGCTTCCCATACGGTCCCTTTTAACATGACGGGTCACAAATTTGAAACATTTCGATTTCCACGGGATTCCAGTGCGTGCATTCTTATGAATAATGTTAAACCCTTTCCCAAAACGACAAAAAATAACTGTTTCCATTTCCAATTGAAATCGGATCCAAACTGCAAAATAAATGGCATTGAAAATGTAAAATATTTAAGAAATAGCTTAGGCAATATAAAGGCAAAAGGAGAAACTGCTAATAATAAGCATTCCTTTCTTTTGTCACGGTGGTTCCTCAGCTTTAGCAAATAGGGGCGTCCGAATCAGGTTTTGTATGGGAAAGGGTTAACCTCAAATTGTAGTAAATTGTTGTACTTAACCCTGTCCCATGCGGCAATAATTTTAACTTTTCATAAACTGGAATATTGAATGTTTTGTAGACGACAAAATGAGTATATAAACATAGGGTTTAGTAAAATACTGCTGGTGAAATATCTAGGCAATAGGGGGAAATGTTGGTTATCAGCGTTTCCTCAGATTGCACGAATGCTCTTTGAACTCTTTTTAGTAAGGGCATTCAAACAAGGTCATGTTTGGGAAAGAGTCAGTGCTCATCCGTATTAACTTGTCCCGTCACGCTAAAGGCGTGCTTCTATGAAGTTAGTTGAAAACTGAATTTTGAGATAACATCTATCGGACACCAACCTCATTCGAATTTTGAAATCGGATATTTAATATATTAAAGGTAGATAGGAAGAACAATCTTGATTCAGAAAACTAACTAAGAGTAAAAAGTTCCGATCCTGGGTAGTCTTTGCAGTCTTCATAGATTGACAAGGACTGGTACTTTAACAATTACCAGAAGATCCCTTTTACCGAGACAGGTCACATTTTGCAGTATTACTGTTTATATTCTCTGACGTCATTTCAATGCGTGCACACGATTTGAAAATAAATTCCGTTGATTTTTAGCTCACCTGAGCACGAAGTGCTCGAGGTGAGTTATTGTGGTCACTTTTTGTCCGTCGTCCGTCCGTCCGTCCGTCCGTCCGTCCGTCCGTCCGTCAACATTTGGGGTGTTTACACTCTAGCATCCACAAAAGTTACTCAATCTTGATCAAACTTGGCCAAAACAAGTACGATCATAAGTTCTCGGACAAGTTCGATTATGGGCCTGATCGGACCAGAAAGTGCTGAGTTATCTGCCCTTGAATGTCAAAAAATGCTGTTTTTAAGTTTGTTTACACTCTAGCATCTACAATTATTGATCAATCAAGACAAAACTTGGACATAATGTTGGAGACCATAAGATCTTGGATGAGGTCGATTTTCAGTCTGATCTGACCATAAAGATGAGAGTTATGTGCCCTTGAATTGGGCAAAATTGCCACTTTTCTGCTGTATTCAAAAAAGAGTTAATCTAAGGGAAGGAACTCTGACACTACTTTCTTCAGTATAAGTAGAGTTATCTATTTTGATAGAGGATATAAATAGATTTACACTCTTATTAATCCATTACCAAACAACAAAATTTTAGCCTAGTCCAAAATCATAGGTGTTGCGGACGACAAGTTCCATTGAACAAAATTTAACATTTTTTGGTCTTTCTTGGTAGAAAACATTGTGGGTAATGAAGAAATTGCTTGTCACAATGTTTTCCAAAGCCTTTATTTTGTGGGGCATCCAAAAGCGCCAATGTGTGGGAAAGGGTCAATCAAGAAAAAAACTTGGACACAATGTTGGGGACTATAAGATCTCAGATGAGTTTGATTTTCAGTCTGATCTGATCTGAAAGTCAAGAGTTACGTGCCCTTGGATTTGACAAAATTGCCATTTTCGGGTGTTTTCAACCTTTTTTACACTCTAGAATCTACAATTATTATTCAATCAAGACAAAACTTGGACACAATGTTTTGGACCATAAGATCTGGGATTAGTTTGATTTTCAGTCTGATCTAATCAGAAAGTCAAGAGTTATGTGCCCTTGAATTTGACAAAATTGCTGTTTTTAGCTCACCTGAGCACAAAGTGCTCAAGGTGAGCTATTGTGGTCACTTTTTGTCCGTCGTCCGTCTGTCTGTCTGTCTGTCTGTCCGTCCGTCTGTCTGTCCGTCCGTCCACAATTTCGTGTTTACACTCTAGCATCTACAAATTTTAGCCAATCTTGACCAAACTTGGTCAAAACATGTATGGCCATAAGATCTCGGATGAGTTCGATTATGGGTCAGATCGAACTAGAAAGTCAGGAGTTATCTGCCCTTGAATGCGAAAAATACCTAGTTTTGACATTGTTTACACTCTATCATCTACAATTATTGATCAATCAAGACAAATCTTGGACATAACATTGCAGACCATAAGATCTCGGATGAGGCTGATTTTCAGTCTGATCTGACCAGAAAGATGAGAGTTATGTGCCCTTGAATTCGACAAAATTGCCATTTTTGGCTGTTTTCGACCTTGTTTACACTCTGGATTCTACAATTATTCATCAATCAAGACAAAACTTTAACACAATGTTGGGGACCATGAGATCTCGGATGAGTTTGATTTTCAGTCTGATCTGATCAGAGAGTCAAGAGTAACTGGCCCTTGAATTTGACCAAATTGTCATTTTCGGCTGTTTTCGACCTTGTTTACACTCTAGAATCTGCAATTATTGATCAATCAAGCCAAAACTTGGACACAATATTGGGGATCATAAGATCTGAGATTAGTTTTTTTTTCAGTCTTATCTCATCTGGAAGTCGAAAGTTATGAGCCCTTGAATTTGACAAAATTGCTGTTTTTGACTGTTTTTGACCTTATTTACACTCCAGAATCTACAATTTTTGACCAATCAAGACAAGTCTTGGACACATGGTTGGAGACCATCAGATCTCAAATGAGTTTGATTTTCAGTCTGATCTGACCAGAAAGATTAGAGTTATGTGCCCTTGAGTTTGATAAAATTGCCGTTTTCGGCTGTTTTTGACATTGTTTTCACTCTAGAATCTACAATTATTTACCAATTAAGACAAGACTTTAACACAATGTTTTAGACCATAAGATCTGAGATGAGCTTGATTTTCAGTCTTATCTGATCAAAAAGTCAAAAGTTATGAGCCCTTGAATTTGACAAAATTGCTGTTTTCGGCTGTTTTCGACCTTGTTTATACTCCAGAATCTACAATTATTTATCAAACAAGACAAACCTTGGTGACAATGTTGGGCACCATAAGATCTTTGATGAGTTCGATTTTCACAGTGTTATTGACCATAAGTTTGTTTTCAATATTTATTGAATTGAACAAAAGTGTTGCTCATATCATTTTGGTTCAGGTGAGCGATATAGGACCATCATGGTCCTCTTGTTTACTGTTTTCGACTTTGTTTACACACTAGAATCTATAATTATTGACCAATCAAGACAAATTTTGGACACAATGTTGGAGACTATAAGATCTCAGGTAACTTCGATTTTCAGTTTGATCTGATTAGAAAGTCAAGAGTAATGTGCCCTTGAATTTGATAAAATTGCTGATTTTGGCTGTTTTCGACCTTGTTTATACTCTAGAATCTACAATTATTTATCAATCAAGACAAAACGTGAACACAATGTTGGGGACTATAAGATCTTGGATGAGTTGGATTTTCAGTCTGATCTGATGAGAATGTTGAGAGTTATGTGCCCTTGAATTTGACAAAATTGCCATTTTCGGCTGGTTTTGACCTTGTTTACATTCTAGAATCTACAATTATTGATCAATCTATACAAAACTTGGACACAATGTTGGGAACCATAAGATCTCATATGAGTTTGATTTTCAGTCTGATCTGATCAGAAATTCGAGCGTTTTGTTCCCTTGAATTTGACAAAATTGTTGTTTTCGGCTGTTTTTGACCTTGTTTATACTCTAGAATCTACAATTATTTATCAATCAAGACAAAACTTGGATACAATCAGGGCTACAGATAAGTGGAGGTGAAGATATACTAACATTGTTTTTTCGAATTCAAAATCTATGTTGTGGGTACTCATTTGAATCGTCTCGACGAGACGATACAAATGAGTACCTACAACATAGGGTTTGATGATCACTGACAGCATTATTGCAGTTTGAAAAGTCACCACCCCCTCTTATCTGGAGCCCTGTACAATGTTTGGCACCATAACTTAGATCTCGGATGAGTTAGATTTTCACAACCTTATTGACCATAAGTTCTTTTTCAGTCTTAAATTAATAAATATTAATTGAATTGAACAAAAGTGTTGCTCATATCATTTAGGTTCAGGTGAGCGATATAGGACCATCATGGTCCTCTTGTCATATTTTACCGTTCAGAACTCGGATAATTCCGACTCGCACTTGAAATTGTAAACATTACCTTCTGACATACATTGTTAAAGGGGGAAAATACGCAAATACACATTTCTGTTACAGGCGGAAAAGACTTCTTTCATAATATCAGATGATTAGACCTCGATAACACAAAAAATATTTTTTTGTGGTATTTCTTACTTTTTCACAGCTATTATCCCTTTAAAGGAATACTATCCAACGTTGAAGGGTATTTGATTGAAGTTCACACGGATTTCATGCAATTTGAGCATGGTGCTCAGATTTGAGCATGAGAACGTACTTAAGTATTTTTGAGAAACTGAGGCCTGGTTTTGGTGTCCTTATAGAAAAGACTTGGAAAATCATTGAGACAAAAGAAGAAAATGCTGTTGACCTTTGTCCCTGTTAGAAAGGACTTGGGAAAACATTGAGACAAAAGAAGAAAATGCTGGTGACCAGCATTTTCTCCTTTTGTCTCAGTGCCTTCCTTACTATCAATTCACACGTACATGTCTTAGAAATTCATTAGCACATAGCTTGCCATCTGCTACAGCCGTTGAAATTTGTTAATAGTTTGTTGTTTAGGAATGTTTATATGTGTTATGGGTCTATTATTGTGTAAATTGTTTTGGACACTTTCTCCTCACGGAAAATATCCCAAAACTAACTGAAAGGGGGCGACTTTCGTGAACTATTTTACTAAGGGGTCATTCATTAATTACATGGTTAGCTTTTATGCTCCGGGGCAAATAGGCTAAAAAAGACCTACATTTTATCACAAAGGGCAGATTTTCCCTATTTAATCCTTGCCCAACAAGCTTTGCTTTTGATTTCTATTAACGCTCTCGCAATCCACATAATTTTTGGGGTGTTCTATTTGGAAGCTGCAACCAACGACAAAATATGTTAATAAATGAAAAAATTGTGTACAATATAACAATGAAAATATTGAGGCAATAGGAGAAAAAACTGCTTATTAGAAGAAATTGCTTATAATCACTTTTGCCTCGATATTTTCTTTGCCATATTGTACACAAATCCAATATATATCAGCATTTAGATTGTCAACTGGTGAAGCTTTCAAAGTAAAACAGTCCAAATCCATTCTGTTTGGGGAAGGCTCTAAAAATATAATTTTCTAAAATGTCATGAAATCTTGTTTTCCTTTTCTAACAAAGTTTTAATGTTCTATTTTCAGGCATTGACAAGCAATTTCTTTATTTCCCACAATGTTTTCCACTCCAAATGTGATAAAATTTCAAAATTTCTTAACATTGAAAATGTCGTCTGCAAATTCTTTGAAATTGGATCACCCGAAAATGTTGCCATTTGGTAATGGGTTAAAATCCTAAATTAATATCCGTAAATGTCATGAAATCTCCTTTTCCTTTTCTAACAATGTTTTAATGTTCTATTTTCAGGCATCGAGCGGAAGTTTGATGTTGAACCACAATCTCAGGAGGTCGCGTTGGGTGGGGTAGCGAGATTCGAATGTCGAATCCAGGCCGTACCCCCAGCCAATTATTATTGGGAATTTAACAAAAATGATATTGTTCTACCTCAAAATAATAACAGGTAATAATATTTATTCATCATAAAAAAATATAAGAATGCATGAATGAGCTACAGATGAGGGGGTAAAGGCTTTTGAAAAAGCATAATATGATCTATTCTTAATCAAACCCTATGTAGTGAGTACTCTTTTAAATCGTCTCATTGAGACAATTCAAATGAGTACCCACAATATAGGGTTTGGATTTGACATGAAATTAGAACATCATTACCTCCTCTTATCTGTTGTACTGGCAATTTAACGTCAATTATCAACAAAAACCTTGAAAACGTAGCTTGGTTTAAGCTACAGTTACAGGGTTTTTGTTCAAAAATAGGGATAAGATGCATTAGTCTTCAAGAAACACATTTTGTTGCAATAAAAATCACACTAATAATGAGACTCATGGGATGCAAGAAAATGGTGTTTTCTGTACAATAGACTGTTATTAAAATGGATGATTATCGCTATTAAAGATGCAAAATAACGGTAAAACCTTTTAACACTTTGCCAAACAGCCAAAAGCTAGTCTTTTCATATAGATATCAATTTTATCAAGTGAATTGTGATGCAATTTGGCTTGATTGCTTCTGTAATTAATAGATTTTATAACAACACTAGCGACTTCCGCGGCAGGTAAAATTCCGCGGCAGGTAAAATCTGTCTTTTTGTAGCACGAAAAATAATCCTTATTTGATATCAGCTGTTGGTGAAAGAATAAATGAGCAAGGATGTGGAAAAATGTCCTTTAACCCTTTCCCAAACGACAAAAATTTAGGCAGGTCCAATTCAAAAGCTGCTGAAGACTACAACATGGATGTAAATAAAGATTGAAATTGTGTGTGATATAGCCAAGAACATATTGAGGCAAAAGGAGGAACTGCTGATTATCAGCAGTTTCTTCTTTTGTCTCAATGCTTTCCCAAGCCTTTTCTTTTAGGGACGTCAAAACCAGGTCTTGTTTGGGAAAGAGTAAGGTTTTTGAGCCCAACATGGTTCCAGACCAGCCTGCTTATACATGGCTTAATCATGGTCTGTAGTAACCGTATAAAAGTAGCATGGATCCATGTGAGACTACACCTAGTCATATACTGATCTTGAAACATGAAAATCTCAAATGCTATAAGGGACTTTTTTCCAGATCCCGGCTCAAATCTAAATAAAGATGGGATTTGTGTAAGATATAGCACAGAAAGTAATCTTAGATAGGAGACTCCGGGAAAATATTGAGTCAAAAGACACTAGTGGTGAACTCGACCAAAGCAAGGGACGTTTTTGGCTACAACAAGGTATAGATATTTTGCGTTTAACTGTGAGTTTAAAGATTTTTAACACTAATAGCAATGAATTTGGTCTAAAGATAGACCGGGTTCACTGTTATATATTGACAAACCGTCGGTGTTGTTATAAAATTTTATAAGATTTTGTAACAACACCGACAGAATACATTGTTTCGGGAAAAAACGTCCCTCGCTTTGGCCGAGTTCACCACCAGTGAAAGAAGAAAATGCTGGTAACCAAACATCCATTTTGTCATCTTTAGCACTTCAAAACGAGACATCCGTAACTTTTTCGCAATTTGGGAAAGGGTTAGATACTGCAGAAAATCATAGCTTTTCAACAAAAACTCGTAACTGCAGCTTAGCTCAAGCTGCAGTAAAAAGGTTTTTAGCTCCACTGGCCGACAGGCCAGCGGGCTATTGTCATGGCGCTGTGTCCGTCGTGCGTCTGTCCGTCCGTCCGTCCGTCCGTGCGTCCGTCCGTCCGTAAACTTTTCCTTTAAAAATCTTCTTCTCAAAAACTACCAGATGGATTTCAACCAAACTTCACAGGAATAATCCTTGGGTGACCCTCTCTCAGATTCCTTCAAAGAATTGTGATTGAAGAAGAAAGTCTGGAGTTATCTGCCCTTGAATGTCAAAAATGGCCATTTTGACTCTATTTTCACTCTAGCAACTAAGAATATTGATCAATCAAGACAAAACTTGGACAGAATGATGGTGACTATAAGATCTTGCCTGGGTATAATTTTCAGCCTGATCTGAATTTTACATCATGAGTTATGTGCCCTTGAAATTGACAAAATTGCCATTTTCGGCTTTATTTTGACTTTGTTTTCACTTCAGCAACTACAAATATTAAACCAATCAACACAAAACTTGGACAGAATGATGGTGACTATAAGATCTTGCTTTGGTGTAATTTTCAGCTTGATCTGAATCTTACATCATGAGTTATGTGCCCTTGAAATTGACAAAATTGCCATTTTCGGCTTATTTTGACTTTGTCTTCGCTCTAGCAACTACAAATATTGACCAATCAAGACAAAACTTGTACAGAATGTTGGTGACTATTAGATTGTACTTTGGTTCATTTTTCAGCTTGATCTGAATTTTACATCATGAGTTATGTGCCCTTGAAATTGACAAAATTGCCATTTTCGGCTTTATTTTGACTTTGTTTTCGCTCTAGCAACTACAAATATTGACCAATCAAGACAAAACTTGTACAGAATGTTGGTGACTATAAGATCTTACCTTGGTAGAGTTTTCAGCTTGGTCTGAATTTTTCGTCATGAGTCATGTGCCCTTGAAATTGACAAAATTGCCATTTTCGGCTTTATTTTGACTTTGTTTTCACTCTTGAAACTACAAATATTGACTAATCAAGACAAAACTTGTACAGAATGTTGGTGACTATAAGATCTTGCCTTGATATAATTTTCAGCTTGATCTGAACTTTACGCCATGAGTTACGTGCCCTTGAAATTGACAAAATTGCCATTTTCGGCTTTATTTTCACTTTTACAACCATGTCCATTGGTATTAATTAATCAATACGATAACTTTCACAAAGTTTTACTGACCATAAGATCTTACTTGCTTGAAATTTTCAGCTTGCTTGTTTGTGCAGCCTGAACCTTTGAAATTGCATTCAACAAGACAAACAATCAGGCCTGTGGAGCGCTTCCAGACCGCCAGGGCTGTCTAGTGTTGAAAAGTGAATAGATATTGATTGAAAAGGATTACATGATAATTTCTTCTCTTCTTTTCCAGGTATTTTTTATTAGAAAACTCAGGTATATTACAAATAACGGGTGTTCGTCTGTCGGATGTTGGTTTATATCGATGTTACGCAGCTCAGGGGGAACCTCCGAAGAATAAGGCAGATCGGAAATATAGTGCTGAGGCACAACTCACTGTTAAACAAGGTACTTACTTAGAATTATATAAATCAGAGGTGCATCTTAGGACGTTTTAATATTAATTAAGCATCGTTTTGAGCAAGATTTTTAAGGCTCAAGATCTTAAGCTGCTCAGATGAACCACGAAAAGCGCGGATAGGAAATATAGTGCTGAGGCACAAGTCACTGTGAAACAAACAGAACTGTATTCAATATGGTATTTAGAGACACATAATTTTTAGGTCACCTGACCGAAGGTCATGGTGACCTATTGCGACCGTGTTTCGTCTGTCGTCGTGCGTCGTGCGTCGTGCGTCGTCCGTCGTGCGTTAACTTTTAACATTTTCGACTTCTTCTTGAGAACCATTGGACGGATTACAACCAAACTTGGCAGGGAGCATCCCCATGGGAAGCCGCTTCAGATTTGTACGAATCATGGAGTTATCTCCCTTTGGGGCCCCATAAAGGGCCAAAAAGGGGTTAAATAGGGTACACCTTAAAAAATCTTCTTCTCATGAACCAGCTATTGGATTTGATTTACATTTCGTATTTAGAGTCTTTAGGGCAAGGACAACAAAGTTTGTACAAGAGAAAAAAATCCGCCCAGAAATGGCCGTGCTGGGGATGGGGGATGGGAGGGGGGGGGGGTCGCGTTATTAGTTAACTTAACATTTTCGACTTCTTCTTGAGAACCATTGGACGGATTACAACCAAACTTGACAGGGAGCATCCCCATGGGAAGCCGCTTCAGATTTGTACGAATCATGGAGTTATCTCCCTTTGGGGCCCCATAAAGGGCCAAAAAGGGGTTAAATAGGGTACATCTTAAAAAATCTTCTTCTCATGAACCAGCTATGGGATTTGATTTACATTTGGTATTTAGAGTCTTTAGGGCAAGTACAACAAAGTTTGTACAAGAGAAAAAAATCCGCCCAGAAATGGCCGTGCTGGGGATGGGGGATGGGAGGGGGGGTCGCGTTATTAGTTAACTTAACATTTTCGACTTCTTCTTGAGAACCATTGGACGGATTACAACCAAACTTGGCAGGGAGCATCCCCATGGGAAGCCGCTTCAGATTTGTATGAATCATGGAGTTATCTCCCTTTGGGGCCCCATAAGGGGCCAAAAAGGGGTTAAATAGGGTACATCTTAAAAAATCTTCTTCTCATGAACCGGCTGTTGGATTTGATTCACATTTGGTATTTAGAGTCTTTAGGGCAAGTACAACAAAGTTTGTACAAGAGAAAAAAATCCGCTCAGAAATGGCCGTGCTGGGGATGGGGGATGGGAAGGGGGTTGCGGTATTAGTTAACTTAACATTTTTGACTTCTTATTAAGAACCATTGGTTGGATTTCAACCAAACTTGGCAGAAAGCATCCTAATAGGAAGCCGCTTCAGACTTTGTACAAATCATAGAGTTATCTCCCTTTGGGGTCCCATAAAGGGCCAAAAAGGGGGTAAATTGGGTACATCTTAAAATATCTTCTACTCATGAACCGGCTGTTGCATTGGATACACATTTGGAAGTTAAAGTGTTTAGGGCAAGGGCTACAAAATTTGTACAAGAGAAAAAAACTCGTCAATAAATGGCCGTGCTGTGGATGGAGGATGGGAGGGGTTCGCGCAATTACTTAACTTTGAACATTTTCTTCTTCTTTTTGAGAACCATTGGACAGATTTCTACCAGACTTGGCAGGAAGCATTCCAATGGGAAGCCGCTTCAGATTTTTACAAATCCTGGAGTTATCTTCCTTTGGGGCCCCAAAAGGTGCCAAAAGGGGGTAAATAGGGTACATATTAAGAAATGTTCTATTGTTGGATTGAATTCACATTTTGGTATTTGAGTCTTTAAATAAGTTTGTACAAGAGAAAAAAAGACTGTCAAGAAATGGTGGTGCTGGGGGGGTTGCGCTTTTTGTTAACTTAACATTTTCCTTAAATGTTTCTGCTCATTTGATTCAGGTGACCGATAAGGCCCTCTGGGCCTCTTGTTCTGTGCAATCAACTCGCATAGATTTTGATCCTTGATAATTCTACTGATGAAAAATAAATATGTTTAGATAAGTTAATTTTATGTTGAGATAACAAAGAGTTAATTCCCATTCCCAAACATTGGCACTTTTTGACACCCTTCAAGATTAAAGCTTTGGAAAACATAGTGGAAAATGAATAAATTGCTTGTGACAAGCAATTTCTTCATTTCCCACAATGTTTTCTAACCAAAAAGACCAATGAATATAAAATCATATTCTTTTGAAATTGTCATCTGCATCTTTGAATTTGGAACAGTCAAACATTTTGTTGTCTGGTAATGGGTTAAGCCTCTCGTACAACCCGTTGTGCATCCTTATAAATCAAACGTCTGCAGATTAAAAAATTCTGAAGATGCATGATTTATAAGGATGCACAATGGGTTGTAAGAGAGGCTCTTGGGTGCTCCTGGCATTCTAAAAAGATGTAGAATGGTGGTAGCAAAGAATTGGTTGGTCAATATAAACTTTGCTATGTCTATTTTGTGTCGTATTTACGTCCACCAAAGAAGTTCTTTTCACTTTCATTGCACATGCCTGCAATGATCAACTAGGCCTAAATTTAACATGCATACCCCTTGCAGGAGCACTTACAACCGGTTGCAAGAGAGACTTTAATTGTATTTTATATCTGCTTTCAGGCCAGTCATTAGATGTAAAAATTGTGTCAAATTCAGGAAATATTACCTCAATTGTTGGTTCTCCGGCCACTCTCGAATGTTTAGTTCAGGGGTTAAATGAACCCGCAGAGTGGCGTAAGGATGACCAAGGTTTGTATCCAAAACAACTTTTTGTTAACCTTTTACTAGACAATGACGCTTTTTGTCGCCTTTCATGAAAAATGTTAACCCCCCATTCCTGCACAGTGACGCTTTTTGACGCCCTTCATGAAAAATGCTTGCCAAAGTTGGGAAACCATTGTGGAAAATGAAGAAATTGCTCATCACTATGAGGATTTCCCAAATTTCACCACCTTAAAATTATTGTCTGCAATACTGTTCAAGTAAAAACTGTCCAAACATTTGCTGTTTGGTAATTGATTAAATGACGGGGAATCATGTGACCCAAAAATTGAAAAAAATGTAAAAATTATGTTGGTATGTGACCAATTTGCAATACGTTTTAACCCTTTTCCAAACAGCAAAATTTGAGGTTGTTCCAATTTAAAAGCTGCTGCAGACAACAAAATGAATGCTAATCAAGTTTGGATTTGTGTACAATATAGCTAAGAAAATGTTGAGACAAAAGGAGAAACTGCTGGTCATCAGCAGTTTCTTCTTTTGCCTCAATGTTTTCCTAAACTATTTCTTTTAGGGACGTCAAAACCAGGTCTTGTTTGGGAAAGGGCTAACCCATTCCTGTACAGTGACGCTTTTTGATGCCCTTCATGAAAAATGCTTATCAAAGTTGGGAAACCACAATTGAAGAAATTGCTGTTTTAAGCAGAGGTGAAAAAAAAGGCAGAAATATGTTGGATGTGGTAGTGGATGTGGTAGATCTTAAAAAAACTGCACATAAGAAATTAAAATTGACCAAGTCAAATTTTCATTGCTATAACATACACAAAGCTAGTCTTTAGGAACATTAATTTTGTTGTCTGCAGTAGATTTAAAATTAAATGACCCTGATATTATGTAATACAGTCGACACTTGTTGTGTCGAAGTCGGAGGGGCTGTCAAAATACCTCGACATATCCGGAGTTCGACTTATCAGATTTTTTTCGGCTTCGATAAAGTTGATATTTGCCTGTTTCTGATACTAATTAAGTACGATTATTATTGAAATATAGCAGGAAAAGGAAAAAATTGCTCGTTTCGAGCAATTTCTGTCCTTTTCCTACTATGTTTCAATAGCTATATTGAGTTCGAAATTATTTTGTTTGAAAAAATTATGTCCATTGATGAAGACGGGACCAGATTTAAACTTCGACTTAAGCGAAAATTCGACTTATCCGATGTCGACATAACGAGTGTCGACTGTAGATCTATTCTGTTCTGCAGTTATTACAACCAGCATTGGCGGTCGTATTGAACGTATCGGAAACAACCTCAACTTTACGAGTACGGATATTCGGGATACGGGAAAATACCAGTGTGTTGCTGGACGGACCGTCAGTCAAACGATCATACTAGATGTTATAAGTAAGTCATTGTTAATTGATTTTGATTGTTGAACTGTAAAGTAAAGGGCCGTTTTTGAACTATGAACTTAAAGGGCCATTTGAACTGTTAAATTAAGGTCGAATACCAGTAATTTGTCCATTTTGAGATTCATAAAACATCAAATTTTTTTCGAGCGACATCGCTACATATCTGAACCTATTCGGGTGCGGTCGTAAACATTCAGTTGTGTAAAGTTCAACGGCCGAATGTTGTCAACTTTGAACCAATAATTCAAATGTCGTGCGAATCTCTTAAAGGGCCATGCTAAGCCAAACAAAACATTAAATTTTGATTGATATTTAGGAAAGTTTTAATGTTATTGTTTATGTATTATACAGAAAAGCCAGTCATTGTCGAGGGTCCGGGGAGTGTTGAAATCGTAAACGCAGGATGGCAATTCTTGAACTGTAAGGCAGAAGGCCATCCCAAACCCAACATTACTTGGTACAAAGACGGACAAAAACTGGATCTTGTGTCTACACCATTCAACTATAGGGTATGTGTTTATTTTGACTCTCATTTTCTCACAATGTTTGTATATTGTACAATAGTCCTTTCCCAAACATAGAAATTTTGTACTGTTGCAATTTGAAAGGTGTTACAGACAACAATTTCAAGTTGATGAAATTTGAAAAAATCTATCCATTTTGGGCTAGAAAATATTGTGAAAATTGAAGAAATTGCTTGTCACAAGCAATTTCTTCATTATCCACAATTTTTTCCAAAGCCATTATCTTATTTGAGTTCAAAAAGAGTCATTGTTTGGTAATGGGTTAAGTAGAATAACCTCAACTATAAAGTGGAGGGCATTCTCAAACCCAACATTACTTGGTATAAAGATGGACAAAAACTGGACCTGGTGTCTACACCGTTCAACTATAGGGTAAGTGATTCTACCCATGCTAATGAAGTGGGGGGGGGGGGGGTTATACTAGAATCAGCCTGTTTGTCAGTTGGTTGGAAAGGTTCGTAGATGCAATAGTTTTGATTTTTAGCTCACCTGAGCACGAAGTGCTCAAGGTGAGCTATTGTGATCGCTTTTTGTCCGTCGTCCGTCTGTCCGTATGTCCGTCCGTCCGTCCGTCCGTCCGTCTGTCCGTCCGTCCGTCCGTCCGTCTGTCAACAATTTGGTGTTTACACTCTAGCATCTACAAATATAAGCTAATCTTAACCAAACTTGGTCAAAACATGTATGACCATGAGATCTCGGATGAGTTTGAATTTGGGTTAGATCGGACCAGAAAGTCAGGAGTTATCTGCCCTTGAATGTAAAAAATAGCTACTTTTGACAAAGTTTACACTCTAGTATCTACAAAAATTGACCAATCAATACCAAAGTTGCACACAATGTTGATGACCATAAGATCTCGGACGAGTTTGATTTTGGGTCAGATCGGACCAGAAAGTCTTGAGTTATCTGCCCTTGAATTTGACAAAATTGTCGTTTTTGACCGTTTTCGACTTTGTTTACACTATAGCATATACAATTATTGACCAATCAAGACAAATGTTTAACACAGTGTTAGTGACCATAAGATCTTGGATGAGTTTGATTTTGGGTGAGATCGGACCAGAAAGTCAGGAGTTATCTGCCCTTAAATGTAAAAAATAGCTACTTTTGACAAAGTTTACACTCTAGCATCTCCAAATATTGACCAATCAATACAAAAGTTGGACAAAATGTTGGTGAATATAAGATCTCTGATGAGTTTGATTTTTGGTTAGATCAGATTAGAAAGTCCTGAGTTATCTGCCCCTGAATTTGACAAAATTGCCATTTTTCACTGTTTTCGACTTTGTTTACACTATAGCATCTACAATTATTGACCGATCAAGACTAAATTTGGACACAATGTTAGTGATCATAAGATCTTGGATGAGTTTGATTTTTGGTCTGATCTGGCCAGAAAGACGAGAGTTATGTGCCCTTGAATTTTACAAAATTGCCTTTTTCGTCTGTTTTCGACTTTGTTTACACTCTAGAATGACCAATCAAGACAAAATTTGAACACAATGTTGGAGACTGATAGAACTCGTATTAGTTTGATTTTTGGCCTGATGGGATCAGAAAGTTTAGAGTTATCGACTTTGTTTACACTCTAGAATCTACAATTTTTTTATCAATCAAGACAAAACTTGGACACAATCTCACAGATCTCATATGATCTGCCCTTCAAATTTTACCCGGACAACCACAAATAGTGACTAATCAGAACAAAACTTGACACAATGTTATTGACCATAAGTTTGTTTTCAGTCTTAAAGTCATGATTTTCAGTCTTAAAGTCATGAATATTAATTGAATTGAACAAAACTATGCCTAATATCATTTTAGTTCAGGTGAGCGATGTAGGACCATCATGGTCCTCTTGTTTTAATAAATATTTCATCAGAATGTTTTGTCGATCATGGAAGTCTTTCCCAGGTCTTTCATAGGCGGATTTTTAGCTCACCTGAGCACGAAGTGCTCGAGGGGAGCTATTGTGGTCACTCACCGTCCGTCGTCCGTCTGTCCGTCCGTCAACAATTTCTCCAAACATCTTCTTCTCCAAAACTAACAGGCCAATTTTGACCAAACTTGGCAGGAATGTTCCTTGAGTGACCCTTCTCAAAACTTGTACGCGGATTTTTGATTCGTCAAAAAATGTGGGCCTGGCAGGGCGGGGCTTATCACACTTAGAGAAATCCTAAGAAAATTCTTTAAAAATCAACCATTGTTCCAATTTGAACCAAACTTGGCAGAATTGTTCCTTGAGTGACCCTTCTCAACACCTGTTCTCAGATTTTTGATTCGTCAAAAAAACGTGGCCGTGGCAGGGAGAAAGGGGCTTATCAGACTTAAAAAAATCATAAGAAAATTCTTTAAAAAATCAACCATTGGGCCAATTTGAACCAGACTTTGCAGGGATGTGCCTTAAGCCATTCTTTTTAAAATTTGTTCACAAATATTTTCTTTTGTAAAAAATTGTGGCTGTGGCAGGGAAAAAGGGGCTTATCAGACTTAGAGAAATCATAAGAAAATTCTTTAAAAATTAACCATTGGGCCTATTTGAAGCAGACTTTGCAGGAATGTTCGTTGAGTCTCTCTTTTCAAAATTGATTCACAAATTTTTACATTTGTCAAAAAATGAGGGCGTGGCAGGGAGGAAGGGGCTTATCAGCCTTAGAGAAATCCTAAGAAAATTCTTTAAAAATCAACCAATGGGCCAATTTGAACCAAACTTTGCAGAATTGTTCCTTGAGTGACCCTCTTCAACATTAATTTTGTTCCTAAATTAATAGTTTCGTCAAAAAATGTGGGTGTGGCAGGGCAAGGCTTATCTAACCAAGAGAAATTGTTAAAAAAAATTTCAAAAATCTTTTTCTCCTTAACCATAGGGCCAATTAAAATCAAATTTGGCAGGAATGTTCCTTGGGTGACCCACCTTAAGATTTGCGGATTTTTTATTCATCCAAAATTGTGGGCGTGGCAGGTCAGCATTTACCAGACTTGGAGAAATCATAAGAAAATTCTTTAAATATCAACCATTGGCCCAATTTGATCACACTTGGCAGAAATGTTCCTTGGGTGACTCTTTTTAGCTCACCTGAGCACGAAGTGCTCAAGGTGAGCTATTGTGGTCACTTTTTGTCCGTCGTCCGTCATTCCGTCTGTCCGTCCGTCCGTCCACAATTTCGTGTTAACACTCAAGCATCTACAAATATAAGCCAATCTTGACCAAACTTGGTCAAAACATGTATGGCGATAAGATCTCTGATGAGTTCGATTATGGGTCAGATCGAACTAGAAAGTCAGGAGTTATCTGCCCTTGAATGCAAAAAATACTTAGTTTTGACATTGTTTACACTCTAGCATCTACAATTATTGATCAATCAAGACAAATCTTGGACATAACATTGCAGACCATAAGAATTCGGATGAGTTTGATTTTCAGTCTGATCTGACCAGAAAGACGAGAGTTATGTGCCCTTGAATTTGACAAAATTGCCATTTTCGGCTGTTTTTGACCTTGTTTACACTCTAGAATCTACAATTATTCATCAATCAAGACAAAACTTTGACACAATGTCTGGGACCATGAGATCTCGTATGAGTATGATTTTCAGTCTGATCTGATCAGAAAGTCGAGAGTTGCTTGTCCTTGAATTTGACAAAATTGTCATTTTTGGCTGTTTTCGACAATCTTTACACTCTAGAATCTACAATTATTGATCAATCAATCCAATACTTGGAAACAATATTGGGGATCATAAGATCTGCGATGAGTTTGATTTTCAGTCTTATTTGATCAGAAAGTTGAGAGTTATGAGCCCTTGAATTTGACAAAATTGCCGTTTTTGACTGTTTTCGACCTTATTTACACTCTAGAATCTACAATTTTTGACCAATCAAGACAAATCTTGGAACACAAGGTTGGAGACCATAAGATCTCAGATGAGTTTGATTTTCAGTCTGATCTGACCAGAAAGATGAGAGTTATGTGCCCTTGAATTTGATAGAATTGCGGATTTCGGCTGTTTTTGACATTGTTTACACTCTATAATCTACTATTATTTATCAATTAAGACAAAACTTGAACACAATGTTTGAGACCATAAGATCTTGGATAAGTTTGATTTTCAGTCAGATCTGATCAAAAAGTGGAGAGTTATGTGCCCTTGAATTTGATCAAATTGCTGTCTTCGGCTGCTTTAGACCTTGCTTACACTCTAGAATCTACAATTATTGACCAATCAAGACAAATCTTGGACACAATGTTGGATATCATAAGATATCGGATGAGTTTTATACTCCATAATCTACAATTATTTATCAAACAAGACAAATCTTGGACACAATGTTGGGCACGATGAAATCTTGGATGAGTTCGATTTTCACAATGTTATTGACCATAAGTTCGTTTTCAGTCTTAAAGTCATAAATATTTTTTGAATTGAAGAAAAGTGTTGCTTATATCATTTTAGTTCAGGTGAGCGATATAGGACCATCATGGTCCTCTTGTCAAAATTTTTTCTCAAATTTTTTATTTGTCAGAAAAAATTGGGCGTGGCTTATCGGACTTACAGAAATCCTAAGAAAATTCTTTAAAAATCAACCATTGGCCCAATTTGAAGCAAACTTTACAGAAATGTTCCTTGAGTGACCCTTTTCAAAATATGTTGGCAAATTTTTTATTGGTAAAAAAAAGTGGGCATGGCAGGGCGTGGCTCATCAGACTTAGAGAAATCATAAGAAAATTCTTAAAAAATCAAGCATAGGGTCAATTTGAAACAAATTTGGCAATGATGTTTCTTGAGTGACCCTTTTCAAAATGTGTTTGCAAATTTTTGATTCGTCAAAAAAAGTGGGAGTGTCTTAAACTTCTTTCAGGTGAGCGATATAGGGCCATTCTGGCCCTCTTGTTATGGTTGTTTAGGTAAAGTTGACATGTCTTTTACTCATCATCCATTTTCAGCTTTCATATTGGAGCAATAAAAGTATTTTGATGCTTTTCAGCAAAAACTTCATAACTGCAGCTTAACCCTTTCCCAAACGACAAAATTTTAGGGTGATCCAATTTGAAAGCTGATGCAGACGACACAATGAGTGTTGATAAAGATAAGATTTGTGTATGATACAGCTCAGAAAATATTGAGACAAAAGGAGAAACTGCTGGTTATCAGCAGTTTCTTCTCTTGTCTCAATGTTTTCCCAAGCCATTTCCATTAGGGACGTCAAAACCAGGTCTTGTTTGGGAAAGGGTTAATAAAAGCTGCAGTTACAAGGTTTTTGCTAAAAAAGTGACAATTTCTTGTTTATGAAAGGGTTGAAAAGAGTTCTTTACTCATCCATTTCAGCGCGGGCGTTTTGACCATCAGTTAGTGATTGTACAAAGTGAACCTTTTAACTCAGGATATTATCAATGTTTTGCCACGAATCAGGCCGGATCTACCTCAGCTATTGCCAGAGTTGAAATCACTGTGCAAGGTCAGTATATAGTCTAAATATCATTTACAAGTTCAGCAGCATAAAACACAAGAACAATGCAGCAGTCGATCCAGGATTTCTCAAAGGTGGTTTATTTTTACAAAAAGGGGGTCCGTTTTACAAGTATTATACACTTTTGACTGAATTTCTGCTTGAAAATGAAATAATCAGGCTACAGAGGGGGGTTCTTTTGAACCCCCTAAACCCCCTCTTGATCCGCCACTGCAATGAAGGAAAATATAACAGTAATTATTAGAGCTTTAAATAAAAATAATTTCTACACAAATTTTGTTAAAGCTACAATCTACAGTATATCGATTATAAATGATCAAATTCTATTAGTCAAGCTTTTTGTTGGGGAAAAAAGTGAGGGAGAGAAACTCTTAAAAAGAAATAGACTGGTTAATACCTAAAGAATTACCCATGAAAAATTTTGATTAAAATTGTTAGTATGCTGACCTTTTGCGACTTTGCATAACAATATTTTGTCTATTTCTATTACAGAAAATGCTCCAGGCAGCCCCAAGAATGTTCGTGTTTTGAATGTTACAAGCACTACAGTCCTGCTAGCATGGGATTCCCCAAACAAAGAGCCGGTTTTAGCTTATACTGTACATTACAAGAAACCGGACGGTAAGTACTGTAATTATTCTAATAAACACATACCCCCCCATTTCAGCTGAAAATATGATTGCCGTAATTATTCTTATAAACACTCATATTCTAATATATGCCTATGCTGAAAATATGCACATTTCAAGCACACTTTTAGCTAAAAAAGGTGATTCTAATAAACACCCATCCTTCATTTATGGATTAAAACCATGTATAGATGATTTCCAAAAACAAAGGTAAAGAGATTTCTAGTCCTACTTCTGCTTGAACGAAGGAATTTTGTCCCAATTTCGTATTTCACTATCCTTTTAACAACACTTTGCTAAATTTGACTTGCTTAACTTCAAGTCTACTAATTGACACTTGATTTGCTGGTTTTGACTAACAAAATCAAAATACCCGTAAAAAGCCCATCTTTTCCATGGACCACATTTCTAATAATTCCAGGTGTTTATTAGATTAGAATAATTATGATAGTCTGTTTGTCTGTCTGTTTGTCAACTTTGCTGTTGATAGATTATTGTTAAATGCTCCGACGATTTCATTGTGAAAAAAAGCAACCAATTGTTCTATTGACATTTTGAATCATTTTGAAGTGTAATTGTATATTGGATGATATAATATTCATTAATAAGAGGCAATGTAGGAATTTCACCCTTCTATCAAAAAGATGGGAAATCCCCCACCTATATTGCCTTGGGTGTCAGGTGACCCCCATGAAACCATTGAACCATTCTGGCAGTTTAGTTTTGTTGTCGAGCCCGCTTGCGGTGAGCTCGACATAGTTGTCACAATGGCGGTTCGGTGTATGTGCGTTAGTGCGTGCGTGCGTTAGTGCGTGCGTTAGTGCGTGCGTCCGTCCGGATGGAGCTTGTCCGGGCCATAACTTCACCATGGATGGAGGGATTCAGAAATAACTTGGCACAAATGTCAAGCTCAGTAAGGCAGAGTGTCGCGTGCAAGAACCAGATTCCAAGCTCAAAGGTCAAGGTCAAACTTGGAGGTCAAATGTCAAAAATGAGATGATTTTTGCTTGTCCGGGCCATAACTTCACCATGGATGGAGGGATTCAGAAATAACTTGGCACAAATGTCAAGCTCAGTAAGGCGGAGTGTCGCGTGCAAAAACCAGATTCCAAGCTCAAAGGTCAAGGTCAAACTTGGAGGTCAAATGTCAAAAATGAGATGATTTTTGCTTGTCCGGGCCATAACTTCACCATGGATGGAGGGATTCAGAAATAACTTGGCACAAATGTCAAGCTCAGTAAGGCAGAGTGTCGCGTGCAAGAACCAGATTCCAAGCTCAAAGGTCAAGGTCAAACTTGGAGGTCAAATGTCAAAAATGAGATGATTTTTGCTTGTCCGGGCCATAACTTCACCATGGATGGAGGGATTCAGAAATAACTTGGCACAAATGTCAAGCTCAGTAAGGCGGAGTGTCGCGTGCAAAAACCAGATTCCAAGCTCAAAGGTCAAGGTCAAACTTGGAGGTCAAATGTCAAAAATGAGATGATTTTTGCTTGTCCGGGCCATAACTTCACCATGGATGGAGGGATTCAGAAATAACTTGGCACAAATGTCAAGCTCAGTAAGATGGAGTGTCGCGTGCAAGAACCAGATTCCAAGATGAAAGGTCAAGGTCAAACTTTGAGGTCAAATGTAAAAAATGAGTTGATTTTTTATGTATATAGTCAAACTTTGAAATTCATCTCCTCCAAAACTACAGCCCAGATTTCAAACTAATTTGGCACAAATATTCTTTGGATGGCCCTCTACCAAGATTGTTCAAATTATCTCAATCCGTAAAAAACATGGCCACGTACAGCTACGTGCAGCTAATTTTCGTACTTCTCAGAATGTTCAAATTATTCCGATCCGTACAAAAAATGGGTGCCAGGGGGCATGGCTTATTTTCCTTATATGTGACCCGTCGCGCTAAAAGGGACCTTATCGGATTTGTGAAAAGTATCGACCCTAGTCCGTCTGCGCAGTCCGCGCAGCCTGACTAGGGTCGAAACTTTTCACGTTTAAGTATTTTCTGAATCTAGAATGTTTTCTCTACCTTACAATATTTTCGTTTTCCAAATACGACATCGGATGGACTTCTGCTTGGTCTGGTATATTTCTCGGAATTTGGTTTTATGGACTTAGCATAAGGTCCCTTTTAGCGTGACGGGTCACATATGTATACTCAAATTAATCCATTCTGGTATCTCGTTATAAATACATAGACATGTAATATTTTGTGAACAATAAACTGTCTCACCATGATCCCCATCATTCCAACTTATTTTGTCCCCACTTTTACAACGCCATTGTAATGACAGCTGTAGACATAGGTATGGTCTTCTTTCTTCAAAATGAGCGGGCTCGACATGTTGCCCTTCGGCATCTAGTTACTAAAGTGAATTCCCATCATTGTTGCAGTCACTTAATCATGCCCATAGTCATTGATACAAATTTCCCTTGATTAATTTCAGCTTTCGCAGATGACAAAGTTACGCAGGATACTCGTATACAGTTGACTGGCTTGAGTCCATTTTGTAACTACACGATTACAGTTAAACCCTACACGAGTGTGGGCGCCGGAACAAAATCCAAGCCTCTACATGTGCATACAAAGGAATCTCGTAAGTTTATATCTATAAATTGTTTAAATGCAAATGTACTCTAAGGTTGTGTGCAGAATAATTTGTAATGAGCTGTAATCATGGAGGTAAATCACAATTTCTGAAAATAGTCAATATTTCTGCTAATAAGTGACTTATTTGAGAAAGGTTTGAAGCAGAGAAGGTGGAATTTGCCGGATGTGGAAGATCTTAAGATCTTAAACTTGATCAAACTTGCCACAATGAATCTCCATTGTGTCTAGTTGTGCATGTCGTTATTGAAATTCAGTTAACACTTATCATTCTTGGTTTATATGCCCTTGATTTGAAATAAAATGCCTAATTTCTCTGTCAATCTCCTCTATGCACTGCTTCGTGAGACTGTTGTTTCTTTCAGCAAACATTGGGTTGGAAATTTGTATCAGTCTAAAATTTAATGTCAAAGTAGCACATAAGAGGGTGTAATGACATTCTAAATTCTAACTTTGTTATTTCAATTCCAAACCCTATGTTGTGGGTACTCATTTGAATGGTCTCAATGAGACAATTCAAATGAGTACCCACAACAAAGGGTTTGATGAACAATAACTGAAATATTATTACATTTTGAAATGAGTTATTTTATCCTTCTCAACTTCAGTGCCATTACGGCCAGTCGACGTTACTCTTGAATCAAACTCTAACAGTATACGAGTAATGTGGTCAGACATGCCGCTGCGAGATCGTCAAGGTGTTATTATCGGGTACAAACTGTATTATCGTGAACGAGATCAGCCAGATACCACAAAGGAAGTCACCGGAATTCCAGGATCCGCACGGGCATACCCACTCGATGGTGAGTTTCTATTTCTGTCTATCTGTCAAACATAAAAATAGTGGGATTAATTTTCCTAGTATTACACAATTTGACTGAATTTCTACATGAAAATGAAATAATCAGGCTTGATCTGCCACTGAACAAAAATTCCAAAAAATATTAAATTCCATGCACTTCAAATTGTTGTATGCAGCATCTTTGAATTTGGAATAGTCCAAAATTTTACCATCAGGTAATGGGTAAAGATATAAATACATTTATTGCCAGGTTTGCTAGCAGAAACAGAATACGAGGTCCGCATGATTGCCGGCACATCAGTCGGATATCCTAGATTGCTGAACAAAGAGTGGCCCTGGACCCACATCAAAACAGAGACGGAAAACTGTAAGTAGACACAAATTTTACCTTATTGTCAAATATAACACATTTTAAGCCTTTCCCAAAGGGCAAAATTTTAGAGTGATCCACTTCAAAAACTGCCACAGATGTCAAAATGGATGTTATTAAAGATATGATTTGTGTAAAATATAGCGCAGAAAATATTGAGACAAAAGGAGAAACTGCTGGTTATCAGCAGTTTCTTCTTTTGTTTCAATGTTTTCTCAAGCCTTTTCTACTACTACTAGGAACGTCAAAACCAGGTCTTGTTTGGGAAAGGGTTAATTAATGCAGGCCTGTAGGAAGCAATTTGGTATTGGTTGGGCTCAAGCCCATGTGTCTGAATATTGGAGGGACTAAATTGGATTTCTCCTAGATTTTCAGTGTAAAATAAGGAAAATTCGACATTACCTACCCCCTCCCCTAACCCCTACTGTACCGATTGGCCTATTAATGCATAAATACCATAGATTAAAGAGTAAGCTAAAGACTGGAACATATCAAGTTTAGATTGTTGATATGTAATACTGGAGGCCGTGGAGGGCAAGACTTCAATTTTTAAATCTTCCAAATATTTTGCTGTGATATTTTGTTGTTGACACAAAGAACACATGTCTCCTAACAAGTTCAAGTAGTCCATATGTAATGACCAGCTGTGGCTGTGAGCAGTGGCGGAATTGACCAAACGCCAACTGTCAATCAAAAACATCGATTAGCCAATGGACGACCAGAAAAATGTCATGCCCCAATTGTTCTTCGTTGCACTTGTTATTGTATTGATTAATCGAATGACTATCAAAACAATCGACATGCCAATGGCAAATCATTTTGTGCTAACAATAGACAAGGTTTAACGTTATGTTTTGATAAACTGTCGGTGTTGTTATAAAATCTCGTAACTACTAAATCAAGCTGTAGTTACGAGATTTTATAACAACACCTACGAAATACTGTTTTGTTCGTCCGAATTTATGTCACGAATAACTGGATAAAATCGTTCCCTATTAACAATCTCATTTCCATTGTTTGTCTTAAATTCTATGTTGGGCGGAGCGATCGGTCGATTGGTGTTTGGTCAATTCATGTTTCATGAACTCTTCTTTTATCTTCTGCTGCAGCTGGACTGATTGAGCCGCCCAAGATTTTCATTTTGCCGATCAACTCGACTACAGTTAATGCGACGTGGAGTATCCAAGGTGACAGCCAGGTCAAACAGTTTGTTCTAAAATTAGAACAGCTGCCATCGCAGGGGAACGTCAACCCTGTATACCTGACATCGCAGGAGAGATTTTACGTCCTGCATCGGCTTGGTGAGTTTTGTTAACCCTTTCCCAAATTTTCGTAATAGTTTGAGTGATCCAATCTGAAAGTTGACAGAGATGATAAATTGGGTGTTGATAAAAATTCAATCTTTGTTTGATTTAGCATAGGATATATTGAGGCAAACAATGAATATGATTGTTATACCCATTTTCTTCTTTAGCCAAATTGTTTTCCCAAACATTTTCTATAGTAGAGTCTAGTGTCAAAGCCTGGTTTTGTTCCGGAAATGGTGATAGAGAAAGACAAGCCTATGACGGCTAAGCCCAAAGCTATTGTTAGAGCTTTTATGTTTTAATCAGGAACTGGTAAAATGTCCTTTGAACTGTTAAAAATTTGATTATTTTGCAGATGAGAATATACGCTACGAGCTCACCCTTGTTGTGAAAACTGTCGACGATTCTGAGGCGAAAGTGACCAAGGAGTTCCAAACATCAGACTTGCCCATGGTACCCCGTCCCACAAACTTGGGCGTCTCCCTGAGAACGGGCACCAGTCTACAAGTCACATGGTTCCAGCCTGTGTCGGAGCTCGAGATTGAATACTTCTCTGTACGATATCGGCCGATGAACGGAAAAGATGAGAAGTTTTTATACCTTGATAGGTGAGTTGATACATTATCTGTAATGAAGGTAATTTCATCACAAAATCTTATTTTTCAGTCTTTATGCCAAAACTTTGCCCAATTTGCCCAATGCCACTTACTTAACTGGTATCAATCAATTGACACTGGACTAGCAAGTTTTGACGTACGAAACAGAATATCTCTAATAAACGCCAACCCCCCAACTTTTCCATAGACCATGTTTTTAGCTCACCTGAGCACAAAGTGCTCAAGGTGAGCTATTGTGGTCACTCAATGTCCGTCGTCCGTCTGTCCGTCCGTCCGTCTGTCCGTCCGTCTGTCCGTCCGTCCGTCTGTCTGTCAACAATTTGGTGTTAACACTCTAGCATCCACAAAAGTTGACCAATCTTGATCAAACTTGGTCAAAGCAAGTATGGTCATAAGTTCTCGGATGAGTTCGATTATGGGCCAGATCGGACCTGGAAGTCTAGAGTTATTTGCCCTTGAACGTAAAAAATAGCTAGTTTTGACATTGTTAACACTCTATCATCTACAATTATTGATCAACCAAGACAAAACTTTGACATAATGTTGGAGAACAAAAGATCTTGCATGAGTTCGATTTTCAGTTTGATCTCATCAGAAAGACAAGAGTTATGTGCCCTTGAATTCGACAAAATTGCCATTTTCGGCAGTTTTCAACCTTGTTTACACTCTAGAATCTACAATTATTGACAAATCAAGACAAAATTGGAACACAATGTTTTGGACCATAAGATCTTTGGTGAGTTTAATTTTCAGTCTAATTTGATCAGAAAGTCCAGAGTTACATGCCCTTAAATTTGACAAAATTGCCATTTTCAGCTGGTTTCGACCTTGTTAACACTCTAGAATCTCTAATTATTAATCAATTAATACAAAACTTGGACGCAATGTTGGGGACCATAAGATCTCAGATGAGTTTGATTTTCAGTCTGATCTGAACAGAAAGTCCAGAGTTACATGCCCTTGAATTTGATCAAATTGCCATTTTCGGCTTGTTTCGACCTTGTTAACATTTTAGAATCTACAATTATTAATCAATGAAGACAACACTTGGACACAATGTTTGGGATCATAAGATCTCGGATGAGTTTCATTTTCAGTCTGATCTGATCAGAAAGTCGATAGTTATGTGCCCTTGAATTTGACAAAATTGCCGTTTTTGACTGTTTTCGACCTTGTTTACACTCTAGAATCTACAATTATTGACCAATTAAAACCAATTTTGGACACAATGTTGGAGATCATAATATCTTGGATGATTTAGATTTTCAGTCTGATCTGACAAGAAAGTCCAGAGTTATGTGCCCTTGAATTTGATAAAATTGCCATTGTCGGCTGTTTTCGACCTTGTTTACACTCTAGAATTTACAACTATCAATCAATAAAGATAAAACTTGGACACAATGTTCGGGACCATAAGATCTCAGATGAGATAGATTTTCAGTCTGATCTGATCAGGAAGTCGAGAGTTATGTGCCCTTGAATTTGAAAAAAACTGCTGTTTGCGGCTGCATTCGACCTTGTTTATACTCTAGAATCTACAATTATTTATCGATCAAGACAAAACTTGGACAGTAATGTTCACAGTTGGGCACCATTAGATCTCGTATAAGTTGGATTTTCACATGTTATTGACCATAACTTCGTTCTCAGTCTTAAAGTCATAAATATTAATTGAATTGAACAAAAGTGTTGCTCATATCATTTTGGTTCAGGTGAGCGATATAGGACCATCATGGTCCTCTTGTCAATAAATGCGTGGCATTAATTAGAATAATCACAGTATTCAGATTAACTTTTCTACATTGTTAAATGTGGCATTGAACATCATTCATTGTCATTCTATTTTATTTCACCTTTCAGGGTGTGGCTAAGCCAAGAGGCCATATGACAAGTTTACACCCAATACTTTGGTTAATATATAATAAGAGAAAAATGTGCATCATGAGCATGAACACATTTCGAAATTGAGAGAATGTACCACAATAAAAACTTTTACTGCTAATAGAAAATGCTGTTCAATCTTTAATGCAATGCATTGTTTACTAGGCTCCACCCTGCCTACCGAAAAAAGCATGCAGAATGATAATCATTAATCAATATTTCATATAAACACTGTTTCAGTTACACGACCAGTGCATTGTTGAAGAATCTTGATGCGAATATGATGTACAATATTTCTGTCCGTGCCAATGGCCAGTATATCAATAGTTTGTACAGTCAATGGGTTGTCGGTTCAACGAAAGCTGCAGGTCAGTATGCCTTTTAAAAAAGAAAATCTTCATGTTCATTAATGTTCATAAAACAGTATGCTGTGGGTACCTATTTACAACAATACATCACATATACAAATATTATAGATGTACAAAATATCTGTACGTGCTAAGGGCCAATATATAAACAGTTTATACAACCAATGGGTAGTTGGTTCAACCAAAGCTGCAGGTCAGGCTTTTAAAATTGTTAAATAGTGATCTTTATTTTTATACCCTATTTTGTGGGTTCTCATTGTAATTGTGTTATTAAGACAATTCAACTGAGTACCCACAACATAGGTTTGGACTTGAAATTACAAATTAAGATAAACAGTTTGTACACTCAATGGGTAGTTCTTTCGACTAAAGCTGAGGGTCAACGGCCAGTACATAAACAGTTTTTAAAGCCAATGGCCAAACCCTTGTGCCTAATTGAATATAAAATTTGAAATAGAATGTATGAATTGTAAACAACTGAAATTTTTATGGCGATAAAATGTTTAACTCTTTACCAAACAAGACCTGGTTTTGACATCCCTTTAAGAAAAGGCTTGGGAAAACATTGTTGAAAATGAAGAAATTGCTTGTGACAAGCAATTTTCTCCATTTTCCACAATGTTTTCCAACCAAAAATGGAAATAGTTTTAAAATTTCATCAACTTGAAATTGTCGTCTGCAACATCTTTCAAATTGGCACAGTCCAAAATTTGACGTCTGGTAATGGGTTAAATCAAATTATTTCAGCTGGATGTGATCCAAATGTCACCCCGTGTAAGCCTGCTACAGACGCACCTCAAGGTAAACTACCTGATTAGTTATCCTATTACTAGCCGAGTCTGGATAGCTCAGTCGGTTACGTCGGAGTCTGTCAATCCAGGGGTATCAAGTTCGAACCACGGCTCGGCCAGTATCCATTTGACAAAAGTCATTTGTCTCTCACCAATGGGTGTGAATCATCTAAGTGAGAGAGCCGCTGGAGGCTTGGTTTGGATATTGTGGTTGTACTGGTGCGAGAAATACCAGGAACCCATGGTTAGGTGCTCCAGCTGCCACGATATGACCATAGAAGTTGAAAACGGCGTAAACCCCCCCAAAAATAAATGAATTATCCTATTACTAGACAGCAAAATTTCACACTTGTCCATGTTCAAAGTTGTTTCAAACAACAATTGCAAGTGAATGGAATCTTAGATTTTTTGGTCTATCTTTAAAGAAAACATTGGAAATGGGGAAAATAGAAGCTGATTGTCTTTCATTGCATAAATTTTGTCTCCAGGCATTGAGCGGATAATCATAAACTTAATTGGGATGAGCAGCAAGATTTTTGAAAAGGATGTTACTTTAGCACTTGGAGAGAAACGAGAGCAATTCCTTGTTAGACTCTACAGCAACCATGATACGACTGAAATAATGTCTAAAAATCAAAATTGCTTTAAAAACATATTCAATCATCAAACAAGAGGGAATAATGGCATTCAAGATTGATTGTTTCGAATAGCTTACATTTGGTTAGTTGGGAAATTCTTAAAACTAGTTTAGTGACCTTTTGTTAAAGACGGATGCTCATACCAATCACGAGTCCGAGCCCTTGTACATTCGTGCCTGGCGACTTTCCATCTGTAGGTAGAGAAATTAGGTGACCTAATTTCTCTACCTTCAGATGGAAAGTTGCCAGGCACGAATGAACAACGGCTCGGACTCGTGATTGGTATGAGCATCCGTCTTTAAGAACAAAATGCTGACAGTCAATGCTACTTTGATGTTTTGTGTGCCATAAAATACTTTCTGCCTTTGATAGATTAAGATTACTTTAATGACCTTATTCTCTATCTACAGATGGAAAGTCACCAGGCACAAATGAACAGCGGCTCGGAATCGTGATTGGTGTGAGCATCGGACTGTTTTGTATCGTGATATGTATCGTTATCATCGTAATGCGAAACAAGTAAGTAAACCTTCAGACTAAAGCGTTAACAGAGAGCTTCAGAAATTCCATTTCTACATAATGATGCCCTATAAGATAAAGGCTTTTGAAAACATTGTAAAATTGCTTCTGATCTCTTGTTTAAAATTATGGGTCAATCGTGACACACCATACCTAGATTTAGAAATCCCTCCTTTTGCAATTGGATGTTTTCAAGGTGGTCAAATTTTTCTTTCAGGTGGGTACCTAGGCAGAAGCCTCAGGCACCCCTGCCTTTAGAAAGACCATACAATGTAAATTTTCTTTTATTTGAAAATGTTGTCTGCAAACGTGTGAATTTAGTGATGGGTTAAAAAGCTAAATATGGTCAAAAAGATATAAAGGATCTAAATGAAATACAGTCGACACTCGTTATGTCGACAAGTGTTGTCGAATTTTCGCTCAAGTCGAAGTTCAAATCTGGTCCCGTCCTTATCAATGGACATAATTTTTAGCTCCACTGGCCGACAGGCCAGCGAGCTATTGTCATGGCGGTGTGTCCGTCGTGCGTCCGTGCGTCCGTCCGTCAGTCCGTCCGTCCGTAAACTTTTTCTTTAAAAATCTTCTTCTCAGAAACTACCAGATGGATTTCAATCAAACTTCACAAGAATCATCCTTGGGTGACCCTCTCTCAGATTCCTTCAAAGAATTTGGATTGAATCAGAATAACTTGAGTTATCTGCCCTTGAATGTCAAAAATAGCTGGTTTTGACTTTAACTTTACTCTGAAATCCACAAATATTAACCAATCAAGACAAAACTTGTACAGAATGTTGGTGACTATAAGATCTTGCCTTGGTACAATTTTCAGCTTGATCAGAATTTTACATCATGAGTTATGTGCCCTTGAAATTGACAAAATTGCCATTTTGGCTCTTTTTTTACTTTGTTTTCACTCTAGCAAATACAAATATTGACCAATCTAGACAATACTTGTACAGAATGTTGATGACCATAAGATCTTGCCTTGGTATAATTGTCAGCATGATCTGAATGTAACATCATGAGTTATGTGCCCTTGATATTGACAAAATCACATTTTCGGCTCTATTTTGACATTGCTTTCACTCTAGCAACTACAAATATTAACCAATCAAGACAAAACTTGTACAGAATGTTGGTGACTATAAGATCTTGCCTTGGTACAATTTTCAGCTTGATCTGAATTTTACATCATGAGTTATGTGCCCTTGAAATTGACAAAATTGCCATTTTCGGCTCTATTTTTACTTTGTTTTCACTCTAGCAAATACAAATATTGACCAATCTAGACAATACTTGTACAGAATGTTGATGACCATAAGATCTTGCATTGGTATAATTTTCAGCATGATCTGAACATAAAATCATGAGTTATGTGCCCTTGATATTGACAAAATCACATTTTCGGCTCTATTTTGACATTGCTTTCACTCTAGCAACTACAAATATTAACCAATCAAGACAAAACTGAGACAGAATGTTGGTGACCATAAGATCTCACCTTGGTATAATTTTCAGCTTGATCTGAATTTTACATCAAGAGTTATGTGCCCTTGGAATTGACAAAATTGTCATTTTCGACTCTATTTTAACTTTGTTTTCACGGTAGCAACTACAAATATTTAAGAATCAAGACAAAACTTGTACAGAATGTTGGTGACTATACGTTCTTGCCTTGGTGTAATTTTCAGCTTGATCTGAATTTTATATCAGTTATGTGCCTTTTTATGCTCCCCGAAGGGAGAGCATATAGTCACCGCTTTGTCTGTCCGTCCGTCCGTCCTGTCCGTCTGTCATTCCATCTGTCCGTCCGTCCGAAGCGATTTCTCCATAACCGTTGGGCCAAATCAAATGAAACTTACCATGTGAACTCCCTATGACATAATGCCAATGTACTTTTCCCGTTTTTTGGATTTGAGGCCTCGTCATGGGAAAAGGGGACATAAGGTTAAATACAGTTTTTCTCTAATTTCTTCTAGTCTAATGGCCAGAAATTGATGAAATTTCATATTTGAGTAGCAAATCAGATGCTCTTCACAATAAACTATTTAAAATTTGCATATAAAAAATATGTCATGGAAAAAGGGGGCTAAACATTTGTTAGCTTTATATTAGCTCTGCATGGCATATATTTATTGTGACAATGCCTTATTCGGGGAGCATTGTCCGCTCTGACGGCTCTTGTTATTGCCAAAATTGCTATTTTCGGCTTTATTTTCACTTTTACAACCATTAGAATTAAGTAATCAATACAGAACTTTCACAGAAATCTTACTGACCATAAGATCTTACTTGCTCGTAATTTTCAGCTTGGTCATGCATTTGCTTGTTTGCGCAGCCTGAACCTTTGAATGAAATAGCATTCAACAAGACAAACAATCAGGCCTGTGGAGCGCTTCCAGGCCGCCAGGACTGTCTAGTTTCAAAGAAAATAATTTCGAACTGAATATTACTAGATCTATTGAAATATAGTAGGAAAAGGATAGAAATTGCTCAAAACGAGCAATTTCTTTCCTTTTCCTACTATATTTCAATAATAATCATACTTGTTAACTTTCGAAAACAGTCAAATATCAACTTTATTAAAGCGGAACAAAATCGGATGAGCTGAACTCTGGATATGTCGAGGTATTTTGAAATGAACAAATCCGTGGCTCATATCATTTTGGTTCAGGTGAGCTATATAGGTCCATCATGGTCCTCTTGTTGAAAAGTCTAAACTGTAGCTTTGTTTCGACATTTACAGATGCTTGACTCCACATTACAACCAGCAGCCAATGACGCAGCCTGCCCGTTTCCATGGTAACGGTCACATCCCCGGCAACGGTAACGGACACGCTGTGGCGCTCCAGGAGAATCGTCGATCTATCGGCGTCTACGAGATGGATGCGTACACGCCTATGCTGAATCACTTGCCAGAGAACGAAGATAGCGACTCAAAGGTAATTTGCTACTTTTCTTGTAGCCATGCCCCGATAGCTCATTCGTTAACATCTGAGTCTGTCAATCCAGGGGTCATGAGTTTGAACACTGGCTCTGCCTGTATCCATTCTGATATTTGACAAAGTCATTTTTCTCTCACCAATGGGTGGAATGAATTATGTGAGAGAGCAGCTGGATGCTCAGATTGGATATTGTGGTAGTACTGGCCGAGAAATACCAGGAATCGGTTTTAGGTGATCAAGCGGCAATATGACCATAGCAGTTGAAAGAGCTGTTTAACCCTAGTAATTTTTGGGTCGGAAGGCAGCCAGTCAAACTGAGACGTTTTATCTTCTTTAAGACAATAAACCATGACGGATGATGAGTTTTCTACGGCATTTTCTTGAGACTTTCTTGGTCTTAACTCTATTGAATGGATCATGTGTAAAAATAAACAAGTCTGGTGTTGTTTGATACCTTTTACTAAAGGTATTACTACACTAAACAAAGAACTTTATCAAATTTTGCAGGGTGGGGGAGGAGGAAATGTAATTCTGACGCCGAACGGAGCGAAGCTGAATGGTTTTGTGCCGATCAAGAAGAACGGTGTACGTAACGGTCAGAACCACAACGGCCATCATACGGTCCCCTACATACCCAGTCAATATAATGGAGAACATATGGACTCTGAGGTGAGTTATTTTTAGCTCGACTTTTCGAAGAAAATGAGAGCTTATACTGTCACCCGGGCGTCGGCGTTGGCGTTGGCGTTGGCGTCAGCGTTGGCTTTGGCGTTGCAACAAAGGTTAAAGTTTTTTCAAACATCAATAACTCCCATATTATCAAAGGGATTCAACCCAAACTTGGAATACTTATTCACCATTACACCCTCTACCCTACTATCAGGGCCCATGACCCTGGGACCACTCTATTTGGAGTTATGCCCCCTTTATACTAAGCACTTAGAAAGTCGAGCGCGCTGTCTTCGGACAGCTCTTGTATATCAAGGTCAAGGTCATAAATCAAGGTCATTAATCATGGTCATAAATCAAGGTCATAAATCAAGGTCATAAATCAAGGTCAGAATCACAACGGTCATCATACAGTCCCCTATGTACCCAGTCAATATAATGGAGAACATATGGACTCTGAGGTGAGTTGCTGTATACCAAGGTCAAGGTCATTTGTCAAGGTCATTAATCAAGGTCATAAATCAAGGTCATTAATCAAGGTCATAAATCAAGGTCATTCATCAAGGTCAGAATCACAATGGTCATCATACAGTCCCCTATATACCCAGTCAATATAATGGAGAACATATGGACTCTGAGGTGAGTTGCTTATACCAAGGTCAAGGTCATAAATCAAGGTCATTAATCAAGATCATTAATCAAGGTCATTTAACAAGGTCAGAATCACAATGGTTATGATACAGTTCCCTATATACCCAGTCAATATAATGGAGAACATATGGACTCTGAGGTGAGTTATTTTATACCAAGGTCAAGGTCATAAATCAAGGTCATTAATCAAGCTCATTCATCAAGGTCATTAATCAAGGTCAGAATCACAATGGTCATCATACAGTTCCTTATATACCCAGTCAATATAATGGTGAACATATGGACTCGGAGGTGAGTTACTTTATACCAAGGTCAAGGTCATTAATCAAGGTCATTAATCAAGGTCATAGATCAAGGTCATTAATCAAGGTCATTAATCAAGGTCAGAATCATAATGGTCGTCATACAGTCCCCTATATACCCAGTCAATATAATGGAGAACATATGGACTCTGAGGTGAGTTACTTTATACCAAGGTCAAGGTCATAAATCAAGGTCATAAATCAAGGTCATAAATCAAGGTCATTAATCAAGGTCATTAACCCATTACCACTCATCCAGCATCAAGGGTGAATGGTTTTGAACAAACAGATGTTGATAAAAATTATTGGTTTTTAACCCTTTCTGCACCTGATCTTAAAACAACTGTTTAAAAGATGCATAATTTATTATTTTACACATTTTTGATATATGTAAAGTTTTTAGAGAATTTAAATACCTTTTCAATGATATAACTTTGGAGCAGATGAAATAAGTCCTTTGAATAAAAAATGACTTTGCAGAACAATACCCTTTTATTGTTTGGTGTTGAATTTTAATTTTCTTCAAACAGAAATAAAACAACTATTTTATATATTTATTATGATTTTTTTGTTATAATAATGAAAAACAATATTAAGGAAATGAATTATGTAAAAATTATTTTAATTAGATGTATTTTCATATTAATTTTTCAAGCATTTTTGAAAAAGTTATCAGACCCCAGTCATGTTTAATTGCAAATTACTAATATTTTTAAAGAACAAAGTGCATATTTTCTTTAATGGTCTTAAAAGCTAATAAATCAAACTTACTAATCATATAAAAGAAAAGTTTAAATTTTAAAGGATTGCTAGACTTTTTTAAGGTTAAAAATGAAAGGAGTTAAAAAGAGTTACTGTTTGTTCAAAACCGAGGAGTCAAAAAGAGTCACTGTGTGGTAATGGGTTAATCAAGGTCATTAATCAAGGTCATCATACAGTCCCCTATATACCCAGTCAATATAATGGAGAACATTATGGACTCGGAGGTTGGACACTTTCTGTTTGTATTGGGCAGTACAGTTTCAACAATCTTTATACCCTCTCCTTTGAAATACAGGGGGTAATATTGGTTTCAACATGTCTTTTCTGTCTGTCTCTTCATGCATAGACTTTTTTCCATGCTCTAATTGGAGAACAGTTTGACCTATGATCATGAAACTTTACAGCATTGTTGTCCTTGACCCTAGGGGATGCTCTATTGTTGTGGAGTTTCATAGGTCAAAGGTCAAGGTCACAATTGAACTTTGTTTAAAACCTGTTTATGTGCTCTATTTAGAGATCCTTTTGACCTAGGATCATGAAACTTTAAAACAGTGTTGCCCTTGATCCAAGGAATTGCCATAATGTTTTGACGTCATGTGGGTCAAATGTCAAGGTCACTTTTCAAAATGTTCTATACTCGGTTTACTTTCTCTTATTAGCTCACCTGAGCACGAAGTGCTCAAGGTGAGCTATTGTGGTCGCTTTTTGTCCGTCGTCCGTCCGTCTGTCCGTCCATCTGTCCGTCCGTCCGTCCGTCCGTTCACAATTTCTTTCAACATCTTCTCCTCCTAAACCATTGGACCAATTTTGACCAAACTTGGCAGGAATGTTCCTTGTGTGACACTTTCCAAAACTTGTTCGTGAATTTTTGATTTGTCAAAAAATGTGGGCGTGGCAGGGAGAAAGGGGTTTATCAGACTAGAAATCATAAGAAAATTCTTTAAAAATCAACCATTGGGCCCAATTGAACCAAACTCGACAGGAATATTCCTTGAGTCACTCTTTTCAAAATTTGTTCACAAATTTTTATATTTGTCAAAAAATGTGGCCGTGGCAGGGAGAAAGGGGCTTATTAGACTTAGAGAAATCATAAGAAAATTCTTTAAAAATCAACCATTGGGCCAATTTGAACCATACTTTGCAGGAATGTGCCTTGAGTAATTCTTTTCAAAATTTGTTCACAAATTTTTTCATTTGTCAAAAATTGTGGCCGTGGCAGGGAAAAAGGGGCTTATCAGACTTAGAGAAATCATAAGAAAATTCTTTAAAAATCAACCATTGGGCCAATTTGAATCATACTTGGCAGGAATGTGCCTTTAGTCATTCTTTTCAAAATTTGTTCACAAATTTTACATTTGAAAAAAAATATGGCCGTGGCAGGGAGAAAGGGGCTTATTAGACTTAGAGAAATCAAAGAAAATTCTTTAAAAATCAACCATTGGGCCAATTCGAACCAGACCTTGCAGGAATGTGCCTTGAGTCATTCTTTTCAAAATTTGTCCACAGACATTGCGAAAGCTCAAAAAAACTGTCAGACATTCGGTCTGACAGGCTTGAAAAATCTGTCAGACCGAAAACAAATCTGTCAGACCGAAAAAAACAAGGAAAAATAACATGTAACCACCTTTTTTATTCTGAAGATATAAAAACATGACTGACACTCTTATCATTCACGCCCATAGTCCATAAGCCTTTCAAAATTAGACAATTCACTTTGCACCCTCGAAATATTTAAGGGACGCCATTATACTACGACAGTAAAAGTAATATGTATTCCGATTGGCTAATCAATACCTGTTTCAGCCAACCACAATCCGGTTTACAAATCAAGGGATATAATCGGCAAAACCACGATATGATAGTGCCGTCCCTTCGTACATTGTTGTTTATCAATTTTCTCGCAAACAGAATGACAAATATTTTGGTTATAAGCTTCCATAATTATGCAAACGCGAGGTATTGAAAAAAAGCAAAATGGTCAAAATATGTCGGACATACGGACCGACGGTATCGAATTTTCAATCGGACCGAAGTCAAAACTATCGGACAATGTCCGCGGTCCGACGTCTTTCGCAATGTCTGTGTCCACAAATCTTTTCATTTGTAAAAAATTGTGGCCTTGGCAGGGAGAAAGGGGCTTATCAGACTTGGAGAAATCATAAGAAAATTCTTTAAAAATCAACCAATGGGTCAATTTTAAGCAGACTATGCAGGAATGTTCTTTGAGTCTCTCTTTTCAAAATTTGTTCACAGTTTTTTTCATTGGCCAAAAAATGTGTGCATGGCAGGGAGAAAGGGGTTTATTAGACTTAGAGAAATCATAAGAAAATTCTTTAAAAATCAACCATTGGGCCAATTTTCTATTTCCCTTATCTGTTGCTCTCAGGCTGGCCCCATGTTTATCTTATGTAAACAAATAAGGGATTAGCTTTAGCTTATCAGATGGTAATCTTTCACTATATGCTATCAATCACAGACAAAATCTTATTAATTGAGCCTATCATAAATGATCAATTTCTAACAGATCAGTATGCTTTTAAAATTAGCCTTATGTTGTATATTGCGAAATCATGAAATAATTGTTGAAAATGAACTAACTCAACAATTGTGCTAATTCATACCCAACCTTACAGGATTGATTGGAACAAAATTATTACTTAATTGTTTCCAAACAGAAAGTCCTTATAAGTTTCATGCCTTTGAATTTGACAAAATTGCCATTATCACTCTTGTCATCTTGATTCAGGTGAGCGATTTAGGACCATCATGGTCCTCTTGTTCAAGAAGGTTCTAATGGGATATTTTGTCTGTCTTGCCAAATTTGTTTTCTACACAGAGACTAAGTGATATATCCCTTCACATGAAAGTTTTGCTAGCGTCATCTTTGAGATTGCACAAGTCTAAAATTTTGTCATTAATTTTGTTCATTGGTAATATAATTAAGTGCACTATATTGATAAAGCAGGGCGCCCAGTAACCTATAAATACCTATAAATACCTATATTATCCTATATTTTTGGGCCTTACCTATAAAAACCTATAATTTCACCCATTTTGCCCGAAATACCTATAAATACCTATATTTTTGTGTCTTAAGTAAGGGAAATAGTAAAATTAAAACAATAAAAGCAGCTTTGTATGATTAAGAAGTGAACAATTATCTATCAATATATATAAAGCCCTTTTCAAAATGAAATGCCAGGGAAAAACCTGTCAAACATTATGATAATCATTTTTGAAGAATGAAGAGGCTTGCATGTATTTTTGTCATCTTTTACTGGTACTGAACATTTTATTTAGTGGATAAGTTTCCTTTATGAACAGTAAAGTTGTGTTCAAATAATTCTATATTTACAAGTATTACTTATGGGCAAGTGAAGTTTTTAACTTGAAAGAGTCATGACAGGTTTGTGACATACAAAATTAAGTGCAATTTTCTGTCTTTAACCCTTTCCCAAACGAGAAAATCTTAGGGAGGTCCAATTCAAAAGCTGCTGCAGACGACAAAATGAATGTTGATGAAGATTGAAATTGGGCATATCATAGTCAAGAAAATATTGAGACAGAAGGAGAAACTGCTGATTTTCAGCAGTTTCTTCTTTTGGATCAATGATTTCCTAAGCAATTTTATTCTGGACATCAAAACCAGGTCTTGTTTGGGAAAGGGTTAAGTTATCACAATGGCAGTCTGTAAGCTCAGAAATTTGGACTTTAGAGGCCAAATTTAGGTAGAACTATTTTAATTATGCTCCCATGGCGGAATATTGTTTAACCTTTGTCCGTCTCTCCTTCCGTTTGTCCAAAAGTTTAACATTGGCTGTTTTAGGGGCATTCTTGTTTCACAAACACAAACGCTTGATTTCATCTTGCTGACATGGCCATATAGAGTCTTGAATTTTTGTATGAAGCATCATCCAAAGGTCCATTACAGAAATACAGTCTTCAAATTATTGTGGTATCATGAAAATTGGCCATTTGTTCTCTGGTATCATAATTCATAATACATGGACAAAGAAGGACAATATTCTGAATTATTTGGCCCATGGCTTTGAAACTGGTATGTAACATTGTCTTATGACCCTCTACTAATATACATATTTTTACAAATTAAGTGGCACAATGGAAACTGGCCCTATATTTTTGGTTATTGGATTTCATATAAGGACAGAAAAGAAAATTTTGTGCTATCTTCTCCTAGACCGTTTTGCCTAGAGCTTGGAAACTTGGTGTGTAGAATTTCTGATGGCCCTCGACTAATACCATTCAAATTATGGAGGTACAATGAAAATTGGCCCTGTGTGTTGGGGTATCAGACTTTATATATAGACAAAGAAGTAAATCTTATACTATTTTCTACTTCTGGGTCATCTCATGGCCTTTTACCCAATACCCTTCAAATTATTGTGGTGCAATGAAATTTGGCCCTATGATTTGGGATATTAGATTTCAGAAGAGACAAAGAAAGCAATTTTGCACAATATCCAACTCCTTAATTGTTTGGCCTAGGTCTTTGAAATTTGGTGTGTAGAGCTGTCTTATAATGAAATGCCCCTCTACCAAAGCACTTCAAAGAGTTTTGGTTCCATGAAATTTGCTACATCCTATCTACATCTGAATTATTGAATCAATGACTGAAAATTGGTGTGTAGAATTGTCTCATGGCCTTCCATCAAAAGATGTGGTAGTATGAAATTTGACCTAATGTTGTGGGATTCAGATTTCAAATTGAGAACTTATCAGGAAATCTGGGGCAAATTACCCCCTGATAAAATCATTTTGTGACATATCATTTTGTCAGATACCCTATATATTAATATTTTGCATGTATCATGGCAGCATGAATCTCTGCCAAAATTCTTCATATTGCCTTCCTGTAATGAAAATTGGCAGGAAGTTATGGGTCTGGGATGAAATTGATTATACAATCATATCCTCAAAGTTACAATGTTCTTTAAGGTGAGCGATAAATGGTCTTCTTGACTCTCCTTTCTTAATATGGTATTCTCTGTTACTGAATATTGAGAATAGAAAGTAATAGCTAATGGACACCTTGTCTGTTTCTCCTTTTATCTTATGAACAAGTTCGAGCTGGAAGGTGGTGGTCATAGTAGAGAAATGTTTAAAGTAGTGTTTTTCTTCATAGTAAAGGCAACCTATATTATCCTATATTTTTGGCTAATAGATACCTATAATTTTGGGACATACCTATATTTTTGACACTTAAAGTTGCTGGGCACCCTGATAAAGTGTTGGTGTTGTTATAACATCTTGTAACTACAGCTGAAATCAAGCTGAAGTTGTGAGGTTTTAGAATTACACCGATGAAATACCATTGTTTGTCAAAGATTATGTCATGGTTAATTGTATAAAATCGTCCCTATTAACCCTTTCCCACACAAGACCTGGTTTTGATGTCCCTAATAGAAAAGGCTTGGGAAAATATTGAAACAAAAGAAGAAACTGCTGATAACCAGCAGTTTCTCCTTTTGTCTCAATATTTTTTGTGCCATATTTTCCACAAATCCTATCTTTTATAACATCTATTTTGTCATTTGTGGTAGTTTTTGATATGGATCACCCTAAATTTTTGCCGTTTGGGAAAGGGTTATGCAGAATAGATGATATAATTATAGTGACTGTATTTCAGGAACGTCGCGGACTGATAGCGGCCATGTTGAGTGGTGGTAATGGCCAGTGTTTTACGGGTCGCGTCGGCGAGGACAGTTTTAGCGAGAGTCGTGTCAATGACCTCGGTGGCTCCCTTGACGGTATCGACCACAGCAGTTGTGAGGATATGCTGCACGCAACTCAGGAATCCCCGGACCGAGACGACAAATGTCGGGACATCGGCGATGTGTCTCAGTCGGGAAGTGCCGGCACCGACGGACTGTCGACGTCGCAAAATGAAAATGAAATTGACTCTCTACCTCGATCAGTGCGTGTTGAACGTACGGATAACAATGTGAATTCATCAGGGTTCGATCACGAACAGACTGAATCAATCTCCGTCAGAAATGGCGATGAAAGGTTATGTGGGACGGCAGGTGAAACAATGCGTGTTTTGCACGATGTTTCGGATGTGTTGGATGGAGATCGGTTAAACGGGAGCGCAGATGACAGAAATCGTGACGGTTTACACGTCGATGTTTCTGGTCTGCACAATGATATACCTCATTGTTCAGTGTCAGACACAGTTCCATATACCTCAGGAATGCGGGAAGCGTGTCTACACGGCGACACGACGGCGACGACGGCGGGCAGTCAGTCACCAATACCTCACAATCAACTTTCTACCTCAATTATATCTCAGGCTTCTGGGTCGGACGATGACCCACAACACAGGGGCAGCAAGGACCCACAACATAGGGGCAGCTTTGGTACAAACGGTACAACCTCACAACCATATACGGGTGTTTCGAAGACGTCTTCGACGACAAACAACGGTGGTCACGTTTCGGGAATTAACGGGAATTGTAACCATGGTAATTCAGATTTGAATCATCATCATGGTAGCAATGGTTTACTGCCACAGTTGATGAGAAATGGCGGTCCGGTCACAAAACCTCAGGGATCCGGCGGTAAACTTTGTTCGACGGAGCGCGAACGCGAGCCTGCAGTACCTCAGTCTCCCGCGGCAAGGGAAGTAACTCTTTTATCTCATGGTTCAAGGGGCATAACTCTTGATTCAAGGGGCATGACTCTTGATAACTTTGCACAGATACCTCAGGATGCTGTCAATTCAGCGGTCAAGTCATCACCACAGAAGCTTCATTATCAAGTGTAACTATGGCAACGGATTTATTTTTAATTATTTTTTTCTGTTTTTTATTTAGTTGTAAATTCATTCATTTTTTATGTGTGACAAAAAAAAAGTCGTTAGTAATACTCAATTCTTGTCAGGCTGCATACAAGTCTATGAATAAGAGTGGTTAATGACTTCAAAACATCTTTTAATTAATGTATTTTAAACTATAGTGTGGGAACTCATTAGAATTGTGTCTTACAGACGATTCATTGAGTACTAACAATATAGCATGATGATCTTAGCTAACTCTGACGGTTAAAACCTTTTCGTGAATACTTTGCATTTACTTCTCTGTTATGGAAAGGAAAAGCTAGTAGTCTAGATTAAGATCAGAATGGAAGTTTTTGCAGCCAGATCTTTCTCGAGGCTTTCTTCAAAAGCGGGTCTAATTTAACAACAGCATGACAAGAATTGAGATAGAAGAAAAATCGAAAAAATGAAAAAAAATGCTTTCGTTAGATTTTTCAAGTCGCCAATCGCTAGAATGGTGAACTTATTGTGATTTTTCTTTTGAAAAAAATTGAAAGATAAAAAAATGAACAATTATAGTGCTTCTTTTTGTTTAAAAAATTGCCATTTTTACCTCATTATAGATGCGTACCTCAGTGACAATTTCGCGTATTATACAAAGACAAAAAAACAATGTTGTGTAGAAATGATATGTATAGCAAAACTTTATATGTAATGTGTAAACAGTTTTTATACTGAACACATAATTATTGATTTTATGCTGTGTAATGTACAGAGTTACAGATAAATGAGGGTTTAAAGCATTCTAAATTTGTTATTTTTCTGCAATTTCTATGTTGTGGGTACTCATTGGAATTGTCAAATGAGTACTTAGAAAATAGAGTTTGATTAACAGTAAATGATACTTTTTCATTCTGAAAAATTCAAAAATTCAAAACTCCCTCTCAAATTATCTGTATCTCTAATTTATAAGCCTTTGTTCTTTGAATGACAATTTATTGTTGAATTGTGAATCTGTCAAATATTTTTGTTTCGTTTTTTTTCTTTTTCAAAAAAACATATGCGGGTATGTATCTATCTAAGTTGATCCCTATTATGCTTTAAAATGGAATTATTTAAATTGCCAGAAAACACGTAATTTAGGAAGTACATGTACCATTTTAGAATTCAAAAAATGTACCAACAATTAACTCTTTCGCTGCCAAATTTTCTGGAATTGTGCTATTTCCAGTGCCAATTTCTTTTAAACTTCATAACAGGGCTTATCAGTTTATAATATAGTAAAATTATTATTTGATGAATTTTAATCTGAAACCCTCTGGAATGATTGCACACAAACTATTTTGTTTAATAGCATACTTTTTATCAGGCAGTTTGATCAGATGACCCTGACCTTGACCCTGAATGACCTAATTAAGCTATTGTTTTGAAGTCGCCAAAAGGCGACATTGGCAGTCTCGTAATAGGTCGCCAAAAGGCGACATTGGCAGCGAAAGAGTTAATCATAGGTGTTGATACAAAATGGATAAAAAACCAGAATTTGACGTTTTGCTCATAGTTTAACCCTTTTCCAAACATCAGAATTTTAGGGTGATCCACTTCAAAAACTGCTACAGAAGACAAAATGAATGCTATCAAAGATAGGATTTGTGTAAAATATGGCAAAGAAAATATTGAGACAAAAGGAGAAACTGCTGGTTATCAGCAGTTTCTTCTTTTGTTTCAATATTTTCCCAAGCCTTTTCTATTAGGGACGTCAAAACCAGGTCTTGTTTGCGAAAGGGTTAGATATATTTTGGGACACAGTAGAAATTGTTTGCGCTTAAAAAATATTGTGCAGAAGTCCTTAAATTTAAGTTTTACTTTTACTGTGAAACAATTAATGAAATAAAAGGAAAGAAAGAAAGGAATAGTGGACTTGTCCAAATTTAAATTTTTCGGCAATTTTTGGACAGAGTAAACCAATGATACTTGAAATTGTTTTAGACGAAGTAGATAGAGTTCATTATTAACATCTCTCTCCTTGTCCATTAATAAAATGATATATGTTTCGTCATTCTTTCCAGAAAAGCATGATAGGGTTTAAACTTTAAGGTGTCACGATACTGAAATTGATTGTCTGGATAATTCTCTCTTTTAGCCTTTTAAAAAATATAAGGTTTTTATGACCTTACAAGAAATTTTTTTGAAAACATTTCAAGGAAAGATGAAAACGCTGGTTACTATTAACATTTTCTTCTTTTCTTGCCATATCTTTAGGCAAATTAAATCAATGTTTTAAGTTTGCATTGAAATATTTTTCGTGTGGTATTACTCACAATTTATTAAAGATCTGATATATGACCCGGTAGAGCATCTCTAGCTAATGACTAAAGATGCTCTGCCAGGTCATTTGTCATGAGCTATATGTACATTGTATCATCTTTCAATTTAGATCTATCCAAAAGTTCGGGAAAGAGTGACAGAATTACAGAGATAACATGATTGAAAGAGTCAATTTTCAGTATCTGGATACCTTAAACACTATATAAAGGCATTTGATAAAATTTTATAGTCTCTTGTCAAACAATAAGAGGACACATTGTTTTACCGCTGTTTGTCTGTCCATATGTCCACCTGTCTGTCCCTCTGTCCCCCCAAAAAATCAACTAGAAATTGTTCATGTATCTTTTGAAGTCACAAAAGCTACAGGGCTTGTAATTAGAATGTCGGTATGGGCCAACAAAATGAATGCATGATTAAAGGTCAACTTTCTCGCTAAATATATCTAGTAAATTGACCTTTTTATCTTTTCTGAGTATATTGAATCATATCACTGAATATAATAGATATAAGTTAGCAAAAAGGTCAAGGCCATCTTAACCCATTACCACACAGTGACTCCTTTTAACTCCCCACAAGATAATGGCTTTGGAAAACATCGTGCAAAATGAAGAAATTGCTTGTGACAAGCAATTTCTTCATTTCCCACAATGTTTTCTATGTAAAAATACAAAAAAATGCTAAATTTGATTCACTTGAAGTTGTCGTCTGTATCATCTTAATTTGGACTAGTCTAAAAATTTGCTGTCTGGTAATGGGTTAAAAGGTAAATAGAATTACCAATTATCTTTGTCACATTTTGGAAAAGGCTTGTTTTGGGGGCATTGTTGTTTCACAACTTTAACTTGTTTTGTACTCAAGGATCATTAACTTGCGTTACTCTTGTGTACTTTGATTTTATTTCTCAGATTTTTTCGTTATATGTCAAGGAAAGTGCTATAAAAGTTTTCGTTTATCATTTTACCCCATGCTTGATGGCATTCATAGCCACAAGTTATTAAGAAGTGTATTTTATAACAAAAGGTACATAGAACTATATATGTGTTTAAACTCCCAATTTTCGTATTTGTTAGTTTCGAAATTAAATCAAAATAACGGAAACTAAAAACTTTGATTATTGGTCCATTGAAGCATAAGTAAAGCAAAAATCTTATAAAAAAGTTAAAAAAATAAGTTTTTGTTTATCTTCTGGAAGCATTTTGTTTTGCAATTCTTTCTAGTTGAATGGAGAAGCCCATATATAGTTTTATGTACGTTAAAGCAACATTGTGTGTTTTCTTGTCTATCATGAAAATGTATTCACACGCCCGTATGTTTTAAAACACGAACTATTCTTTAAAATGTGGATTTTCTTCGATAACCTCGTAAATTCAGTTTGTTTTAAGCTGCAGTTACGAGGTTTTCGATATAAAGCATCAATATTTAAGAAACTTAAGAATTCTTTATGTTTTAGAAGTTTGAGACTCATTGGGATTATAATTTCAAACCCTGTGTATTTCCAGTCTAATTCTCATTCTATATTACAATCAATCTGATTGGACAAGACTTATGGGTCGGTCAATGAGATTGGTTGGTGTGGAAATCTGAATTATAAATAGATTGTAGACTGGATACTTTTATACAAATTTTGAAAAAAAAAGCACACTGGCTGTGCAATCCTTTGTCTCATTTTAATCTTTGTATACATTCTTTTTTGTCAGGATTTCTTAAAAATACCGAAGTATACTTTTGAACAGGTTCGATTTTAAACATTTTAAGGGGTTATGTGCTGTAACAATCTTTGATACTTTTTGATTAAATCGTTCTTTATTTCATTTGAAGATAATAAAGAAATTTTCTTTTATTTCGATGAATTTAATTATTGAATGTCGATAAGTTGATCTGGATTTTAAGAATTTCTCGTAAATTTTATTTTGTTTATCTAAATTTATATACATTAGAATTTTTACCATGATTTTTATTGATATATTTTGAAATGACTTCACAAAATATATTGAATTTAGTCTTTATTGTCTACCTATTGCTAAATTAATTGTGTGTTCTAAATTTGAATACATCAGAGAATGAAATGAAATTTTATCATGTAGCTGTGCATTCTTTTCCCAAGCCTTTATTTTGTAGGGTGCCAAAAAATGCCTCTATCTGGGAATGGGTGAATACTAATTGTTATTGTTGTCTGGAACAGCTTTCTTTAAACCCTATTCTTAGATTTGGTCTGAATTGAATTTTTTCAAAAATCCCTGAACATTGCAACTTTGTACCTTCAGAAAAAGCCTAAATTGCTCATCAGTTACAGTAATATAGCCGAGTCTGAGATTTTTAGATGAATGATCATATACACCCCGAGTGAACATTCTACATTTGTTTGTGCGAGCTTTATGCAAGGAAGAAAATTTGGCTCAAATTTTCCGTCGCGATATGACCATAGTAGTTGAAAACAGCGTAAAACCCCAATAAACCAAGCCTTGGCTCAAATTTGATCAAAATAATTTCAAATTTTGAAGGCAAGGGGCTGGCAGTCACAATACGCCCCCCGATTTTTTACTCAAGGAAAACCCTGTAAGGTTATGAGCCATTTTCTTCCTCGCTAATGTTCATTTTGTATTGTTTCGTTATTGTAAGCTCATCTGTTTACCTCTCTCATAACACACGAAGGGCTCGATGCAAAACTACGGTAAGTGTGTATATGTGAGCTGGGATCTGGGAAAAGGTCCCTTGGGGCATTTGAGCCCAACATGGATCTAGATCAGTCTGCGTATACACACAGTCTGATCCAGATCCATGTTGTTCTCTAATAAATTCATTATGACATGCAGTAACTGAGAGTGCTCAGTATTGGGGTTGGTAAGGATCAACTAAAGCATAAGGTGATCTTAAACATGGTGTACTCAGATGCTGATAGGCACCTTTGTCGAGATCCCAACTCATTTGTATGCACTGATAATAGTTTTACACTGAGTCGTCACTCTGTTATAGCCTTCTTGTTCTCTATATCTCGCTAAAAACTTACAAATTATGTCAGCCCTTACTTGCACAAGCCCTTGTTCGACATCCAAACATTGCATTAACCCTTTCCCAAACAAGACCTGGTTTTGAAGTCCCTAATAGAATTGGTTTGGGAAAACATTGAGACAAAAGAAGAAACTGCTGATAACCAGCAGTTTCTCCTTTTGCCTCAATATTTTCTGAGCCATAATACACACAATTTTCATATGAATTTATTCTAATTGTTTCCTCTGAAACAGCTTTTATATTGGAAAAGTCTAAAGTTTTGCCGTTTGGGAAAGGGTTAAATGAATTACTTTTTAGGAACCCTAATGGGGAATGAGGAAAATGCTGATGATCACCATTGGTACCTTTAGTAGGAAATAACATTTATGCAGAAGAAAAACTACTAGGGACGTCAAATAAGGTCATGTTTATGAAAGGGGCTTATATAGTGTAGTAATACTAAAGTGAAAAAATATAACTAAAGTTTAATCTTAATCCGGTGATTTTTTTTATCTTAGACTAGTTGGCTGTTCTTCCTCATATATAAGCATTTAAACATTGTATGCTGGTCCCATTACAAAATGACGGAAATTTTGGTGTGGCCATTTAACACTTTCCCAGAATGGCAGATGATAAACATTTTGTTCTTTTCGAATTTTTAATTTTGTTAAAAAATGAAAGGAGACAAAAATAGCTATTGTTTGTTCACGATCAAGGGGTTAAAAAGAGCGGTAATGGGTTAACAGAATTATTGAAAATTATCGAAAAGGTTACGTCGCATGGTTCCCTGCCATGAAACATAGAGCAGTTTTGTGCTAATTTGTTGATTTGTAGTTTGTTTTGTGGCAACACGATATGGTAAATCATATGTAAGTGTAGAGTTTTATAGAGGGGGACATGACGAAATTGACGAATGACAGGTGATCAGCATTTTTCTTCTTTTGTCTCAATGTTTTCCAAGCCTTTTCATACAGGAATTTCAAAACCAGGTCTTGTTTGGGAAAGGGTTTATTAATTAAGAAAAGATGGATTTCATCAGAGACTACGGAGTGGTTTGGTTTTTAAGAATTCTTTGATTGGTCAATACTTGAACCTTAGAATGGCTGTTGAGATTTGATAGGTCAATTATCAAACCTTTGGATGTCAGTTGTGATTTGTCAATTTTACAATTGTTGCAGCCTTGTATCCCCCTTCAACAAAAGGGGCCTTAACTCTGTGAAAAAGGGAGATAAGAAGGTATTTACACTGTTACAAAGACAACAAATTTGCTTTGGATTTAGCATTTTTAATGAACTTTAACATTTTCAATTAGGATACAACCAATGTAGACAATGTAGGGAGCTTGCTATAATTAAAATTGGCGATTTTCCCATCTCTCTCTAAATGAAACGTTTAAGAAGAGTTATTTCCCTTTGTTTGATTTTAGAAGAGTATCTTCCCTTTGTTTTAAATTTTAGAAGGGTTATCTCCCTTTGTTAAAATTTAGAAGATTAACTTTCCTTGGTTTTCATTTTCAGAGGAGTTACTTCCCTTTCTTCACAGATTTTGGCCCCCCTATATTAAATGTATTTGACTTCACCATGATATTAAATGTTTTATTTCGTTAATTGTATACAAAGATATTTTGTTAAGCTTAACTGGTATTACTAAATTAATTGTACAAAAACCATACATTTGTTTTAAATTCGATGAAATTCTGAAGTTTTTCAAAATTCATTTTGATATTCCTTTCATAGATAAAAGAAAAATGTTTTCTTGACAGAATTTGAAAATAATTGCATTTGTTTGCATCAAATGTTTTCCAAAATGTTATCTTTTTTAGACATTAAAGCCTTGGATTGCTTTCGGAAAGGGTTAAGATGTTTTACAAATCTGAAGGTTACTCGTATAAAACTGTCACTCAAACGCTTCGATTGTAAGGTTAACACTTTCCTAAACGACGAAATTTTAGGCTGATACATATCCCTTGATCGAAGCTTTAGCTATGACAGATGGTTTATTAATACAAAAACAATACACCCAGTCTATTTTAGCACAAATATGTTGCTATTGAAATCACCTCTTTTGAGACTTTAAGAGTTGTTATAATTTCATAAAATACATGATTATACAAGGGATGGCTGGCTAAAGCTGTGCTTTCATTTTCTTTCGATGATGTTTCATGAATTCTTGTATCACTTCACTCTGAACATAGAACACAATTTTTCGACCGCAGGAATGGTAAATCATAAATATGTTTACATTTGATATAACGTCACTTTTCAACTAAACCATGTAACTGCAGCTTAAAACAAGCAAGCTGCAGTTACGAGGTTTTCCTTGGAAACAAGCGATAGCCTGTTGCCACCCAAAGCCTACTTGACAATTTTAGAATTTTCGTCGTTTGGGAAAGGGTTGTTTTTGTAACTTCAATGGGACCCAATGGGTGAAGTAAAAAGCTGTAATTCACCAGAGCTGCAAGTAAGAGAGGGTTTGTATGATGTGTTTCTAAAAATTCAAATATATCTTTTAATGTTCATCAAATCCTATGTTGTGGGTGCTCATTGAAATCTATCTTCTCGACGAGACGATTCCAATGAGTACCCATAGCATAGGATTTGGATTTGAAATAAGAAATTTAGAATAGTGGTGAAAAGTGGTGCATTCATGCAATGTACAAGAGTATTTAAAATACTTAATCATTGTCGCTTAACTTTGAAATAATTCTTAGATTATTTCAAACTCCTTGGTTTACCCCACCCACTCTTACATGCTGGCTCTGATATCACACTTCACAAAAAATCTACCTCAGACTGGTCCCCGTCTCATGTATCTCAGGGAGAAGTCATTATTTCAAAACGGGGCGGGAACCAGTCAAGCTGAATTCCGATTAAAAACACGTTTGTACTAACCTTAGAAATTTGAATTTGAAACTTTAACCCATTCCCTTGTTTAGTTCTTGGATTGATTGATTTACATTAAGGAAAAATTGCTAAGCCAGTGCAGAAGCATTGGAAATGCATTTGAAAGTCATGTGTATCTATTCTTTTTACATACACTTTTGTTAATGGCGACCATTTAAATTGTGAATTACTAGCATTATATTTGCTTGTTAAGTAACTTTATGTGGATGATACTAAGGCTTGTATTCAATTATGCATGAATACCGTAGGTCAGACGCCGGTCGGTTGGGAGAACGAGGGAATGGGTTTAAGTTCTAATTATGTGCTAGACTGTCATACCGCAATGCTGCAGATAAGACGTGGTGAAGGCATTCCAAATTTGTTGTTTTAAACCCAAACCCTATGTTGTGGGAATTCATTGGAATCTTTTCGACGTAGGGTTTGACAAACAATAAAATAAATACTGTATTTTGAAAAGCCATCACCCCACTTATATGTAGTTCTGCAATACCCTTATCTTTAGTGGTGAAGATAACCTTTAATAAATAAACCTGTAAAATACATCTTTATTTCGTCAGACTGTCAAAAATAATTCAAGTTTGTAATGTAACACGGTGGTCAATCACGTGACTCACAATTTCGGAAAAAAACATCAATAATTTTGTTCGTACTTGACCAATTTGAATTTGGGTTGAAGAGAGAATGCGGGGAAATGCCAGGAATAAGCTGGATGTGGTTGATTTTTGAAAAGTCAACAGCCAAAAAAGTTATTGAAGATCAACCAAAATTTTGGTTGATCTTCAATAACTTTTTATCGGCTGAAGTTGCAAAAATCCACCACGTCCATCTAATGTGTGATGTCTGTCCACCTTCTCTGTTTCAAACCGAATTCAATCGGCCCCGTATTAACCAAATTATTGAAGATTTTCCGAAATTCTAAGTCACGGGATTATCCACGGTGATGTAACTTGAATCATATTTGTTGAATAAAGGGAGTCAGATTTAAGTATAAAACATATTGTTTTTGTTTCTCAATCTCATTCCTATTATCTCCTGGATACTGGGCAAGGGGAGTCTTCCAACTCAAAGGCCGGATGTATTATGACGTCAGCAGAAAAGTTCCGACTGTACGTGAATCTCAAATTATCATTTTAGCTCAACTGGCCTTTTGTCAACAACAACAACAACAATAATAATAATAATAATGATAATAATAATAATAATAATAATAATAATAATAATAATAATAATAATAATAATAATAATAATAATAATAATAACATATGTACATAAACAACAACAACAACAACAACAACAACAACATAATCACCTCTATAACAACACTCACAATTATCATCACCATATCACATACATCATCATCACAACAATAATAATTAATTATCATCAACATCATCACCACCTGTATAACAACAACAACAACAACAACAACAACAACAACAACAACAACAACAACAACAACATAATTACCTCTACAACTACACTGTCACAATTATCACCACCATATCACATTCATCACCATCACAACAATAATATCATCAACATCATCACAACAATAATATCATCAACATCACCAATATCACCACCTGTATCACAACAACAACAGCAGCAGCAACAACAACAAGAACAACAACACTATTATCACCACCACAACTACAATGTCACAATTATCAACACCACATCACAATAATCAAAATCACAACAAGAGAATAACTTACATCACCACCTGTATAACAACAACAACAACAACATTATAATAGTTACAACAACATCACCAATATCACCAAATGGATAACAACAACGTTATAGACGCCATAACAACAACACTATTATCACCACCACAACAACATCGCCACATAACATATATCACCATCAACAACAACATCACCAATATCTCTACCAGTATAACAACAACAACAACAACAACAACAACAACAACAACAACAACAACAACAACAACAACAACACTTTTTTATCACTACCATAACATCAATAGTTATGGTATATACTGAGTTATACTCAGTACAGTAGCATTCTGTTCTATATTTTGCTGGGTGTAAAGATTCAACAAAATCATTTACCAGTTTCTGAAATTATTGTGCCACGCGATTCCTCGCCTCGAAAACGGGCTTTTTTCTTATGTATGAATGGATCTCAGTACAGTTACAATTTTCTCTACATTTGGCGGGATTTTAAGTTTTTACTAATTCGTGGGACGAGTTTCTTAAGTTATTGTATCACGTGATTCCCCGCCGCGAAATATGGACTTTCGTTCAAAACTCTGTACTTGGTGTGCTATTTTCTCGTGTATGAATGGAGCTCAGTACAGTAGCAAATTTCTCACCACATCACTAGGTGTTAAGTTTCAACAAAGCCATTGACGATTTTCTGAAATTATTGTGCCACGTGATTCCCCGCCGGGAACATGGACTTTTGTTCAAAGCCCTGTACTTGCTGTGCTATTTTCTAATGTATTAATGGAGCTAAGTAAATAAACATCTTTCTCTACATTTGGCGGGGTATTAAGTTTTAACAAAATCATTGACGATTTTCTGAAATTATTGTGTCACGTGATTCCCCACCGGGAACATGGACATTTGTTCAAAGCTCTGTACTTGTTGTGCTCTTTTCTCAGGTATGAATGGAGGACGGTACGGTAGCAGTTTTCTGTACATTTGGCTGGGTGTTAAGTTTTAACATAGCCATTTTCTGAAATTATTGTGTCACGTGATTCCCCGCCGCGAATATGGAATTTTTCCGCATAACCTTGTTCTTGTTGTGCTATTTTCTCACATATTAATAGAGCTCAGTTCAGTAGCAATTTTCTCTACATTCGACTGGGTGTCAAGTTTTGACAAAACCATTGATGAGTTTCTGAAATCATTGGACCACGCGATTCCCAGGCGCAATTAAAGAGATTTGTTCAAAGCTCTGTACTTGTTGTGCCATTTTCTCAGGTACAAATCGAGCTCAGTGAACTAGCAACTTCATCTACATCTGGCTGGGTGTCAAGTTTTTAACACAATCATTGACGAGTTTCTGAAATTATTGTGCCACAACGCGATTCCCCGCCGCGAATATGGACTTTTGTTCAAAGCTTTGTAGTTGTGCTATTTTATCATATCTAAAAGGACCTCGGTACAGTCATTCACTTTTGATAATACTGTGACGTATATTTCGGACTAACAATAGTATTTTGTAGGTGTTGCTATAAAATCACGTAACTACGGCTTGAATCAAGCCGTAGTTACTAGATTTCATTACAACACCGACGGTTTATCAAAACATAACGGTAAATCAAGTCTATTTACAGCACAAAGCCCATGTTCGTGTTGCCATAAAACACACATTCAAACTTCATTCATCTTTTGAATCAAGCTCTAAAATCAAGGTCAATTCTACATGTAGAAGAAGAAGAAGGAGGAGAAGAAGAAGACGGAAGAAAAGAAGAAGAGAAAGAAGATTCTTATGGCAATATAAACGAATGAAATTGTGACAGAGTGAGAGAAAATAATATCCGACAAAACGAAAATAAATAAGTCTACAGCACCCGGCTTTACCAGGCGGTCACCCATCCAAGCACTAACCGTGATGGACGTTGCTTAACTTAGGCAAAATGGTATGTGCCAGTGTGGTCAATGGGTTATAGCTGTGTACAAAGAAGTTTCACTTTTTAGGGTTTATAAATTTTAACTTCCATTATCTTCTATTTTTAGAACTAGATACAACGACTCTTCTGTTCAAAATAGCTGCTGGAATAATTCTGAAAACATCTGATATGTATTAATTTACTATTAAAGAAAAGGTTCGTGAAAAAACTTGAGGCAAAAGGACAAAAACAATATTCGATTTAGAATTTGTTCAGCAGCCGAATGCCAGAATTCACTAATCGATAAGTACCTACTATCGTCTAAATTACGTTAGAAAATAACTACGGAACTGGAAGATGGACTAAATTTACTATTTTTTCTCACTGTAATTTTCAACCAGAAAAGTATCTTTTTTAAAGGAATACTCAGTTTTAGGCCATTCGCAATATAGACCAATCAGCGCTCATTTCATCTATACATCCGGACTTTCCATGTAGAAAATCGCCTTCTGCCACACTTGATTAAATCGACAAAGTACGTCCGCTCCTCCCCCGCCTCAACATATTCTCATTCAACTTGTTTTACGCTATAGTAACAAGGTTTTTGTTGAAAAGCCGATTTTTTTCCGACTCAGAATTTGTCGTCTGCAACATCCTTAAATTTGGACCAGTGTCGTTTGGGAATGAATTGAACTAATAGATTACTATTTCGATGCTTTTCAACACAAACCTCGTAACTGCAGCTTACAACAAGCTGCAGTTACGAGGTTTTTGTTGAAAAGCATTGACATCTTCTTGAAGCATTTTAGGTTTACACTTCATTTTAGCTTTTCAGATGACAGAAATCGTGACGGTTTACACGTCGCAGTTTCTGGTCTGCACGATGATATACCTCATTGTTCAGTGTCAGACACAGTTCCATATAAGGTTTTGATGACCTTACAAGAAAATTTTTTGAAACATTTTAGGGAAAGATGAAAATGCTGATTACTATTGACATTTTCTTCTTTTCTTGCCATATCTTTAGGCAAATTAAATCAATGTTTTAAGTTGGCATTGAAATATTTTTCGTGTGGTATAACTCACAATTTATTAAAGATCTGATTTATGACCTGGCAGAGCATCTCTAGCTAATGACTAGAGATGCTCTGCCAGGTCATTTGTCATGAGCTATACTAGTATGTGTATTGTATCAATTTTCAATTTAGATCTATCCAAAAGTTCTGGAAAGAGTGACAGAATTACAGAGATAACATGATTGAAAGAGTCAATTTTCAGTATCTGAATACCTTTTAAAAACACTATATAAAGGCATTTGATAAAATTTTATAGTCTCTTGTCAAACAATAAGAGGACACATTGTTTTACCGCTGTTTGTCTGTCCATATATCAGCCTGTCTGTCCCTCTGTCCCCCCAAAATAAACTAGAAATTGTTCATGTATCTTTTGAAGTCACAAAAGCTACCGGGCTTGTAATTAGAATGACGGTATGGGCCAACAAAATAAATGTATGATTAAAGGTCAACTTTCTCGCTAAATATATCTAGTAAATTGACCTTTTGATCTTTTCTGACTATATTGAATCATTTCATTGAATATAATAGATATAAGTTAGCAAAAAGGTCAAGGCCATCTTAACCCATTACCACACAGTGACTCCTTTTGACTCCCCACAAGATAATGGCTTTGGAAAACATCGTGCAAAATGAAGAAATTGCTTGTGACAAGCAATTTCTCCATTTTCCACAATGTTTTCTATGTAAAAATACCAAAAGAAAAAAAATGCTAAATTTGATTCACTTGAAATTGTCGTCTGTATCATCTTAATTTGGACTAGTCTAAAAATTTGCTGTCTGGTAATGGGTTAAAAGGTAAATAGAATTACCAATTATCTTTGTCACATTTTGGAAAAGGCTTGTTTTGGGGGCATTATTGTTTCACAACTTTAACTCGTTTTGTACTCAAGGATCATTAACTTGCGTTACTCTTGTGTACTTTGATTTTATTTCTCAGATTTTTTCGTTATATGTCAAGGAAAGTGCTATAAAAGTTTTCGTTTATCATTTTACCCCATGCTTGTTGGCATTCATAGCCACAAGTTATTAAGAAGTGTATTTTATAACAAAAGGTACATAGAACTATATATGTGTTTAAACTCCCACTTTTCGTATTTGTTAGTTTCGAAATTAAATCAAAATAACGGAAACTAAAAACTTTGATTATTGGTCCATTGAAGCATAAGTAAAGCAAAAATCTTATCAAAAAGTTAAAAAAAAATAAGTTTTTGTTTATCTTCTGGAAGCATTTTGTTTTGCAATTCTTTCTAGTTGAATGGAGAAGCCCATATATAGTTTTATGTACGTTAACGCAACATTGTGTGTTTTCTTGTCTATCATGAAAATGTATTCACACGCCCGTATGTTTTAAAACACGAACTTTTCTTTAAAAAGTGGATTTTCTTCGATAACCTCTTAAATTCAGTTTGTTTTAAGCTGCAGTTACGAGGTTTTCGATATAAAGCATCAATATTTAAGAAATTTAAGAATTCTTTTTAATTTTTAGTAGTTTGAGACTCATTGGGATTATAATTTCAAACCCTGTGTATTTCCAGTCTAATTCTCATTCTATATTACAATCAATTTGATTGGAAAAGACTTATGGGTCGGTCAATGAGATTTGTTGGTGTGGAAATCTGAATTATAAATAGATTGTAGACTGGATACTTTTATACAAATTTTGAAAAAAAAGCACACTGGCTGTGCAATCCTTTGTCTTAATTTAATCTTTGTATACATTCTTTTTTTTTATCAAGATTTCTTAAAAATACCGAAGTATACTTTTGAACAGGTTCCATTTTAAGCATTTAAAGGGGTTATGTGCTATAACGATCTTTGATACATTTTGATGAAATCGTTCTTTATTTCATTTGAAGACAATAAAGAAATTTTCTTTTATTTCGATGAATTTAATTATTGAATGTCGATAAGTTGATCTGGATTTTAAGAATTTCTCGTAAATTTTATTTTGTTTATCTAAATTTATATACATTAGAATTTTTACCATGATTTTAATTGATATATTTTAAAATGACTTCACAAAATATATTGAATTTAGTCTTTATTGTCTACCTATTGCTAAATTAATTGTGTGTTCTAAATTTGAATACATCAGAGAATGAAATGAAATTTTATCATGTAGCTGTGCATTCTTTTCCCAAGCCTTTATTTTGTAGGGTGCCAAAAATGCCTCTATCTGGGAATGGGTTAATGCTAATTGTTATTGTTGTCTGAAACAGCTTTCTTTAAACCCTATTATTAGATTTGGTCTGAATTGAATTTTTTCAAAAATCCCTGAACATTGCAACTTTGTACCTTCAGAAAAAGCCTAAATTGCTCATCAGTTACAGTAATATAGCCGAGTCTGAGATTTTTAGATGAATGATCATATACACCCCGAGTGAACATACCACATTTGTTTGTGCGAGCTTTATGCAAGGAAGAAAATTTGGCTCAAATTTTCCGTCGCGATATGACCATAGTAGTTGAAAACAGCGTAAAACCCCAATAAACCAAGCCTTGGCTCAAATTTTCTGTGTTATGAATTTGATCAAAATAATTTCAAAATTTGAAGGCAAGGGGCTGGCAGTCACAATGTCACAATATCCCCCCCCGATCTTTTACTAAAGGAAAACCCTAGAAGGATATGAGCCATTTTCTTCCTCGCTTATGCTCATTTTGTATTGTTTCGTTATTGTAAGCTCATCTATTTACATCTCTAATAACACACGAAGGGCTCGATGCAAAACTACGGTAAGTGTGTATATGTGAGCTGGGATCTGGGAAAAGGTCCCTTGGGGCATTTGAGCCCAACATGGATCTAGATCAGTCTGCGTATACACACAGTCTGATCCGGATCCATGTTGTTCTCTAATAAATTCATTATGACATGCAGTAACTGAGAGTGCGCTGTATTGGGGTTGGTAAGGATCAACTAAGGCATAAGGTGATCTTAAACATGGTGTACTCAGATGCAGTTAGGCACCTTTGTCGAGATCCCAACTCATTTGTATGCACTGATAATAGTTTTACACTGAGTCGTCACTCTGTTATAGCCTTCTTGTTCTCTATATCTCGCTAAAAACTTACAAATTATGTCAGCCCTTACTGGCACAAGCCCTTGTTCGACATCCAAACATTGCATTAACCCTTTCCCAAACAAGACCTGGTTTTGAAGTCCCTAATAGAATTGGCTTGGGAAAACATTGAGACAAAAGAAGAAACTGCTGATAACCAGCAGTTTCTCCTTTTGCCTCAATATTTTCTGAGCCATAATACACACAATTTTCATATGAATTTATTCTAATTGTTTCCTCTGAAACAGCTTTTATATTGGAAATGTCTAAAGTTTTGCCGTTTGGGAAAGGGTTAAATGAATTACTTTTTAGGAACCCTAATGGGGAATGAGGAAAATGCTGATGATCACCATTGGTATTTTTAGTAGGAAATAACATTTGTGCAGAAGAAAAACTACTAGGGACGTCAAATAAGGTCATGTTTATGAAAGGGGCTTATAAATATAGTGTAGTAATACTAAAGAGAAAAAAAATATAACTAAAGTTTAATCTTAATCCGGTGATTTTTTTTTATTTTAGACTAGTTGGTTGTTCTTCCTCATATATAAGCATTTAAACATTGTATGCTGGTCCCATTACAAAATGACGGAAATTTAGGTATGGCCAATTAACATTTTCACCAGAATGGTAGATGATAAAACATTTTGTTCTTTTCGAATTTTTAATTCTGTTAAAAAATGAAAGGAGACAAAAAGAGCTATTGTTTGTTCACGATCAAGGGGTTAAAAAGAGCTTCTGATTGGTAATGGGTTAACAGAATTATTGAAAATTATCGAAAAGGTTACGTCGCATGGTTCCCTGCCATGAAACATAGAGCAGTTTTGTGCTAATTTGTTGATTTGTAGTTTGTTTTGTGGCAACACGATATGGTAAATCATATGTAAGTTTAGAGTTTTATAGAGGGGGACATGACGAAATTGACAAATGACAGGTGATCAGCATTTTTCTTCTTTTGTCTCAATGTTTTCCAAGCCTTTTCATACAGGAATTTCAAAACCAGGTCTTGTTTGGGAAAGGGTTAATTAATTAAGAAAAGATGGATTTCATCAGAGACTACGGAGTGGTTTGGTTTATAAGAATTCTTTGATTGGTCAATAGTTGAACCTTAGAATGGCTGTTGAGATTTGATAGGTCAATTATCGAACCTTTGGATGTCAGTTGTGATTTGTCAATTTTACAATTGTTGCAGCCTTGTATCCCCCTTCAACAAAAGGGGCCTTAACTCTGTGAAAAAGGGAGATAAGAAAGTATCTACACTGTTACAAAGACAACAATTTTGCTTTGGATTTAGCATTTTTAATGAACTTTAACATTTTCAATTTGGATACAGCCAATGTAGACAATGTAGGGAGCTTGCTATAATTAAAATTGGCGACTTTCCCACCTGTCTCTAAATGAAACGTTTAAGAAGAGTTATTTCCCTTTGTTTGATTTTAGAAGAGTATCTTCCCTTTGTTTAAAATTTTAGAAGGGTTATCTCTCTTTGTTAAATTTTAGAAGATTAACTTTCCTTGGTTTTCAGTTTCAGAGGAGTTACTTCCCTTTCTTCACAGATTATGCCCCCCCCCCCTATATTAAATGTATTTGACTTCACCATGATATTAAATGTTTTATTTCGTTAATTGTATACAAAGATATTTTGTTAAGCTTAACTGGTATTACTAAATTAATTGTACAAAAGCCATACATTTGTTTTAAATTCGAAGAAATTCTGAAGTTTTTCAAAATTCATTTTGATATTCCTTTCATAGATAAAAGAAAAATGTTTTTTGACAGAATTTGAAAATAATTGCATTTGTTTGCATCAAATGTTTTCCAAAATGTTATCTTTTTTAGACATTAAAGCCTTGGATTGCTTTCGGAAAGGGTTAAGATGTTTTACAAATCTGAAGGTTACTCGTATAAAACTGTCACTCAAACGCTTCGATTGTAAGGTTAACACTTTCCTAAACGACAAAATTTTAGGCTGATACATATCCCTTGATCGAAGCTTTAGCTATGACAGATGGTTTATTAATACAAAAACAATACACCCAGTCTATTTTAGCACAAATATGTTGCTATTGAAATCACCTCTTTTGAGACTTTAAGAGTTGTTATAATTTCATAAAATACATGATTATACAAGGGATGGCTGGCTAAAGCTTGAAAGCTGTGCTTTCATTTTCTTTCGATGATGTTTCATGAATTCTTGTATCACTTTACTCTGAACATAGAACACAATTTTTCGACCGCAGGAATGGTAAATCATAAATATGTTTACATTTGATATAACGTCACTTTTCAACTAAACCATGTAACTGCAGCTTAAAACAAGCAAGCTGCAGTAACGAGGTTTTCCTTGGAAACAAGCGATAGCCTGTTGCCACCCAAAGCCTACTTGACAATTTTAGAATTTTCGTCGTTTGGGAAAGGGTTGTTTTTGTAACTTCAATGGGACCCAATGGGTGAAGTAAAAAGCTGTAATTCACCAGAGCTGCAAGTAAGAGAGGGTTTGTATGATGTGTTTCTAAAAATTCAAATATATCTTTGAATGTTCATCAAATCCTATGTTGTGGGTGCTCATTGAAATCTATCTTCTCGACGAGACGAATCCAATGAGTACCCATAGCATAGGATTTGGATTTGAAATAAGAAATTTAGAATAGTGGTGAAAAGTGGTGCATTCATGCAATGTACAAGAGTATTTAAAATACTTAATCATTGTCGCTTAACTTTGAAATAATTCTTAGATTATTTCAAACTCCTTGGTTTATCCCACCCACTCTTACATGCTGGCTCTGATATCACACTTCACAAAAAATCTACCTCAGACTGGTCCCCGTCTCATGTATCTCAGGGAGAAGTCATTATTTCAAAACGGGGCGGGAACCAGTCAAGCTGAATTCCGATTAAAACACGTTTGTACTAACCTTAGAAATTTGAATTTGAAACTTTAACCCATTCCCTTGTTTAGTTCTTGGATTGATTGATTTACATTAAGGAAAAATTGCTAAGCCAGTGCAGAAGCATTGGAAATGCATTTGAAAGTCATGTGTATGCATTCTTTTTACATACACTTTTGTTAATGGAGACCATTTAAATTGTGAATTACTATTTTATTTGCTTGTTAAGTAACTTTATGTGGATGATACTAAGACTTGTATTTAATTATGCATGAATACCGTAGGTCAGACGCCGGTCGGTTGGGAGAACGAGGGAATGGGTTTAAGTTCTAACTATGTGCTAGACTGTCATACCGCAATGCTGCAGATACGACGTGGTGAAGGCATTCCAAAATTGTTGTTTTAAACCCAAACCCTATGTTGTGGGAATTCATTGGAATCTTTTCGACATAGGGTTTGACAAACAATGAAAGAAATACTGTATTTTGAAAAGCCATCACCCCGCTTATATGTAGTTCTGCAATACCCTTATCTTTAGTGGTGAAGATAACCTTTAATAAGCAAACCTGTAAAATACATCTTTATTTCGTCAGACTGTCAAAAATAATTCAAGTTTGTAATGTAACACGGCGGTCAATCACGTGACTCACAATTTCGGAAAGAACATCAATAATTTTGTTCCTACTTGACCAATTTGAATTTTGGTTGAAGAGAGAATGCGGGGAAATGCCAGGAATAAGCTGGATGTGGTTGATTTTTGAAAAGTCAACAGCCAAAACAGTTATTGAAGATCAACCAAAATGTTGGTTGATCTTCAATAACTTTTAATCGGCTGAAGTTGCAAAAATCCACCACGTCCATCTAATGTGTGATGTCTGTCCACCTTCTTTGTTTCAAACCGAATTCAAATCGGTCCCGTATTAACGAAATTATTGAAGATTTTCCAAATTCTAAGTCACGGGATTATCCACGGTGATGTAACTTGAATCATATTTGTTGAATAAAGGGAGTCAGATTTAAGTATAAAACATATTGTTTTTGTTTCTCAATCTCATTCCTATTGTCTCCTGGATATTGGGCAAGGGGAGTTTTCCAACTCAAAGGCCGGATGTATTATGACGTCAGCAGAAAAGTTCCGACTGTATGTGAATGTCAAATTATCATTTTAGCTCAACTGGCCTTTTGTCAACTACAACGAAAACAACAACAACAACAACAACAACAACAACAACATAAGTACCTCAACAACAACAACAACAACAACAACAACAACAACAACAACATAATTACCTCTACAACAACACTCACAATTATCATCACCATATCCCATTCATCACCACCACAACAATAATATTATCAACATCATCACCACCTGTATAACAACAACAACAACAACCGCAGCATCAGCACCACCTCTACAAAGACACCTCTACAAAAACAAGGTAACAATTATCCCAACCACATCACAAGCTACACCATCAAAACAAAATCAACATTATCACCACCTGTATAACAACAACAACAACAACAACAACAACAACACAATTATCACCACCACAACTACAATGTCGCGATTATCAGCACCGCATCACAATACACGAAATCACAACAAGAAAATCGCTTATATTACCACCTATATAATAACAACAACAACAACAACAACAACAACATTATAAACGCCATAACAACAACACTATTGTCACCACCACCACAACAACATAACTGTCTAGATTATCCCAACCACATCACATTCATCAAAAACATCCAAAACATAACCAATATCACCAGCTGTATAACAACATTACATCGCAACAACAACAACAACAAACAACAACAACAACAACAACAAAATCATCTCTGCAACAACAATGTCACAATTATCATCACCATATCACATTCATCACCATCACAACAACATCACCACCTGTATCACAACAACAACAACAACAACAACAACAACAACAACACTACCACAACAACATCGCCACAAAACATTTATCACCATCAACAACAACATCGCCAATATCACTACCAGTACAACAACAACAACAACAACAACAACAACAACAACAACAATTGTCACTACCACAACATCACTGTCACAATTTTCACCACCAAGACATAGAACATAGCATTAACCTTTACTGGAACAGCAACAATTTAGATAGCTGTCATGGTTAAGGAATGCCCTTACATATATGATATATACACATTATGTCATGTGGTTTCACAGAAAAAGGGATGTTATTTCGTGAGAATATTAACAATATAGGGTATGAATATCCATTGTTAACCCTTCCTATAGAATGTCCCTAAATATCATATCTTAACATTATGTCATGCGGAGTTATGCTCAGTACGGTAGCAATATGTTCTATATTTGGCCGGGTGTAAAGATTTAACAAAATCATAGACCAGTTTCTGAAATTATTGTGCCACGCCGGGAACATGGACTTTTTGCTCAAAGCCCTGTACTTGCTGTGTTTTTTTTTTAATTTATTAATGGAGCTAAGTAAATAAGCATCTTTCTCCACATTTGGCGGGAATTAAGTTTTAACAAAATCATTGACGATTCTATGAAATTATTGTGCCACCGGGATCATGGACATTTGTTCAAAGCTCTGTACTTGTTGTGCTCTTTTCTCAGGTATGAATGGAGGACGGTACGGTAGCAGTTTTCTGTACATTTGGCTGGGTGTTAAGTTTAAACAAAGCCATTGGCAATTGTCTGAAATTATTGTGTCACGTGATTCCCCGCCGCGAGTATGGAATTTTTCCGCATAACCTTGTTCTTGTTGTGCTATTTTCTCACGTATTTATAGAGCTCAGTTCAGTAGCAATTTTCTCTACATTCGACTGGGTGTCAAGTTTTGACAAAACCATTGATGAGTTTCTGAAATCATTGGACCACGCGATTCCCAGGCGCAATTAAAGAGATTTGTTCAAAGCTCTGTACTTGTTGTGCCATTTTCTCAGGTACAAATCGAGCTCAGTGAACTAGCAATTTCATCTACATCTGGCTGGGTGTCAAGTTTTTAACACAATCATTGACGAGTTTCTGAAATTATTGTGCCACAACGCGATTCCCCGCCGCGAATATGGACTTTTGTTCAACGCTTTGTAGTTGTTGTGCTATTTTATCATGTCTAAATGGACCTCTGTACAGTCATTCACTTTTGATAATACTGTGACGTATATTTCGGACTAACAATAGTATTTTGTAGGTGTTGCTATTAAATCACGTAACTGCGGCTTGAATCAAGCCGTAGTTACTAGATTTCATTACAACTCCGACGGTTTATCAAAACATAACGGTAAATCAAGTCTATTTACAGCACAATGCCTATGTTCGTGTTGCCATAAAACACACATTCAAACCTCATTCATCTTTTGAATCAAGCTCTAAAATCAAGGTCAATTCTACATGTAGAAGAAGAAGAAGAAGAAGGAGGAGAAGAAGAAGACGGAGGAAAAGAAGAAGACGGAGGAAAAGAAGAAGAGAAAGAAGATTCTTATGGCAATATAAACGAATGAAATTGTGACAGAGTGAGAGAAAATAATATCCGACAAAACGAAAACAAAGAAGTCTACAGCACCCGGCTTTACCAGCGGTCACCCATCCAAGCACTAACCGTGATGGACGTTGCTTAACTTAGGCAAAATGGAATGTGTCAGTGTGGTCAATGGGTTATAGCTGTGTACTTGAAAGATTTACTTTTTAGGGTTTATAAATTTTAACTTCCATTATGTTCTATTTTTAGAACTAGATACAACGACTCTTCCGTTCAAAAAAGCTGCTGGAATAATTCTGAAAACATCTGATATGTATTAATTTACTATTAAAGAAAATGTTCGAGAAAAAACTTGAGACAAAAGGACAAAAACAATATTCGATTTAGAATTTGTTCAGCAGCCGAATGCCAGAATTCACTAATCGATAAGTACCTACTATCGTCTAAATCACGTTAGAAAATAACTACGGAACTGGAAGATGGACTAAATTTACTGTTTTTTCTCACTGTAATTTTCAACCAGAAAAGTATCTTTTTTAAAGGAATACTCAGTTTTAGGTCATTCGCAATATAGACCAATCAGCGCTCATTTCATCTATACATCCGGACTTTCCATATACAAAATCGCCGCCTTCCGCCACACTTGATTAAATCGACAAAGTACGTCCGCTCCTCCCCCGCCTCAACATATTCTCATTCAACCTGTTTTACGCTATAGTTACAAGGTTTTTGTTGAAAAGCCGATTTTTTTCCGACTCAGAAATTGTCGTCTGCAACATCCGTAAATTTGGACCAGTGTCGTTTGGGAATGAGTTGAACTAATAGATTACTATTTCGATGCTTTTCAACACAAACCTCGGAACTGCAGCTTACAACAAGCTGCAGTTACGAGGTATTTGTTGAAAAGCATTGACATCTTCTTGAAGCATTTTAGGTTTACACTTCATTTTAGCTTTTCAGATGACAGAAATCGTGACGGTTTACACGTCGCAGTTTCTGGTCTGCACGATGATATACCTCATTGTTCAGTGTCAGACACAGTTCCATATAAGGTTTTGATGATCTTACAAGAAATTTGTTTGAAACATTTTAGGGAAAGATGAAAATGCTGATTACTATTAACATTTTCTTCTTTTCTTGCCATATCTTTAGGCAAATTAAGTCAATGTTTTAAGTTGGAATTGAAATATTTTTCGTGTGGTATTACAATTTATTAAAGATCTGATATATGACCCGGTAGAGCATCTTTAGCTAATGACTAGAGATGCTCTGCCAGGTCATTTTTCATGAGCTATATGTACATTGTATCATCTTTCAATTTAGGTCTATCCAAAAGTTCGGGAAAGAGTGACAGAATTACAGAGATAACATGATTGAAAGAGTCAATTTTCAGTATCTGAATACCTTAAACACTATATAAAGGCATTTGATAAAATTTCATAGTATCTTGTCAAACAACAAGAGGACACATTGTTTTACCGCTGTTTGTCTGTCCATATATCAGCCTGTCTGTCCCTCTGTCCCCCCAAAAATCAACTAGAAATTGTTCATGTATCTTTTGAAGTCACAAAAGCTACAGGGCTTGTAATTAGAATGACAGTATGGGCCAACAAAATAAATGTATGATTAAAGGTCAACTTTCTCGCTAAATATATCTAGTAAATTGACTTTTTGATCTTTTCTGAGTATATTGAATCATATCACTGAATATAATAGATATAAGTTAGCAAAAAGGTCAAGGCCATCTTAACCCATTACCACACAGTGACTCCTTTTGACTCCCCACAAGATAATGGCTTTGGAAAACATCGTGCAAAATGAAAAAATTGCTTGTGACAAGCAATTTCTTCATTTCCCACAATGTTTTCTACGTAAAAATACAAAAATGCTAAATTTGATTCACTTGAAATTGTCGTCTGTATCATCTTTATTTGGACTAGTCCTAAAATTTGCTGTCTGGTAATGAGTTAAAAGGTAAATAGAATTACCAATTATCTTTGTCACATTTTGGAAAAGGCTTGTTTTGGGGGCATTATTGTTTCACAACTTTAACTTGTTTTGTACTCAAGGATCATTAACTTGCGTTACTCTTGTGTACTTTGATTTTATTTCTCAGATTTTTTCGTTATATGTCATGGAAAGTGCTATAAAAGTTTTCGTTTATCATTTTACCCCATGCTTGATGGCATTCATAGCCACAAGTTATTAAGAAGTGTATTTTATAACAAAAGGTACATAGAACTATATATGTGTTTAAACTCCCAATTTTCGTATTTGTTAGTTTAGAAATTAAATCAAAATAACGGAAACTAAAAACTTTGATTAATGGTCCATTGAAGCATAAGTAAAGCAAAAATCTTATCAAAAAGTTAAAAAAATAAGTTTTTGTTTATCTTCTGGAAGCATTTTGTTTTGCAATTCTTTCTAGTTGAATGGAGAAGCCCATATATAGTTTTATGTACGTTAACGCAACATTGTGTGTTTTCTTGTCTATCACGAAAATGTATTCACACGCCCGTATGTTTTAAAACACGAACTATTCTTTAAAAAGTGGATTTTCTTCGATAACCTCGTAAATTCAGCTTGTTTTAAGCTACAGTTACGAGGTTTTCGATATAAAGCATCAATATTTAAGAAACTTAAGAATTCTTTATGTTTTAGAAGTTTGAGACTCATTGGGATTATCATTTCAAACCCTGTGTATTTCCAGTCTAATTCTCATTCTATATTAAATCTGATTGGACAAGACTTATGGGTCGGTCAATGAGATTTGTTGGTGTGGAAATCTGAATTATAAATAGATTGTAGACTGGATACTTTTATACAAATTTTGAAAAAAAAAGCACACTGGCTGTGCAATCCTTTGTCTGAATTTAATCTTTGTATACATTCTTTTTTATGAGGATTTCTTAAAAATACCGAAGTATACTTTTGAACAGGTTCCATTTTAAGCATTTAAAGGGGTTATGTGCTGTAACGATCTTTGATACATTTTGATTAAATCGTTCTTTATTTCATTTGAAGACAATAAAGAAATTTTCTTTTATTTCGATAAATTTAATTATTGAATGTCGATAAGTTGATCTGGATTTTAAGAATTTCTCGTAAATTTTATTTTGTTTATCTAAATTTATATACATTAGAATTTTTACCATGATTTTAATTGATTTATTTTAAAATGACTTCACAAAATGTATTGAATTTAGTCTTTATTGTCTACCTATTGCTAAATTAATTGTGTGTTCTAAATTTGAATACATCAGAGAATGAAATGAAATTTTATCATGTAGCTGTGCATTCTTTTCCCAAGCCTTTATTTTGTAGGATGCCAAAAATGCCTCTATCTGGGAATGGGTTAATACTAATTGTTATTGTTGTCTGGAACAGCTTTCTTTAAAACCTATTGTTAGATTTGGTCTGAATTGATTTTGTTTCAAAAATCCCTGAACATTGCAACTTTGTACCCTCAGAAAAAGCCTAAATTGCTCATCAGTTACAGTAATATAGCCGAGTCTGAGATTTTTAGATGAATGATCATATACACCCCGAGTGAACATACTACATTTGTTTGTGCGAGCTTTATGCAAGGAAGAAAATTTGGCTCAAATTTTCCGTCGCGATATGACCATAGTAGTTGAAAACAGCGTAAAACCCCAATAAACCAAGCCTTGGCTCAAATTTTCTGTGTTATGAATTTGATCAAAATAATTTCAAAATTTGAAGGCAAGGGGCTGGCAGTCACAATGTCACAATATGCCCCCCCCCCGATCTTTTACTAAAGGAAACCCTAGAAGGATATGAGCCATTTTCTTCCTCGCTTATGCTCATTTTGTATTGTTTCGTTATTGTAAGCTCATCTATTTACATCTCTAATAACACACGAAGGGCTCGATGCAAAACTACGGTAAGTGTGTATATGTGAGCTGGGATCCGGGAAAAGGTCCCTTGGGGCATTTGAGCCCAACATGGATCTAGATCAGCCTGCGTATACACACAGTCTGATCCGGATCCATGTTGTTCTCTTATAAATTCATTATGACATGCAGTAACTGAGAGTGCGCAGTATTGGGGTTGGTAAGGATCAACTAAGGCATCAGGTGATCTTAAACATGGTGTACTCAAATGCTGTTAGGCACCTTTGTCGAGATCCCAACTCATTTGTATGCACCGATAATAGTTTTACACTGAGCCGTCACTCTGTTATAGCCTTCTTGCTCTCTATATCTCGCTAAAAACTTACAAATTATGTCAGCCTTTACTGGCACAAGCCCTTGTTCGACATCCAAACATTGCATTAACCCTTTCCCAAACAAGACCTGGTTTTAAAGTCCCTAATAGAATTGGCTTGGGAAAACATTGAGACAAAAGAAGAAACTGCTGATAACCAGCAGTTTCTCCTTTTGCCTCAATATTTTCTGAGCCATAATACACACAATTTTCATATGAATTTATTCTAATTGTTTCCTCTGAAACACCTTTTATATTGGAAAAGTCTAAAGTTTTGCCGTTTGGGAAAGGGTTAAATGAATTACTTTTTAGGAACCCTAATGGGGAATGAGGAAAATGCTGATGATCACCATTGGTATTTTTTAGTAGGAAATAACATTTGTGCAGAAGAAAAACTACTAGGGACGTCAAATAATGTCATGTTTATGAAAGGGGCTTATATAGTGTAGTAATACTAAAGAGAAAAAAATATATAACTAAAGTTTAATCTTAATCCGGTGATTTTTTTTTATCTTAGACTAGTTGGTTGTTCTTCCTCATATATAAGCATTTAAACATTGTATGCTGGTCCCATTACAAAACGTCGGAAATCTAGGTATGGCCATTTAACACTTTCCCAGAATGGTAGATGATAAAACATTTTGTTCTTTTCGAATTTTAAATTCTGTTGAAAAATGAAAGGAGACAAAAAGAGCTATTGTTTGTTCACGATCAAGGGGTTAAAAGAGCTTCTGAGTGGTAATGGGTTAACAGAATTATTGAAAATTATCGAAAAGGTTACGTCGCATGGTTCCCTGCCATGAAACATAGAGCAGTTTTGTGCTAATTTGTTGATTTGTAGTTTGTTTTGTGGCAACACGATATGGTAAATCATATGTAAGTGTAGAGTTTTATAGAGGGGGACATGACGAAATTGACGAATGACAGGTGATCAGCATTTTTCTTCTTTTGTCTCAATGTTTTCCAAGCCTTTTCATACAGGAATTTCAAAACCAGGTCTTGTTTGGGAAAGGGTTAATTAATTAAGAAAAGATGGATTTCACCAGAGACTACGGAGTGGTTTGGTTTTTAAGAATTCTTTGATTGGTCAATAGTTGAACATTAGAATGGCTATTGAGATTTGATAGGTCAATTATCCAACCTTTGGATGTCAGTTGTGATTTGTCAATTTTACAATTGTTGCAGCCTTGTATCCCCCTTCAACAAAAGGGGCCTTAACTCTGTGAAAAAGGGAGATAAGAAAGTGTCTACACTGTTACAAAGACAACAAATTTGCTTTGGATTTAGCATTTTTAACGAACTTTAACATTTTCAATTAGGATACAACCAATGTAGACAATGTAGGGAGCTTGCTATAATTAAAATGGGCGATTTTCCCATCTCTCTCTAAATAAAACGTTTAAGAAGAGTTATTTCCCTTTGTTTGATTTTAGAAGAATGTCTTCCCTTTGTTTGAAATTTTAGAAGGGTTATCTCCCTTTGTTAAATTTTAGAAGATTAACTTTCCTTGGTTTTCAGTTTCAGAGGAGTTACTTCCCTTTCTTCACAGATTATGCCCCCCCTATATTAAATGTATTTGACTTCACCATGATATTAAATGTTTTATTTCGTTAATTGTATACAAAGATATTTTGTTAAGCTTAACTGGTATTACTAAATTAATTGTACAAAAACCATACATTTGTTTTAAATTCGAAGAAATTCTGAAGTTTTTTTCAAAATTCATTTTGATATTCCTTTCATAGATAAAAGAAAAATGTTTTTTGACAGAATTTGAAAATAATTGCATTTGTTTGCATCAAATGTTTTCCAAAATGTTATCTTTTTGAGACTTGGATTGCTTTCGGAAAGGGTTAAGATGTTTTACAAATCTGAAGGTTACTCGTATAAAACTGTCACTCAAACGCTTCGATTGTAAGGTTAACGCTTTCCTAAACGACAAAAATTTAGGCTGATACCTATCCCTTGATCGAAGCTTTAGCTATGACAGATGGTTTATTAATACAAAAACAGTACACCCAGTCTATTTTAGCACAAATATGTTGCTATTGAAATCACCTCTTTTGAGACTTTAAGAGTTGTTATAATTTCATAAAATACATGATTATACAAGGGATGGCTGGCTAAAGCTTGAAAGCTGTGCTTTCATTTTCTTTCGATGATGTTTCATGAATTCTTGTATCACTTTACTCTGAACATAGAACACAATTTTTCGACCGCAGGAATGGTAAATCATAAATATGTTTACATTTGATATAACGTCACTTTTCAACTAAACCATGTAACTGCAGCTTAAAACAAGCAAGCTGCAGTTACGAGGTTTTCCTTGGAAACAAGCGATAGCCTGTTGCCACCCAAAGCCTACTTGACAATTTTAGAATTTTCGTCGTTTGGGAAAGGGTTGTTTTTGTAACTTCAATGGGACCCAATGGGTGAAGTAAAAAGCTGTAATTCACCAGAGCTGCAAGTAAGAGAGGGTTTGTATGATGTGTTTCTAAAAATTCAAATATATCTTTGAATGTTCATCAAATCCTATGTTGTGGGTGCTCATTGAAATCTATCTTCTCGACGAGACGAATCCAATGAGTACCCATAGCATAGGATTTGGATTTGAAATAAGAAATTTAGAATAGTGGTGAAAAGTGATGCATTCATGCAATGTACAAGAGTATTTAAAATACTTAATCATTGTCGCTTAACTTTGAAATAATTCTTAGATTATTTCAAACTCCTTGGTTTACCCCACCCACTCTTACATGCTGGCTCTGATATCACACTTCACAAAAAATCTACCTCAGACTGGTCCCCGTCTCATGTATCTCAGGGAGAAGTCATTATTTCAAAACGGGGCGGGAACCAGTCAAGCTGAATTCCGATTAAAACACGTTTGTACTAACCTTAGAAATTTGAATTTGAAACTTTAACCCATTCCCTTGTTTAGTTCTTGGATTGATTGATTTACATTAAGGAAAAATTGCTAAGCCAGTGCAGAAGCATTGGAAATGCATTTGAAAGTCATGTGTATGCATTCTTTTTACATACACTTTTGTTAATGGAGACCATTTAAATTGTGAATTACTATTTTATTTGCTTGTTAAGTAACTTTATGTGGATGATACTAAGACTTGTATTTAATTATGCATGAATACCGTAGGTCAGACGCCGGTCGGTTGGGAGAACGAGGGAATGGGTTTAAGGTCTAACTATGTGCTAGATTGTCATACCGCAATGCTGCAGATAAGACGTGGTGAAGGCATTCCAAAATTGTTGTTTTAAACCCAAACCCTATGTTGTGGGAATTCATTGGAATCTTTTCGACATAGGGTTTGACAAACAGTGAAAGAAATACTGTATTTTGAAAAGCCATCACCCCGCTTATATGTAGTTCTGCAATACCCTTATCTTTAGTGGTGAAGATAACCTTTAATAAGCAAACCTGTAAAATACATCTTTATTTCGTCAGACTGTCAAAAATAATTCAAGTTTGTAATGTAACACGGTGGTCAATCACGTGACTCACAATTTCGGAAAGAACATCAATAATTTTGTTCCTACTTGACCAATTTGAATTTTGGTTGAAGAGAGAATGCGGGGAAATGCCAGGAATAAGCTGGATGTGGTTGATTTTTGAAAAGTCAACAGCCAAAACAGTTATTGAAGATCAACCAAAATGTTGGTTGATCTTCAATAACTTTTAATCGGCTGAAGTTGCAAAAATCCACCACGTCCATCTAATGTGTGATGTCTGTCCACCTTCTTTGTTTCAAACCGAATTCAAATCGGTCCCGTATTAACGAAATTATTGAAGATTTTCCAAATTCTAAGTCACGGGATTATCCACGGTGATGTAACTTGAATCATATTTGTTGAATAAAGGGAGTCAGATTTAAGTATAAAACATATTGTTTTTGTTTCTCAATCTCATTCCTATTGTCTCCTGGATATTGGGCAAGGGGAGTTTTCCAACTCAAAGGCCGGATGTATTATGACGTCAGCAGAAAAGTTCCGACTGTATGTGAATTTCAAATTATCATTTTAGCTCAACTGGCCTTTTGTCAACTACAACGAAAACAACAACAACAACAACAACAACAACAACAATAATAATAATAATAATAATAATAATAATAATAATAATAATAATAATAATAATAACAACAACATAAGTACCTCAACAACAACAACAACAACAACATAACTACCTCTACAACAACACTCACAATTATCATCACCATATCCCATTCATCACCACCACAACAATAATATTATCAACATCATCACCACCTGTATAACAACAACAACAACAACCGCAGCATCAGCACCACCTCTACAAAAACACCTCTACAAAAACACTGTAACAATTATCCCAACCACATCACAAGCTACACCATCAAAACAACATCAACATTATCACCACCTGGATAACAGCAACAACAACAACAACAACAACAACAACAACAACAACATAATTACCTCCACAAACACACTGTCACAATTATCACAACCATAATACAATCATCACCATCGCAACAATAATATCATCAACATCATCACCACCTGTATCACAACAACAACAACAACAACAACACAATTATCACAATGTCACGATTATCAGCACCGCATCACAATACACAAAATCACAACAAGAAAATCACTTATATTACCACCTATATAACAACAACAACAACATTATAAACGCCATAACAACAACACTATTGTCACCACCACAGCAACAACATAACTGTCTAGATTATCCCAACCACATCACATTTATCAAAATTACAACATCCAAAACATAACCAATATCACCAGCTGTATAACAACATTACATCGCAGCAGCAGCAGCAGCAGCAGCAACAACAACAACAACAACAACAACAACAACAACAACAACAACAACAACAACAACAACAACAACAACAACTCTACAACAACAACATAATCATCTCTGCAACAACAATGTCACAATTATCATCACCATATCACATTCATCACCATCACAACAACATCACCAATATCACCACCTGTATCACCACCTGTATCACAACAACAACAACAACAACAACAACAACAACAACAACAACATCGCCACAAAACATTTATCACCATCAACAACAACATCGCCAATATCACTACCAGTATAACAACAACAACAACAACAACAACTCTACAACAACATAATCATCTCTGCAGCAACAATGTCACAATTATCATCACCATATCACATTCATCACCATCACAACAACATCACCAATATCACCACCTGCATCACAACAACATCAACAACAACAACAACAACAACAACAACAACAACAACAACAACAACAACAACACTACCACAACAACATCGCCACAAAACATTTATCACCATCAACAACAACATCGCCAATATCACTACCAGTATAATAACAACAACAACAACAACAACAACACAATTGGCACTACCACAACATCACTGTCACAATTTTCACCACCAAGACATAGAACATAGCATTAACCTTTACTCGAACAGCAACAATTTAGATAGCTGTTATGGTTAAGGAATGCCCTTACATATATGATATATACACATTATGTCATGTGGTTTCACAGAAAAAGGGATGTTATTTCGTGAGAATACTAACAAAATAGGGTATAAATATCCATTGTTAACCCTTCCAATAGAATGTCCCTAAATATCATATCTTAACATTATGTCATGCGGAGTTATGCTCAGTACGGTAGCAATCTGTTCTATATTTGGCCGGGTGTAAAGATTTAACAAAATCATTGACCAGTTTCTGAAATTATTGTGCCACGCGATTCCCCTCCGCGAAAACGGACTTTATACTCATGTATGAATGGATCTCAGTACAGTTGCAATGTTCTCTACATTTGGCGGGATTTTAAGTTTTAACTAATTCGTTGACGAGTTTCTTTAGTATTGTGTCACGTGATTCCCCGCCGTGAAATATGGACCTTCGTTCAAAGCTCTGTACTTGGTGTGCTATTTTCTCGTGTATGAATGGAGCTCAGCAAATTCCTCACCATATCACTGGGTGTTAAGTTTCAACAAAGCCATTGACGATTGTCTGAAATTATTGTGCCACGCCGGGAACATGGACTTTTTGCTCAAAGCCCTGTACTTGCTGTGTTTTTTTCTAATTTATTAATGGAGCTAAGTAAATAAGCATCTTTCTCCACATTTGGCGGGGAATTAAGTTTTAACAAAATCATTGACGATTCTATGAAATTATTGTGCCACGTGATTCCCCACCGGGATCATGGACATTTGTTCAAAGCTCTGTACTTGTTGTGCTGTTTTCTCAGGTATGAATGGAGGACGGTACGGTAGCAGTTTTCTGTACATTTGGCTGGGTGTTAAGTTTAAACAAAGCCATTGGCACTTTTCTGAAATTATTGTGTCACGTGATTCCCCGCCGCGAGTATGGAATTTTTCCGCATAACCTTGTTCTTGTTGTGCTATTTTCTCACGTATTTATAGAGCTCAGTTCAGTAGCAATTTTCTCTACATTCGACTGGGTGTCAAGTTTTGACAAAACCATTGATGAGTTTCTGAAATCATTGGACCACGCGATTCCCAGGTGCAATTAAAGAGATTTGTTCAAAGCTCTGTACTTGTTGTGCCATTTTCTCATGTACAAATCGAGCTCAGTGAACTAGCAATTTCATCTACATCTGGCTGGGTGTCAAGTTTTTAACACAATCATTGACGAGTTTCTGAAATTATTGTGCAACAACGCGATTCCCCGCCGCGAATATGGACTTTTGTTCAAAGCTTTGTAGTTGTTGTGCTATTTTATCATGTCTAAATGGACCTCGGTACAGTCATTCACTTTTGATAATACTGTGACGTATATTTCGGACTAACAATAGTATTTTGTAGGTGTTGCTATAAAATCACGTAACTACGGCTTGAATCAAGCCGTAGTTACTAGATTTCATTACAACACCGACGGTTTATCAAAACATAACGGTAAATCAAGTCTATTTACAGCACAATGCCCATGTTCGTGTTGCCATAAAACACACATTCAAACCTCATTCATCTTTTGAATCAAGCTCTAAAATCAAGGTCAATTCTACATGTAGAAGAAGAAGAAGGAGGAGAAGAAGAAGACGGAGGAAAAGAAGAAGAGAAAGAAGATTCTTAAATGGCAATATAAACGAATGAAATTGTGACAGAGTGAGAGAAAATAATATCCGACAAAACGAAAATAAAGAAGTCTACAGCACCCGGCTTTACCAGGCGGTCACCCATCCAAGCACTAACCGTGATGGACGTTGCTTAACTTAGGCAAAATGGAATGTGCCAGTGTGGTCAATGGGTTATAGCTGTGTACATAGAAGTTTCACTTTTTAGGGTTTATAAATTTTAACTTCCATTATGTTCTATTTTTAGAACTAGATACAACGACTCTTCTGTTCAAAATAGCTGCTGGAATAATTCTGAAAACATCTGATATGTATTAATTTACTATTAAAGAAAAGGTTCGTGAAAAAACTTGAGGCAAAAGGACAAAAACAATATTCGATTTAGAATTTGTTCAGCAGCCGAATGCCAGAATTCACTAATCGATAAGTACCTACTATCGTCTAAATCACGTTAGAAAATAACTACGGAACTGGAAGATGGACTAAATTTACTATTTTTTCTCACTGTAATTTTCAACCAGAAAACTATCTTTTTTAAAGGAATACTCAGTTTTAGGTCATTCGCAATATAGGCCAATCAGCGCTCATTTCATCTATACATCCGGACTTTCCATATACAAAAACCGCTTCCGCCGCACTTGATCAAAACGACAAATTACGCCCGCTCCTCCACCTCCCAAACACATTCTCCTTCTCCTTCAACATAAACCTCGTAACTGCAGCTTGTTTTACGCCGCAGTTACGAGGTTTTTGCTGGAAAGCCGATTTTTTCCTTCTCAGAAATTGTCGTCTGCAACATCCTTAAATTTGGACCAGTGTCGTTTGGGAATGAATTGAACTAATAGATTACTAGTTCGATGCTTTTCAACACAAAACTCGTAACTGCAGCTTACAACAAGCTGCAGTTACGAGGTTTTTGTTGAAAAGCATTGACATCTTCTTGAAGCATTTTAGGTTTACACTTCATTTTAGCTTTTCAGATGACAGAAATCGTGACGGTTTACACGTCGCAGTTTCTGGTCTGCACGATGATATACCTCATTGTTCAGTGTCAGACACAGTTCCATTTAAGGTTTTGATGACCTTACAAGAATTTTTTTTGAAACATTATAGGGAAAGATGAAAATGCTGATTACTATTAACATTTTCTTCTTTTCTTGCCATATCTTTAGGCAAATTAAATCAATGTTTTAAGTTGGAATTGAAATATTTTTCGTGTGGTATTACAATTTATTAAAGATCTGATATATGACCCGGTAGAGCATCTTTAGCTAATGACTAGAGATGCTCTGCCAGGTCATTTGTCATGAGCTATATGTACATTGTATCATCTTTCACTTTAGATCTATCCAAAAGTTCGGGAAAGAGTGACAGAATTACAGAGATAACATGATTGAAAGAGTCAACTTTCAGTATCTGAATACCTTAAACACTATATAAAGGCATTTGATAAAATTTTACAGTCTCTTGTCAAACAACAAGAGGACACATTGTTTTACCGCTGTTTGTCTGTCCATATATCAGCCTGTCTGTCCCTCTGTCCCCCCCAAAATCAACTAGAAATCGTTCATGTATCTTTTGAAGTCACAAAAGCTACAGGGCTTGTAATTAGAATGACGGTATGGGCCAACAAAATAAATGTATGATTAAAGGTCAACTTTCTCGCTAAATATATCTAGTAAATTGACCTTTTGGTCTTTTCTGACTATATTGAATCATTTCACTGAATATAATAGATATAAGTTAGCAAAAAGGTCAAGGCCATCTTAACCCATTACCACACAGTGACTCCTTTTGACTCCCCACAAGATAATGGCTTTGGAAAACATCGTGCAAAATGAAGAAATTGCTTGTGACAAGCAATTTCTTCATTTCCCACAATGTTTTCTACGTAAAAATACAAAAAAAAAATGCTAAATTTGATTCACTTGAAATTGTCGTCTGTATCATCTTAATTTGGACTAGTCTTAAAATTTGCTGTCTGGTAATGGGTTAAAAGGTAAATAGAAATACCAATTATCTTTGTCACATTTTGGAAAAGGCTTGTTTTGGGGGCATTATTGTTTCACAACTTTAACTTGTTTTGTACTCAAGGATCATTAACTTGCGTTACTCTTGTGTACTTTGATTTTATTTCTCAGATTTTTTCGTTATACGCCAAGGAAAGTGCTATAAAAGTTTTCGTTTATCATTTTACCCCATGCTTGTTGGCATTCATAGCCACAAGTTATTAAGAAGTGTATTTTATAACAAAAGGTACATAGAATTATATATGTGTTTAAACTCCCAATTTTCGTATTTGTTAGTTTAGAAATTAAATCAAAATAACGGAAACTAAAAACTTTGATTATTGGTCCATTGAAGCATAAGTAAACCAAAAATCTTATCAAAAAGTTAAAAGAATAAGTTTTTGTTTATCTTCTGGAAGCATTTTGTTTTGCAATTCTTTCTAGTTGAATGGAGAAGCCCATATATAGTTTTATGTACGTTAACGCAACATTGTGTGTTTTCTTGTCTATCATGAAAATGTATTCACACGCCCGTATGTTTTAAAACACGAACTATTCTTTAAAAAGTGGATTTTCTTCGATAACCTCGTAAATTCAGTTTGTTTTAAGGTACAGTTACGAGGTTTTCGATATAAAGCATCAATATTTAAGAAACTTAAGAATTCTTTATGTTTTAGAAGTTTGAGACTCATTTTGATTATAATTTCAAACCCTGTGTATTTCCAGTCTAATTCTCATTCTATATTACAATCAATCTGATTGGACAAGACTTATGGGTCGGTCAATGAGATTGGTTGGTGTGGAAATCTGAATTATAAATAGATTTTAGACTGGATACTTTTATACATTTAAAAAAAAAAGCACACTGGCTGTGCAATCCTTTGTCTGAATTTAATCTTTGTATACATTCTTTTTTATGAGGATTTCTTAAAAATACCGAAGTATACTTTTGAACAGGTTCGATTTTAAGCATTTAAAGGGGTTATGTGCTGTAACGATCTTTGATACATTTTGATTAAATCTTTCTTTATTTCATTTGAAGACAATAAAGAAATTTTCTTTTATTTCGATGAATTTAATTATTGAATGTCGATAAGTTGATCTGGATTTTAAGAATTTCTCGTGAATTTTATTTTGCTTATCTAAATTTATATACATTAGAATTTTTACCATGATTTTAATTGATATGTTTTAAAATGACTTCACAAAATATATTGAATTTAGTCTTTATTGTCTACCTATTGCTAAATTAATTGTGTGTTCTAAATTTGAATATATCAGAGAATGAAATGAAATTTTATCATGTAGCTGTGCATTCTTTTCCCAAGCCTTTATTTTGTAGGGTGCCAAAAAATGCCTCTATCTGGGAATGGGTTAATACTAATTGTTATTGTTGTCTGGAACAGCTTTCTTTAAACTCTTTTGTTAGATTTGGTCGTCAGAATTGAATTTTTTCAAAAATTCCTGAACATTGCAACTTTGTACCTTCAGAAAAAGCCTAAATTGCTCATCAGTTACAGTAATATAGCCGAGTCTGAGATTTTTAGATGAATGATCATATACACCCCGAGTGAACATACTACATTTGTTTGTGCGAGCTTTATGCAAGGAAGAAAATTTGGCTCAAATTTTCCGTCGCGATATGACCATAGTAGTTGAAAACAGCGTAAAACCCCAATAAACCAAGCCTTGGCTCAAATTTGATCAAAATAATTTCAAATTTTGAAGGCAAGGGGCTGGCAGTGACAATACGCCCCCCGATTTTTTACTCAAGGAAAACCCTGTAAGGTTATGAGCCATTTTCTTCCTCGCTTATGCTCATTTTGTATTGTTTCGTTATTGTAAGCTCATCTATTTACATCTCTAATAACACACGAAGGGCTCGATGCAAAACTACGGTAAGTGTGTATATGTGAGCTGGGATCTGGGAAAAGGTACCTTGGGGCATTTGAGCCCAACATGGATCTAGATCAGCCTGCGTATACACACAGTCTGATCCGGATCCATGTTCTTCTGTAAAAAAAATCATTATGACATGCAGTAACTGAGAGTGCGCGGTATTGGGGTTGGTAAGGATCAACTAAAGCATAAGGTGATCTTAAACATGGTGTACTCAAATGCTGTTAGGCACCTTTGTCAAGATCCCAACTCATTTGTATGCACTGATAATAGTTTTACACTGAGCCGTCACTCTGTTATAGCCTTCTTGCTCTCTATATCTCGCTAAAAACTTACAAATTATGTCAGCCCTTACTGGCACAAGCCCTTGTTCGACATCCAAACATTGCATTAACCCTTTCCCAAACAAGACCTGGTTTTGAAGTCCCTAATAGAATTGGCTTGGGAAAACATTGAGACAAAAGAAGAAACTGCTGATAACCAGCAGTTTCTCATTTTGCCTCAATATTTTCTGAGCCATAATACACACAATTTTCATATGAATTTATTCTAATTGTTTCCTCTGAAACAGCTTTTATATTGGAAAAGTCTAAAGTTTTGCCGTTTGGGAAAGGGTTAAATGAATTACTTTTTAGGAACCCTATTGGGGAATGAGGAAAATGCTGATGATCACCATTGGTATTTTTAGTAGGAAATAACATTTGTGCAGAAGAAAAACTACTAGGGACGTCAAATAAGGTCATGTTTATGAAAGGGGCTTATATAGTGTAGTAATACTAAAGAGAAAAAAAATATAACTAAAGTTTAATCTTAATCCGGTGATTTTTTTTATCTTAGACTAGTTGGTTGTTCTTCCTCATATATAAGCATTTAAACATTGTATGCTGGACCCATTACAAAATGACGGAAATTTAGGTGTGGCCATTTAACATTTTCCAAGAATGGCAGATGATAAACATTTTGTTCTTTTCGAATTTTTAATTTTGTTAAAAAATGAAAGGAGACAAAAATAGCTATTGTTTGTTCACGATCAAGGGGTTAAAAAGAGCGGTAATGGGTTAACAGAATTATTGAAAATTATCGAAAAGGTTACGTCGCATGGTTCCCTGCCATGAAACATAGAGCAGTTTTGTGCTAATTTGTTGATTTGTAGTTTGTTTTGTGGCAACACGATATGGTAAATCATATGTAAGTGTAGAGTTTTATAGAGGGGGACATGACGAAATTGACGAATGACAGGTGATCAGCATTTTTCTTCTTTTGTCTCAATGTTTTCCAAGCCTTTTCATACAGGAATTTCAAAACCAGGTCTTGTTTGGGAAAGGGTTAATTAATTAAGAAAAGATGGATTTCATCAGAGACTACGGAGTGGTTTGGTTTTTAAGAATTCTTTGATTGGTCAATACTTGAACCTTAGAATGGCTGTTGAGATTTGATAGGTCAATTATCAAACCTTTGGATGTCAGTTGTGATTTGTCAATTTTACAATTGTTGCAGCCTTGTATCCCCCTTCAACAAAAGGGGCCTTAACTCTGTGAAAAAGGGAGATAAGAAGGTATTTACACTGTTACAAAGACAACAAATTTGCTTTGGATTTAGCATTTTTAATGAACTTTAACATTTTAGGATACAACCAATGTAGACAATGTAGGGAGCTTGCTATAATTATAATTGGCGATTTTCCCATCTCTCTCTAAATGAAACGTTTAAGAAGAGTTATTTCCCTTTGTTTGATTTTAGAAGAGTATCTTCCCTTTGTTTTAAATTTTAGAAGGGTTATCTCCCTTTGTTAAAATTTAGAAGATTAACTTTCCTTGGTTTTCATTTTCAGAGGAGTTACTTCCCTTTCTTCACAGATTTTGGCCCCCCTATATTAAATGTATTTGACTTCACCATGATATTAAATGTTTTATTTCGTTAATTGTATACAAAGATATTTTGTTAAGCTTAACTGGTATTACTAAATTAATTGTACAAAAACCATACATTTGTTTTAAATTCGATGAAATTCTGAAGTTTTTCAAAATTCATTTTGATATTCCTTTCATAGATAAAAGAAAAATGTTTTCTTGACAGAATTTGAAAATAATTGCATTTGTTTGCATCAAATGTTTTCCAAAATGTTATCTTTTTTAGACATTAAAGCCTTGGATTGCTTTCGGAAAGGGTTAAGATGTTTTACAAATCTGAAGGTTACTCGTATAAAACTGTCACTCAAACGCTTCGATTGTAAGGTTAACACTTTCCTAAACGACGAAATTTTAGGCTGATACATATCCCTTGATCGAAGCTTTAGCTATGACAGATGGTTTATTAATACAAAAACAGTACACCCAGTCTATTTTAGCACAAATATGTTGCTATTGAAATCACCTCTTTTGAGACTTTAAGAGTTGTTATAATTTCATAAAATACATGATTATACAAGGGATGGCTGGCTAAAGCTTGAAAGCTGTGCTTTCATTTTCTTTCGATGATGTTTCATGAATTCTTGTATCACTTTACTCTGAACATAGAACACAATTTTTCGACCGCAGGAATGGTAAATCATAAATATGTTTACATTTGATATAACGTCACTTTTCAACTAAACCATGTAACTGCAGCTTAAAACAAGCAAGCTGCAGTTACGAGGTTTTCCTTGGAAACAAGCGATAGCCTGTTGCCACCCAAAGCCTACTTGACAATTTTAGAATTTTCGTCGTTTGGGAAAGGGTTGTTTTTGTAACTTCAATGGGACCCAATGGGTGAAGTAAAAAGCTGTAATTCACCAGAGCTGCAAGTAAGAGAGGGTTTGTATGATGTGTTTCTAAAAATTCAAATATATCTTTGAATGTTCATCAAATCCTATGTTGTGGGTGCTCATTGAAATCTATCTTCTCGACGAGACGAATCCAATGAGTACCCATAGCATAGGATTTGGATTTGAAATAAGAAATTTAGAATAGTGGTGAAAAGTGATGCATTCATGCAATGTACAAGAGTATTTAAAATACTTAATCATTGTCGCTTAACTTTGAAATAATTCTTAGATTATTTCAAACTCCTTGGTTTACCCCACCCACTCTTACATGCTGGCTCTGATATCACACTTCACAAAAAATCTACCTCAGACTGGTCCCCGTCTCATGTATCTCAGGGAGAAGTCATTATTTCAAAACGGGGCGGGAACCAGTCAAGCTGAATTCCGATTAAAACACGTTTGTACTAACCTTAGAAATTTGAATTTGAAACTTTAACCCATTCCCTTGTTTAGTTCTTGGATTGATTGATTTACATTAAGGAAAAATTGCTAAGCCAGTGCAGAAGCATTGGAAATGCATTTGAAAGTCATGTGTATGCATTCTTTTTACATACACTTTTGTTAATGGAGACCATTTAAATTGTGAATTACTATTTTATTTGCTTGTTAAGTAACTTTATGTGGATGATACTAAGACTTGTATTTAATTATGCATGAATACCGTAGGTCAGACGCCGGTCGGTTGGGAGAACGAGGGAATGGGTTTAAGGTCTAACTATGTGCTAGATTGTCATACCGCAATGCTGCAGATAAGACGTGGTGAAGGCATTCCAAAATTGTTGTTTTAAACCCAAACCCTATGTTGTGGGAATTCATTGGAATCTTTTCGACATAGGGTTTGACAAACAGTGAAAGAAATACTGTATTTTGAAAAGCCATCACCCCGCTTATATGTAGTTCTGCAATACCCTTATCTTTAGTGGTGAAGATAACCTTTAATAAGCAAACCTGTAAAATACATCTTTATTTCGTCAGACTGTCAAAAATAATTCAAGTTTGTAATGTAACACGGTGGTCAATCACGTGACTCACAATTTCGGAAAGAACATCAATAATTTTGTTCCTACTTGACCAATTTGAATTTTGGTTGAAGAGAGAATGCGGGGAAATGCCAGGAATAAGCTGGATGTGGTTGATTTTTGAAAAGTCAACAGCCAAAACAGTTATTGAAGATCAACCAAAATGTTGGTTGATCTTCAATAACTTTTAATCGGCTGAAGTTGCAAAAATCCACCACGTCCATCTAATGTGTGATGTCTGTCCACCTTCTTTGTTTCAAACCGAATTCAAATCGGTCCCGTATTAACGAAATTATTGAAGATTTTCCAAATTCTAAGTCACGGGATTATCCACGGTGATGTAACTTGAATCATATTTGTTGAATAAAGGGAGTCAGATTTAAGTATAAAACATATTGTTTTTGTTTCTCAATCTCATTCCTATTGTCTCCTGGATATTGGGCAAGGGGAGTTTTCCAACTCAAAGGCCGGATGTATTATGACGTCAGCAGAAAAGTTCCGACTGTATGTGAATTTCAAATTATCATTTTAGCTCAACTGGCCTTTTGTCAACTACAACGAAAACAACAACAACAACAACAACAACAACAACAATAATAATAATAATAATAATAATAATAATAATAATAATAATAATAATAATAATAACAACAACATAAGTACCTCAACAACAACAACAACAACAACATAACTACCTCTACAACAACACTCACAATTATCATCACCATATCCCATTCATCACCACCACAACAATAATATTATCAACATCATCACCACCTGTATAACAACAACAACAACAACCGCAGCATCAGCACCACCTCTACAAAAACACCTCTACAAAAACACTGTAACAATTATCCCAACCACATCACAAGCTACACCATCAAAACAACATCAACATTATCACCACCTGGATAACAGCAACAACAACAACAACAACAACAACAACAACAACAACATAATTACCTCCACAAACACACTGTCACAATTATCACAACCATAATACAATCATCACCATCGCAACAATAATATCATCAACATCATCACCACCTGTATCACAACAACAACAACAACAACAACACAATTATCACAATGTCACGATTATCAGCACCGCATCACAATACACAAAATCACAACAAGAAAATCACTTATATTACCACCTATATAACAACAACAACAACATTATAAACGCCATAACAACAACACTATTGTCACCACCACAGCAACAACATAACTGTCTAGATTATCCCAACCACATCACATTTATCAAAATTACAACATCCAAAACATAACCAATATCACCAGCTGTATAACAACATTACATCGCAGCAGCAGCAGCAGCAGCAGCAACAACAACAACAACAACAACAACAACAACAACAACAACAACAACAACAACAACAACAACAACAACAACTCTACAACAACAACATAATCATCTCTGCAACAACAATGTCACAATTATCATCACCATATCACATTCATCACCATCACAACAACATCACCAATATCACCACCTGTATCACCACCTGTATCACAACAACAACAACAACAACAACAACAACAACAACAACAACATCGCCACAAAACATTTATCACCATCAACAACAACATCGCCAATATCACTACCAGTATAACAACAACAACAACAACAACAACTCTACAACAACATAATCATCTCTGCAGCAACAATGTCACAATTATCATCACCATATCACATTCATCACCATCACAACAACATCACCAATATCACCACCTGCATCACAACAACATCAACAACAACAACAACAACAACAACAACAACAACAACAACAACAACAACACTACCACAACAACATCGCCACAAAACATTTATCACCATCAACAACAACATCGCCAATATCACTACCAGTATAATAACAACAACAACAACAACAACAACACAATTGGCACTACCACAACATCACTGTCACAATTTTCACCACCAAGACATAGAACATAGCATTAACCTTTACTCGAACAGCAACAATTTAGATAGCTGTTATGGTTAAGGAATGCCCTTACATATATGATATATACACATTATGTCATGTGGTTTCACAGAAAAAGGGATGTTATTTCGTGAGAATACTAACAAAATAGGGTATAAATATCCATTGTTAACCCTTCCAATAGAATGTCCCTAAATATCATATCTTAACATTATGTCATGCGGAGTTATGCTCAGTACGGTAGCAATCTGTTCTATATTTGGCCGGGTGTAAAGATTTAACAAAATCATTGACCAGTTTCTGAAATTATTGTGCCACGCGATTCCCCTCCGCGAAAACGGACTTTATACTCATGTATGAATGGATCTCAGTACAGTTGCAATGTTCTCTACATTTGGCGGGATTTTAAGTTTTAACTAATTCGTTGACGAGTTTCTTTAGTATTGTGTCACGTGATTCCCCGCCGTGAAATATGGACCTTCGTTCAAAGCTCTGTACTTGGTGTGCTATTTTCTCGTGTATGAATGGAGCTCAGCAAATTCCTCACCATATCACTGGGTGTTAAGTTTCAACAAAGCCATTGACGATTGTCTGAAATTATTGTGCCACGCCGGGAACATGGACTTTTTGCTCAAAGCCCTGTACTTGCTGTGTTTTTTTCTAATTTATTAATGGAGCTAAGTAAATAAGCATCTTTCTCCACATTTGGCGGGGAATTAAGTTTTAACAAAATCATTGACGATTCTATGAAATTATTGTGCCACGTGATTCCCCACCGGGATCATGGACATTTGTTCAAAGCTCTGTACTTGTTGTGCTGTTTTCTCAGGTATGAATGGAGGACGGTACGGTAGCAGTTTTCTGTACATTTGGCTGGGTGTTAAGTTTAAACAAAGCCATTGGCACTTTTCTGAAATTATTGTGTCACGTGATTCCCCGCCGCGAGTATGGAATTTTTCCGCATAACCTTGTTCTTGTTGTGCTATTTTCTCACGTATTTATAGAGCTCAGTTCAGTAGCAATTTTCTCTACATTCGACTGGGTGTCAAGTTTTGACAAAACCATTGATGAGTTTCTGAAATCATTGGACCACGCGATTCCCAGGTGCAATTAAAGAGATTTGTTCAAAGCTCTGTACTTGTTGTGCCATTTTCTCATGTACAAATCGAGCTCAGTGAACTAGCAATTTCATCTACATCTGGCTGGGTGTCAAGTTTTTAACACAATCATTGACGAGTTTCTGAAATTATTGTGCAACAACGCGATTCCCCGCCGCGAATATGGACTTTTGTTCAAAGCTTTGTAGTTGTTGTGCTATTTTATCATGTCTAAATGGACCTCGGTACAGTCATTCACTTTTGATAATACTGTGACGTATATTTCGGACTAACAATAGTATTTTGTAGGTGTTGCTATAAAATCACGTAACTACGGCTTGAATCAAGCCGTAGTTACTAGATTTCATTACAACACCGACGGTTTATCAAAACATAACGGTAAATCAAGTCTATTTACAGCACAATGCCCATGTTCGTGTTGCCATAAAACACACATTCAAACCTCATTCATCTTTTGAATCAAGCTCTAAAATCAAGGTCAATTCTACATGTAGAAGAAGAAGAAGGAGGAGAAGAAGAAGACGGAGGAAAAGAAGAAGAGAAAGAAGATTCTTAAATGGCAATATAAACGAATGAAATTGTGACAGAGTGAGAGAAAATAATATCCGACAAAACGAAAATAAAGAAGTCTACAGCACCCGGCTTTACCAGGCGGTCACCCATCCAAGCACTAACCGTGATGGACGTTGCTTAACTTAGGCAAAATGGAATGTGCCAGTGTGGTCAATGGGTTATAGCTGTGTACATAGAAGTTTCACTTTTTAGGGTTTATAAATTTTAACTTCCATTATGTTCTATTTTTAGAACTAGATACAACGACTCTTCTGTTCAAAATAGCTGCTGGAATAATTCTGAAAACATCTGATATGTATTAATTTACTATTAAAGAAAAGGTTCGTGAAAAAACTTGAGGCAAAAGGACAAAAACAATATTCGATTTAGAATTTGTTCAGCAGCCGAATGCCAGAATTCACTAATCGATAAGTACCTACTATCGTCTAAATCACGTTAGAAAATAACTACGGAACTGGAAGATGGACTAAATTTACTATTTTTTCTCACTGTAATTTTCAACCAGAAAACTATCTTTTTTAAAGGAATACTCAGTTTTAGGTCATTCGCAATATAGGCCAATCAGCGCTCATTTCATCTATACATCCGGACTTTCCATATACAAAAACCGCTTCCGCCGCACTTGATCAAAACGACAAATTACGCCCGCTCCTCCACCTCCCAAACACATTCTCCTTCTCCTTCAACATAAACCTCGTAACTGCAGCTTGTTTTACGCCGCAGTTACGAGGTTTTTGCTGGAAAGCCGATTTTTTCCTTCTCAGAAATTGTCGTCTGCAACATCCTTAAATTTGGACCAGTGTCGTTTGGGAATGAATTGAACTAATAGATTACTAGTTCGATGCTTTTCAACACAAAACTCGTAACTGCAGCTTACAACAAGCTGCAGTTACGAGGTTTTTGTTGAAAAGCATTGACATCTTCTTGAAGCATTTTAGGTTTACACTTCATTTTAGCTTTTCAGATGACAGAAATCGTGACGGTTTACACGTCGCAGTTTCTGGTCTGCACGATGATATACCTCATTGTTCAGTGTCAGACACAGTTCCATTTAAGGTTTTGATGACCTTACAAGAATTTTTTTTGAAACATTATAGGGAAAGATGAAAATGCTGATTACTATTAACATTTTCTTCTTTTCTTGCCATATCTTTAGGCAAATTAAATCAATGTTTTAAGTTGGAATTGAAATATTTTTCGTGTGGTATTACAATTTATTAAAGATCTGATATATGACCCGGTAGAGCATCTTTAGCTAATGACTAGAGATGCTCTGCCAGGTCATTTGTCATGAGCTATATGTACATTGTATCATCTTTCACTTTAGATCTATCCAAAAGTTCGGGAAAGAGTGACAGAATTACAGAGATAACATGATTGAAAGAGTCAACTTTCAGTATCTGAATACCTTAAACACTATATAAAGGCATTTGATAAAATTTTACAGTCTCTTGTCAAACAACAAGAGGACACATTGTTTTACCGCTGTTTGTCTGTCCATATATCAGCCTGTCTGTCCCTCTGTCCCCCCCAAAATCAACTAGAAATCGTTCATGTATCTTTTGAAGTCACAAAAGCTACAGGGCTTGTAATTAGAATGACGGTATGGGCCAACAAAATAAATGTATGATTAAAGGTCAACTTTCTCGCTAAATATATCTAGTAAATTGACCTTTTGGTCTTTTCTGACTATATTGAATCATTTCACTGAATATAATAGATATAAGTTAGCAAAAAGGTCAAGGCCATCTTAACCCATTACCACACAGTGACTCCTTTTGACTCCCCACAAGATAATGGCTTTGGAAAACATCGTGCAAAATGAAGAAATTGCTTGTGACAAGCAATTTCTTCATTTCCCACAATGTTTTCTACGTAAAAATACAAAAAAAAAATGCTAAATTTGATTCACTTGAAATTGTCGTCTGTATCATCTTAATTTGGACTAGTCTTAAAATTTGCTGTCTGGTAATGGGTTAAAAGGTAAATAGAAATACCAATTATCTTTGTCACATTTTGGAAAAGGCTTGTTTTGGGGGCATTATTGTTTCACAACTTTAACTTGTTTTGTACTCAAGGATCATTAACTTGCGTTACTCTTGTGTACTTTGATTTTATTTCTCAGATTTTTTCGTTATATGTCATGGAAAGTGCTATAAAAGTTTTCGTTTATCATTTTACCCCATGCTTGATGGCATTCATAGCCACAAGTTATTAAGAAGTGTATTTTATAACAAAAGGTACATAGAACTATATATGTGTTTAAACTCCCAATTTTCGTATTTGTTAGTTTAGAAATTAAATCAAAATAACGGAAACTAAAAACTTTGATTAATGGTCCATTGAAGCATAAGTAAAGCAAAAATCTTATCAAAAAGTTAAAAAAATAAGTTTTTGTTTATCTTCTGGAAGCATTTTGTTTTGCAATTCTTTCTAGTTGAATGGAGAAGCCCATATATAGTTTTATGTACGTTAACGCAACATTGTGTGTTTTCTTGTCTATCACGAAAATGTATTCACACGCCCGTATGTTTTAAAACACGAACTATTCTTTAAAAAGTGGATTTTCTTCGATAACCTCGTAAATTCAGCTTGTTTTAAGCTACAGTTACGAGGTTTTCGATATAAAGCATCAATATTTAAGAAACTTAAGAATTCTTTATGTTTTAGAAGTTTGAGACTCATTGGGATTATCATTTCAAACCCTGTGTATTTCCAGTCTAATTCTCATTCTATATTAAATCTGATTGGACAAGACTTATGGGTCGGTCAATGAGATTTGTTGGTGTGGAAATCTGAATTATAAATAGATTGTAGACTGGATACTTTTATACAAATTTTGAAAAAAAAGCACACTGGCTGTGCAATCCTTTGTCTGAATTTAATCTTTGTATACATTCTTTTTTATGAGGATTTCTTAAAAATACCGAAGTATACTTTTGAACAGGTTCCATTTTAAGCATTTAAAGGGGTTATGTGCTGTAACGATCTTTGATACATTTTGATTAAATCGTTCTTTATTTCATTTGAAGACAATAAAGAAATTTTCTTTTATTTCGATAAATTTAATTATTGAATGTCGATAAGTTGATCTGGATTTTAAGAATTTCTCGTAAATTTTATTTTGTTTATCTAAATTTATATACATTAGAATTTTTACCATGATTTTAATTGATTTATTTTAAAATGACTTCACAAAATGTATTGAATTTAGTCTTTATTGTCTACCTATTGCTAAATTAATTGTGTGTTCTAAATTTGAATACATCAGAGAATGAAATGAAATTTTATCATGTAGCTGTGCATTCTTTTCCCAAGCCTTTATTTTGTAGGATGCCAAAAATGCCTCTATCTGGGAATGGGTTAATACTAATTGTTATTGTTGTCTGGAACAGCTTTCTTTAAAACCTATTGTTAGATTTGGTCTGAATTGATTTTGTTTCAAAAATCCCTGAACATTGCAACTTTGTACCCTCAGAAAAAGCCTAAATTGCTCATCAGTTACAGTAATATAGCCGAGTCTGAGATTTTTAGATGAATGATCATATACACCCCGAGTGAACATACTACATTTGTTTGTGCGAGCTTTATGCAAGGAAGAAAATTTGGCTCAAATTTTCCGTCGCGATATGACCATAGTAGTTGAAAACAGCGTAAAACCCCAATAAACCAAGCCTTGGCTCAAATTTTCTGTGTTATGAATTTGATCAAAATAATTTCAAAATTTGAAGGCAAGGGGCTGGCAGTCACAATGTCACAATATGCCCCCCCCCCCGATCTTTTACTAAAGGAAACCCTAGAAGGATATGAGCCATTTTCTTCCTCGCTTATGCTCATTTTGTATTGTTTCGTTATTGTAAGCTCATCTATTTACATCTCTAATAACACACGAAGGGCTCGATGCAAAACTACGGTAAGTGTGTATATGTGAGCTGGGATCCGGGAAAAGGTCCCTTGGGGCATTTGAGCCCAACATGGATCTAGATCAGCCTGCGTATACACACAGTCTGATCCGGATCCATGTTGTTCTCTAATAAATTCATTATGACATGCAGTAACTGAGAGTGCGCAGTATTGGGGTTGGTAAGGATCAACTAAGGCATCAGGTGATCTTAAACATGGTGTACTCAAATGCTGTTAGGCACCTTTGTCGAGATCCCAACTCATTTGTATGCACCGATAATAGTTTTACACTGAGCCGTCACTCTGTTATAGCCTTCTTGCTCTCTATATCTCGCTAAAAACTTACAAATTATGTCAGCCTTTACTGGCACAAGCCCTTGTTCGACATCCAAACATTGCATTAACCCTTTCCCAAACAAGACCTGGTTTTAAAGTCCCTAATAGAATTGGCTTGGGAAAACATTGAGACAAAAGAAGAAACTGCTGATAACCAGCAGTTTCTCCTTTTGCCTCAATATTTTCTGAGCCATAATACACACAATTTTCATATGAATTTATTCTAATTGTTTCCTCTGAAACACCTTTTATATTGGAAAAGTCTAAAGTTTTGCCGTTTGGGAAAGGGTTAAATGAATTACTTTTTAGGAACCCTAATGGGGAATGAGGAAAATGCTGATGATCACCATTGGTATTTTTTAGTAGGAAATAACATTTGTGCAGAAGAAAAACTACTAGGGACGTCAAATAATGTCATGTTTATGAAAGGGGCTTATATAGTGTAGTAATACTAAAGAGAAAAAAATATATAACTAAAGTTTAATCTTAATCCGGTGATTTTTTTTTATCTTAGACTAGTTGGTTGTTCTTCCTCATATATAAGCATTTAAACATTGTATGCTGGTCCCATTACAAAACGTCGGAAATCTAGGTATGGCCATTTAACACTTTCCCAGAATGGTAGATGATAAAACATTTTGTTCTTTTCGAATTTTAAATTCTGTTGAAAAATGAAAGGAGACAAAAAGAGCTATTGTTTGTTCACGATCAAGGGGTTAAAAGAGCTTCTGAGTGGTAATGGGTTAACAGAATTATTGAAAATTATCGAAAAGGTTACGTCGCATGGTTCCCTGCCATGAAACATAGAGCAGTTTTGTGCTAATTTGTTGATTTGTAGTTTGTTTTGTGGCAACACGATATGGTAAATCATATGTAAGTGTAGAGTTTTATAGAGGGGGACATGACGAAATTGACGAATGACAGGTGATCAGCATTTTTCTTCTTTTGTCTCAATGTTTTCCAAGCCTTTTCATACAGGAATTTCAAAACCAGGTCTTGTTTGGGAAAGGGTTAATTAATTAAGAAAAGATGGATTTCACCAGAGACTACGGAGTGGTTTGGTTTTTAAGAATTCTTTGATTGGTCAATAGTTGAACATTAGAATGGCTATTGAGATTTGATAGGTCAATTATCCAACCTTTGGATGTCAGTTGTGATTTGTCAATTTTACAATTGTTGCAGCCTTGTATCCCCCTTCAACAAAAGGGGCCTTAACTCTGTGAAAAAGGGAGATAAGAAAGTGTCTACACTGTTACAAAGACAACAAATTTGCTTTGGATTTAGCATTTTTAACGAACTTTAACATTTTCAATTAGGATACAACCAATGTAGACAATGTAGGGAGCTTGCTATAATTAAAATGGGCGATTTTCCCATCTCTCTCTAAATAAAACGTTTAAGAAGAGTTATTTCCCTTTGTTTGATTTTAGAAGAATGTCTTCCCTTTGTTTGAAATTTTAGAAGGGTTATCTCCCTTTGTTAAATTTTAGAAGATTAACTTTCCTTGGTTTTCAGTTTCAGAGGAGTTACTTCCCTTTCTTCACAGATTATGCCCCCCCTATATTAAATGTATTTGACTTCACCATGATATTAAATGTTTTATTTCGTTAATTGTATACAAAGATATTTTGTTAAGCTTAACTGGTATTACTAAATTAATTGTACAAAAACCATACATTTGTTTTAAATTCGAAGAAATTCTGAAGTTTTTTTCAAAATTCATTTTGATATTCCTTTCATAGATAAAAGAAAAATGTTTTTTGACAGAATTTGAAAATAATTGCATTTGTTTGCATCAAATGTTTTCCAAAATGTTATCTTTTTGAGACTTGGATTGCTTTCGGAAAGGGTTAAGATGTTTTACAAATCTGAAGGTTACTCGTATAAAACTGTCACTCAAACGCTTCGATTGTAAGGTTAACGCTTTCCTAAACGACAAAAATTTAGGCTGATACCTATCCCTTGATCGAAGCTTTAGCTATGACAGATGGTTTATTAATACAAAAACAGTACACCCAGTCTATTTTAGCACAAATATGTTGCTATTGAAATCACCTCTTTTGAGACTTTAAGAGTTGTTATAATTTCATAAAATACATGATTATACAAGGGATGGCTGGCTAAAGCTTGAAAGCTGTGCTTTCATTTTCTTTCGATGATGTTTCATGAATTCTTGTATCACTTTACTCTGAACATAGAACACAATTTTTCGACCGCAGGAATGGTAAATCATAAATATGTTTACATTTGATATAACGTCACTTTTCAACTAAACCATGTAACTGCAGCTTAAAACAAGCAAGCTGCAGTTACGAGGTTTTCCTTGGAAACAAGCGATAGCCTGTTGCCACCCAAAGCCTACTTGACAATTTTAGAATTTTCGTCGTTTGGGAAAGGGTTGTTTTTGTAACTTCAATGGGACCCAATGGGTGAAGTAAAAAGCTGTAATTCACCAGAGCTGCAAGTAAGAGAGGGTTTGTATGATGTGTTTCTAAAAATTCAAATATATCTTTGAATGTTCATCAAATCCTATGTTGTGGGTGCTCATTGAAATCTATCTTCTCGACGAGACGAATCCAATGAGTACCCATAGCATAGGATTTGGATTTGAAATAAGAAATTTAGAATAGTGGTGAAAAGTGATGCATTCATGCAATGTACAAGAGTATTTAAAATACTTAATCATTGTCGCTTAACTTTGAAATAATTCTTAGATTATTTCAAACTCCTTGGTTTACCCCACCCACTCTTACATGCTGGCTCTGATATCACACTTCACAAAAAATCTACCTCAGACTGGTCCCCGTCTCATGTATCTCAGGGAGAAGTCATTATTTCAAAACGGGGCGGGAACCAGTCAAGCTGAATTCCGATTAAAACACGTTTGTACTAACCTTAGAAATTTGAATTTGAAACTTTAACCCATTCCCTTGTTTAGTTCTTGGATTGATTGATTTACATTAAGGAAAAATTGCTAAGCCAGTGCAGAAGCATTGGAAATGCATTTGAAAGTCATGTGTATGCATTCTTTTTACATACACTTTTGTTAATGGAGACCATTTAAATTGTGAATTACTATTTTATTTGCTTGTTAAGTAACTTTATGTGGATGATACTAAGACTTGTATTTAATTATGCATGAATACCGTAGGTCAGACGCCGGTCGGTTGGGAGAACGAGGGAATGGGTTTAAGGTCTAACTATGTGCTAGATTGTCATACCGCAATGCTGCAGATAAGACGTGGTGAAGGCATTCCAAAATTGTTGTTTTAAACCCAAACCCTATGTTGTGGGAATTCATTGGAATCTTTTCGACATAGGGTTTGACAAACAGTGAAAGAAATACTGTATTTTGAAAAGCCATCACCCCGCTTATATGTAGTTCTGCAATACCCTTATCTTTAGTGGTGAAGATAACCTTTAATAAGCAAACCTGTAAAATACATCTTTATTTCGTCAGACTGTCAAAAATAATTCAAGTTTGTAATGTAACACGGTGGTCAATCACGTGACTCACAATTTCGGAAAGAACATCAATAATTTTGTTCCTACTTGACCAATTTGAATTTTGGTTGAAGAGAGAATGCGGGGAAATGCCAGGAATAAGCTGGATGTGGTTGATTTTTGAAAAGTCAACAGCCAAAACAGTTATTGAAGATCAACCAAAATGTTGGTTGATCTTCAATAACTTTTAATCGGCTGAAGTTGCAAAAATCCACCACGTCCATCTAATGTGTGATGTCTGTCCACCTTCTTTGTTTCAAACCGAATTCAAATCGGTCCCGTATTAACGAAATTATTGAAGATTTTCCAAATTCTAAGTCACGGGATTATCCACGGTGATGTAACTTGAATCATATTTGTTGAATAAAGGGAGTCAGATTTAAGTATAAAACATATTGTTTTTGTTTCTCAATCTCATTCCTATTGTCTCCTGGATATTGGGCAAGGGGAGTTTTCCAACTCAAAGGCCGGATGTATTATGACGTCAGCAGAAAAGTTCCGACTGTATGTGAATTTCAAATTATCATTTTAGCTCAACTGGCCTTTTGTCAACTACAACGAAAACAACAACAACAACAACAACAACAACAACAATAATAATAATAATAATAATAATAATAATAATAATAATAATAATAATAATAATAACAACAACATAAGTACCTCAACAACAACAACAACAACAACATAACTACCTCTACAACAACACTCACAATTATCATCACCATATCCCATTCATCACCACCACAACAATAATATTATCAACATCATCACCACCTGTATAACAACAACAACAACAACCGCAGCATCAGCACCACCTCTACAAAAACACCTCTACAAAAACACTGTAACAATTATCCCAACCACATCACAAGCTACACCATCAAAACAACATCAACATTATCACCACCTGGATAACAGCAACAACAACAACAACAACAACAACAACAACAACAACATAATTACCTCCACAAACACACTGTCACAATTATCACAACCATAATACAATCATCACCATCGCAACAATAATATCATCAACATCATCACCACCTGTATCACAACAACAACAACAACAACAACACAATTATCACAATGTCACGATTATCAGCACCGCATCACAATACACAAAATCACAACAAGAAAATCACTTATATTACCACCTATATAACAACAACAACAACATTATAAACGCCATAACAACAACACTATTGTCACCACCACAGCAACAACATAACTGTCTAGATTATCCCAACCACATCACATTTATCAAAATTACAACATCCAAAACATAACCAATATCACCAGCTGTATAACAACATTACATCGCAGCAGCAGCAGCAGCAGCAGCAACAACAACAACAACAACAACAACAACAACAACAACAACAACAACAACAACAACAACAACAACAACAACTCTACAACAACAACATAATCATCTCTGCAACAACAATGTCACAATTATCATCACCATATCACATTCATCACCATCACAACAACATCACCAATATCACCACCTGTATCACCACCTGTATCACAACAACAACAACAACAACAACAACAACAACAACAACAACATCGCCACAAAACATTTATCACCATCAACAACAACATCGCCAATATCACTACCAGTATAACAACAACAACAACAACAACAACTCTACAACAACATAATCATCTCTGCAGCAACAATGTCACAATTATCATCACCATATCACATTCATCACCATCACAACAACATCACCAATATCACCACCTGCATCACAACAACATCAACAACAACAACAACAACAACAACAACAACAACAACAACAACAACAACAACACTACCACAACAACATCGCCACAAAACATTTATCACCATCAACAACAACATCGCCAATATCACTACCAGTATAATAACAACAACAACAACAACAACAACACAATTGGCACTACCACAACATCACTGTCACAATTTTCACCACCAAGACATAGAACATAGCATTAACCTTTACTCGAACAGCAACAATTTAGATAGCTGTTATGGTTAAGGAATGCCCTTACATATATGATATATACACATTATGTCATGTGGTTTCACAGAAAAAGGGATGTTATTTCGTGAGAATACTAACAAAATAGGGTATAAATATCCATTGTTAACCCTTCCAATAGAATGTCCCTAAATATCATATCTTAACATTATGTCATGCGGAGTTATGCTCAGTACGGTAGCAATCTGTTCTATATTTGGCCGGGTGTAAAGATTTAACAAAATCATTGACCAGTTTCTGAAATTATTGTGCCACGCGATTCCCCTCCGCGAAAACGGACTTTATACTCATGTATGAATGGATCTCAGTACAGTTGCAATGTTCTCTACATTTGGCGGGATTTTAAGTTTTAACTAATTCGTTGACGAGTTTCTTTAGTATTGTGTCACGTGATTCCCCGCCGTGAAATATGGACCTTCGTTCAAAGCTCTGTACTTGGTGTGCTATTTTCTCGTGTATGAATGGAGCTCAGCAAATTCCTCACCATATCACTGGGTGTTAAGTTTCAACAAAGCCATTGACGATTGTCTGAAATTATTGTGCCACGCCGGGAACATGGACTTTTTGCTCAAAGCCCTGTACTTGCTGTGTTTTTTTCTAATTTATTAATGGAGCTAAGTAAATAAGCATCTTTCTCCACATTTGGCGGGGAATTAAGTTTTAACAAAATCATTGACGATTCTATGAAATTATTGTGCCACGTGATTCCCCACCGGGATCATGGACATTTGTTCAAAGCTCTGTACTTGTTGTGCTGTTTTCTCAGGTATGAATGGAGGACGGTACGGTAGCAGTTTTCTGTACATTTGGCTGGGTGTTAAGTTTAAACAAAGCCATTGGCACTTTTCTGAAATTATTGTGTCACGTGATTCCCCGCCGCGAGTATGGAATTTTTCCGCATAACCTTGTTCTTGTTGTGCTATTTTCTCACGTATTTATAGAGCTCAGTTCAGTAGCAATTTTCTCTACATTCGACTGGGTGTCAAGTTTTGACAAAACCATTGATGAGTTTCTGAAATCATTGGACCACGCGATTCCCAGGTGCAATTAAAGAGATTTGTTCAAAGCTCTGTACTTGTTGTGCCATTTTCTCATGTACAAATCGAGCTCAGTGAACTAGCAATTTCATCTACATCTGGCTGGGTGTCAAGTTTTTAACACAATCATTGACGAGTTTCTGAAATTATTGTGCAACAACGCGATTCCCCGCCGCGAATATGGACTTTTGTTCAAAGCTTTGTAGTTGTTGTGCTATTTTATCATGTCTAAATGGACCTCGGTACAGTCATTCACTTTTGATAATACTGTGACGTATATTTCGGACTAACAATAGTATTTTGTAGGTGTTGCTATAAAATCACGTAACTACGGCTTGAATCAAGCCGTAGTTACTAGATTTCATTACAACACCGACGGTTTATCAAAACATAACGGTAAATCAAGTCTATTTACAGCACAATGCCCATGTTCGTGTTGCCATAAAACACACATTCAAACCTCATTCATCTTTTGAATCAAGCTCTAAAATCAAGGTCAATTCTACATGTAGAAGAAGAAGAAGGAGGAGAAGAAGAAGACGGAGGAAAAGAAGAAGAGAAAGAAGATTCTTAAATGGCAATATAAACGAATGAAATTGTGACAGAGTGAGAGAAAATAATATCCGACAAAACGAAAATAAAGAAGTCTACAGCACCCGGCTTTACCAGGCGGTCACCCATCCAAGCACTAACCGTGATGGACGTTGCTTAACTTAGGCAAAATGGAATGTGCCAGTGTGGTCAATGGGTTATAGCTGTGTACATAGAAGTTTCACTTTTTAGGGTTTATAAATTTTAACTTCCATTATGTTCTATTTTTAGAACTAGATACAACGACTCTTCTGTTCAAAATAGCTGCTGGAATAATTCTGAAAACATCTGATATGTATTAATTTACTATTAAAGAAAAGGTTCGTGAAAAAACTTGAGGCAAAAGGACAAAAACAATATTCGATTTAGAATTTGTTCAGCAGCCGAATGCCAGAATTCACTAATCGATAAGTACCTACTATCGTCTAAATCACGTTAGAAAATAACTACGGAACTGGAAGATGGACTAAATTTACTATTTTTTCTCACTGTAATTTTCAACCAGAAAACTATCTTTTTTAAAGGAATACTCAGTTTTAGGTCATTCGCAATATAGGCCAATCAGCGCTCATTTCATCTATACATCCGGACTTTCCATATACAAAAACCGCTTCCGCCGCACTTGATCAAAACGACAAATTACGCCCGCTCCTCCACCTCCCAAACACATTCTCCTTCTCCTTCAACATAAACCTCGTAACTGCAGCTTGTTTTACGCCGCAGTTACGAGGTTTTTGCTGGAAAGCCGATTTTTTCCTTCTCAGAAATTGTCGTCTGCAACATCCTTAAATTTGGACCAGTGTCGTTTGGGAATGAATTGAACTAATAGATTACTAGTTCGATGCTTTTCAACACAAAACTCGTAACTGCAGCTTACAACAAGCTGCAGTTACGAGGTTTTTGTTGAAAAGCATTGACATCTTCTTGAAGCATTTTAGGTTTACACTTCATTTTAGCTTTTCAGATGACAGAAATCGTGACGGTTTACACGTCGCAGTTTCTGGTCTGCACGATGATATACCTCATTGTTCAGTGTCAGACACAGTTCCATTTAAGGTTTTGATGACCTTACAAGAATTTTTTTTGAAACATTATAGGGAAAGATGAAAATGCTGATTACTATTAACATTTTCTTCTTTTCTTGCCATATCTTTAGGCAAATTAAATCAATGTTTTAAGTTGGAATTGAAATATTTTTCGTGTGGTATTACAATTTATTAAAGATCTGATATATGACCCGGTAGAGCATCTTTAGCTAATGACTAGAGATGCTCTGCCAGGTCATTTGTCATGAGCTATATGTACATTGTATCATCTTTCACTTTAGATCTATCCAAAAGTTCGGGAAAGAGTGACAGAATTACAGAGATAACATGATTGAAAGAGTCAACTTTCAGTATCTGAATACCTTAAACACTATATAAAGGCATTTGATAAAATTTTACAGTCTCTTGTCAAACAACAAGAGGACACATTGTTTTACCGCTGTTTGTCTGTCCATATATCAGCCTGTCTGTCCCTCTGTCCCCCCCAAAATCAACTAGAAATCGTTCATGTATCTTTTGAAGTCACAAAAGCTACAGGGCTTGTAATTAGAATGACGGTATGGGCCAACAAAATAAATGTATGATTAAAGGTCAACTTTCTCGCTAAATATATCTAGTAAATTGACCTTTTGGTCTTTTCTGACTATATTGAATCATTTCACTGAATATAATAGATATAAGTTAGCAAAAAGGTCAAGGCCATCTTAACCCATTACCACACAGTGACTCCTTTTGACTCCCCACAAGATAATGGCTTTGGAAAACATCGTGCAAAATGAAGAAATTGCTTGTGACAAGCAATTTCTTCATTTCCCACAATGTTTTCTACGTAAAAATACAAAAAAAAAATGCTAAATTTGATTCACTTGAAATTGTCGTCTGTATCATCTTAATTTGGACTAGTCTTAAAATTTGCTGTCTGGTAATGGGTTAAAAGGTAAATAGAAATACCAATTATCTTTGTCACATTTTGGAAAAGGCTTGTTTTGGGGGCATTATTGTTTCACAACTTTAACTTGTTTTGTACTCAAGGATCATTAACTTGCGTTACTCTTGTGTACTTTGATTTTATTTCTCAGATTTTTTCGTTATATGTCATGGAAAGTGCTATAAAAGTTTTCGTTTATCATTTTACCCCATGCTTGATGGCATTCATAGCCACAAGTTATTAAGAAGTGTATTTTATAACAAAAGGTACATAGAACTATATATGTGTTTAAACTCCCAATTTTCGTATTTGTTAGTTTAGAAATTAAATCAAAATAACGGAAACTAAAAACTTTGATTAATGGTCCATTGAAGCATAAGTAAAGCAAAAATCTTATCAAAAAGTTAAAAAAATAAGTTTTTGTTTATCTTCTGGAAGCATTTTGTTTTGCAATTCTTTCTAGTTGAATGGAGAAGCCCATATATAGTTTTATGTACGTTAACGCAACATTGTGTGTTTTCTTGTCTATCACGAAAATGTATTCACACGCCCGTATGTTTTAAAACACATCACATTTATCAAAATTACAACATCCAAAACATAACCAATATCACCAGCTGTATAACAACATTACATCGCAGCAGCAGCAGCAGCAGCAGCAACAACAACAACAACAACAACAACAACAACAACAACAACAACAACAACAACAACAACAACTCTACAACAACAACATAATCATCTCTGCAACAACAATGTCACAATTATCATCACCATATCACATTCATCACCATCACAACAACATCACCAATATCACCACCTGTATCACCACCTGTATCACAACAACAACAACAACAACAACAACAACAACAACAACAACAACATCGCCACAAAACATTTATCACCATCAACAACAACATCGCCAATATCACTACCAGTATAACAACAACAACAACAACAACAACTCTACAACAACATAATCATCTCTGCAGCAACAATGTCACAATTATCATCACCATATCACATTCATCACCATCACAACAACATCACCAATATCACCACCTGCATCACAACAACATCAACAACAACAACAACAACAACAACAACAACAACAACAACAACAACAACAACACTACCACAACAACATCGCCACAAAACATTTATCACCATCAACAACAACATCGCCAATATCACTACCAGTATAATAACAACAACAACAACAACAACAACACAATTGGCACTACCACAACATCACTGTCACAATTTTCACCACCAAGACATAGAACATAGCATTAACCTTTACTCGAACAGCAACAATTTAGATAGCTGTTATGGTTAAGGAATGCCCTTACATATATGATATATACACATTATGTCATGTGGTTTCACAGAAAAAGGGATGTTATTTCGTGAGAATACTAACAAAATAGGGTATAAATATCCATTGTTAACCCTTCCAATAGAATGTCCCTAAATATCATATCTTAACATTATGTCATGCGGAGTTATGCTCAGTACGGTAGCAATCTGTTCTATATTTGGCCGGGTGTAAAGATTTAACAAAATCATTGACCAGTTTCTGAAATTATTGTGCCACGCGATTCCCCTCCGCGAAAACGGACTTTATACTCATGTATGAATGGATCTCAGTACAGTTGCAATGTTCTCTACATTTGGCGGGATTTTAAGTTTTAACTAATTCGTTGACGAGTTTCTTTAGTATTGTGTCACGTGATTCCCCGCCGTGAAATATGGACCTTCGTTCAAAGCTCTGTACTTGGTGTGCTATTTTCTCGTGTATGAATGGAGCTCAGCAAATTCCTCACCATATCACTGGGTGTTAAGTTTCAACAAAGCCATTGACGATTGTCTGAAATTATTGTGCCACGCCGGGAACATGGACTTTTTGCTCAAAGCCCTGTACTTGCTGTGTTTTTTTCTAATTTATTAATGGAGCTAAGTAAATAAGCATCTTTCTCCACATTTGGCGGGGAATTAAGTTTTAACAAAATCATTGACGATTCTATGAAATTATTGTGCCACGTGATTCCCCACCGGGATCATGGACATTTGTTCAAAGCTCTGTACTTGTTGTGCTGTTTTCTCAGGTATGAATGGAGGACGGTACGGTAGCAGTTTTCTGTACATTTGGCTGGGTGTTAAGTTTAAACAAAGCCATTGGCACTTTTCTGAAATTATTGTGTCACGTGATTCCCCGCCGCGAGTATGGAATTTTTCCGCATAACCTTGTTCTTGTTGTGCTATTTTCTCACGTATTTATAGAGCTCAGTTCAGTAGCAATTTTCTCTACATTCGACTGGGTGTCAAGTTTTGACAAAACCATTGATGAGTTTCTGAAATCATTGGACCACGCGATTCCCAGGTGCAATTAAAGAGATTTGTTCAAAGCTCTGTACTTGTTGTGCCATTTTCTCATGTACAAATCGAGCTCAGTGAACTAGCAATTTCATCTACATCTGGCTGGGTGTCAAGTTTTTAACACAATCATTGACGAGTTTCTGAAATTATTGTGCAACAACGCGATTCCCCGCCGCGAATATGGACTTTTGTTCAAAGCTTTGTAGTTGTTGTGCTATTTTATCATGTCTAAATGGACCTCGGTACAGTCATTCACTTTTGATAATACTGTGACGTATATTTCGGACTAACAATAGTATTTTGTAGGTGTTGCTATAAAATCACGTAACTACGGCTTGAATCAAGCCGTAGTTACTAGATTTCATTACAACACCGACGGTTTATCAAAACATAACGGTAAATCAAGTCTATTTACAGCACAATGCCCATGTTCGTGTTGCCATAAAACACACATTCAAACCTCATTCATCTTTTGAATCAAGCTCTAAAATCAAGGTCAATTCTACATGTAGAAGAAGAAGAAGGAGGAGAAGAAGAAGACGGAGGAAAAGAAGAAGAGAAAGAAGATTCTTAAATGGCAATATAAACGAATGAAATTGTGACAGAGTGAGAGAAAATAATATCCGACAAAACGAAAATAAAGAAGTCTACAGCACCCGGCTTTACCAGGCGGTCACCCATCCAAGCACTAACCGTGATGGACGTTGCTTAACTTAGGCAAAATGGAATGTGCCAGTGTGGTCAATGGGTTATAGCTGTGTACATAGAAGTTTCACTTTTTAGGGTTTATAAATTTTAACTTCCATTATGTTCTATTTTTAGAACTAGATACAACGACTCTTCTGTTCAAAATAGCTGCTGGAATAATTCTGAAAACATCTGATATGTATTAATTTACTATTAAAGAAAAGGTTCGTGAAAAAACTTGAGGCAAAAGGACAAAAACAATATTCGATTTAGAATTTGTTCAGCAGCCGAATGCCAGAATTCACTAATCGATAAGTACCTACTATCGTCTAAATCACGTTAGAAAATAACTACGGAACTGGAAGATGGACTAAATTTACTATTTTTTCTCACTGTAATTTTCAACCAGAAAACTATCTTTTTTAAAGGAATACTCAGTTTTAGGTCATTCGCAATATAGGCCAATCAGCGCTCATTTCATCTATACATCCGGACTTTCCATATACAAAAACCGCTTCCGCCGCACTTGATCAAAACGACAAATTACGCCCGCTCCTCCACCTCCCAAACACATTCTCCTTCTCCTTCAACATAAACCTCGTAACTGCAGCTTGTTTTACGCCGCAGTTACGAGGTTTTTGCTGGAAAGCCGATTTTTTCCTTCTCAGAAATTGTCGTCTGCAACATCCTTAAATTTGGACCAGTGTCGTTTGGGAATGAATTGAACTAATAGATTACTAGTTCGATGCTTTTCAACACAAAACTCGTAACTGCAGCTTACAACAAGCTGCAGTTACGAGGTTTTTGTTGAAAAGCATTGACATCTTCTTGAAGCATTTTAGGTTTACACTTCATTTTAGCTTTTCAGATGACAGAAATCGTGACGGTTTACACGTCGCAGTTTCTGGTCTGCACGATGATATACCTCATTGTTCAGTGTCAGACACAGTTCCATTTAAGGTTTTGATGACCTTACAAGAATTTTTTTTGAAACATTATAGGGAAAGATGAAAATGCTGATTACTATTAACATTTTCTTCTTTTCTTGCCATATCTTTAGGCAAATTAAATCAATGTTTTAAGTTGGAATTGAAATATTTTTCGTGTGGTATTACAATTTATTAAAGATCTGATATATGACCCGGTAGAGCATCTTTAGCTAATGACTAGAGATGCTCTGCCAGGTCATTTGTCATGAGCTATATGTACATTGTATCATCTTTCACTTTAGATCTATCCAAAAGTTCGGGAAAGAGTGACAGAATTACAGAGATAACATGATTGAAAGAGTCAACTTTCAGTATCTGAATACCTTAAACACTATATAAAGGCATTTGATAAAATTTTACAGTCTCTTGTCAAACAACAAGAGGACACATTGTTTTACCGCTGTTTGTCTGTCCATATATCAGCCTGTCTGTCCCTCTGTCCCCCCCAAAATCAACTAGAAATCGTTCATGTATCTTTTGAAGTCACAAAAGCTACAGGGCTTGTAATTAGAATGACGGTATGGGCCAACAAAATAAATGTATGATTAAAGGTCAACTTTCTCGCTAAATATATCTAGTAAATTGACCTTTTGGTCTTTTCTGACTATATTGAATCATTTCACTGAATATAATAGATATAAGTTAGCAAAAAGGTCAAGGCCATCTTAACCCATTACCACACAGTGACTCCTTTTGACTCCCCACAAGATAATGGCTTTGGAAAACATCGTGCAAAATGAAGAAATTGCTTGTGACAAGCAATTTCTTCATTTCCCACAATGTTTTCTACGTAAAAATACAAAAAAAAAATGCTAAATTTGATTCACTTGAAATTGTCGTCTGTATCATCTTAATTTGGACTAGTCTTAAAATTTGCTGTCTGGTAATGGGTTAAAAGGTAAATAGAAATACCAATTATCTTTGTCACATTTTGGAAAAGGCTTGTTTTGGGGGCATTATTGTTTCACAACTTTAACTTGTTTTGTACTCAAGGATCATTAACTTGCGTTACTCTTGTGTACTTTGATTTTATTTCTCAGATTTTTTCGTTATATGTCATGGAAAGTGCTATAAAAGTTTTCGTTTATCATTTTACCCCATGCTTGATGGCATTCATAGCCACAAGTTATTAAGAAGTGTATTTTATAACAAAAGGTACATAGAACTATATATGTGTTTAAACTCCCAATTTTCGTATTTGTTAGTTTAGAAATTAAATCAAAATAACGGAAACTAAAAACTTTGATTAATGGTCCATTGAAGCATAAGTAAAGCAAAAATCTTATCAAAAAGTTAAAAAAATAAGTTTTTGTTTATCTTCTGGAAGCATTTTGTTTTGCAATTCTTTCTAGTTGAATGGAGAAGCCCATATATAGTTTTATGTACGTTAACGCAACATTGTGTGTTTTCTTGTCTATCACGAAAATGTATTCACACGCCCGTATGTTTTAAAACACATCACATTTATCAAAATTACAACATCCAAAACATAACCAATATCACCAGCTGTATAACAACATTACATCGCAGCAGCAGCAGCAGCAGCAGCAACAACAACAACAAAACAACAACAACAACAACAACAACAACAACAACAACAACAACAACAACAACTCTACAACAACAACATAATCATCTCTGCAACAACAATGTCACAATTATCATCACCATATCACATTCATCACCATCACAACAACATCACCAATATCACCACCTGTATCACCACCTGTATCACAACAACAACAACAACAACAACAACAACAACAACAACAACATCGCCACAAAACATTTATCACCATCAACAACAACATCGCCAATATCACTACCAGTATAACAACAACAACAACAACAACAACTCTACAACAACATAATCATCTCTGCAGCAACAATGTCACAATTATCATCACCATATCACATTCATCACCATCACAACAACATCACCAATATCACCACCTGCATCACAACAACATCAACAACAACAACAACAACAACAACAACAACAACAACAACAACAACAACAACACTACCACAACAACATCGCCACAAAACATTTATCACCATCAACAACAACATCGCCAATATCACTACCAGTATAATAACAACAACAACAACAACAACAACACAATTGGCACTACCACAACATCACTGTCACAATTTTCACCACCAAGACATAGAACATAGCATTAACCTTTACTCGAACAGCAACAATTTAGATAGCTGTTATGGTTAAGGAATGCCCTTACATATATGATATATACACATTATGTCATGTGGTTTCACAGAAAAAGGGATGTTATTTCGTGAGAATACTAACAAAATAGGGTATAAATATCCATTGTTAACCCTTCCAATAGAATGTCCCTAAATATCATATCTTAACATTATGTCATGCGGAGTTATGCTCAGTACGGTAGCAATCTGTTCTATATTTGGCCGGGTGTAAAGATTTAACAAAATCATTGACCAGTTTCTGAAATTATTGTGCCACGCGATTCCCCTCCGCGAAAACGGACTTTATACTCATGTATGAATGGATCTCAGTACAGTTGCAATGTTCTCTACATTTGGCGGGATTTTAAGTTTTAACTAATTCGTTGACGAGTTTCTTTAGTATTGTGTCACGTGATTCCCCGCCGTGAAATATGGACCTTCGTTCAAAGCTCTGTACTTGGTGTGCTATTTTCTCGTGTATGAATGGAGCTCAGCAAATTCCTCACCATATCACTGGGTGTTAAGTTTCAACAAAGCCATTGACGATTGTCTGAAATTATTGTGCCACGCCGGGAACATGGACTTTTTGCTCAAAGCCCTGTACTTGCTGTGTTTTTTTCTAATTTATTAATGGAGCTAAGTAAATAAGCATCTTTCTCCACATTTGGCGGGGAATTAAGTTTTAACAAAATCATTGACGATTCTATGAAATTATTGTGCCACGTGATTCCCCACCGGGATCATGGACATTTGTTCAAAGCTCTGTACTTGTTGTGCTGTTTTCTCAGGTATGAATGGAGGACGGTACGGTAGCAGTTTTCTGTACATTTGGCTGGGTGTTAAGTTTAAACAAAGCCATTGGCACTTTTCTGAAATTATTGTGTCACGTGATTCCCCGCCGCGAGTATGGAATTTTTCCGCATAACCTTGTTCTTGTTGTGCTATTTTCTCACGTATTTATAGAGCTCAGTTCAGTAGCAATTTTCTCTACATTCGACTGGGTGTCAAGTTTTGACAAAACCATTGATGAGTTTCTGAAATCATTGGACCACGCGATTCCCAGGTGCAATTAAAGAGATTTGTTCAAAGCTCTGTACTTGTTGTGCCATTTTCTCATGTACAAATCGAGCTCAGTGAACTAGCAATTTCATCTACATCTGGCTGGGTGTCAAGTTTTTAACACAATCATTGACGAGTTTCTGAAATTATTGTGCAACAACGCGATTCCCCGCCGCGAATATGGACTTTTGTTCAAAGCTTTGTAGTTGTTGTGCTATTTTATCATGTCTAAATGGACCTCGGTACAGTCATTCACTTTTGATAATACTGTGACGTATATTTCGGACTAACAATAGTATTTTGTAGGTGTTGCTATAAAATCACGTAACTACGGCTTGAATCAAGCCGTAGTTACTAGATTTCATTACAACACCGACGGTTTATCAAAACATAACGGTAAATCAAGTCTATTTACAGCACAATGCCCATGTTCGTGTTGCCATAAAACACACATTCAAACCTCATTCATCTTTTGAATCAAGCTCTAAAATCAAGGTCAATTCTACATGTAGAAGAAGAAGAAGGAGGAGAAGAAGAAGACGGAGGAAAAGAAGAAGAGAAAGAAGATTCTTAAATGGCAATATAAACGAATGAAATTGTGACAGAGTGAGAGAAAATAATATCCGACAAAACGAAAATAAAGAAGTCTACAGCACCCGGCTTTACCAGGCGGTCACCCATCCAAGCACTAACCGTGATGGACGTTGCTTAACTTAGGCAAAATGGAATGTGCCAGTGTGGTCAATGGGTTATAGCTGTGTACATAGAAGTTTCACTTTTTAGGGTTTATAAATTTTAACTTCCATTATGTTCTATTTTTAGAACTAGATACAACGACTCTTCTGTTCAAAATAGCTGCTGGAATAATTCTGAAAACATCTGATATGTATTAATTTACTATTAAAGAAAAGGTTCGTGAAAAAACTTGAGGCAAAAGGACAAAAACAATATTCGATTTAGAATTTGTTCAGCAGCCGAATGCCAGAATTCACTAATCGATAAGTACCTACTATCGTCTAAATCACGTTAGAAAATAACTACGGAACTGGAAGATGGACTAAATTTACTATTTTTTCTCACTGTAATTTTCAACCAGAAAACTATCTTTTTTAAAGGAATACTCAGTTTTAGGTCATTCGCAATATAGGCCAATCAGCGCTCATTTCATCTATACATCCGGACTTTCCATATACAAAAACCGCTTCCGCCGCACTTGATCAAAACGACAAATTACGCCCGCTCCTCCACCTCCCAAACACATTCTCCTTCTCCTTCAACATAAACCTCGTAACTGCAGCTTGTTTTACGCCGCAGTTACGAGGTTTTTGCTGGAAAGCCGATTTTTTCCTTCTCAGAAATTGTCGTCTGCAACATCCTTAAATTTGGACCAGTGTCGTTTGGGAATGAATTGAACTAATAGATTACTAGTTCGATGCTTTTCAACACAAAACTCGTAACTGCAGCTTACAACAAGCTGCAGTTACGAGGTTTTTGTTGAAAAGCATTGACATCTTCTTGAAGCATTTTAGGTTTACACTTCATTTTAGCTTTTCAGATGACAGAAATCGTGACGGTTTACACGTCGCAGTTTCTGGTCTGCACGATGATATACCTCATTGTTCAGTGTCAGACACAGTTCCATTTAAGGTTTTGATGACCTTACAAGAATTTTTTTTGAAACATTATAGGGAAAGATGAAAATGCTGATTACTATTAACATTTTCTTCTTTTCTTGCCATATCTTTAGGCAAATTAAATCAATGTTTTAAGTTGGAATTGAAATATTTTTCGTGTGGTATTACAATTTATTAAAGATCTGATATATGACCCGGTAGAGCATCTTTAGCTAATGACTAGAGATGCTCTGCCAGGTCATTTGTCATGAGCTATATGTACATTGTATCATCTTTCACTTTAGATCTATCCAAAAGTTCGGGAAAGAGTGACAGAATTACAGAGATAACATGATTGAAAGAGTCAACTTTCAGTATCTGAATACCTTAAACACTATATAAAGGCATTTGATAAAATTTTACAGTCTCTTGTCAAACAACAAGAGGACACATTGTTTTACCGCTGTTTGTCTGTCCATATATCAGCCTGTCTGTCCCTCTGTCCCCCCCAAAATCAACTAGAAATCGTTCATGTATCTTTTGAAGTCACAAAAGCTACAGGGCTTGTAATTAGAATGACGGTATGGGCCAACAAAATAAATGTATGATTAAAGGTCAACTTTCTCGCTAAATATATCTAGTAAATTGACCTTTTGGTCTTTTCTGACTATATTGAATCATTTCACTGAATATAATAGATATAAGTTAGCAAAAAGGTCAAGGCCATCTTAACCCATTACCACACAGTGACTCCTTTTGACTCCCCACAAGATAATGGCTTTGGAAAACATCGTGCAAAATGAAGAAATTGCTTGTGACAAGCAATTTCTTCATTTCCCACAATGTTTTCTACGTAAAAATACAAAAAAAAAATGCTAAATTTGATTCACTTGAAATTGTCGTCTGTATCATCTTAATTTGGACTAGTCTTAAAATTTGCTGTCTGGTAATGGGTTAAAAGGTAAATAGAAATACCAATTATCTTTGTCACATTTTGGAAAAGGCTTGTTTTGGGGGCATTATTGTTTCACAACTTTAACTTGTTTTGTACTCAAGGATCATTAACTTGCGTTACTCTTGTGTACTTTGATTTTATTTCTCAGATTTTTTCGTTATACGCCAAGGAAAGTGCTATAAAAGTTTTCGTTTATCATTTTACCCCATGCTTGTTGGCATTCATAGCCACAAGTTATTAAGAAGTGTATTTTATAACAAAAGGTACATAGAATTATATATGTGTTTAAACTCCCAATTTTCGTATTTGTTAGTTTAGAAATTAAATCAAAATAACGGAAACTAAAAACTTTGATTATTGGTCCATTGAAGCATAAGTAAACCAAAAATCTTATCAAAAAGTTAAAAGAATAAGTTTTTGTTTATCTTCTGGAAGCATTTTGTTTTGCAATTCTTTCTAGTTGAATGGAGAAGCCCATATATAGTTTTATGTACGTTAACGCAACATTGTGTGTTTTCTTGTCTATCATGAAAATGTATTCACACGCCCGTATGTTTTAAAACACGAACTATTCTTTAAAAAGTGGATTTTCTTCGATAACCTCGTAAATTCAGTTTGTTTTAAGGTACAGTTACGAGGTTTTCGATATAAAGCATCAATATTTAAGAAACTTAAGAATTCTTTATGTTTTAGAAGTTTGAGACTCATTTTGATTATAATTTCAAACCCTGTGTATTTCCAGTCTAATTCTCATTCTATATTACAATCAATCTGATTGGACAAGACTTATGGGTCGGTCAATGAGATTGGTTGGTGTGGAAATCTGAATTATAAATAGATTTTAGACTGGATACTTTTATACATTTAAAAAAAAAAGCACACTGGCTGTGCAATCCTTTGTCTGAATTTAATCTTTGTATACATTCTTTTTTATGAGGATTTCTTAAAAATACCGAAGTATACTTTTGAACAGGTTCGATTTTAAGCATTTAAAGGGGTTATGTGCTGTAACGATCTTTGATACATTTTGATTAAATCTTTCTTTATTTCATTTGAAGACAATAAAGAAATTTTCTTTTATTTCGATGAATTTAATTATTGAATGTCGATAAGTTGATCTGGATTTTAAGAATTTCTCGTGAATTTTATTTTGCTTATCTAAATTTATATACATTAGAATTTTTACCATGATTTTAATTGATATGTTTTAAAATGACTTCACAAAATATATTGAATTTAGTCTTTATTGTCTACCTATTGCTAAATTAATTGTGTGTTCTAAATTTGAATATATCAGAGAATGAAATGAAATTTTATCATGTAGCTGTGCATTCTTTTCCCAAGCCTTTATTTTGTAGGGTGCCAAAAAATGCCTCTATCTGGGAATGGGTTAATACTAATTGTTATTGTTGTCTGGAACAGCTTTCTTTAAACTCTTTTGTTAGATTTGGTCGTCAGAATTGAATTTTTTCAAAAATTCCTGAACATTGCAACTTTGTACCTTCAGAAAAAGCCTAAATTGCTCATCAGTTACAGTAATATAGCCGAGTCTGAGATTTTTAGATGAATGATCATATACACCCCGAGTGAACATACTACATTTGTTTGTGCGAGCTTTATGCAAGGAAGAAAATTTGGCTCAAATTTTCCGTCGCGATATGACCATAGTAGTTGAAAACAGCGTAAAACCCCAATAAACCAAGCCTTGGCTCAAATTTGATCAAAATAATTTCAAATTTTGAAGGCAAGGGGCTGGCAGTGACAATACGCCCCCCGATTTTTTACTCAAGGAAAACCCTGTAAGGTTATGAGCCATTTTCTTCCTCGCTTATGCTCATTTTGTATTGTTTCGTTATTGTAAGCTCATCTATTTACATCTCTAATAACACACGAAGGGCTCGATGCAAAACTACGGTAAGTGTGTATATGTGAGCTGGGATCTGGGAAAAGGTACCTTGGGGCATTTGAGCCCAACATGGATCTAGATCAGCCTGCGTATACACACAGTCTGATCCGGATCCATGTTCTTCTGTAAAAAAAATCATTATGACATGCAGTAACTGAGAGTGCGCGGTATTGGGGTTGGTAAGGATCAACTAAAGCATAAGGTGATCTTAAACATGGTGTACTCAAATGCTGTTAGGCACCTTTGTCAAGATCCCAACTCATTTGTATGCACTGATAATAGTTTTACACTGAGCCGTCACTCTGTTATAGCCTTCTTGCTCTCTATATCTCGCTAAAAACTTACAAATTATGTCAGCCCTTACTGGCACAAGCCCTTGTTCGACATCCAAACATTGCATTAACCCTTTCCCAAACAAGACCTGGTTTTGAAGTCCCTAATAGAATTGGCTTGGGAAAACATTGAGACAAAAGAAGAAACTGCTGATAACCAGCAGTTTCTCATTTTGCCTCAATATTTTCTGAGCCATAATACACACAATTTTCATATGAATTTATTCTAATTGTTTCCTCTGAAACAGCTTTTATATTGGAAAAGTCTAAAGTTTTGCCGTTTGGGAAAGGGTTAAATGAATTACTTTTTAGGAACCCTATTGGGGAATGAGGAAAATGCTGATGATCACCATTGGTATTTTTAGTAGGAAATAACATTTGTGCAGAAGAAAAACTACTAGGGACGTCAAATAAGGTCATGTTTATGAAAGGGGCTTATATAGTGTAGTAATACTAAAGAGAAAAAAAATATAACTAAAGTTTAATCTTAATCCGGTGATTTTTTTTATCTTAGACTAGTTGGTTGTTCTTCCTCATATATAAGCATTTAAACATTGTATGCTGGACCCATTACAAAATGACGGAAATTTAGGTGTGGCCATTTAACATTTTCCAAGAATGGCAGATGATAAACATTTTGTTCTTTTCGAATTTTTAATTTTGTTAAAAAATGAAAGGAGACAAAAATAGCTATTGTTTGTTCACGATCAAGGGGTTAAAAAGAGCGGTAATGGGTTAACAGAATTATTGAAAATTATCGAAAAGGTTACGTCGCATGGTTCCCTGCCATGAAACATAGAGCAGTTTTGTGCTAATTTGTTGATTTGTAGTTTGTTTTGTGGCAACACGATATGGTAAATCATATGTAAGTGTAGAGTTTTATAGAGGGGGACATGACGAAATTGACGAATGACAGGTGATCAGCATTTTTCTTCTTTTGTCTCAATGTTTTCCAAGCCTTTTCATACAGGAATTTCAAAACCAGGTCTTGTTTGGGAAAGGGTTAATTAATTAAGAAAAGATGGATTTCATCAGAGACTACGGAGTGGTTTGGTTTTTAAGAATTCTTTGATTGGTCAATACTTGAACCTTAGAATGGCTGTTGAGATTTGATAGGTCAATTATCAAACCTTTGGATGTCAGTTGTGATTTGTCAATTTTACAATTGTTGCAGCCTTGTATCCCCCTTCAACAAAAGGGGCCTTAACTCTGTGAAAAAGGGAGATAAGAAGGTATTTACACTGTTACAAAGACAACAAATTTGCTTTGGATTTAGCATTTTTAATGAACTTTAACATTTTAGGATACAACCAATGTAGACAATGTAGGGAGCTTGCTATAATTATAATTGGCGATTTTCCCATCTCTCTCTAAATGAAACGTTTAAGAAGAGTTATTTCCCTTTGTTTGATTTTAGAAGAGTATCTTCCCTTTGTTTTAAATTTTAGAAGGGTTATCTCCCTTTGTTAAAATTTAGAAGATTAACTTTCCTTGGTTTTCATTTTCAGAGGAGTTACTTCCCTTTCTTCACAGATTTTGGCCCCCCTATATTAAATGTATTTGACTTCACCATGATATTAAATGTTTTATTTCGTTAATTGTATACAAAGATATTTTGTTAAGCTTAACTGGTATTACTAAATTAATTGTACAAAAACCATACATTTGTTTTAAATTCGATGAAATTCTGAAGTTTTTCAAAATTCATTTTGATATTCCTTTCATAGATAAAAGAAAAATGTTTTCTTGACAGAATTTGAAAATAATTGCATTTGTTTGCATCAAATGTTTTCCAAAATGTTATCTTTTTTAGACATTAAAGCCTTGGATTGCTTTCGGAAAGGGTTAAGATGTTTTACAAATCTGAAGGTTACTCGTATAAAACTGTCACTCAAACGCTTCGATTGTAAGGTTAACACTTTCCTAAACGACGAAATTTTAGGCTGATACATATCCCTTGATCGAAGCTTTAGCTATGACAGATGGTTTATTAATACACCCAAATACACTTCCAATTTGTTACTAAAAATAGTAACACTTTTTGATGCCAGATCGAGGCTCTGACCCAAATGTGAGTAAAGCATCCAACGTACAATGGAAATGAACGGAGGAAAGAAGAAGTTTAAGAGGAATCACACACCGTTTAGTGATGATTCCTCTGTGAATCTCGACGGGATATCATTGACTGACTTCCATTTATGGCCTTTATCGGCTTTTAAGTCATTTTTGACCCTCCGAAAAAGTAGTATCCTCGGATCTTTCGAGGACCTAGCCGCAAGGTTAAACTGTCATATTCACGTTACAAACCCCCTTCCCCAACAAAAAAAAGTACGAAACATGCCATTTTCAGTGTGAAGATGGTTATGTCAGTGCCGAAAGGTTTATGAAGAAAGATAATTCATTATGGTAGATCAATTTGATAATAAAAACATAGCTGTTAAAGCCCATTTCCCAAACGACAAATTATTTAGACTTTTCAAGTTTGACAGCGGCTTAACCCTTTCCTAAACGGCACCTGATTCAATTTGGAAGCTCTTGCAGATAACAGAATGGGTATCATGAAAGTAGTTTTTTAAGTGCAAGGGCGGATCTAGAGTGGGGGTGGGGTCGGGATGTCCGCACTCCCCTCCCCAGAATCAGCCATAAATTGAATGTTGACTATATAATTAAAGCGTCAATATATAATTTAACACATTTAAGTCATCATTTGGGCGTGGACCCCCCCCCCGGCAATTGGGCTTGGACCCCCATGAAAAATATAGTAATATAGTAACGAAAACCTTGAGGCAAAAGGAGAAAATGCTGATTAAAAGTAATTCATTATTTGCCCCTTGAAATGATTTTTGAAACAATCTCTGTAAGACAGTCAAATACGGATCTAAAAGGGGGTCGGGGGTCCGGACCCCGCCTTGAATAAGTCGAAAATCGAATTTTGACTACACAGCGTTAGTATGGTATCTAACATTACAAAATTCACAAATTTAAAGACATCTTTTGGGCTAGACCTCACCCCCCACCCCTTGAAAAAAATCCTGGATCCGCCCTTGACAGTCAAAACATTAACATTTCTTGTTTGGTAAAAGTTTAAAACATTTTTCTTTTCATTTCTTTTTTTTTAATTTAACGCCTCTCAACAATATTTCAGCAATAAGTTAATTTATAATTGTCCATGCTCCGCGGCTGGGAATCCATCCTGTGACCTGTCCATTATTGGCTCTAATCTAGAGCACAAACACATGCAAAATATTACCGCTCACACTTGGACAGTACTAAGGAGCTCACTTGCTCCTGCAAAATTCTTTTTATATGGTTTTCAAAAGCAGTAGCTCATCCTGAACTTGCATGGTGGTAATGGGCGATGGAGACAGGGTACGAATGATTACAAGCCAAAAAATCTCTTTTTTTCAATCAAAGTTGCAAAAATATTCCTGTAACTGAAAACTCTAATAATTAACGCAAATGACTGTATAAAATATTCTTAATACTTAGGCAGAATAAATGAAAATTGCTCGCGCGAAAATAACGACTCGCACAATGAATTATATAGTAAAAAGACCACGTGACCTTTTGTTTGCTCACTTCATGCGCAGGTCACGGTTAAAAATTTGGAACTGTATCAGGGTGTATACAAAAACAATACACCCAGTCTATTTTAGCACAAATATGTTGCTATTGAAATCACCTCTTTTGAGACTTTAAGAGTTGTTATAATTTCATAAAATACATGATTATACAAGGGATGGCTGGCTAAAGCTGTGCTTTCATTTTCTTTCGATGATGTTTCATGAATTCTTGTATCACTTCACTCTGAACATAGAACACAATTTTTCGACCGCAGGAATGGTAAATCATAAATATGTTTACATTTGATATAACGTCACTTTTCAACTAAACCATGTAACTGCAGCTTAAAACAAGCAAGCTGCAGTAACGAGGTTTTCCTTGGAAACAAGCGATAGCCTGTTGCCACCCAAAGCCTATTTGACAATTTTAGAATTTTCGTCGTTTGGGAAAGGGTTGTTTTTGTAACTTCAATGGGACCCAATGGGTGAAGTAAAAAGCTGTAATTCACCAGAGCTGCAAGTAAGATAGGGTTTGTATGATGTGTTTCTAAAAATTCAAATATATCTTTGAATGTTCATCAAATCCTATGTTGTGGGTGCTCATTGAAATCTATCTTCTCGACGAGATGATTCCAATGAGTACCCATAGCATAGGATTTGGATTTGAAATAAGAAATTTAGAATAGTGGTGAAAAGTGGTGCATTCATGCAATGTACAAGAGTATTTAAAATACTTAATCATTGTCGCTTAACTTTGAAATAATTCTTAGATTATTTCAAACTCCTTGGTTTACCCCACCCACTCTTACATGCTGGCTCTGATATCACACTTCACAAAAAATCTACCTCAGACTGGTCCCCGTCTCATGTATCTCAGGGAGAAGTCATTATTTCAAAACGGGGCGGGAACCAGTCAAGCTGAATTCCGATTAAAACACGTTTGTACTAACCTTAGAAATTTGAATTGAAACTTTAACCCATTCCCTTGTTTAGTTCTTGGATTGATTGATTTACATTAAGGAAAAATTGCTAAGCCAGTGCAGAAGCATTGGAAATGCATTTGAAAGTCATGTGTATGCATTCTTTTTACATACACTTTTGTTAATGGAGACCATTTAAATTGTGAATTCCTATTTTATTTGCTTGTTAAGTAACTTTATGTGGATGATACTAAGACTTGTATTTAATTATGCATGAATACCGTAGGTCAGACGCCGGTCGGTTGGGAGAACGAGGGAATGGGTTTAAGTTCTAACTATGTGCTAGACTGTCATACCGCAATGCTGCAGATAAGACGTGGTGAAGGCATTCCAAAATTGTTGTTTTAAACCCAAACCCTATGTTGTGGGAATTCATTGGAATCTTTTCGACATAGGGTTTGACAAACAATGAAAGAAATACTGTATTTTGAAAAGCCATCACCCCGCTTATATGTAGTTCTGCAATACCCTTATCTTTAGTGGTGAAGATAACCTTTAATAAGCAAACCTGTAAAATACATCTTTATTTCGTCAGACTGTCAAAAATAATTCAAGTTTGTAATGTAACACGGTGGTCAATCACGTGACTCACAATTTCGGAAAGAACATCAATAATTTTGTTCCTACTTGACCAATTTGAATTTTGGTTGAAGAGAGAATGCGGGGAAATGCCAGGAATAAGCTGGATGTGGTTGATTTTTGAAAAGTCAACAGCCAAAACAGTTATTGAAGATCAACCAAAATGTTGGTTGATCTTCAATAACTTTTAATCGGCTGAAGTTGCAAAAATCCACCACGTCCATCTAATGTGTGATGTCTGTCCACCTTCTTTGTTTCAAACCGAATTCAAATCGGTCCCGTATTAACGAAATTATTGAAGATTTTCCAAATTCTAAGTCACGGGATTATCCACGGTGATGTAACTTTAATTATATTTGTTGAATAAAGGGAGTCAGATTTAAGTATAAAACATATTGTTTTTGTTTCTCAATCTCATTCCTATTGTCTCCTGGATATTGGGCAAGGGGAGTTTTCCAACTCAAAGGCCGGATGTATTATGACGTCAGCAGAAAAGTTCCGACTGTATGTGAATCTCAAATTATCATTTTAGCTCAACTGGCCTTTTGTCAACTACAACGAAAACAACAACAACAACAATAATAATAATAATAATAATAATAACAACATAAGTACCACAACAACAACAACAACAACAACAACAACAACAACAACAACAACAACATAAGTACCACAACAACAACAACAACAACAACAACAACAACAACAACAACATAATTACCTCTACAACAACACTCACAATTATCATCACCATACCCCATTCATCACCACCACAACAATAATATTATCAACATCATCACCACCTGTATAACAACAACAACAACAACAACAACAACAACAACAACAACAACAACAACAACACAACTACAATGTCGCGATTATCAGCACCGCATCACAATACACGAAATCACAACAAGACAATCACTTATATTACCACCTATATAATAACAACAACAACAACAACAACAACATTATAAACGCCATAACAACAACACTATTGTCACCACCACAACAGCAACATAACTGTCTAGATTATCCCAACCACATCACATTCATCAAAAACATCCAAAACATAACCAATATCACCAGCTGTATAACAACATTACATCGCAACAACAACAACAACAACAACAACAAAATCATCTCTGCAACAACAATGTCACAATTATCATCACCATATCACATTCATCACCATCACAACAACATCACCAATATCACCACCTGTATCACAACAACAACAACAACAACAACAACAACAACAACACCAACAACAACACTACCACAACAACATCGCCACAAAACATTTATCACCATCAACAACAACATCGCCAATATCACTACCAGTATAACAACAACAACAACAACAACAACAACACAATTGTCACTACCACAACATCACTGTCACAATTTTCACCACCAAGACATAGAACATAGCATTAACCTTTACTGGAACAGCAACAATTTATATAGCTGTCATGGTTAAGGAATGCCCTTACATATATGATATATACACATTATGTCATGTGGTTTCACAGAAAAAGGGATGTTATTTCGTGAGAATATTAACAATATAGGGTATGAATATCCATTGTTAACCCTTCCTATAGAATGTCCCTAAATATCATATCTTAACATTATGTCATGCGGAGTTATGCTCAGTACGGTAGCAATATGTTCTATATTTGGCCGGGTGTAAAGATTTAACAAAATCATTGACCAGTTTCTGAAATTATTGTGCCACGCGATTCCCCTCCGCGAAAACGGACTTTTTACTCATGTATGAATGGATCTCAGTACAGTTGCAATTTTCTCTACATTTGGCGGGATTTTAAGTTTTAACTAATTCGTTGACGAGTTTCTTTAGTATTGTGTCACGTGATTCCCCGCCGTGAAATATGGACCTTCGTTCAAAGCTCTGTACTTGGTGTGCTATTTTCTCGTGTATGAATGGAGCTCAGCAAATTCCTCACCATATCACTAGGTGTTAAGTTTCAACAAAGCCATTGACGATTGTCTGAAATTATTGTGCCACGCCGGGAACATGGACTTTTTGCTCAAAGCCCTGTACTTGCTGTGTTTTTTCTAATTTATTAATGGAGCTAAGTAAATAAGCATCTTTCTCCACATTTGGCGGGAATTAAGTTTTAACAAAATCATTGACGATTCTATGAAATTATTGTGCCACCGGGAACATGGACATTTGTTCAAAGCTCTGTACTTGTTGTGCTCTTTTCTCAGGTATGAATGGAGGACGGTACGGTAGCAGTTTTCTGTACATTTGGCTGGGTGTTAAGTTTTAACATAGCCATTGGCAATTTTCTGAAATTATTGTGTCACGTGATTCCCCGCCGCGAGTATGGAATTTTTCCGCATAACCTTGTTCTTGTTGTGCTATTTTCTCACGTATTTATAGAGCTTAGTTCAGTAGCAATTTTCTCTACATTCGACTGGGTGTCAAGTTTTGACAAAACCATTGATGAGTTTCTGAAATCATTGGACCACGCGATTCCCAGGCGCAATTAAAGATATTTGTTCATAGCTCTGTACTTGTTGTGCCATTTTCTCAGGTACAAATCGAGCTCAGTGAACTAGCAATTTCATCTACATCTGGCTGGGTGTCAAGTTTTTAACACAATCATTGACGAGTTTCTGAAATTATTGTGCCACAACGCGATTCCCCGCCGCGAATATGGACTTTTGTTCAACGCTTTGTAGTTGTTGTGCTATTTTATCATGTCTAAATGGACCTCTGTACAGTCATTCACTTTTGATAATACTGTGACGTATATTTCGGACTAACAATAGTATTTTGTAGGTGTTGCTATTAAATCACGTAACTGCGGCTTGAATCAAGCCGTAGTTACTAGATTTCATTACAACACCGACGGTTTATCAAAACATAACGGTAAATCAAGTCTATTTACAGCACAACATTAATTGCCTCTGCCCATGTTCGTGTTGCAATAAAACACACATTCAAACCTCATTCATCTTTTGAATCAAGCTCTAAAATCAAGGTCAATAGTACATGTAGAAGAAGAAGAAGAAGAAGAAGGAGAAGAAGAAGAAGACGGAGGAAAAGAAGAGGAGAAAGAAGATTCTTATGGCAATATAAACGAATGAAATTGTGACAGAGTGAGAGAAAATAATATCCGACAAAACGAAAATAAAGAAGTCTACAACATTCGGATTTACCAGGCGGTCACCCATCCAAGCACTAACCGTGATGGACGTTGCTTAACTTTGGCAAAATGGAGAGAACCAGTGTGATCAATAGGATGTAGCTGTGTACATGAAGATTTCACTTTTTAGGGTTTATAAATTTTAACTTCCATTTTGTTCTATTTTTAGAACTAGATACAACGACTCTTCTGTTCAAAATAGCTGCTGGAATAATTCTGAAAACATCTGATATGTATTAATTTAGATCTAATATTAAAGAAAATGTTCGAGAAAAAAACTTGAGACAAAAGGACAAAAACAATATTCGATTTAGAATTTGTTCAGCAGCCGAATGCCAGAATTCACTAATCGATAAGTACTTACTATCGTCTAAATCACGTTAGAAAATAACTACGGAACTGGAAGATGGACTAAATTTACTATTTTTTCTCACTGTAATTTTCAACCAGAAAAGTATCTTTTTTAAAGGAATACTCAGTTTTAGGTCATTCGCAATATAGACCAATCAGCGCTCATTTCATCTATACATCCGGACTTTCCATATACAAAATCGCCGCCTTCCGCCACACTTGATTAAATCGACAAAGTACGTCCGCTCCTCCCCCGCCTCAACATATTCTCATTCAACTTGTTTTACGCTATAGTTACAAGGTTTTTGTTGAAAAGCCGATTTTTTTCCGACTCAGAAATTGTCGTCTGCAACATCCGTAAATTTGGACCAGTGTCGTTTGGGAATGAGTTGAACTAATAGATTACTATTTCGATGCTTTTCAACACAAACCTCGTAACTGCAGCTTACAACAAGCTGCAGTTACGAGGTATTTGTTGAAAAGCATTGACATCTTCTTGAAGCATTTTAGGTTTACACTTCATTTTAGCTTTTCAGATGACAGAAATCGTGACGGTTTACACGTCGCAGTTTCTGGTCTGCACGATGATATACCTCATTGTTCAGTGTCAGACACAGTTCCATATAAGGCTTTGATGACCTTACAAGAAATTTTTTTGAAACATTTTAAGGAAAGATGAAAATGCTGATTACTATTAACATTTTCTTCTTTTCTTGCCATATCTTTTGGCAAATTAAATCAATGTTTTAAGTTGGAATTGAAATATTTTTCGTGTGGTATTACAATTTATTAAAGATCTGATATATGACCCGGTAGAGCATCTCTAGCTAATGACTAGAGATGCTCTGCCAGGTCATTTGTCATGAGCTAAATGTACATTGTATCATCTTTCAATTTAGATCTATCCAAAAGTTCGGGAAAGAGTGACAGAATTACAGAGATAACATGATTGAAAGAGTCAATTTTCAGTATCTGAATACCTTAAACACTATATAAAGGCATTTGATAAAATTTCATAGTCTCTTGTCAAACAATAAGAGGACACATTGTTTTACCGCTGTTTGTCTGTCCATATATCAGCCTGTCTGTCCCCCCCAAAATCAACTAGAAATTGTTCATGTATATTTGGAAGTCACAAAAGCTACAGGGCTTGTAATTAGAATGTCGGTATGGGCCAACAGAATGAAAGCATGATTAAAGGTAAACTTTCTCGCTAAATATATCTAGTAAATTGACCTTTTGATCTTTTCTGAGTATATTGAATCATATCACTGAATATAATAGATATAAGTTAGCAAAAAGGTCAAGGCCATCTTAACCCATTACCACACAGTGACTCCTTTTGACTCCCCACAAGATAATGGCTTTGGAAAACATCGTGCAAAATGAAGAAATTGCTTGTGACAAGCAATTTCTTCATTTCCAACAATGTTTTCTACGTAAAAATACCAAAAAAAATGCTAAATTTGATTCACTTGAAATTGTCGTATGTATCATCTTAATTTGGACTAGTCTAAAAATTTGCTGTCTGGTAATGGGTTAAAAGGTAAATAGAAATACCAATTATCTTTGTCACATTTTGGATAAGGCTTGTTTCGGGGGCATTATTGTTTCACAACTTTAACTTGTTTTGTACTCAAGGATCATTAACTTGCGTTACTCTTGTGTACTTTGATTTTATTTCTCAGATTTTTTCGTTATATGTCAAGGAAAGTGCTATAAAAGTTTTCGTTTATCATTTTACCCCATGCTTGTTGCCATTCATAGCCACAAGTTATTAAGAAGTGTATTTTATAACAAAAGGTACATAGAACTATATATGTTTTTAAACTCCCAATTTTCGTATTTGTTAGTTTCGAAATTAAATCAAAATAACGGAAACTAAAAACTTTGATTATTGGTCCATTGAAGCATAAGTAAAGCAAAAATCTTATCAAAAGGTTAAATAAATAAGTTTTTGTTTATCTTCTGGAAGCATTTCGTTTTGCAATTCTTTCTAGTTGAACGGAGAAGCCCATATATAGTTTTATGTACGTTAACGCAACATTGTGTGTTTTCTTGTCTATCATGAAAATGTATTCACACGCCCGTATGTTTTAAATCACGAACTATTCTTTAAAAAGTGGATTTTCTTTGATAACCTCGTAAATTCAGTTTGTTTTAAGCTGCAGTTACGAGGTTTTCAATATAAAGCATCAATATTTAAGAAACTTAAGAATTCTTTATGTTTTAGAAGTTTGAGACTCATTGGGATTATAATTTCAAACCCTGTGTATTTCCAGTCTAATTCTCATTCCATATTACAATCAATCTGATGGGACAAGACTTATTGGTCGGTCAAAGAGATTGGTTGGTGTGGAAATCTGAATTATAAATAGATTGTAGACTGGATACTTTTATACAAATTTTGGAAAAAAAAGCACACTGGCTGTGCAATCCTTTGTCTGAATTTAATCTTTGTATACATTCTTTTTTTATGAGGATTTCTTAAAAAATACCGAAGTATACTTTTTAACAGGTTCGATTTTAAGCATTTTAAGGGGTTATGTGCTGTAACGATCTTTGATACATTTTGATTAAATCTTTCTTTATTTCATTTGAAGACAATAAAGAAATTTTCTTTTATTTCGATGAATTTAATTATTGAATGTCGATAAGTTGATCTGGATTTTAAGAATTTCTCGTAAATTTTATTTTGTTTATCTAAATTTATATACATTAGAATTTTTACCATGATTTTAATTGATATATTTTAAAATGACTTCACAAAATATATTGAATTTAGTCTTTATTGTCTACCTATTGCTAAATTAATTGTGTGTTCTAAATTTGAATACATCAGAGAATGAAATGAAATTTTATCATGTAGCTGTGCATTCTTTTCCCAAGCCTTTATTTTGTAGGGTGCCAAAAATGCCTCTATCTGGGAATGGGTTAATACTAATTGTTATTGTTGTCTGGAACAGCTTTCTTTAAACTCTATTGTTAGATTTGGTTTGAATTGATTTTTTTTCAAAAATCTCTGAACATTGCAACTTTGTACCTTCAGAAAAAGCCTAAATTGCTCATCAGTTACAGTAATATAGCCGAGTCTGAGATTTTTAGATGAATGATCATATACACCCCGAGTGAACATACTACATTTGTTTGTGCGAGCTTTATGCAAGGAAGAAAATTTGGCTCATATGACCATAGTAGTTGAAAACAGCGTAAAGCCCCAATAAACCAAGCCTTGGCTCAAATTTTCTGTGTTATGAATTTGATCAAAATAATTTCAAAATTTGAAGGCAAGGGGCTGGCAGTCACAATGTCACAATATGCCCCCCCCCGATCTTTTACTAAAGGAAACCCTAGAAGGATATGAGCCATTTTCTTCCTCGCTTATGCTCATTTTGTATTGTTTCGTTATTGTAAGCTCATCTATTTACATCTCTAATAACACACGAAGGGCTCGATGCAAAACTACGGTAAGTGTGTATATGTGAGCTGGGATCCGGGAAAAGGTCCCTTGGGGCATTTGAGCCCAACATGGATCTAGATCAGCCTGCGTATACACACAGTCTGATCCGGATCCATGTTGTTCTCTTATAAATTCATTATGACATGCAGTAACTGAGAGTGCGCAGTATTGGGGTTGGTAAGGATCAACTAAGGCATCAGGTGATCTTAAACATGGTGTACTCAAATGCTGTTAGGCACCTTTGTCGAGATCCCAACTCATTTGTATGCACCGATAATAGTTTTACACTGAGCCGTCACTCTGTTATAGCCTTCTTGCTCTCTATATCTCGCTAAAAACTTACAAATTATGTCAGCCTTTACTGGCACAAGCCCTTGTTCGACATCCAAACATTGCATTAACCCTTTCCCAAACAAGACCTGGTTTTAAAGTCCCTAATAGAATTGGCTTGGGAAAACATTGAGACAAAAGAAGAAACTGCTGATAACCAGCAGTTTCTCCTTTTGCCTCAATATTTTCTGAGCCATAATACACACAATTTTCATATGAATTTATTCTAATTGTTTCCTCTGAAACACCTTTTATATTGGAAAAGTCTAAAGTTTTGCCGTTTGGGAAAGGGTTAAATGAATTACTTTTTAGGAACCCTAATGGGGAATGAGGAAAATGCTGATGATCACCATTGGTATTTTTTAGTAGGAAATAACATTTGTGCAGAAGAAAAACTACTAGGGACGTCAAATAATGTCATGTTTATGAAAGGGGCTTATATAGTGTAGTAATACTAAAGAGAAAAAAATATATAACTAAAGTTTAATCTTAATCCGGTGATTTTTTTTTATCTTAGACTAGTTGGTTGTTCTTCCTCATATATAAGCATTTAAACATTGTATGCTGGTCCCATTACAAAACGTCGGAAATCTAGGTATGGCCATTTAACACTTTCCCAGAATGGTAGATGATAAAACATTTTGTTCTTTTCGAATTTTAAATTCTGTTGAAAAATGAAAGGAGACAAAAAGAGCTATTGTTTGTTCACGATCAAGGGGTTAAAAGAGCTTCTGAGTGGTAATGGGTTAACAGAATTATTGAAAATTATCGAAAAGGTTACGTCGCATGGTTCCCTGCCATGAAACATAGAGCAGTTTTGTGCTAATTTGTTGATTTGTAGTTTGTTTTGTGGCAACACGATATGGTAAATCATATGTAAGTGTAGAGTTTTATAGAGGGGGACATGACGAAATTGACGAATGACAGGTGATCAGCATTTTTCTTCTTTTGTCTCAATGTTTTCCAAGCCTTTTCATACAGGAATTTCAAAACCAGGTCTTGTTTGGGAAAGGGTTAATTAATTAAGAAAAGATGGATTTCACCAGAGACTACGGAGTGGTTTGGTTTTTAAGAATTCTTTGATTGGTCAATAGTTGAACATTAGAATGGCTATTGAGATTTGATAGGTCAATTATCCAACCTTTGGATGTCAGTTGTGATTTGTCAATTTTACAATTGTTGCAGCCTTGTATCCCCCTTCAACAAAAGGGGCCTTAACTCTGTGAAAAAGGGAGATAAGAAAATGTCTACACTGTTACAAAGACAACAAATTTGCTTTGGATTTAGCATTTTTAACGAACTTTAACATTTTCAATTAGGATACAACCAATGTAGACAATGTAGGGAGCTTGCTATAATTAAAATGGGCGATTTTCCCATCTCTCTCTAAATAAAACGTTTAAGAAGAGTTATTTCCCTTTGTTTGATTTTAGAAGAATGTCTTCCCTTTGTTTGAAATTTTAGAAGGGTTATCTCCCTTTGTTAAATTTTAGAAGATTAACTTTCCTTGGTTTTCAGTTTCAGAGGAGTTACTTCCCTTTCTTCACAGATTATGCCCCCCCCCCCTATATTAAATGTATTTGACTTCACCATGATATTAAATGTTTTATTTCGTTAATTGTATACAAAGATATTTTGTTAAGCTTAACTGGTATTACTAAATTAATTGTACAAAAACCATACATTTGTTTTAAATTCGAAGAAATTCTGAAGTTTTTTTCAAAATTCATTTTGATATTCCTTTCATAGATAAAAGAAAAATGTTTTTTTGACAGAATTTGAAAATAATTGCATTTGTTTGCATCAAATGTTTTCCAAAATGTTATCTTTTTGAGACTTGGATTGCTTTCGGAAAGGGTTAAGATGTTTTACAAATCTGAAGGTTACTCGTATAAAACTGTCACTCAAACGCTTCGATTGTAAGGTTAACGCTTTCCTAAACGACAAAAATTTAGGCTGATACCTATCCCTTGATCGAAGCTTTAGCTATGACAGATGGTTTATTAATACAAAAACAGTACACCCAGTCTATTTTAGCACAAATATGTTGCTATTGAAATCACCTCTTTTGAGACTTTAAGAGTTGTTATAATTTCATAAAATACATGATTATACAAGGGATGGCTGGCTAAAGCTTGAAAGCTGTGCTTTCATTTTCTTTCGATGATGTTTCATGAATTCTTGTATCACTTTACTCTGAACATAGAACACAATTTTTCGACCGCAGGAATGGTAAATCATAAATATGTTTACATTTGATATAACGTCACTTTTCAACTAAACCATGTAACTGCAGCTTAAAACAAGCAAGCTGCAGTTACGAGGTTTTCCTCGTCGTTTGGGAAAGGGTTGTTTTTGTAACTTCAATGGGACCCAATGGGAGAAGTAAAAAGCTGTAATTCACCAGAGCTGCAAGTAAGAGAGGGTTTGTATGATGTGTTTCTAAAAATTCAAATATATCTTTGAATGTTCATCAAATCCTATGTTGTGGGTGCTAATTGAAATCTATCTTCTCGACGAGACGAATCCAATGAGTACCCATAGCATAGGATTTGGATTTGAAATAAGAAATTTAGAATAGTGGTGAAAAGTGGTGCATTCATGCAATGTACAAGAGTATTTAAAATACTTAATCATTGTCGCTTAACTTTGAAATAATTCTTAGATTATTTCAAACTCCTTGGTTTACCCCACCCACTCTTACATGCTGGCTCTGATATCACACTTCACAAAAAATCTACCTCAGACTGGTCCCCGTCTCATGTATCTCAGGGAGAAGTCATTATTTCAAAACGGGGCGGGAACCAGTCAAGCTGAATTCCGATTAAAACACGTTTGTACTAACCTTAGAAATTTGAATTTGAAACTTTAACCCATTCCCTTGTTTAGTTCTTGGATTGATTGATTTACATTAAGGAAAAATTGCTAAGCCAGTGCAGAAGCATTGGAAATGCATTTGAAAGTCATGTGTATGCATTCTTTTTACATACACTTTTGTTAACCCTTTCCCAAACGACAAAATTTTAGGGTTATCAACTTCAAAAACTGTCACAAATGACAAAATGGATGTTATTAAAGATAAGATTTGTGTAAAATATGGCATAGAAAATATTGAGACAAAAGGAGAAACTGCTGGTTATCAGCAGTTTCTTCTTTTGTTTCAATGTTTTCCCAAGCCTATTCTCTTAGGGACGTCAAAACCAGGTCTTGTTTGGGAAAGGGTTAATGGAGACCATTTAAATTGTGAATTACTAGCATTATATTTGCTTGTTAAGTAACTTTATGTGGATAATACTAAGGCTGCTATTTAATTATGCATGAATAGGTCAGACGTCTGTCGATTCGGAGAACGAGGGAATGGGTTTAAGTTCTAACTATGTGCTAGACTGTCATACCGCAATGCTGCAGATAAGACGTTGTGAAGGCATTCCAAATTTGTTGTTTTAAACCCAAACCCTATGTTGTGGGAATTCATTGGAATCTTTTCGACATAGGGTTTGACAAACAATAAAAGAAATACTGTATTTTGAAAAGCCATCACCCCACTTATGTGTAGTTCTGCAATACCCTTATCTTTAGTGGTGAAGATAACCTTTAATAAGTAAACCTGTAAAATACATCTTTATTTCGTCAGACTGTCAAAAATAATTCAAGTTTGTAATGTAACACGGTGGTCAATCACGTGACTCAGAATTTCGGAAAAAAAACATCAATAATTTTGTTCCTACTTGACCAATTTGAATTTTTGTTGAAGAGAGAATGCGGGGAAATGCCAGGAATAAGCTGGATGTGGTTGATTTTTGAAAAGTCAACAGCCAAAAAAGTTATTGAACATCAACCAAAATGTTGGTTGATCTTCAATAACTTTTAATCGGCTGAAGTTGCAAAAATCCACCACGTCCATCTAATGTGTGATGTCTGTCAACCTTCTTTGTTTCAAACCGAATTCAAATCGGTCCCGTATTAACGAAATTATTGAAGATTTTCCAAATTCTAAGTCACGGGATTATCCACGGTGATGTAACTTGAATCATATTTGTTGAATAAAGGGAGTCAGATTTAAGTATAAAACATATTGTTTTTGTTTCTCAATCTCATTCCTATTATCTCCTGGATATTGGGCAAGGGGAGTCTTCCAACTCAAAGGCCGGATGTATTATGACGTCAGCAGAGAAGTTCCGACTGTATGTGAATCTCAAATTATCATTTTAGCTCAACTGGCCTTTTGTCAACTACAACGAAAACAACAACAACAACAACAACAATAATAATAACAACAACATAAGTACCTCAACAACAACAACAACAACAACAACAACATAATTACCTCTACAACAACACTCACAATTATCATCACCATATCACATTCATCACCACCACAACAATAATAGTATCAACATCATCACCACCTGTACAACAACAACAACAACAACAACAACAACAACCGCAGCAGCAGCACCACCTCTACAAAAACACCTCTACAAAAACACTGTAACAATTATCCCAACCACATCACAAGCTACACCATCAAAACAACATTAACATTATCCACCACCTGTATAACAACAACAACAACAACAACAAAAACAACAACAACATAATCACCTCTACAACTACACTGTCACAATTATCACTACCATAATACATTCATCACCATCGCAACAATAATATCATCAACATCATCACCACCTGTATCACAACAACAACAACAACAACAACAACAACAACAACAACACAATTATCACCACCACAACTACAATGTCACAATTATCATCACCATATCACATGCATCACCATCGCAACAATAATATCATCAACATCATCACCACCTGTACAACAACAACAACAACAACAACAACCGCAGGAGCAGCACCACCTCTACAAAACACCTCTACAAAAACACTGTAACAATTATCCCAACCACATCACAAGCTACACCATCAAAACAAAATCAACATTATCACCACCTGTATAACAACAACAACAACAACAACAACAACAACACAATTATCACCACCACAACTACAATGTCGCGATTATCAGCACCGCATCACAATACACAAAATCACAACAAGAAAATCACTTATATTACCACCTATATAACAACAACAACAACAACAACAACAACATTATAAACGCCATAACAACAACACTATTGTCACCACCACAACAGCAACATAACTGTCTAGATTATCCCAACCACGTCACATTCATCAAAATTAAAACATCCAAAACATAACCAATATCACCAGCTATATAACAACATTACATCGCAGCAGCAACAACAACAACAACAACAACAACAACAACAACAACAACAACAACAACATCATCACCATATCACATTCATCACCATCACAACAAAATCACCAATATCACCACCTGTATCACAACAACAACAACAACAACAACAACAATATCACTACCACAACAACACCGCCACAAAACATTTATCACCATCAACAACAACATCGCCAATATCACTACCAGTATAACAACAACAACAACAACAACAACAACAACAACAATTGTCACTACCACAACATCACAGTCACAATTTTCACCACCAAGACGTAGAACATAGCATTAACCTTTACTCGAACAGCAACAATTTAGATAGCTGTCATGGTTAAGGAATGCCCTTACATATATGATATATACACATTATGTCATGTGGTTTCACAGAAAAAGGGATGTTATTTCGTGAGAATACTAACAATATAGGGTATGAATATCCATTGTTAACCCTTCCTATAGAATGTCCCTAAATATCATATCTTAACATTATGTCATGCTGAGTTATGCTCAGTACGGTAGCAATCTGTTCTATATTTGGCCGGGTGTAAAGATTTAACAAAATCATTGACCAGTTTCTGAAATTATTGTGCCACGCGATTCCCCTCCGCGAAAACGGACTTTTTACTCATGTATGAATGGATCTCAGTACAGTTGCAATTTTCTCTACATTTGGCGGGATTTTAAGTTTTAACTAATTCGTTGACGAGTTTCTTTAGTATTGTGTCACGTGATTCCCCGCCGTGAAATATGGACTTTCGTTCAAAGCTCTGTACTTGGTGTGCTATTTTCTCGTGTATGAATGGAGCTCAGGAAATTCCTCACCATATCACTGGGTGTTAAGTTTCAACAAAGCCATTGACGACTTTCTGAAATTATTGTGCCACGTGATTCCCCGCCGGGAACATGGACTTTTTGCTCAAAGCCCTGTACTTGCTGTGCTTTTTTCTAATGTATTAATGGAGCTAAGTAAATAAGCATCTTTCTGTACATTTGGCGGGGAATCAAGTTTTAACAAAATCATTGACGATTCTATGAAATTATTGTGCCACGTGATTCCCCACCGGGAACATGGACATTTGTTCAAAGCTCTGTACTTGTTGTGCTGTTTTCTCAGGTATGAATGAAGGACGGTACGGTAGCAGTTTTCTGTATATTTGGCTGGGTGTTAAGTTTAAACAAAGCCATTGACACTTTTCTGAAATTATTGTGTCACGTGATTCCCCGCCGCGAATATGGAATTTTTCCGCATAACCTTGTTCTTGGTGTGCTATTTTCTCACGTATGAATAGAGCTCAGTTCAATAGCAATTTTCTCTACATTCGGCTGGGTGTCAAGTTTTGACAAAACCATTGACGAGTTTCTGAAATCATTGGACCACGCGATTCCCAGCCGCAAATAAAGAGATTTGTTAAAAAGCTCTGTACTTGTTGTGCCATTTTCTCAGGTACAAATCGAGCTCAGTAAACTAGCAATTTCCTCTACATCTGGCTGGGTGTCAAGTTTTGAACACAATCATTGACGAGTTTCTGAAATTATTGTGCCACAACGCGATTCCCCGCCGCGAATATGAACTTTTGTTCAAAGCAAGCTCTGTAGTTGTTGTGCTATTTTATCATGTCTAAATGGACATCGGTACAGTCATTCAATTTTGATTATATTGTGACGTATATTTCGGACTAACAATAGTATTTTGTAGGTGTTGCTATAAAATCACGTAACTGCGGCTTAAATCAAGCCGTAGTTACTAGATTTCATTACAACACCGACGGTTTATCAAAACATAACGGTAGATCAAATCTATTTACAGCACAAAATTAATTGCCACTGCCCATGTTCGTGTTGCAGTAAAACACACATTCAAATCTCATTCATCTTTTGAATCAAGCTCTGAAATCAAGGTCAATTGTACATGTAGAAGAAGACGAAGAAGAAGGAGACGGAGGAAAAGAAGAAGAGGAAGAAGATTCCTATGGTAATATAAACGAATGAAATTGTGACAGAGTGGGAGAAAATAATATCCGACAAAACGAAAATAAAGAAGTCTACAGCACCCGGATTTACCAGGCGGTCACCCATCCAAGCACTAACCGTGATGGACGTTGCTTAACTTAGGCAAAATGGAGAGAACCAGGGTGGTCAATTGGATATAGCTGAGTACATGAAAGATTCACTTTTTAGGGTTTATAAATTTTAACTTCCATTATGTTCTATTTTTAGAACTAGATACAACGACTCATCTGTTCAAAATAGCTGCTGGAATAATTCTTAAAACATCTGATATGTATTAATTTACTATTAAAGAAAATGTTCGAGAAAAAACTTGAGACAAAAGGACAAAAACAATATTCGATTTAGAATTTGTTCAGCAGCCGAATGCCGGAATGTACTAATCGATAAGTACCTAATATCGTCTAAATCACGTTAGAAAATAACTACGGAACTGGAAGATGGACCAAATTTACTATTTTTTCTCACTGTAATTTTCAAACAGAAAAGTGTCTTTTTTAAAGGGATACTCATTTTTAGGTCATTCGCAATATAGACCAATCAGCGCTCATTTCATCTATACATCCGGACTTTCCATATACAAAATCGCCGCCTTCCGCCACACTTGATTAAATCGACAAAGTACGTCCGCTCCTCCCCCGCCTCAACATATTCTCATTCCACTTGTTTTACGCTATAGTTACAAGGTTTTTGTTGAAAAGCCGATTTTTTTCCGACTCAGAAATTGTCGTCTGCAACATCCGTAAATTTGGACCAGTGTCGTTTGGGAATGAGTTGAACTAATAGATTACTATTTCGATGCTTTTCAACACAAACCTCGTAACTGCAGCTTACAACAAGCTGCAGTTACGAGGTATTTGTTGAAAAGCATTGACATCTTCTTGAAGCATTTTAGGTTTACACTTCATTTTAGCTTTTCAGTTGACAGAAATCGTGACGGTTTACACGTCGCAGTTTCTGGTCTGCACGATGATATACCTCATTGTTCAGTGTCAGACACAGTTCCATATAAGGTTTTGATGATCTTACAAGAAATCTTTTTGAAACATTTTAGGTAAAGATGAAAATGCTGATTACTATTAACATTTTCTTCTTTTCTTGCCATATCTTTAGGCAAATTAAGTCAATGTTTTAAGTTGGAATTGAAATATTTTTCGTGTGGTATTACAATTTATTAAAGATCTGATATATGACCCGGTAGAGCATCTTTAGCTAATGACTAGAGATGCTCTGCCAGGTCATTTGTCATGAGCTATATGTACATTGTATCATCTTTCACTTTAGATCTATCCAAAAGTTCGGGAAAGAGTGACAGAATTACAGAGATAACATGATTGAAAGAGTCAACTTTCAGTATCTGAATACCTTAAACACTATATAAAGGCATTTGATAAAATTTCATAGTATCTTGTCAAACAATAAGAGGACACATTGTTTTACCGCTGTTTGTCTGTCCATATATCAGCCTGTCTGTCCCTCTGTCCCCCCAAAAATCAACTAGAAATTGTTCATGTATCTTTGGAAGTCACAAAAGCTACAGGGCTTGTAATTAGAATGACAGTATGGGCCAACAAAATAAATGTATGATTAAAGGTCAACTTTCTCGCTAAATATATCTAGTAAATTGACTTTTTGATCTTTTCTGAGTATATTGAATCATATCACTGAATATAATAGATATAAGTTAGCAAAAAGGTCAAGGCCATCTTAACCCATTACCACAAAGTGACTCCTTTTGACTCCCCACAAGATAATGGCTTTGGAAAACATCGTGCAAAATGAAGAAATTGCTTGTGACAAGCAATTTCTTCATTTCCCACAATGTTTTCTACGTAAAAATACAAAAATGCTAAATTTGATTCACTTGAAATTGTCGTCTGTATCATCTTTATTTGGACTAGTCCTAAAATTTGCTGTCTGGTAATGAGTTAAAAGGTAAATAGAATTACCAATTATCTTTGTCACATTTTGGAAAAGGCTTGTTTTGGGGGCATTATTGTTTCACAACTTTAACTTGTTTTGTACTCAAGGATCATTAACTTGCGTTACTCTTGTGTACTTTGATTTTATTTCTCAGATTTTTTCGTTATATGTCAAGGAAAGTGCTATAAAAGTTTTTGTTTATCATTTTACCCCATGCTTGATGGCATTCATAGCCACAAGTTATTAAGAAGTGTATTTTATAACAAAAGGTACGTAGAACTGTATATGTGTTTAAACTCCCAATTTTCGTATTTGTTAGTTTAGAAATTAAATCAAAATAACGGAAACTAAAAACTTTGATTAATGGTCCATTGAAGCATAAGTAAAGCACAAATCTTATCAAAAAGTTAAAAAAATAAGTTTTTGTTTTTCTTCTGGAAGCATTTTGTTTTGCAATTCTTTCTAGTTGAATGGAGAAGCCCATATATAGTTTTATGTACGTTAACGCAACATTGTGTGTTTTCTTGTCTATCAGGAAAATGTATTCACACGCCCGTATGTTTTAAAACACGAACTATTCTTTAAAAAGTGGATTTTCTTCGATAACCTCGTAAATTCAGTTTGTTTTAAGGTACAGTTACGAGGTTTTCGATATAAAGCATCAATATTTAAGAAACTTAAGAATTCTTTATGTTTTAGAAGTTTGAGACTCATTTTGATTATAATTTCAAACCCTGTGTATTTCCAGTCTAATTCTCATTCTATATTACAATCAATCTGATTGGACAAGACTTATGGGTCGGTCAATGAGATTGGTTGGTGTGGAAATCTGAATTATAAATAGATTTTAGACTGGATACTTTTATACATTTTTTTAAAAAAAAGCACACTGGCTGTGCAATCCTTTGTCTGAATTTAATCTTTGTATACATTCTTTTTTATGAGGATTTCTTAAAAATACCGAAGTATACTTTTGAACAGGTTCGATTTTAAGCATTTAAAGGGGTTATGTGCTGTAACGATCTTTGATACATTTTGATTAAATCTTTCTTTATTTCATTTGAAGACAATAAAGAAATTTTCTTTTATTTCGATGAATTTAATTATTGAATGTCGATAAGTTGATCTGGATTTTAAGAATTTCTCGTGAATTTTATTTTGCTTATCTAAATTTATATACATTAGAATTTTTACCATGATTTTAATTGATATGTTTTAAAATGACTTCACAAAATATATTGAATTTAGTCTTTATTGTCTACCTATTGCTAAATTAATTGTGTGTTCTAAATTTGAATATATCAGAGAATGAAATGAAATTTTATCATGTAGCTGTGCATTCTTTTCCCAAGCCTTTATTTTGTAGGGTGCCAAAAAATGCCTCTATCTGGGAATGGGTTAATACTAATTGTTATTGTTGTCTGGAACAGCTTTCTTTAAACTCTTTTGTTAGATTTGGTCGTCAGAATTGAATTTTTTCAAAAATTCCTGAACATTGCAACTTTGTACCTTCAGAAAAAGCCTAAATTGCTCATCAGTTACAGTAATATAGCCGAGTCTGAGATTTTTAGATGAATGATCATATACACCCCGAGTGAACATACTACATTTGTTTGTGCGAGCTTTATGCAAGGAAGAAAATTTGGCTCAAATTTTCCGTCGCGATATGACCATAGTAGTTGAAAACAGCGTAAAACCCCAATAAACCAAGCCTTGGCTCAAATTTGATCAAAATAATTTCAAATTTTGAAGGCAAGGGGCTGGCAGTCACAATACGCCCCCACCCCATCTTTTACTCAAGGAAAACCCTGTTATGATATGAGCCATTTTCTTCCTCGCTTATGCTCATTTTGTATTGTTTCGTTATTGTAATCTCATCTGTTTACATCTCTCATAACACACGAACGGCTCAATGCAAAACTACGGTAAGTGTGTATATATGAGCTGGGATCTGGGAAAAGGTCCCTTAGGGCATTTGAGCCCAACATGGATCTAGATCAGCCTGCGTATACACACAGTCTGATCCGGATCCATGTTCTTCTGTAAAAAAAATCATTATGACATGCAGTAACTGAGAGTGTGCAGTATTGGGGTTAGTAAGGATCAACTAAGGCATCAGGTGATCTTAAACATGGTGTACTCAAATGATGTTAGGCACCTTTGTCGAGTTCCCAACTCATTTGTATGCACTGATAATAGTTTTACACTGAGCCGTCACTCTGTTATAGCCTTCTTGCTCTCTATATCTCGCTAAAAACTTACAAATTATGTCAGCCCTTACTTGCACAAGCCCTTGTTCGACATCCAAACATTGCATTAACCCTTTCCCAAACAAGACCTGGTTTTGAAGTCCCTAATAGAATTGGTTTGGGAAAACATTGAGACAAAAGAAGAAACTGCTGATAACCAGCAGTTTCTCCTTTTGCCTCAATATTTTCTGAGCCATAATACACACAATTTTCATATGAATTTATTCTAATTGTTTCCTCTGAAACAGCTTTTATATTGGAAAAGTCTAAAGTTTTGCCGTTTGGGAAAGGGTTAAATGAATTACTTTTTAGGAACCCTAATGGGGAATTAAGAAAATGCTGATGATCACCATTGGTACTTTTAGTAGGAAATAACATTTGTGCAGAAGAAAAACTACTAGGGACGTCAAATAAGGTCATGTTTATGAAAGAGGCTTATATAGTGTAGTAATACTAAAGTGAAAAAAAATGTAACTAAAGTTTAATCTTAATCCGGTGATTTTTTTATCTTAGACTAGTTGGTTGTTCTTCCTCATATATAAGCATTTAAACATTGTATGCTGGACCCACTACAAAATGACGGAAATTTTGGCGTGGCCATTTAACACTTTCCCAGAATGGTAGATGATTAACATTTTGTTCTTTTCGAATTTTTGATTTTGTTAAAAAATGAAAGGAGACGAAAAGAGCTATTGTTCGTTCACGATCAAGGAGTCAAAAAGAGCTTCTGAGTGGTAATGGGTTAACAGAATTATTGAAAATTATCGAAAAGGTTACGTCGCATGGTTCCCTGCCATGAAACATAAAGCAGTTTTGTGCTAATTTGTTGATTTGTAGTTTGTTTTGTGGCAACACTATATGGTAAATCATTTGTAAGTGTAGAGTTTTATAGAGGGGGGCATGACGAAATTGACGAATGACAGGTGATCAGCATTTTTCTTCTTTTGTCTCAATGTTTTCCAAGCCTTTTCATACAGGAATTTCAAAACCAGGTCTTGTTTGGGAAAGGGTTAATTAATTAAGAAAAGATGGATTTCATCAGAGACTACGGAGTGGTTTGGTTTTTAAGAATTCTTTGATTGGTCAATACTTGAACCTTAGAATGGCTGTTGAGATTTGATAGGTCAATTATCGAACCTTTGGATGTCAGTTGTGATTTGTCAATTTTACAATTGTTGCAGCCTTGTATCCCCCTTCAACAAAAGGGGCCTTAACTCTGTGAAAAAGGGAGATAAGAAGGTATTTACACTGTTACAAAGACAACAAATTTGCTTTGGATTTAGCATTTTTAATGAACTTTAACATTTTCAATTAGGATACAACCAATGAAGACAATGTAGGGAGCTTGCTATAATTAAATTTGGCGATTTTCCCATCTCTCTCTAAATGAAACGTTTAAGAAGAGTTATTTCCCTTTGTTTGATTTTAGAAGAGTATCTTCCCTTTGTTTTAAATTTTAGAAGGGCTATCTCCCTTTGTTAAAATTTAGAAGATTAACTTTCCTTGGTTTTCAGTTTCAGAGGAGTTACTTCCCTTTCTTCACAGATTATGGCCCCCCTATATTAAATGTATTTGACTTCACCATGATATTAAATGTTTTATTTCGTTAATTGTATACAAAGATATTTTGTTAAGCTTAACTGGTATTACTAAATTAATTGTACAAAAACCATACATTTGTTTTAAATTCGATGAAATTCTGAAGTTTTTCAAAATTCATTTTGATATTCCTTTCATAGATAAAAGAAAAATGTTTTCTTGACAGAATTTGAAAATAATTGCATTTGTTTGCATCAAATGTTTTCCAAAATGTTATCTTTTTGAGACATTAAAGCCTTGGATTGCTTTCGGAAAGGGTTAAGATGTTTTACAAATCTGAAGGTTACTCGTATAAAAGTGTCACTCAAACGCTTCTATTGTAAGGTTAACGCTTTCCTAAACGACAACATTTTAGGCTGATCGAAGCCTTAGCCATGACAGATGGTTTATAAATACAAAAACAATACACCCAGTCTATTTTAGCACAAATATGTTGCTATTGAATGCATCTCTTTTGAGACTTTAAGAGTTGTTATAATTTCATAATATACATGATTACACAAGGGATGGTGGGCTAAAGCTTGAAAGCTGTGCTTTCATTTTCTTTCGATGATGTTTCATAAATTATTGTATCACTTTACTTTGAACATAGAACACAATTTTTCGACCGCAGGAATGGTAAATTATAAATATGTTATATAAAAAAATATACATTTGATATAACGTCACTTTTCAACTAAACCATGCAACTGCAGCTTAAAACAAGCAAGCTGCAGTTACGAGGTTTTCCTTGAAAACAAGCGATAACCTGTTACCACCCATAGCCTACTTAACAATTTTAGAATTTTCGTCGTTTGGGAAAGGGTTGTTTTTGTAACTTCAATGGGACCCAATGGATGAAGTAAAAAGCTGTAAACCACCAGAGCTGCAAGTAAGAGAGGGTTTGTATGATGTGTTTCTAAAAATTCAAATATATCTTTGAATGTTCATTAAATCCTATGTTATGGGTGCTCATTGAAATCTATCTTCTCAACGAGACGATTCCAATGAGTACCCATAGCATAGGATTTGTATTTGAAATAAGAAATTTGGAATAGTGGTGAAAGTAGGTGCATTCATGCAATGGACAAGAGTATTTAAAATATTTAATCATTGTCGCTTAACTTTGAAATAATTGTTAGATTATTTCAAACTCCTTGGTTTACCCCACCCACTCTTACATGCTGACTCTGATATCACACTTCACAAAAAATCTACCTCAGACTGGTCCCCGTCTCATGTATCTCAGGGAGAAGTCATTATTTCAAAACGGGGCGGGAACCAGTCAAGCTGAATTCCGATTAAAAACACGTTTGTACTAACCTTAGAAATTTGAATTTGAAACTTTAACCCATTCCCTTGTTTAGTTCTTGGATTGATTGATTTATATTAAGGAAAAATTGCTAAGCCAGTGCAGAAGCATTGGAAATGCATTTGAAAGTCATGTGTATGCATTCTTTTTACATACACTTTTGTTAATGGAGACCATTTAAATTGTGAATTACTAGCATTATATTTGCTTGTTAAGTAACTTTATGTGGATGATACTAAGGCTTGTATTTAATTATGCATGAATACCGTAGGTCAGACGCCGGTCGGTTGGGAGAACGAGGGAATGGGTTTAAGTTCTAACTATGTGCTAGACTGTCATACCGCAATGCTGCAGATAAGATGTGGTGAAGGCATTCCAAATTTGTTGTTTGAAATCCAAACCCTATGTTGTGGGTACTCATTGGAATCTTTTCGACATAGGGTTTGACAAACAATTTAAGAAACGTTGTATTTTGAAAAGCCTCCACCCAGTCGTATCTGTAGTTTTGATAATACCCTTATCTTTAGTGGTGAAGATAACCTTTAATAAGTAAACCTGTAAAATACATCTTTATTTCGTCAGACTGTCAAAAATAATTCAAGTTTGTAATGTAACATGGTGGTCAATCACGTGATTCATAATTTTGAAAAAAAAATCAATTATTTTGTTCCTACTTGACCAATTTGAATTTGGGTTGAAGAGAGAATGCGGGGAAATGCCAGGAATAAGCTGGATGTGGTTGATTTTTTAAAAGTCAACAGCCAAAAAAGTTATTGAAGATCAACCAAAATTTTGGTTGATCTTCAATAACTTTTTATCGGCTGAAGTTGCAAAAATCCACCACGTCCATCTAATGTGTGATGTCTGTCCAACTTCTCTGCTTCAAACCGAATTCAAATCGGTCCTGTAATAACGAAATTATTTAAATATTTTCTGAAATTGTTGCATCACATGATTATTCACCTTGATGTAACTTGAATCATATTTGTTGAATAAAGGGAGTCAGATTTAAGTATAGACCATGTGTTGTTGTTCTCTATCTCTTTCAAACATCTCCCAGCTGCGGCCATAGCGAAGTTTCTTCCTCTCACTCGAAGTCGCTGATTCGATCCCTGACCGCGGCAAATCTCCTTCCTGACAAAAATGTCACCCGCAAATGGTCTGATATCGTTAACCTATGTAGGCGAAAAGCTGGAGGCTTGGTAAGGATGTTGTGGTAGTACTGGTGAGAGAAACAATATGAATTCATGGTTAGATGCTCCAGTCGCTGATATACGACCAAAATAGTTGAAAATGGCGTAAAACCCAATAAACTAAACTTTCCTAATAGGTCTGAAACATTCAGCCGGTGGAGTTCTCCATCAAAAGGACGAAAAGCAGGCGCTGATAATGATGTTTATCACCGTGTATAATCATGTGACTCAGAATTTCCGATAATCTTCAATATCTTTTTTAACACTTGACCAATTTGAATTCTGTTTGAAGCAGAGAAAGTGGGAAAATGCAAGGAATAAGCTGGACGTGTTGGATTTAAAAAAAAAATCAACTGATTAAAAAGTTATTGAAGATAAACCAAAATTTTGGTTTATCTTCAATAACTTTTTTATCAGTTGATTTTTCAAAAATCAATCACGTCCATCTAATGCGTTACGTCTGTCCACATTCTCTGCTTCAAACCAAATTCAAATCGGTCGCTTATTAAGAAAATTATTGAAGATTTTCTGAAAATATTGTATCACGTGATTATCCACCGTGTTTATGTTGCCGCATGAATTCTGAAGTCAGCCGAAAAATTCTGACTCCGTGTGTGAATCTCAAATTGGCGTTTTTAGCTTAACTGGCTTAACCCATTACTGCACAATGATGCCTTTTGACTCCCTCACAAGAGAAGGCTTGGGAAAATATTGTGGAAAAATGAAGAAATTGCTTGTGACAAGCAATTTCTTCATTTCCCACAGTGTTTTCTTCACAAAAAGACTAAAAAATTGTAGAATTTCATACACTTGAAATTATCGTCTGCAACATCTTTGAATTTAGACCAGTCTAAATCTTGCCATCTGGTAATGGTGAATCCTTTCCCAAACGACAAAATTGTAGACTGCTCAAATGTGAAAGCCGCTACAGATGACAAAAATGGATGCAAATAAAGAATGAATATATGTGCAATATAGCTCAGAAAATATTGAGACAAAAGGAGAAAATGCTGATTATCAGCATTTTCTTCTTTGGCCTCAATGTTTTCCCAAGCTTTTTCTACTACGGACGTCAAAACCAGGTCTTTTTTGTAAAAGGCTTAAGGCTTGTGGGGCTCATGTCATGGCCCTGTGTCCACAGTGGGTGTGTGCGTGTCTGTGTTGCAACTTATTAGCTCACCGGAGCATGCAATGTTTGATATAAAGTACTGTGATCGATCAATGTCTGTCGTCCGTCAGACCAAAGTCAGAATTATCTAATCCATACTTTAGCTCTCTGAATCACGTAGTTTCATGTGATATTTTATGATAAAACATTCCCAAACAAGACTAGGGACCTGTTTAATCAATATATTTAAGACGTATTTTTGACTCACCAATGTCTTAAAAATAGCTGAAAACAACATTAAAAGTTCAAGTTACAGTTTGATTTAAAGTCTACTTTACTGACGTACTCAACCGACTTTACACTTTAACCCACAATCCCCGAGTCTCAAGTCAGCTGTTAACAGTCGGCGCCTTCGGCAGCCACAACTCTTTGGCTTTCAACTCTCATGTGTACTCATTTATACACCTTGGTGAAGAGGAGCAACGCGGGGTAACTTTTTTGATCAGAAAAATTCCCGTGACACGGGCGGGATTTGAACCCATGATCCCTCGATCCCGAAGCCCGCGCCTTACCATTAGTAAAAATAATGCCTGTAGAAGGCACCTCGGCGGGAAGTGCTTATGGCGTTAAGTAAGGAAGGTGCGTACCCACCCACTGCTGGGGCGGGTCTGGAGGGCATCTCGCCTAAAGTAAATTCCAAATACTCACCAGGAGCCACGAATGACCATGGTAACCATGGTTATCATGGTCATTCATGGTTCCTAATGGGTATGTGCCAAATAGTTTACTGGCGATTCAAGTGATTATTTTAAGGAAAAGAAAAACAAAATTCCACATTAAAAACAAAACAACACATTGCGAAGTGTACGTTTCGTTGTCATTTTTTGGACATAAAGTGTAATTGTTGGTTTGCCAACTTTATTGTTATGGCATTATAAAGAAAAATACCAGCCTGCTAATGTTATATTAAATGAAAGTGAATTTTAATACAGCTATAAAATATAATTCAAGAAAATCAACATCTATATTATTAGTATATTTATAAATGTTTAAGTAATTTGATCAGCAAAAAACCTGTATAATCACGTGAATTTCCGATAATCTTCAATGTCTTTTTCAATACTTGACCAATTTGAATTCGGGCTGAAGCAGAGAAGGTGGGGAAATGCCAGGAATAAGCTGGACGTGTTGGATTTTTTAAAAATCAACTGATAAAAAAGTTATTGAAGATAAACCAAAATTTTGGTTTATCTTCAATAACTTTTTTATTAGTTGAATTTTCAAACATCAACCACGTCCAGCTAATTAATGCGTGACGTCTGTCCTGATTCTCTGCTTCAAACCGAATTCAAATCGGTCTAGTATTAACAAAATTATTGAAGATTTTCTGAAAATATTGTTTCACGTGATTATCCACAGTGGAAAAACTTGTGTAGTCCAATCCGGATGGAAATCACGTGATGTCGGATTTTTTCGAGCGACGTCGCTAACATTCGTGTAAGATCTAGGCCTAAACGGAAACGTTACGGGTTGGAAAAAACCCAGTCACTTTCCATCATCGAATGTTTACGACGTTGCCCGAAAAATCCGAGGTTGCGTAAATCCTAGAACGGGTGGTCTGTTTTAACGCGATATGCATACATTACAGAATACAGTTTCCCTTGGATATGGATGGGTCCGTTGTGCTACACTACATCATCGCGGATCCATATCGAAATAGGTCAACGTCATGACGGCAAACAACGTGACTCAACAACTTCAGAAAATGACCAATTTGAATTCGGCTTTGAAGCAGAGAAGGGGGAAAACGCAAGGGATCAGCTTGGTGGTAGATCTTTTAAAGAAACAGGTGTCAAAAAAAATAAAGAAAGATAAAAAATAAATAAAATAGATAAAAAGATTATGGACGACCAACCAAAATTATGGAACCTTGATCGTCAATACCTTTTTCATCAGCCGATCAGCAAAGTTCTGGCGTTTCCCGCCTTCTCTGCGTTAAACATTTTCGAAATCGGACATATGGTTACAGAATAATAATAAATTTGTGTCACGTGATTCTCCCGTCGTTTAAGGGCGGTGTTCTGTAATTTACACAGTCTATTTTTGACATTTGGTTAACAAGTGTTAAACACGTTGTAGGTACTGTATATTTTGAATTTCTTAAAATTGTAAATAAATGCCTAAAATGTTTTTGTTTGTAATGTCAAGGTATTCCATTTATCATTATTTACAAAACACTTCATGCAACTGCGGGTTTCATCCATGGCAACGGAAATTGACGATGATATCCATCGTCAATTTCCGTTGCCACGGATGACGTCCAGAAATTGACGAGCCATTCGTTAATTTCCGTTTCCACGAATGACACCCGAAGATGCACGAAGTAGGCTATTTTTTAGATAATGATGGGTTGTGATCCTTAACGAACGATTCTAGATTTCATATAAATATCGTTAAAGTTATTGTTCAGGTCCGATTCTTCGTAGATTTCCGTGGTTTTTCCGTTACCATGGTACAGCACGTGATCAAGCTCCTTCCCGCTCGTCCCGTTCATACTCCTGAAATAAATAAATAAATAAATAAATAAATAAATAAAAAGATAAATAAATAAATAGATAAATAAATAAATATGATAAAACAACAATACATCAATTGAAAAACGTAAATAAAAAAGGATGCTTAATTCAGAACATCTGCATCGGTTTCAAATTTATACATAATACAAGTCTAAAATGTTGCCGCCTGATAATGCTATGGCCTCTGCTTATTAGATCAACACGGTCATTTGGCGTTCCAAATGGATCAAAAGTCAATATCAATTTTTAACGTGCAATTATAAAATGTCTTCGAGCAACCGGCATTTTACCCCTGGGCAAGCAAAATTAATGCGCGCACGCGCAGAGTTTAGTGTGGTCGTACAAAACATACGAGCGCATGTGTAGGCTATTCGTATTCTATCTATCAACAAATGAGAATTTATGTTTTATCCACAAACAAGAGAGAAAAAAGCAAGAGGAAAGAGTGCTAAACGCCCCTTCCCTTGGTCAGCCTCGTTTCCACAAGAAAATCTATTCATTAAAATTTCATTAACCATTGTCGCTTAAAATACACTTGCACGCATAAAATTTATGCGTGCACGTGTAAACTTTATACGCGCACGCGTGAATTTTGAGCTTGCTCGCATAAATTTTACGCGCGCACGCTAAATATGGGCTTTTGGCCCATTTGAAACGCTAGATGACCAGACCCCTGTTTCTCGAAAAAACTTAAGTACAAACTCATGAGTCCATGCTCAAATTTACTACAACTTCAAAGGAATACTCTCAAAAGTTGAAGGGTATTCGATTGAAGTTCACGTGGATTTCGTGCGATTTGAGCACGGTGCTCAGATTTGAGCATGAGGACATACTTAAGTTTTTTTCGAGAAACCGGGGCCAGAGCTCGGTCGGCATGGGTAGTTGATAGTGGTCTGGGCGATTAAGTTTTATCTGCATCGTTAGGGCTTCCCACCCGAAGTACAGGTCGTATTTGATCGGAGAATTTCCGAGACGATCGCATCGAGTTGATCTGATAGGCGGTGAGAACACTTTATAATTGGTTAATCCTTTCCCAATCAAGGCCTGGTTTTGACGCCGCTATTGGGAAAGGCTACAGAAAACATCGATGCAAAAGAAGAAAAGAATAATGCTGATTATCAGCATTTTCTTCTTTTGCCTCAATATTCTCCGAAATACTGATAATCAGCATTTTCTCCTTTTGCCTCAATATTCTCCATGCCATAATGTACACAAAACAAGTCTTTATCAAAATTCATTTTGTGGCTTGAACAAGACTGTCATGAAATTTTGAAGTTTGGGAAAGGGTTAAATAACGTTTGCCATGGTAAGTCAAGAGAAACCATTTGAGCCACGCCCCGAACATGCCGAATGCAACACACTTATTAATCATTTTCCCAAAAAGCATCAATTCAATGCGGTCCATTTTGAAAGTTGCTGCAGACGACATACTTGATGTTGACGAAGAAATGGAGTGTATACAATGAAGCCCAGAAAATATTGAGGCATAAGGAGATTATCACTATTTTCCCTTTTTTGTCTAAATATTTTCTGAACTAAATTATAGAAATTAACATTCTGTTTTTGAGATACAATTTATTGTTGACTACGTTTGCAAATGTCGTAACTTTAACTTATCTAATCTGTACTTATGACTTTTCGGACGGAACAAACAGTTTACCTGTGACTGTAAGTTCTGTATTCGGTTTGAAGCAGAGAAGGTGGTAAAATGCCAGGAATAAGGTGGATGTGTTGGATTTTTGAAAAATCAACTGATAAAAAAGTTATTGAAGATAAACCAAAATTTTGGTTTATCTTTAATAACTATTTTATTAGTTGATTTTTAAAAAACTAATGATGCGTGATGTCTGTCCACATTCTATGCTTCAAACCAAATTCAAATCGGTCACGTATTTACAAAATTATTGAAGATTATCTGAAAATATTGAATCACGTGATTATCCATCGTGAACTTACCTATGATTGTAAGTTCTATACTCGTGGTCATCAAAATGGCGTCCGCCGCTCTTCATGTAGTACGCCGTGTAGGAAATTTTGCAGTTTGGGAAAGGGTTAAACAACGTTTACCATGGTAAGTCAAGAGTAACCATTTGAGCCACGCCCCGAAAGCATCAATTCAATGCGGTCCATTTTGAAAGTTGCTGCAGACGACATACTTGATGTTGACAAGGAAATGGTGTGTGTACAATAAAGCCAAGAAAATAATTAGGCATACGGAGATTATCAGTATTTTCCTTTTTTGTCTTAATATTTTCTGACCTAAATTATAAACATTAGTTTTCCGTTTTTGAGATCCAATTTATTGTTGATTACGTTAGAAACATCCGTAACTACAGCTTTTTAAACATTTTCGACATTTTTTAACAGAATCGACCATAGGGATCGATTTTATCAAGGAAACCGTGAAGTAATTTTGGGTATACAATATTATTTTGTTGGTGTCATTCTAAAACCTCGTAACTACAGCTTCATTGAAGCTGTAGCTACGAGATTTTATAACAACACCAACGATTTTTCAATAAATAACCGTAAATTCAGTCTATTTTTAGCACAAAATCAATTGCTATTTACCTGTGATTGTAAGTTCTATATTCGTGGTCATCAAAATGGCGTCCGCCACTCTTCATGTAATACGCCGTGTAGGAACGTCCTGTTGTTATCTGTCGTGGACCGTAATCCGTCACTTCCCGGTAACCATTTAACGGCGCCACGTGACTGACGTCATAATCCGTGGTGTTCACGTGATCATATTTCACGTGGATCGTCGATGGATCTCTAACGACCGGCGTTAAGCTTCCTTCAATCTGGTAACGTTTGGGTATTCTGGTTATGACGGGTTTCTCCACAACGACTGGTCGTTCCGTGTATTGAACGTTTTGAACGATTGGACGTTGTACATAACGTACTGGCCGTTCAACGACGTTACGTTCGACGTATTGTACGGGTGGTGGTAGCGGACGTTGAACGTACCTCACCGGTTGGACGACCGGTCGTTCGACGTAACGTATTTGGTTGTAATCTATCGGTAACGGACGTTGTACGTAGTTGTAGTTTACCACCGGTTGAGCGACTCTAGGATAGGCTGGTTGTGTGTAGACCGTGTAAGCCGCTCTTGGTGCACGTCTGAATGGGACTACAGGTCTAGAATAGGAATAATAGTCCAAATAAGGGTCAGAAAAATATCGACGTATCCTCCTAGGCTCCGGTATATATGATTCCAGAGAATGACGTCTCAATCGGTAGACATATTCATCCGAAAATCTCCGAGGCGGCCTTCCGTAATCATCCGAAAATCTCCGAGGACGTTTGTAAATGTAATCGTCGGAAAATCGGCGACCCCGATGAAAGTACTCGGACGGCGGACCTTCTATCGAATGTCTCCGTGGTGGTCGACCGTATATCTCACCGGGCGAACGAGATCGTGGTCGTGGTCGACTGTAAAGGTCTCGGTCGAACGAACGACGTCGTGGTCTTCGGCCATAATCTTCGGATGGCGGACGTCTCCGAAGATGATCGTAGGAGTCTTCGGAAAGGGATCGGCGACGGCCGTTATACCGATCTGGAATTAAAAAAAAAAAAAAAAAAAACTCCGAATAGTTCTTAATCTGGAAGAAATGTCCTTAAGGATTACGACCCGTCATTAGATACTAAACACTTGGTGCGAGCTGAGCGTGACAACGGAAATTAAAGAAATACCCTAATCAATTTCCGAGCGTCATCCGTGTACCCTCGTCAATTTCCGTTGACACGGATGACGCACGAGGATGCACAAAGTGTTTTGTATTTAATGATGGGCTGTACTCCTTAATGTTAATTATAAACATCATGGATCCACATTAACCTGCATATACAGTAACGTAATCTGATCTTGATCATTGTTGTTCTATAAATGATTCTCTTGTGACCTGTAGAAACTGTAAGCCAGCAATATATGCCTAGATCTTGATCAGATTGCATTGAGGCAGAGGCTGATCTGGAAACATAACATATTAGCCGTTTTCCAGATTACGATTCAAATACTGGCGTAAAGTACCGATATATAAAAATACTATTTCTTAGCAAAAACATTAAGCAGGCCCTGTTTTCTCGAAAAAAAACTTAGGTACATACTCATGAGCACATGCTCAACTTCAATTAAATACCAATCAATGTTAGTTTGGGTTCAAGTCTGATCATTTTTCCCTCTTTCACTTTCTCCGGTCTAAATATCAGTATCAACACGATCAGAAACGGGTGCCACAATATGTAACGGATATTAATTTTTTATGCGTTATCTTATTGACCAAAGTGTATATTGATGACTGGACCCAGGCTAATCAACGTTGGAGTTTACGTGGATTTCGTGTGATTTGAGAACGGTGCTCAGATCTGAGTCTGAGAACGTACTTAAGTTTTTTCGAGAAACCGGGGCCAGAATCTTAAATATACAACTACTGTGAATAATAAAAATAATAAAGCACTGCGGGGACTAACGTGGCACAACAACAAAAAAATCTTCAATGATTCTGTTAACATGTGACCAATCTTTACATGGCTTGAGGCAAAGAAGGCGGAAAATTCCAGGGACTAGCTGGATTTGGTAGATATGTCAACAAGCAGCTGATGAAAAGTCAAAACCTTTTTAATCAATAGGGCTTTTTAAAGGATCAACCACATCCAACAAATCTCTCACGTTTAATCCACCTCATCTGCTGCAAAGCAAAGTTAATCTGTCATGTATTGATAGAAACAATTGGAGATTTTCTGCAATAATTGTTGTTAGTTATGCCACGTTATTTCCTGTTGTGTGGAGTGTTACGCAAAAGGGCGACAAAGAGAGAAAAAGATAAAAGGATTCGGAACACTGCATTAATGCACATAACCAAAATCTTTGCAATTATTTCAACGTTTTGGGAAATACGACACGACTCGTTGAACTCCCAAAGGACGAATATTTTTGGTAATAAAACATCATTAGGCAAAATTAATGTTAGTAAATATATTTTTACAGGTTATACATTTACTAAATGTAATCGTATTTTCAATCAAATGAAAAAAAATCGGTCCTACATTTCGACCTCACTTTTGAGAGTATGATCAGGGACCCGTATTATCAACGACCATTCGACATCGTCAACATTATGATTAGTAATAAATGTCCTTTTGCTCGTAGATTCGTAGACAAAACGGGTCCCTAATTGTCACAAATGTGATCAACTTGTAACATTTTTCATATGTCACCTTATTTGCGCACTTTTGTCTGAACCAGAATCTGGAACACGGGTATTTTAGACCAACATGGATCCATACCAGCCATTGCCCAGGCGCAGCTTGATACACATCCATGCTTATCTCTAATAGCTTCTTTATTAAACGCAAGAAGTCCGGTTACTGCACGCTGGTAGTAGAGATAAGAGGGAGTGAATGTATTTTACCATTTATTATTTTCAATAACACACCCGATTTTGTTGATGCTCATTTGAATCGTGAGATAAGATTATTCCAAAGAGTGCCACTAAAATCTAAGTAAGATCGATGACCATCCATTTTTATTTCATTTTTCAGTTGGTAATAACGCCCTTTCTACAGAAAAGAATATATATGTTAGCGGCAATAAGTAAAATCAGGCAATATTGCCTAGTCAATTAGTTATTGCCTAAAAATTTCAGGCATTAAGCTTATTGCCTGAATGTTTCATCCAAAAATTAGCCTATTGCCTAACATATACTAGAGGCAATAAGTAAAATCAGACAATAAGCTTAATGCCTAGGCAATAAGCATGAGTTGTGTCTAGAATTTAAAGATGAAGTTTACATATATGTATTTGTTAGAAACAAAACAACTTAAATGCGCCAGTGCAAAGGTTGCTCTATAGGGCCTATCAAGGACCTGAGATGGTTGTGCTGACTTTTTTAAAAGTGGGAATTAGTATCTGGCCTGTGTGAATCAATTGCAGAGCGGAATACCTTATTTTCACCGAGGTGGGGTCTAAATCGCAGATTTTCTGTACAAGTGAATGGATTTGAATGGTGTTTGGCACCACATCAACAATTTTTCTAGTCATAATGCGAAGGTCGGTGCACATTACCGTATATTCGTGACATTACTAGCTCCATAACAAACACAACATCCATTCTGAGCCACCAGCTAACCATCTAAGATGGTTATATTAATAAAAAATGCATTTATTGGTGAGGGACTAATTGTCGGTGATATTTCAAAACCTTGTAACTACGGCTTTTAAAATCAACGAATTCAACAAAAATCTGAAATTTTGTTTTCGAGTCAATTATATACTAAATACTTTAATAGTATGTTGAAAATGATTGTGTAGACTACTCGACCTTAATACATGCAACCAAATATCGGTATTCTTGATATTTGAGAAGTTTAAATAAGTTTAGATCCATGTATAAAACCAATGAACATTCCTCATACAAGAAAATAAAGAAAGAGGAGAAAAAAGTAAGTTTTTTTTTAAAGAATTCCAAATCCAGACAAATCATAACTATATTCGAGTTTTCATAATTTCAAAATACTAGTAAATGTAAAATTTTGACTTTTAATGGGGTCCTGCCAGACATTTTTCATCCTGATTCTACAAGCGAGACCATGGTTTGTGTTTACTTTTATCTAACTAAAATGTAATTTGAAGGGTTCCCAGAAAATGGAATTATGGGTATTTGACTCAAAGAAGAAGCCAAAAGCAATCAGTGTTTTTGCAAGCACTAAATAACGGTAAGTATTTGTAAAATATGTTCATTTTCAAATAAGACTTCAAAAAGAAGTCATATTTCATTGTTAGGCAATAAGCCTAATGCCTGACTATTTTTGCAGGCATTAAGGCTTAAAACATAGGCATTAAGCTTAATGCCTAGAGTGAATTAGGCAATAAGCTTACTGCCTAGGCAATATAGCTTATTGCCTAGGCATTAAGCTTATTGCCTAATTTTACTTATTGCCGCTAACATATATAAAGTCTATCATTAGGAAAAATAGTACAATTGTAGTATTACCCTTAAAAGGTTACACAAAAAATTGTGTTAAATCAGCGAAAGTGGGAAAGAATAATTATTTCAGATTTTATTGTTCGTTTTATGCTTTAAAATCCCCCATAAAACATTAAGCGAAATCCATAAATGAGCCTGAATAAGAAAAGGTTTCTTAAACCCTTTCTTAAACAAAATCTGGTTTTAACGTCCATGATATAAAATGCTTGGGGCAATAGCTTATGTAAATATTGAGGAAAAGAAGAAAATGCTGATAATCAGCTTTTACTCCCTCTGTCTCAATATTTTATATGTTATTTTGTTTAGAAATCCTATTGTTAGCAATATTCGTTTTGTCATCTGCAGCAGCTTTCGGGTTAGGGCTCTTAATAGTCTGCCGTCCGGGAAAGTGTCAACGTATTTTGAAACTGCTGTCAAGCATGATCAATCTGTACGTAAAACAGTCTGATCTTGATCAAAACTGAAAGTCCGAAAGTTACTTCAGGGAGTCACGGATCTTAACCAAACATCATGTTTACACAGGCTGATCTAGATCCATGATAACCTCAAATGTTATAAGATTACTTGTTTATGAAGTCCGCTATATTTAGAATATTTCTTTAGCAGGAAAAAAGTTAACCAATCACCAGACACCAAAGTTTTGGACTGAACAAAATTCAAGATGCTACTTTGACGACATTCACATTTTAGGTCTTTTGCGATAATAGAAAACATTGTGGTAGATGATTTTTTCACAATCATTTCGAAAGCCTTTATATTGCTGGTCGCCAAAGGGCGTCATCGTGTGGGAATGGATTGAACTTGTTTAATTAAGTGTGATATCCATAGATATTGGAATGAATATTCATTTTGTCTATCAAATCGATGCTTTTCAACATAATCCCCGTAACTGCAGCTTAAAAAAAGCTGCAGTTACGGGGTATTTGTTGAAAATCGACGATATATTTTTTTAAAAGCTCACATAAAACATTATGTATACTTGTTTTAGTGTGCGATCCATAGATATTGGAATGAATATTCATTTTTTTCTATCATATCGATGCTTCTCAACATAATCCCCATAACTGCAGCTTAAAAAAGCTGCAGTTACGAGATTTTTGTTGAAAAAAAATCAATGTTTTATTTTCTAAAAGCTCACATAAAACATTATGTATACTTGTTTTAGTGTCAGATCCATAGATATTGGAAAGAATATTCATTTTTTTCTATCATATCGATGCTGCTCAACAAACCCTCGAAACTGCAGCTTAAAACAAGCTGCAGTTACGAGGTCTTTGTTGAAAAAAATCGACGATATATTTTTTAAAAGCTCACATAAAACATTATGTATACTTGTTTTAGTGTGCGATCCATAGATATTGGAATGAATATTCATTTTTTCTATCATATCGATGCTTCTCAACATAATCCCCGTAACTGCAGCTTAAAAAATCTGCAGTTACGAGATTTTTGTTGAAAAAAAATCAATGATATATATTTTTAAAAGCTCACATAAACATTATGTATACTTGTTTTAGTGTAAGATCCATAGATATTGGAATGAATATTCATTTTTTATCTATCATATCGATGTTTTTCAACATAATCCCCGTAACTGCAGCTTAAATTAAGCTGCAGTTACGAGGTTTTTGTTGAAAAATCGACGATATATTTTTTAAAAGCTCACATAAAACATTAAGTATAATTTATATGTGTGATTTCGTGGTATTTCGGAGTACTCGCTATCTTTTATACAAATCTGGTTTTTTCCGCACCGCTTGACATGCAAATTGCCTAAATGTTTCATATTTTTTGGGTGTTTAAGTTTTGAATGAAATTATCGAATTAACTTGTTTTCTCACACAACTTTAACCCTTTTCCAAACGGCAAAATTTTAGGGTGATCCACTTCAAAAACTGCCACAAATGACAAAATGGATGTTATTAATGATAGGGTTTGTGTAAAATATGGCACAGAAAATATTGAGACAAAAGGAGAAACTGCGTGTTATCAGCAGTTTCTTCTTTTGTTTCAATGTTTTCCCAAGCCTATTCTCTTAGGGACGTCAAAAACAGGTCTTGTTTAGGAAATGGTTAATATCCAGCTTTATTTGGGTGTTTGTATGCAACTGGTTACGCTAAAAGGGACCTTCTAGAAAGTGTAAAAAGTATCGACCCTAGTCATTTTGCCCCCAATGTGCAGCCTGACTCACTGGCGTAGGAAGAGGGGGCCTGCCACCAATTTAGAAAGGGGGGGGGGGCAGCATATTCGATGGCCCCAAACAATACACATAATTATATTTTCTTTCAAGAAAGGTCCAGGTATCAAATAACTGATATCAAGGAATAGCTTGACTTTATCACAGTTAGGCCTATATGAAGTAAATAACCTAAATATTATGTCCAAAGATGAATAATTTCGTGTGAAATTTGACCGGGGATGGCTATTTATTATTGTTACACCGTGTATAATTTGACATGTATCATGTTTTTATGGCGTAGTAAAAGTATGGACATTGATCATACTGCACAGTCTGATCAAATCCCAAGTTGATATCAAAATTCAGGAGGGTCTATATCAGCTAAATGAAGGATATAACCTAAATATTATGTCCAAAAATGAACAATTTTACACGAAATTTGACCGGGGATGGCGATTTATTATTGTTAAACCGTGTATAATTTGATAAAGATGTTTACCTATGCTTCGGTAAACATAACGAAAACTTCACATGAAAAAGTGTCATTCCGTTCTAGAACAGGATATCGTCGCTTTTAAACAAAAAAAAAAAAAAAAAAAAAACAACGTAACTGCAGCTTGTTTGAAGCTGCAGTTACGAGGTTTTTGTAGAAAAGCAGCGATATATTTCACGGCGGAGAATCAAATGATAAAATAATTTCAGAAGATCGGCAAAATCCCTGACCGATGTCAATTCAATCTGAAGCAATGGACGTCAAAAACGTCTGGAATTTATTGGTTGTGATAGATCTTTCCTAAAGAAGAAGAAGAAGAAAAAAATACAGCTGATAAGAAAGTTAATCATAACCAAGTAAAAATGTATTTGACCATCAATAATTTCCATCGGCAGATTTTTTTTAAGAATGATCTACAACATCCGTCAATTACTTGACGTATTTGCACCGTCTTTGCCTCAAATAATTTTCAAATCAGTCAGAATTATTGAAGCTTTTTTGCGATTGTTGTGTCACTTGATTCCCCGTATTGAAATTAAATGGTGGTAGACTAATCACGTGACCTTGTTAAGATATATTTCCTTATCATGATCGTTTTTTTATCTTTCATGTAAATGCTAAATGTCCTATATTGAATGACCTATCAGACTACCCATCTTACTTTCCGATTTAATTTGATACGAAATATATATCCTTTTAACCCATTAACAGGCGGCGAAAGTTTGGATTTTTCGATATTCAAAGACGTTGCAGACGACAATTCAAAGTGAAGGAAATTTGACTATTTTGGTCTTTCTGGGTAGAAGCATTGTGATCAATAAAGAAATTGCTTGTCACATGGAATTTCTTCATTTTCCACAACGTTTTCAGAATTCTTTATTTTTTAGGGCGTTCAGGGGCGTCAATGAGTGTTAAAGGATTATTTTGGTTTCAAAGCTGAGGACATTTGATAAAATTGTTATCCTGACAATCAAGACATTCGCATTTTTTTCTCTCAGTGTTTTTAATGTCGGAATTAAAGTCTCCAATTCATGTTTTATACTTTCTAACGTCACGGACTAAAACGATAATTGAAAGGAGTCTATTAGGGGCATGCGCAGAATTTGTAAAGATGGTCTATCAAAAATCTTTTTAAAGATTTTTTCATGTACCACTGTAGCCGGTTCCCCTCTGGAAAACACAGGCTGGGAAAAATGTCGTAGATCCGCTCATGTGGGGAAAGTAGGAAATGATGGTCTTCAAAATTTCTACTTTAACCCCCCCCCCCCCCCGACCAAATTTCCACGTCGCTAACACAAAAATGTATGAGAAAACATTGAGACAAAAGAAGAAAATGCTGACAACCAGCATTTTCTCCTTTTGTCTCAATATTTTCTGTACACAATTACTATCTTTATTCACACCAGTTTTGTCAAAGTCTGCAGCAGGTGTCAAAGGACCAGCATTATATGCTTTTGCTTGGGAAAGGGTTAGTATTCATTGGAAGAAACCCTCCTTTGGGCCCTGATCCTATAATATGGAATTCCAACAGCAAATGTCGAAAAAATGGCATAAAATGATTTTTAGTACTTACTTGCCATGATTATTTGCCGTCAATCCCACAAAATAGTTTTATTTTACACAAAAAGTGATATTTTACACACAATATCCTACAAAGTTATTTTACGCCCCAATATCAACTTCCACCCAATTAAAACTTCCACTATGGGCTGTTACGAAAGTTCTGAGCTTTCAGTGCTCTCCTAACATCGACAAAAGTTTGACAATAATCGTACTGAGTAAACGATTTCCCTCTGTAATTTTGCATCGCGACAAAGCCTACACCCCTGACTTTACAAGAAATCGTTATCCAATCGATGGCCGAAAATTCCACAATGAATGAAAAAAATATTAAATAATTAGCTCCAGAGCGGGTTCCGCTTCGAATTTTAACAAAAGTCAAAATGATTTTGTATGGAATTGTCATGGACCGAGCTCACATCCTGTCAAAACTGTCTGGATCCAGTTACTTTAACTCATTAACAAACGACACATTTTTGGAATGCCTCAATTGGAAACTGTGTTGCAGACAACAATTTCAAGCTAATGAAATTAAAAAAAAAAAAAAAAAAAAAAAAAAAAAAAAAAAAACAACAAAAAAAAAACATGTCACAATCCATTTCCTAACTCCCTTAATGTTTTCCTGAACGTTTTTCTGAAAGGGCATCAAAAAGTGTCACTGTATGTATTGGAATGGATTAACCTTTTCCCAAACAAGACCTAGTTTGACCTCCCTAATAGAAAAGGCTTGGGAGAACATTGAAACAAAAGAAGAAACTGTCGATAACCAGCAGTTTCTCATTTTGTCTTAATATTTTCTGTGCGATATTTTACACAAATCTTATCTTTAACAACATATATTTTGTCATTTCAGCAACTTTAATATAGGAAAAGTCTTAAGTTTTGTTGTTTGGGAAAGGGTTAAAGAACCCTGACCATGATTTTTTTGACAACTTGTTGTTCGACGAGTTTACTCCTCAATATCTTTGTTAATAATAAGAAAAAAGTGCAACACGAGCATACACGAGCGTGAACACATTTCGAAATTGAAAGAATGTGCCACAAGAAAAATATTTACTGCTAATCGAAAACGATATTTCTCCTCGATCTTAAATGCAATGAACCGGTTACTAGGCTCCATCCTGTCTCCCGCAAGAAAACAGAATATCGTCGTTGTAAATGCCTCGTATCTCGTTTTTGGGAAAAAATGTGTAATAACTTTTCCCAAACTGAAAGGAATTACTTGAAATTCGGACATAATGTTCACGAATAGTGTGTCATTAATACTGATTAGTAAAAATTGCTCAAAACCCGCAAGAATTGTTTTAACCAGGTATACAATATTTGACTTTGAAAATCGCAACAATCGAAATACGAGGTGTTGCATTTCGAGGGCTTGGTGCAAAACTATTGTAACTACATTTTGTAAAATTTTACAGGAGATGGGAAAAACTATTTGACTTTCTCAAAGTTAAAGAGGAAAAATGTTTTTGAAATTCTAAATATCTTTTTAAGTATACAGAATTGAAACCTTGTATTAACATGATGTATACCTTCATAAAGATTCAGAAAATGCTAAAAAGTGAATTTCTGAAAAATATGAAGTTACAATAGTTTTGCACTGAGCCCTCGATTTACACTGACGATATACATTATGAACGCCCCTCTCTAGTGTTTTCTGCATCATTTAGTGGACACGGTTCGATAGAAATTCGTTGACATCACCATAAATAGACGTGTCACGTACAAAATGTCAATATAAACACTGGTGGTGTACTCGGCCAAAGCGTGGGACGCTTTTTCGCGATCATAGTATTCCGTCGGTGTTGTTGTAAAATATAACAACACAGACGGTTTGTCAATACATATCGGTAAACCCGGTCTATTTTTAGAACAAACTCATTGATATTTGAAATACTATCCGATCAGATCTTTAAACTCACATTTAAACGCAAAATGTCTGTACCTTGTTGTAGCGAAAAACGTCCCTCGCTTTGGCCGAGTTCACCACCAGTGATACCGTTTTTGGAAGCAAATTTTCCAAATTTGCTTCTCTTAGCAGCCATGCGTCTCTGCACTTTACCATTCTCTGCATACCACACAACATCTTCCGGTCTTCCTCACTATAAATATTTCTATCAAAAGCAAAGATTAATGAGGTAACAGTCATTCGAATATTCAATATGTAAGTCTGAAGTTATGTGTAGATATTGAATTGTGTGACTAAAAATGAAACATTCAATTAATCATGTCTCTGAGAGATGAAAAGATCCACGTAGTAATTTGCTTTATTATGGTTCAAAGATCAGTCCAATAGCCTTCCTTGTAAATGGGTCAGTCAAGTTTACTGAACTATGAAATATATTTAAAGCTTACACAAACGATTAATATGCATGAAGTTGTGCTAAAAATAGATACCACTCCAGCATGGAATCAAAGTATGCAAGGTATTCTTGATAATCAAAGTACTTAATCAAAATACTCTACGAATCAAAGTATTCAAGGTATTCAAATGGATAATCAAAGTACCTAATCAAACTACTCTATTTCTGGCCCCGGTTTCTCGAAAAAACTTAAGTATGTTCTCAAATCTGAGCACAGTGCTCGAATTGCATGAAATCCACGTGAACTTCAATGAAATACCCTTCACAATGGAGAGTATCTCTTTGATGTTGAGCATGTTCACATGAGAATATACTTAAGTTTTTTTTCGAGAAACTGGGGCCTGGACAGGCCTACATTTTTGAAAAATTTGCTTCCAAACAGTACTGTCAGTACTTTGATTTTAAATGCTTTGGTCCTATCATCCCGACTGGAGCAACTAACCATAGATTACTGTGGTTTATTATAATACCAGTACTACATGTACCACAACAACCTTACCGAACCTCAAGCTGCTCGCTCACATAGGTAAACGATATCAAACCTTTGGTGGGTGGCATTTTGGCAGAAAGGATATTTGACGTGGCCAGAAATCGCACCAAAGACCTCTCGGGTGAGAGACAGATGTGCTACAAACTGTGCTATGGCCGCGGTCACGTTTTAACCCTTTCCCAAACAAAACCTGGTTTTGACGTCACCATTTGGAATGGCTTGGGAAAACATTGAGGTAAAAGAAGAAACTGCTGATAACCAGCATTTTCTCCGTTTGCCTCAATATTTTTTGGCTATTTTTATTTGTATACAAATCCGATTTTTATTCATATATAATTTGTCGTCTGCAATTGCTTTTGAATTGGATCACCCTAAAATTTTGTCGTTTGGGGAAGGGCTACCGTGTGTTTAAGCAAATACGACCAGATGGCAAATTTCTAGACTGGTCCAAATTCAAAGGTGTTGCAGACGACAAATTCCAAGTGAGTGAAATTTAAAACAAGAGGGCCATAATGGCCCTATATCGCTCACCTGAAAGAAGTTTGTGACACGCCCACTTTTTTACAAATCAAAAATTCGTGAACAAATTTTGAAAAGGGTCACTCAAGGAACATTGTTGCCAGGTTTGGTTCAAATTGGCCCGATGCTTGATTTTTAAAGAGTTTTCTTATGATTTCTCTAAGTCCGATAACCCTGCCCTGCCAAACCCACATTTTTAGACGACTAAGAAAATTTGTGTACGCATTTTTAAAAGAGTCACTCAAGGAAAATTCTTGCTATATTTCGTTCAAATTGGCCAATTGTGTTTTTTATTAAAGAATTTTCTTACGGTGTCTCTAACTTCGATAAGCCAGGCCCTGCCACGCCCGCTTTATCTGACGAATCAAAATTCGCAAACAAATTTTAAAAAAGAGCCACCCAAAGAACATTTCTGTAAAGTTTGGTTCAAATTGGGCCAACGGTTGATTTTTGAAGAATTTTCTTAGGATTTCTCTAAGTCCGATAAGACATGTCCTGCCACGCCCACTTTTTCTGAAGAATCAAAAATTTGCGAACAAGTTTTGAAAAGAGTCACCAAGGGAACATTACTGCAAAGTTCTGTTCAAATTGGGCTTATGGTTGATTTAAAGGAATTTTCTTAGAATTTCTCTAAGCCTGAGAAACCACACCCACTTTTTCTGACGAATCAAAAATTTGCAATCAATTTTTAAGAGAGTCACCAAAGGAACATTTCTGCCAAGTTTGATTCAAATTGGGCAAATGGTTGATTTTTAAGGAATTTTCTTAGAATTTTTCTAAGTCCAATAAGTCACGCCCTGCCACGCCCACCTTTCCTGACGAATCAAAAATTCATAAAAAAAATTGAAGAGAGTCACCCAAGGAACATTTCCGCCAAGTTTGGTTCAAATTGGGCCAATAATTGATTTTAAAGAATTTTCTTAGGATTTCTTTAAGTCCGATAAGCCACGCCCTGCCACGCCCACATTTTTTGACGAATCAAATATTCGCGAACAAGTTTTAAAAAAGGTCACCCAAGGAACATTTCTGCCAAGTTTGGTCAAAATTGACCAAATGGTTGATTTTTAAGGAATTTTCTTAGAATTTCTCTAAATCCAATAAGTCACGCCCTGCCACTCCCACTTTTCCTGACGAATCAAAAATTCACGAACAAATTTTAAAGAGAGTCACCTAAGGAACATTTCTGCCAAGTTTGGTTCAAATTGGGCCAATGGTTGATTTTTTTAAGAATTTTCTTAGGATTTCTCTACGTCCGATAAGCCACGCCCTGCCACGCCCACTTTTTTTGACGAATCATAAATTTGCGAACAAGTTTTGAAAAGGGCCACCCAAGAAACATTTCTGTCAAGTTAAGTTCAAATTGGGTCAATGGTTGATTTTTAAAGAATTTTCTTATGGTTTCTCTTAGTCCGATAAGCCTCACCCTGCCACGCCCACATTTTATGACGAATCAAAAATTCACGAACAAATTTTGAAAAGGGTCACCCAAGGAACATTCCTGCCAAGTTTGGTTGAAATTGACCAAATGGTTTAGGAGGAGAATATGTTTAAAGAAATGTGAACGGACAGACGGACAGACGGACGGACGGACAGACGGACAGACGGACGACGGACGGTGAGTGACCACAATAGCTCCCGATGAGCACGAAGTGCTCAGGTGAGCTAAAAAGAGCTACTCAATGAACATTCCTGCCATGGTTATTTGATATTAACCCAACGGTTGATTTTTAATGAATTTTCTTAAAATTTCTCTAAGTCAGATAAGCCACGCCCTGCCACGCCCACATATTTTTGACAAATCTTAAAATGTGTGAACAAATTTTGTAAAGAGTAACCAAAGGAACATTTTTGGCAAGTTTGGTTCAATTTGGCCACATGGTTGATTTTTAAAGAATTTATTTATGATTTCTCTAAGTCCCATAAGCACACCCTGCCACACCCATAATTTTTGACAAATCAAAAATTCGCGAAAAAGTTTTGAAAAGGGTCGCCCAAGGAACATTCCTGCCAAATTTGGTCAAAATTGGCCCATTGGTTTAGTAGGAGAAGACGTTTGAAGAAATTGTGAACGGACGGACAGACGGACGGACGACGGACAAAAAGCGACCACAATAGCTCACCTTGAGCACTTCGTGCTCAGGTGAGCTAAAAAAGGGTTAGATAACATTGTATAAAATGAAGAAATTGCTTGTCACAAGCAATTCCTTCATTTTCCAGAATGTTTTCTCAAATCTTTTTGTCGCAATGCGTCACTGTGCATGCACTTATGGGTTGAAATTTGATTTCATGATTTCCCAAACTAGACCTGGCTTTGACGTCCCTATTAGAAAAGGTTTGGGAAAACATTGAGACAAAAGAAGAAACTGCTGATAACCAGCAGTTTCTCCTTTTGTCTCAATATTTTCTATGCCATATTGTACGCAAATCCTTTCCTTTTAAACATGAATTTTGTCGTCTATAGAAGCTTTCCACTTGGTTTATTCCAAAATTTTGTCGTTTGGGAAAGGGTTAACTCTCTCCCACAAGGAAACTATTTGGACAGTTCCGATTTGAACGCAGCTCCAGACGTCAAAAGAAACACTGGTGGTGAACTCGGCCAAAGCATAGGACGTTTTTTCGCGATCATTGTATTCCGTCGGTGTTGTTATAAAAATATCGTAACTACGGCTTTATCGAAGCCGTAGTTACGAGATTTCATAACAACACCGACGCTTTGTCAATACATATCGTAAACCCGGTCTATTTTTAGAACAAATTCATTGTTATCAGAAAAGCTATCCAATCAGATCTTTAAAGCATAATATCTGTACCTTGTTGTAGTGAAAAACGTCCATCGCTTTGGCCGAGTTCACCACGAGTGAGAAAAGAAATGTTAGTAAAAATAAAATTTGTGCACATTATATCTAAAAATATATTGGGATAAAAGAGGCAATATTGTCTCTAGAAATTTTTCTGTGTTTGCCTCAATGTTTTCCAAGAACATTGCTGGTTTGCGGAAAGTAAAATAAAAATCATGAATTAACTATCTTCAAAATAATCAGTGTTTTTTTTTTATTTTTCTTAACATAAAATGCTTTAAAAATTGCGCGGAAAAACTCTGATAACAGGTTGCAATATCCTATTTTGTCCCTGTACATTACTGGTATACAAAAAGTACAACCGCTGAAACTCAGTCAATTATCAAATTAATCCTTTTCCAAATACACAATTTTGGACACATTTATGAACCTGTACACATTCAAAAGCTCTTTTCAGACGTCTAAAGTAGATCTATATAAAAAGCTACGTATATGAAGATCACAGGATTGAAAGTGGAAAAAAAAAAAAAAAAAAAAAAGAGAGATGGTTGATTGCCAGCATTATTCTAATCTTTTAATGCTTTCCGAAGTTTTCGTCGATGGAGACGCCATTAAGTTGTTGTTTGGGAACTAGTTAGCATAAATGTGATTTGTATTTTTGTATGTAAAAATTTGTAAAAATAGTTATTTTGAATGATTTATTGCTCTACCCGCCTATATCTGTTTGATTCTTTCAAATTGGCTAAAACTAATTCATTGACTTCAATTCAGTTTAACCCTTTCCCAAACAAGACCTGGTTTTGACGTCCCTAACAGAAATGGCTTAGGAAAACATTGAAACAAAAGAAGAAACTGCTGATAACCAGCAGTTTCTCCTTTTGTCTCAATATTTTCTATGTCATTTTCTACAAAAATCCTATCTTTAATAACACCTACATGTATATTGTCATTTGTGGCAGTTTTTGAAGTGGATCGCCCTAAATTTTTGTCGTTTGGGAAAGGGTTAACACTTTCCGAAAGATATGGGAAAGATACTGCAGAAGACAAACTGGTGGTGATAAAGAAAGTTTTTTTTTCACAATATCGGAATGAAATCATTGAGACAAAACGAGAAAATACTGCTTATCAGAATGTTCTTCTTTTGTCTAAATGTTTCAAAAGCTTTCACAAGCTATTACGGACGCCGAAACCGGATCTTGTCTGGAAAAGGGTTGAAATAAATTTGAAATTGGGGAGAAAACGGTAATCAAGACTTTCATGGATCTTGATCAGCTTTCTTATGCACATAGTGTGGTTAGAACCCGTATTGTTAGTCAGTATTTTTGGAAAGCATTATGGGTCGCGATCCAATTGCATTTATAGGTGCACGCCGATCTGGCTTTAACCCTCTCCCAAACAAGACCTGGTTTTGACGTCCTTAATACAAATGGCTTGGGAAACATTGAGCCAAAAGAAAAAAACTGCTGATATCCAGCAGTTTCTTCTTTTGCCTCAATATTTTCCTGGCTATAACATAAACATTTTGGCCTTATGTGATTATTTACTTTGTCGTCTGCAGCCCCTTTCAAATTTGACCGCCTTAAAATTTTGCACAAGATCCCCCTTTTCTACCACATCTCAAACCATTAACTCTCATTTACTTTCATGTTCATTGTGTTGTTTTTTCGTCCTTGAATATTTGACGTCGTTTGCAAATAACGAAAATAGATCTAGTTAAAAGTTCATAAGCACACAAACGAGGGCGCATGTTCTAAACCACCATTTTCTTCCAACACTTTGCAAAACGATCTTTTTATTTGCCCTTCCAAACAAGGCCTGGTTTTGACGTCCCCAATAGAATTGGCCCAGGAAAACATTGAGGCAAAAGAAGAAAATGCAGATGACCAGCATTTTCTCCATTTGGCACAACATTTACTGTGCTAAATTATACAAAAATTCAATTTTCATCAACACCCATTTCGTCGTCTGTCCCCGCCCCAAGTTGGCCAAAATGCTGATTGTTTCCCTATTTTACACTGAAAGTTAAAGGAAAATCTAATTTAGCCCCCTTAATATCCAAACTCAGGGGCTTAAGTCCCTCCAATATGTATTTGCTTCCTACGGGCCTGTCTGCAGCAGCTTTGAATTTGGACTGACCCTCATTTTGTCGTTTGGGATGGGTTAATCTACATTTCCAAACAGCTGTAAATGGAAAGAAATGGATGATGACTTCACATGTATGGTTTGAGAAGAGCTAATCTAACCAACTATTGAATACTAAGATAAAATCATACCTTAGTGGACCCAGAGGGGGTTCGGGGCTCAAACGACCCCATCTGTAGCCTGATTATTTAATTGTCGTGCAGAAATTCGGTCAAAAACTGTGTAATAATAGGAAAACGAACCCCTGTGTATGTTCGACCCCCCCCCCCCCCCTTCACAGAAATCCTGGATCCGCCGCAGAAATATATTTAATTATATTCAACTACGTGTAATTAAAGTTGTTTTTGTCTCTATGCCTAATTTTGGATTTGTCTGTCGCGACAAGCTTTATATATTACGTCGTAGGTATGTATTAAGAAAATATATAATACAACTCGTCACGCCAAAAGGCATCTTTTGAGAAGGTCATAAAGTCAAAACAACGCTTTTCAAAAAAAAAAAAAAAAAAAAAAAAAAAAAAAAAAAAAAAAAAAAAAACCTCGTAACTGCAGCTTGTTTTAAACAAGTTACGACCTTTTTAATGAAAAGCGACGATAAGTTAGGTCCAGAAAATTACCCTAGATTGAAAAGTTTCGATCCTAGCCAGTCTTCGCATTCTGCAAAGACTCATCTGACTGGCTAGATTCGATTCTTTTCATATATCCAAGAAGGCCCGTTTTAGTGTGACATTACCATTAGAACAAGGAAACCAAACCCTATGAGTTCCTTCGCGATTTTTTCTTATTGCCAATTCATTCCAAAACATAGTTTGTGAAAGGACGAATCTTTCAATTTGGAATTCTGAACATTTACGTTTGTCTAGATAACGACAATCATGTAAAATATGTGCAATTTCTGATAAATACGGAATCCTGTTACCGCCATCCACTTTTCTAAGAAAATTGAGTTTGTGAAAAGTCGAAAAGTCGAAATTAAGGCGACTAACTTCTACTTTTCTACCAAAATTTGACCTTGAAATGTAGAAAACTTGAAGTTTTGTCTGTGACAATTGTCAGAAGTTAGTGTGACTAACTTCAACTTTTCGACTTTTCACAAACTCAATTTTGGTAGAAAAATGGAAGTTAGTGCGACTAACTTCCACTTTTCTACCAACATTGAGTTTGTGAAAAGTCGAAAAGTTGAAGTTTTGTTTGTGACAATTGTCAGAAGTTAGTGACAATTGTCAGAAGTTAGTGTGACTAACTTCAACTTTTCGACTTTTCACAAACTCAATTTTGGTAAAAAAGTGGAAGTTAATCCGACTAACTTCCACTTTTCTACCAAAAATGAGTTTGTGAAAAGTCGAAAAGTTGAAGTTTTGTTTGTGACAATTGTCAGAAGTTAGTGACAATTGTCAGAAATTAGTGTGACTAACTTCAACTTTTCGACTTTTCACAAACTCAATTTTGGTAGAAAAGTGGAAGTTAGTGCGACTAACTTCCACTTTTCGACTTTTCACAAACTCAATTTTGTGAAATGTAGAAAAGTTGACAATTGTCACACTAATTTCGCAGTAGGATTTAATTGACGACCGTAGGACTAATTTTCCGCGGGAATATTAACCGCCTTTTTTAATACTCCAATGTGACGTCATTATCCGGGCACCTAATAGACGCCTTCATTTAGGAGAGTATTCAAATTACCTCCCTTGTGATGACGTCACTCATCAGAGGATGAACCGAAAGTAACAAGTGACAGCCAACAACATTTTGAACAAAAGACACGGACAAAGGTATTTTTAAAGAATTGTTAACGTGATCGATCTTTATATATCTAAACATTCGAATAGAGGTTGTTGCTATATGTTCCGTGCTTCGTATGTTTATTTTTTAAAACTTAACTTCGGTTTGTCATGTGTTTTCGCGATCTTTCTGCTGGCGGATTTTCCTGTATTTAACGCATTACCCGCCGTTTAAATTGTAAACTGGCCCAAATTTAAAGATGTTGCAGGCGACAGTTTCAAGTAAATCAAATTTTACATTTCATGGTCTTTTGAGGTAGAAAACATTGTGGGAAATGAGAAAATTGCTTGTCCCAAGCAAGTTCTCCATTTTCCACGATGTTTTCCAATCCAAAGCAATTATTTTGTAAGGAGTCAAAAAGAGTCACTGTGTGGACTGGTAATGGCAAAAGCCAAAATCAACGGATATATTATTTTAATAATAAATTATACATGATACTTAAATAAACACTGTAAAGTTCTTATTCTTGTAGAAATGGACGACAGTCTTCTAAATCACGGAAAGTCTTCTTGATCATGGATACAGCGTAATGCAGCAGATGAAGAACCATTTACAGCGATGCCGATTACAGGTACAAAACGAAAAGCAAAGGTTTATATATTGACACTATAATAACTCTCTAGAATCTACAATTATTGATCAATCAAGACAAAACTTGGACAAAATGTTGGCGACTGTAAGATCTCGGATGCGTTTGATCACTTGAATTTAACAAAATTGCCGTTTTCGGCTGTTTTCAACTTTGCTTACACTCTAGAATCTACAATTAATTGATCAACCAAGACAAAACTTGGACACTATGCTGTTGATTATAAGACCTTGCATAAGTTTGAATTTTGCTCCAATCATTTGGGAAAGTTGTCAGTCATGTGCCCTTGAATCTAACAAAATTGCTGTTTCGACTGTAAAAACCACAAATAATGAACAAACAAGATGAAATTTGGATATGATGTTGATTACAATAAGATCTTGGATTAATCCGAATTTCAGAAAAATCAGAATAGAATTTGCTCAGTTGTCTGCCCTTCAAATTACCACAGGCTGCCCAAACAAGCAAATGCATGACTACTTCTACATTGATTCGGACGGCACAATCCCTTCAGCCAATCAAAAACGTCGTCAGTCGACCTGCATTCATTCGGTGGAGGTGAAAGCTTCGGTCTTTTTCCTTAAAGCATTACCAACTTTCAGCATTAATATCTCGACGACTACGCCAAATTATTAAAAATGCGTTGGTAGTTAGAAAGTTTAAATCACATTCTTTAGATAAAAAGTTTTGTTTGTGAATTTTAGCGATAGATTTTGGAAATATTCTGCCTCAAACTTGGTATCCTGTAACGATAAAGACCGAGGTTGTACCCTCGATGAAAAATTGAAAGTGAGGCTATGACATCATGCCGACTGATTCAATCAATGATTTCACTGAGTCTCGATTTAAAGGAAACCATGCTAGAAAACTCTTGAAAGCGAGAGTGAAAACAAAGACACAATTGGCAATTTTGTCAAATTAAGGTGCACACAACTCCTGATGTTATATTTCTATCGAGCTTAAAATGACACTAAAGTAAGATCTTAACTTCACCAACATTTTAATAAAGCTTCGACATGATTAATCATAATTTGTGGATGTAAAGAGGGTGAAAACAAAGTGGAAAACAGTTCTTTTGTAAATCTCAAGGGCAAATAACTCTGGATTTAAGATTCTGATCAATCTGACAATTGCAAGCATTTAAGATCTTATGGTCAGTAAGATTCTGTTGAAGTTCTTTATTGATTGGTTAATAGTTATGGTCGTAGGAGCAAAAATACAGCCGAAAATGTCAATTTCGTCAATCTTAAGGGCAAATAACTTGTGATGTAAATTTCAGATCAAGCTAAAAATTAAACCCAAGCAAGATATTATGGTCACCGACATTCTGTCCTAGATATGTCTTGTTTAGTAAATATTTGTAGTTGTTAGAGTGAAAACAAAGTCAAAATAAAGCCGAAAATGTTCCCTAGAGTGCATACAATGTTTTGATTTGATAAGATTTGACCCAGTGACCTACTTTTAAATTTTGACCGCAATTGACCCAATTTCAAATTCGTCCGAGAATCCAATAAGATAATCAATATTCTGACCAATTGTCAGCTTTATAGGGCAAAAAATATGGCATCTAGAGTGCAAGGTTTTTCTAAGATTTGACCTCCTGACCTATTTTTTTACCCCAATTGACCCAATTTCAAAATTGTCTGAGATTTCATCAAGACAATTATTCTGACCAAATTTCATGTTGATTGGGCAAAAATGAGGCTTCTAGAGTGCATACAAGGTAAATGTTGACGACGGATGACCACCTAAAAATACTACAGCAAAGAAGAAATTGCTCAAAATGAGCAATTTCTTCTTTTCCCATAATGTTTCATACACAATTATTTGCATACACTAGCATTTAACTCTTTCCCAAACAAAACCTTGTTTTGACGTACCTAATAATATTTTCTTATCTACATGTTTATAAACCTTATTTTTTTTCAGGGGTGAATACTGAGCCTGATGAAAGATATGATATACTGCGAAAACAGCTGACACAGCTACAAACAGAATATCAGAGGCTGCTGAAATCTAAGTGCCGAGGATAGCAATTTTAAAGCGACCTTTCTTTGACCTTTTTATTTATACTTGCCATGGAAACCTGACCGTCCGTGTACCTTTTGATAAAGACTTCTGGACTAATGTTGTAGAGAGTCTGTAATGGTTTTGGTTTAGACATGTTGTGCCTGCTCTCTTGAGTGACGAGAATCAGCCCCCACCAGAAACCCGCGAGAAGACAAGAAAAACAACCAAATCAGATGTGTACAGAGCGTTGATGCCATTAGACAATGTTAAGTCCAACAGTCAACCTCGCAAACAACAGAGACAGTGTGTACCCAAACAACTGGTGTATTTATGCGGCACTTGCAGTTTGGATGTTGTTGAAGCCCTTGTTTCAGAGGATGAACAGTCCGTTATTTGTGAGAAATGCGATGTTTGGGTTCATTATACATGTGCAGGTGTAACAGACAAAACCCTTGAAAATATTGATGTTTGGTTTTGTGCCAAATGCACGTAGATAATATAAGATATAATTTTTGTAAAATATGACACAGAAAATATTGAGACAAAAGGAGAAACTGCTGGTTATCAGCAATTTCTTCTTTTTTCTTAATGTTTTCTCAAGCACTTTCATATATTGGGACGTCAAAACCAGGTCTTGTTTGGGAAAGGGTTAAATGTAATATTTATCAAAGTGGGTAATCAATGTGACAGCAATTACCGAAAATCTTCAATAAGTATGTTTAAAACAGGTAATAAAAAAGTTATTGCTGACCGATCAAAATTTTGGTTGGTCATCAATAACTTTTTTATCAGATGATTTTAAGAAAAAATGTATTCATTTAAACCCAGTCATATGATAGGTTAACAAAGTTACTAAGGATTTTTTGCAATTGCTGTGTCACATGATTCCCCCAAAATGTTTATATTATAGCCCGAGAGGTAGAATTGCTGCTTACTGGTAGTTATGGAATACCAATATCATTGCCTCATTTTGCACATTATTTGTTATGGAATCAATCAAAAGCTTTTGTTCATTCTGTAGAAACTAAGTTGAAGTCTTCAAAACAGATTGCTAAAAGGAAAGTACTAAAAGAAGAGAAGAAAATGCTTATAAATGCATTTTGAGCTCACCTTAGCACGAAGTGCTGAGGGTGAGCGATTGTGATCGCACATCGTCCGTTGTCCGTCCGTCCGTCTGTCTGTCCACAATTACTATAAAATCTTCTCCTCCAAAACTATAAAGCATACAGTCTTGAAATTTTGCATGTAGCATCGTCTCAAGACCCTTTACCAAAATACTTCAAATTATTGTGATACAAGGAAAATTGGCCCTATGTTGTGGGTATCATATTTCATATAGAAACAAAGATTGAAATCTTGTACAACCTTCTCCTCCTGAACCGTTTGGCCTAAAGCTTTGAAATTTTGTGTGTAGAATCATCTCAAGGCCCTCTACCAAAATACTTCAAATTATTGTGATACAAGGAAAATGGCCCTTTGTTGTGGGTATCGAATTTCATATAGAAATAAAGAAGGAAATCTTGTACAATCTTCTTCTCCTGAACTGTTTTGCCTAGAACTTTGAAATTTTATGTGTGTAATAATCTCAAGGCCCTCCACCAAAATATTTCAAATTATTGTGATACCAGGAAAATTGGCCCTATGTTGTGGGTATCGAATTTCATATAGAGACAAAGAAGGAAACTTGTACAAATCTTTTTCTCCTGAACGGTTTGGCTTATAGAGCTTTGAAATTTTGTGTGTAAAACCATCTCAAGGCCCTCTACCAAAATGCTTCAAATTCTTGTGATACAAGGAAAATTGACCCTATGTTGTGGGTATCAAATTTCATATAGAGACAAAGATGGAAATCTTGTACAATCTTCTTCTCCTGAACCGTTTGGCCTAGAGCTTTGACATTTTGCGTGTAGAATCATCTCAAGGCCCTCTACCAAAATACTTCAAATTATTGTGATACAAGGAAAATTGGCCCTATGTTGTGGGTATCATATTTCATATAGAAACAAAGATTGATATCTTGTAAATCTTCTTCTCCTGAACCGTTTGGCCTAGAGCTTTGAAATTTTGTGTGTAGAATCATCTCAAGGCCCTGTACCAAAAATATGTCAAATTATTGTGATACAAGGAAAATTAACCCTATGTTGTGGGTATAGAATTTCATATAGAGACTAATAAGGAAATCTTGTACAATCTTTTTCTCCTAAACTGTTTGGCGTAAGGCTTTTGAAATTTTGTATGTAGATTTGTCTCATAATGATACAATCTTCTCCAATTCTGTTCATCAGAGATCCTTTATGTAAATTTTGCACTTCCCATGGTAGTATAACTCTCTACTACCAGCATTTTTTAAATTGTTTCCTTTAATGAACGTTGGCAAGAAGTTGTGTTTGTGAGATGAGACAAGTATTATCATTTTGATGATCTCTTAGGTGAGTGATATAGGGCCATCTTGGCCCTCTTGTCTTATATTCCCTTGGCCCTTTCCCAAACAACTACCAACATTTACTTTTCCTATCAGGGTTCTCTTCAAAATATTTTGAAGCTGTAGGGGCAAACTATCTAAGGTAAAGTTATTCCTGAAACACATTGTTTATGCAAATTATTGTGAATAAAATATATTGGAAGAAATTGCTCATTTTGAGTAATTTCTTTATACCCTAAATTTTTTTATAACCAGTTATAAAATTTATTCTTATAGAATATTCCATTATACATGTATATATCAGTTTTTGACATAAAATCTTTAAAAAAAAAACCTTATTTTGTGTCGAACCAGTTTGAGGATATCAGGCTGTGCCGCTGTGGGGTACTTTTTTAAGCTGTAGGAGAATTAACCCATTACCAGACACTGACACATTTTGACGCCATACAAAAGAAAGAAAACATTGTGTAACATGAAGAAATTGCTTGTCAGAAGCAATTTCTTCATTTCTCACAATGTTTTCTTATGCAAAAGACCAAAAAATGTAAAATTTCATTGGCCTCAAATTTCCATCTGCAACATCTTTGAATATTTGGTCCAGTCCAAAGTTTTGTTGTCTGGCAATGTGTTGAGTGAGTTATATGAAACTGTAGTGAACTTGAGTGAGGCTGATACTCCTTTTTATCAATGGCAATTAAAAGGCTGCTGAAGCCGACAATATGGATGTTGCTTTAGTAAATTCATTTCTTTAAGAATATAGCACAGAAACTATTGAGGCAAAAGGAGAAAATGCTGATCATTAGCAGTTTCGTCTTTTGCCTCAATGTTTTCCCAACCCTTTTAAGATCAGGGATGTCAAAACTAGATCTTGTTTGGGGGAAAATAGTTGGACTTTCGATTTTAAATGACGAACAAATATCCTGACATGCATAAATTTTGTCTCGCTCATCAACATCTTCGAATTTGAAAGTTGTCATTTGGGAATTTGATCAGTTTTATTGTCCCTGGCCTTTTCCCCAAACAACAAAATTTTAGGGTGAAAAGAGATGTTTTAAAGGTAAAATTTGTGAACAGAATTCAATAGCATTGAAAATATTGGAGCAAAAGGAGAATATGCTGGTTATCAGAATTTGCTTCTTTTGCCTCAACGTTTTCCCATGTCTCTTCAATTTGGGACGTCAAAACCAGGTCTCCTTTGGAAAAGAATTAAGTCTATGTAATTTTTGTTGATAAAGATAGAGTTTGTGTACAGTATAGCACAGATAATCAGCATTTTTTTCCCTGTTTTGTCTTGTTTTCCCAAGCTTTTTATACATGTATTTAATTGAGTTACAGTTGTAAATATTTCTAGTCAGACAATTATATTATTGAAAAAAAAGTAGCAGTTTCTTAGTTAGTTATTATCAGTTAATTGCCGGAACAGCCACATTTTAGGTAATCTAATTTGAAAGCTGGAGAGGATTAAACAGATTTTGAAACTTGAAATGTAAAGGATTTGTGTACAGTATAGCTCAGAAAAGTTCAGACATTGAGACAAAGGAAGAAAAAGCTGATTACCAGCATGTTCTTCTTTTGCATCAATGTTTTCAAGTTTTTAGCTCCACTGGCCGAAGGCCAACGAGCTATTGTCATGGCGTTGTGTCCGTCGTGCGTCCGTCCGTTTACTTTGTCTTTAAACATCTTCTCCTCTTATACCAGTGGGACAATTTTGACCAAACTTGACAGGAATGTTCCTTGAGTGACCTTTTTCAAAACATGTTCACAAATCTTTGATTCATCAAAAATGTGGGCGTGACAGGGCGGGGCTTATCAGACTTAGAGAAATCATAAGAAAATTCTTTAAAAATCAACCATTGGGCCAATTTTAACCAAACCTGGCAGGAATGTGCCTTGAGTCATTCTTTTCAAAATTTGTTCACAAATTTTTACATTTGTCAAAAAATGTGGCCGTGGCAGGGAGAAAGGGGCTTATCAGACTTAGAGAAATCATAAGAAAATTCTTTAAAAATCAACCATTGGGCCAATTGAAACCAAACCTGTCAGGAATGTGCCTTGAGTCATTCTTTTCAAAATTTGTTCACAAATTTTTACATTTGTCAAAAAATGTTGCTGTGGCAGGGAGAAAGGGGCTTATCAGACTTAAAGAAATCATAAGAAAATTCTTTAAAAATCAACCATATGGTCAATTTGAACCAGGCTTTGCAGGAATGTTCTTTGAGTCTTTCTTTTCAAAATTGATTCACAAATTTTTACATTTGTCAAAAAAAGTGGGCGTGGCAGGGAGGAAGGGGTTATCGGACTTAAAGAAATCATAAGAAAATTCTTTAAAAATCAACCCGTGTGCCCAATTGAACCAAACTTTGCAGGAATGTGCCTTGAGTCATTCTTTTTAAAATTTGATCACAATTTTTTCCATTGGTCAAAAAATGTGGCCGTGGCAGGGAGAAAGGGGCTTATCAGACTTATGAGAAATCATAAAAAAATTCTTTAAAAAATCAACCATTAGGCCAATTTGAACCAGACTTTGCAAGAATGTTCTTTGAGTCTCTCTTTAAAATTCATTCACAAATTTCAAGATTTGGCTGTGTAAGGCTTACAAGAAATCTTTGGATAATTCTTCCACTTTAGCCAGTGGAGCGATTCAGGCCCTCTTGGGCCTCTTGTTTTTAATAAGGATGTAGTCCTTAGGCCAAGGCGCAGTTTATAACGCTTCAGACTCTCACTCGCGAGGCCCTAGGTTCGATCCCAATATTTCCACCATTTTGGCATTCCATGTGCGATTTGATATAGAAGCTTCTTCGCTTGAAACACAGCTCAGTCTCTTCCTTTACTGCTACTTCCCAAAACCTGTGTACTCTATACTACATTACACTTTTCATCAGAATTGATGGCTTTTGAGCCACTTAAAATACTGGGTGAGCTGGCAATCATGTGACACAGAAAAACTCCAAGAAATTTTCAACCCATTACACCTTTTGGCACCCCTCAATATAAAGGCTTTGGGAAAAATGTGGAAAAAGGAGAAATTGCTTGTGACAAGCAATTTCATCATTTTCTGTTTTGTTTTCTACCATGAAAGTCAGGAAATTTAAATGCCGTTAAATTTGATTGTCTGCAACACCTGTGCATTTTGACTAGTCTTAATTTTTGCTATAAGTAAAGGACTGATACATTGTACTCATCAGGATTGAAATGGGACTGGTAGATCTTAAAAAATCAGCTGTTAAAAATGTTATTGATGACCAAACAAAATTTTGTTTCGTTGTCAATAACCCTTTTATCACCTGTTTTTTCTTGAATTGAAAGAAACTACAATCAGAAAGCACCTGGCATAATCCGCAGCCATGGCGCAGTTTATAGCGCTTCAAACTCTCACTTGCGAGGTCCTAGGTTCGATCCCAATATTTCCACCATCTTGGCCTTCCACATTTGACTTGAGATGAAGGCTTCTTCGCTTTAACCCTTTTCCAAACAAGAGCGGGTTCTGACATCCCTACAAGAAAATATTTGGGAAAACATTGAAGCAAAAGAAAAAAGCGCTGATAATCAACATTTTCTCCTTTTGACTCAATATTTTCTGTTCTATATTGCACAGAAATTTCCTTCATAGTTATTTGAATGTTGTCCTCTGCGACAAAACCAATTTGCATACAAACAAGAGGCCCAAGAGGGACTGAATCGCTCCACTGGCTAAAGTAAAAGAATTATCTCATGATTTCTTGTAAGCCTAGCACTGCTAAATCTTGAAAAGGCCCATTGATTTATTTCAAAGAATTATTTCATGGGTTATCCAATTCTGATAAGCCCTGCCCTGCCACACCAACGTTTATAGACTAATCAAAATTTCACTAGGCTTGTGAAAACGATGTGGAAAATAAGAAATTGCTTGTGACAATCAATTTCTTCATTGCCCACAATGTTTTTTACACAAAATATGTAACATTTTATTCACTTAAAATTGTCGCCTGTGTAATCTTTTCAAGTATAACATCCCAAAATTGTGTCGTCTGGTAATGGATTAAAAGCCTTCCAATTGGATTAATAGTTTGTTGGTGTTTTCCACCTTTTTCGACTGCTATGATCATATTGTGGCAGCTGGAGCACCTAACCATGGATTATGTTGTTTCTCAAACCAGTAATGCCAGAACATCCTTACTAGCCTCTAGCTGCTTGGCCACTAAGTTTACAATATTAAACCCATTCGTAGGAGACTATTTTGTCCAAAAGGATAATTGTCACCGAGGATTGAAACCGCGACATCTTAAGTAAGAGGCCACAGTGATACCAACTTCTCTATGGTCGCGCCTCTTTGAATAGGAAGTCAAAATTAAGTACATATGGAAGAAATTGTGACAAAAGAAAGAATTGTGTATTACAAACAATTTCTTCTTTTCTCTCAATATCTTCTACTGTTATTCAAATTGAGCAACTAGTGCCTCAAAACGTGATACTGCATGTTATTCAAAGCCTCCATCTCGATGAAAACTGCTTTGATGTCATTCACAGAAAAGCCATGTAAAAGCTTGAGGCAAAAGAAGAAAATGCTGCTGGAAAGTCCGAAATCCACAATTTCAACGAAACCAATCAAATCTAGTTATATATGTGGCTGCGCTAAATGAGTTGTCACTATCACTGATGCCTGTCGGACGTCACGGTCAAGGACAGAAAATAATGAAGAAAGGAAGAAATTTGCTGATGATCATAATCAGTATATTATTTTTTTCTCACTTGTTTTCCTACACTTTATCCACTAAAATTGTCAAAACCAGAGGTGCGTTCTTTAGAGAGATTTTTTAAGATTTCTTAAGATGTTTTTGATACAGCGTCTTTGAGACCGAGATTATAAGCGAGGTGTTCCGAATGTTCCATACTTCATACACATGACGTCATCATGGCGTCATTTGTATGGAGTATGTAGCATTCGGAACTCCGTGGTTTATGAATCATGGAGCATTCGGAACAACTCGGTCAATTCTCTCCCATATAGATTCTACAGAATTCACCGAGGGGTTCCGAAAGAAGTATAGAGCAATGGCGGCTCGCAGTGATCATCTTAAAAATCTTGATCAAAAGAGCACTTTATCCTAAAACATCTTAAGAAATCTCAAGATATCTCAAGAAATCTCGCTCTAAAGAATGCGGCTCAGGTCTTAACCCTTTCCCAAACAAGACCTGTTTTTGATGTCCCAATGAGAATAGGAAAACATCAAGACAAAAGAAGAAAATGCTAATAATCAGCATTTTCTCCTTTTGTCTCAATATTCTCTGTGTTATTATGTGCACGAAATTGAAATTTTACTTTAATTATCATAAACACTCATTTTGTCGTCTTTAGCAGCTTTCAAATTGGACAACCCTATAATTTTTTCATTTGGGAAAACCACCCATTCCCACACATAGACTCTTTTTTACTCCTCTTATGCTCAAAAGAATGCTTTGGAAAACATTGTGGAAAATGACAATATTGCTTGTGACATTTTGGAAAACATTGTGGAAGATGAAGAAATTCCTTGTAACATGCAATTTCATCATTCCCCACCATGTTTTCTAGGCAACATAATTATGTGATATTCTATTCACTTGAAATTGTCTTCTGCCATTTATTTTTAATTCAGTCTAAAATTTGTAGTCTGTTATTGGGATAATATCAAATCAAATCAGAACATCACATAGGTTGGTCAAACAGCCACATACTGGTGACATACAGATTAATATCTACATTGGAGCTATACCCCGTTCAATTCTACTTGTGAATAGTTCTGGAACCACATGAGATAAATAGAAATTGTTGATTTTTTGGAGGGCCTTCTCCCAGAAATGTTCGTTGAAGAAAATCCTTTGTACCGATGAACCCTTCAGTGTCCAAATATACAAATCGCACCATGATTTTCCTGTAATTGCCATCTGTCCTTGAATTTGATAGTGATAAATATGGGTTTCTTTCAATCTCAAATTTCCATCTACTACATCACAACAAAAATCTGAATTCCTTGCAGCATCTACTGGTGTTTCATTTCTGTACTTATATGGGCACTTTATTTCTAATAACCCATCAGATACTGGACAATGGTCACACATGACAAAACCGTCAGGACTAGCACCTAAATGAGGGTATTTCGGATTCACTGTCAAGCCACATTCTGTCACAGACAATTTGGGATGCATGTTTCTCATATACTTGATATAAAATCTTCTAGCAGCTGGCTCGTGCGATCTTCCCCATTTAACAGACGGCACATCCAAACTACTAGGGTACAGAACTGACTTCACAATGTAGTCTGCCCTAGTATCTTCCCTTTTTTACAAACTACTCCAAATGTTGAGGAACAGATCCTTCCATTTCTGGCCACTTCCCAATTTTTGTTTTTATGTTGTCCTCTTGTCTTTAGTTCAATAAGGTCGCTCTGTTGCTGAGAACAAGACAGGCTGTTGAAATAGTTATTGAATTGTTCTTTACATTTTTCAGTATACACATCAACCCTATCATGGTACATGAACGGAACACTATGTAATGTCAAATTTTTTTCACCTTTACTTAGAGAATTAATTTTCTCTGCAGCGGTATCTTGGAAGCCAAGCAGCAAAGCTGCATGTGGATTACATTGTTTGAGTTTTTGCTTAAAGCATTCCATATCCAAGCGAGTCACAGGGGGGTCAGAGAGTAGTGAACGTTTTGATTTGGGTGGATCTTGCTCCTGACAGTCAAACTTTTGCTTTTTAAATACCAACTGGCTTGTCTTTTTAAGGCTTAATTTCCTGTCTCTGAGCTTATTCCATAGGCATTCTTTCGAGGTAACTGCATCAAGACCTTCTTTCTTCTTCACCGTTACATCGACTAGGGCGTAAAATACAGCTGCAATGTGGTTACAGGACTCTCCTTCTCTGAAAAATAAAAACATACATTTAACAAATTAACCTTTTACCAAAAATAATGATTTGGGCACTGATTGAAATTCTCTCTAGTCTGTCAAATTCTAGACAAGAGATGTTTGTAAAACATATATGCCCCCTCAAGGGCCTACATTTGATGTAGGTCAAAGTCCAAGGTCAAGTTAACAAAGTCCAAGGCCATGGTCAAATATGAAAGGTCTTTGTAGGTGTCTATGTGTGAAATATCAAAGCTGTATATGTAAAAGTAAAATGAAACATAGGCCAGATTAAAGTTTTTAAAAGTAGGCCAAATGCCAAGGTCAAGGTCATGGTCAAATGTGAAAGGTCTTGGTTGGAGGTGTCCATCTGTGAAATATCAAGGCTGTAGGTGTAAAAGGACATGATATACCGGTATATGCCTGGTTTCAGTCTTTTTAAAAGTAGGTCAAACTCCAAGGTCAAGGTTGCAATATTCAAGGTCATGGTCAAATGTGAAAGGTCTTGGTAGGAGGTGTCTATGTGTGAAATATCAAGGCTGTAGGTGTAAAAGGACATAAGATAAAGGCTAGGTTAAAGATTTCTAAAAGTATGTAAAAATCAAAGGTCAAGGTCACACAGGCCAAGGTCATGGTCAAATGTGAAAGGTCTTGGTAGGAGGTGTCCATGTGTAATATATTGAGACTGTATAGGTAACAGGACATGAGATATAGGCCTAGTTTAAATTTCTTAAAAGTAGGTCAAACTCCAAGGTCAAGGTCCAAGGTCATGGTCAAAAGTGAAATATCTTGGTTGAAAATGACCATGTGTGAAATATTTAAGCTGTATATGTAAAATGACATGAAATATAGGCCAGGTTAATGTATTATTAAAGTAGGCCAAACACCAAGGTCAAGGTCACAAGGTCCAAGGTCATGGTCAAATGTAAAAGGTCTTGGTCGTAGGTGTCCATGTGTCAAATATCAAGGCTGTATGTGTAAAAGGAATTGATATATCGGCTAGGTTAAATTTTTTTAAAGTAGGTCAAAGTAAAAGGTCAAGGTCACAAGGTCCAAGGTCATGGTCAAATGAGAAAGGTCTTGGTAAGATGTGTCCATGTGTGAAATACCAAGGCTGTATGTGTAATAGCACATAAGATATAGGCCCAGTTTAATTTTTTAAAAGTAGGTCAAACTCCAAGGTCAAGGCCACATGGTCCAAGGTCATAGTTGTATGTGATAGGTCTTGGTTGGAGGTTTCCATGTGTCAAATATCAAGGCTGTATGTGTAAAAGGACATGATATATCGGCCAGGTTAAAGTTTTTTAATAATAGGTCAAACTCCAAGGTCAAGGTCACAAAGTCCAAGGTCATGGTCAATTGTGAAAGGTCTTGGTATGATATGTCCATGTGTGAAATCTCAAGGCTGTATTTGTAAAAGGTCATGAGATATATGCCAGGTTTAATTTTTTTTAAAGTAGGTCAAACTACAAGGTCAAGGTCACAAGGTCCAAGGTCCTGGTTAAATGTGAGCGATGTTGATAGGAGGTATCTATGTGTGAGATATTAAGGCTGTATGTGTAAAAGGACATGAGATATAGGCAAGGTTAAGAAGTAAGAGTAAAAATCAACAAAGGGCAATAACTCCAAGAATTTGATTGGCAGAGTTACGGTTCTTGTCCACTGCACCTCTCCATAATGATTTCTATTCACCTGTAAAGTTTCATGATTCTACCTTACATATTTTTTGAGTTGTGCTGCGGACAAGAATCAAGTTATAAAATCAACAAAGGGCAATAACTCAGAAAATTTGATCGGCAGAGTACGGTTCTTGTGCACTGCACCTCTCCATAATGAGATCTATCCACCTGTAAAGTTTCATGATTCTACCTTACATACTTTTTGAGTTATGCTTCGGACAATAATCAAATTTGAAAATCAACAAAGGGGAATAACTCAAAAAATTTGATCGGCAGAGTTACGGTTCTTGTGCACTGCACCTCTCCATAATGAGATCTATCCACCTGCAAAGTTTCATGATTCTACCTTCAATACTTTTCGAGTTATGCTCCGGACAAGGTTTGGTCTACGGACAGACCGACCGACCTACGGACCGACCGACCTTCCGACCAACCGACCGACACTTGCAAAACAATAAACCCCCATTTTCTTCGAAAGGGGGCATAAAAATACCTTGTTGTCATAAGCCAAAATGATAAGCTGTTTGAAAAAATAAAAGATATCAATACCCAAAAGGTTGTCAAACTGACGCTTTTTGACTCCAAATGACATAAAGGGTTCGGAAAACAATATGAAGATTGAAGACACTGCTTGTGACAAGCAATTTCTTAATTTCTCACGACGTTTTCTGTCCAGAACGATAGAATTGTACTCGTCTAAAATTTGGCTGCCTGGTTAAAACGTAAATAAATAGGCCTAGTTATTATGCCCATGTATGTATTTCACAACATATACCACGAATAAAAAATATGTTACAATGCAAGATAATTAAGTTTTCTCGTATTTTCATTCAATAATATTCCTCATAAATGTGACCTCTCAAAAGTGTCCCCCTGTGGGTAACCCTTTTTCACCCATTTTATAAAAGGTGCGACTCGACGTTCCAGGAATAAACCAATGATATAAAACTTACAGGTTTCTATTTTAACCCTTTATCAAACAAGAAGAAACAATTTCAGCAATTTCTCCATTCCCTCGACATTTCCCCTGCAATATCGCCCGTATTGTCTAGTCAAGACATAAATAATACTTTATTTATCTCCTGGAACCTTTCAAAATGAACAGTCTGAATTTCGCTGTTTGGGAAAGGATCAATATCGATTTTCCATAAATGACACAATAGGTTATGTTAGACCGGAAGTCGTTTGACCCGTATCCGTAGCAAAAACCCCATGGTTTCGCTAGAGATACGGGCCCGTATCTCTAGCAAAAACAAAGGGGTTTTGCTAGGGATACGGGCCCGTATCTCCAGCCCCCATGGGCTAGAGATACGGGCCCGTATCCCTAGCCACTTCCTTTGCTATTTATATGTTTCTCGTCAACTGTGATCTCTTTCATCCATCAATGTTCTCTTTCTCACAATGTAACTCGATCACACATATAAATTTACAGTGACTTTCCCATTATATATAGTTTTACCAATTTTTTTGCAGAGAGAAGAGAGGCAATGAGTTTTTAATTCACTGCTACCCATTTACAGCTGGGTAGACTGAGGCGTTGACAATTTTAAAGTGTCTTGCCCAAGGACACAGGTCTCCCGAGCGGGACTCGAACCTGGATCCTCCAGGTTACAAGCGCAGTGCTCTCACCACTGCGCTATCGAGGCTTTTGCAATTTTTTGGATAGGGACTCGCTCAACCGTGGGGAAAATCAAGTGTCTTGAAAACTTTTCTAGGACTGAAAAAGGCTTGGATAAGGTTGAATGATTTTTACCCCGACCTTGATATTCCAGAGTCTAGTTTCTGTTTTGTTTTGCAAAAAAGATTTTTCAGTGTAAAAATCAGTTGTCTCCAAATTTCTTTGACCAAACAGTTTGTTTTTAGCAAGAGTATTTAAATGCACAGGGAATGGTACTAAGATTGTAATCACTTGACTTATAAAAATCACAAGGCTATCGAAACCATGGAACCTATCGAAAGCATGAGAGGAAAGGCTAATCCCGAATTGGGAACAAAAAATAACCAAAGATGGTGGACATGAAAATGTCAAACCTGATTGTAACATACTTCTCCAATTTCAGAAGTGTCTGTATTTCTCTGTATGTATAGCCCTGCATGAAATACCCGCGTAAGTCGTCTTCCAAAGCCATTGTTTGGGGCGAAACTTTAGAGGGTCGTGATCGACCGGTGATAGAGTAATTTTTATAGGGTCATTTTTATACCATACACCGGTTCACGCGGCAGAAGAAAGATTCTTTCCGGATTTTTTTCCTACCCCGAAATTAGTCTGGGTTCCCTCCCCTACACTTTCCGCAGTAAAGAAGGCAGGGAACCAGACTACCCCGAAATTAGTCTCAATAGTTTCAACTTTTCGACTTTTCACAAGAATGTTACCCAGGAAATACGAAAAGTTGAAGTTAGTCACACTGATTTCGACTTTTCGAGGAAAATTTAGTTTGTGAAATGTAGAAATGTTGAAGTTTTGTTTGTGACAATAGTCAGAAGTTAGTGACAATTGTCAGAAGTTAGTGTGACTAACTTCAACTTTTCGACTTTTCACAAACTCAATTTTGGTAGAAAAGTGGAAATTAGTGCGACTAACTTCCACTTTTCTACCAACATTGAGTTTGTGAAAAGTCGAAAAGTTGAAGTTTTGTTTGTGACAATTGTCAGAAGTTAGTGTGACTAACGTCAACTTTTCGACTTTTCACAAACTCAATTTGGTAGAAAAGTGGAAGTTAGTCGCACTAATTTCAACTTTTCTATCAAAATTGAGTTTGTGAAAAGTCGAAAAGTTGAAGTTAGTCACACTAACTTCTGACAATTGTCACAAACAAAACTTCAACATTTCTACATTTCACAAACTCAATTTTCTTAGAAAAGTGGATGGCGGAAACAGGATTCCGTAGATAAATCATAATTATCTAAATATCATAACGTCGGTGGGGAGTCAAAACCTCGTAACTCCAGCTTATTCAAGCTGTAGTTACGAGGTTTTGACTCCCCACCAGCAGTAAACCCATTGTCGAATTATTGCGATTTTTTTCTTACTGTCAATCCATTTCCAAACATAGTTTATGAAAGGACAAATCTTTCAGTCTGGAATTCTTAACATTTAATATTTGTCTGTAACAGCAATTGTGTAAAATAGGCACAATTTAAGATAAATCATAATTAGTTAAATATCATAAAATAATTATTATTTAAATATCATAGACCCATTGTCGAATTATTGCTGTGTTTCTTCAAAACCTCGTATCTGCAGCTTGTGTAAAGCTGTAGTTACGAAATTCCTAAAAAAAGACATTACAATCCCATTTTGTTATTTTTTCAAAGTACATGTATGTCTTGATGACAAGATTGGTTATTCTAATCAGTTCAAATGCTATTAGTTTTTTGAAATTGTTGCTGATGAGCAAACGAAACGTGGAGACGAAATTGACAAATTCCATTTACACCTGAAATGCTGTATACATGTACATCAGTTAGTCTAAATCTAAGAAAAAAAATCTCGTAAACAGCGCAATACTTTAGTTTGAGTTTTTCAAATTGCAATTTTTCATTTTCCATCATTGCTTTCTATTCTTGACAACCACATTTCTCATATATAGTCGACACTCGTTGTGTCGAAGTCGGAGGGGCCGTCAAAATACCTCGACATATCCGGATCTCGACTCATCCGATTTTGATTAATTTCGATGAAAACGATATTCGACCATTTTTGATGGGCATCATATGAGTCCACGATTGAAATACAATTTCTATCCTTTTCCTACTAAATTTCAATGACTGTATTTGTTTCGAAATTATTTTGATTAAACAACTTGGTAACCCATTTTTGAGTACGGGAAATGACTTTCACTTCGACTTAAGCGAAATTTCGACTTATCCGATGTCGACATAACGAGTGTTGACTGTAAGATAATCTTATGGAATCAATTTGTCGTCTGGGACCCGTTCAAATTGGACCGACTGATAAATAATTGTGACCCGTCACGCTAAAAGGGACCTTATCCGAATTCCAAAAACCCAAAGTTTGACAAACTTGTCAGACTCAGCACAGGCCAACCAGATCCCATATGCGGAAAATGAACATATAGTAAGACAGGGGAAATATTCTGGAATTAGAAAATTAAATAAAAGTGAAAAATATCTGCCCTAGTCTTGCTGCGCGGACTGCGCAGACTGACTAGGGTCGATATTTTTCACAAAACCATTAATGTCCCTTTTAGCACGACGGGTCACACACATCGTTGAATGGGGAGTGATAATTTGCATTTTGAAATGTAATGCTTAGAACTCAGTCTTGCGTAGTTTTTTGTATCCTAAATTGCGACAAATATAGGTTATGATTGATCTAATTGTTTGTTCATCAATAATGTTTTCATAAGGTGATGTTTAAAGTGACATTTCACAATTATTTTTACCTAAATTTCACTTTTATTCAATCTGAAAGAGCATGTTTTCTTATGAAAATTCTGAAAATTTCAAGCCAAAATATTGAACCGTTTACGACAAATATATATATTTGTGCGAAGCGAAAATTAAACAAATTGCTGTGGACAACAGTTCAGATTTATATAGAATTTGTCGCTTCTGTCTCAACTTTGAAGGCGTATTTTCGCTTATAAATAACAACTTTTTAAAAACTGATAGCATATCTACGCATTAGAATAAACAATCTTTGCATCAAGACATACTTTTAGAAAACGACTTAACTGAAATGTCACTTTAAGAAAACTATGGCATGTTTTCGTTTTCTCAGTTTCAGACCATTTTTTGATCTGTCAATCAATCTTCAGTTTGTCTTTGTTCTTGGAAAACATCGTAACTACAGCTTTAACCCTTTCCCAAACAAGACCTGGGCCCCGTATTACTAAACATCTTACGATCAAGTTTTTGTGTAAACTCTGTAACAAGACATCTGATTGCACGAGAAATCCGACTGAGCCAATCAGGGCTGTTGTTACAAGTAATTTTGCAAAAATCAAACGTACAATCGTTAGTAATACGGGCCCCTGGTTTTGACGGCCCAATAGAACAAGCGTTGGAAAACATTGAGACAAAAGAAGAAAATGCTGATAACCAGCATTTTCTCCTTTTGCCTCAATATTTTTTGTGTGATATCATACACAAATCCCTTCGTCTGGAACATCCATTATTTTTTTTATCTGTTGCATCTTTCAAATAGAACCACCCTAAAACTTTGTCGTTTGGGAAAGGGTTAATCAAGTTGTAGTTACGATGTTTTGCAGGAACACAGACGAAATGTTGTTGTTGTAGCCTAGTTGTTATTGTTGTGTCACGTTATTCCCCGCCGATAGTGACGGTGTAGTACAAAATGTCACGCAAAAAGGGGCATTATGCACGGTGGATAATCACGTGATACAATATTTTCAGAAAATCTTCAATAATTTTGTAAATACTGGACCGATTTGAATTCGGTTTATAGCAGAAAATATGGACAGACGTCACGCACTAGATGGACGTGGTTAATTTTGGAAAAAATCAACTGATAAAAATGTTATTGAAGATAAACCAAAATTTTGGTTTATCTTCAATAACTTTTTTATCAGTTGATTTTTCAAACATCCAACACGTCCAGCTTATTTCTGGCATTTTCCTACCATCTCTGCTTCAGACCGAATTCAATTTGGTTAAGTATTAACAAAAATATTGATGATTTTCTGAAAATTGAGTCATGTGATTATCGACCGTGTTATGAGAAGTGTAAAATATTTCGACCTAGTCAGTCTGCACAATCCGTGCAGCTTGACTAAGATCGAAACTTTTCACCCCAAGATAATTTTCTAGATCTACAGATCGTCCAAAAAGAGTGGCAGATAAACAATAGGCTATTTCATTTACAAAAGGATGCCAGGCTATTTATTTGAGATTTAAATCGAGTTATGAGATAAATTACCTGTTTAAGACAATGTGTATATCATTGATATTGAATTGAATTGAATTGATACATAATTAATCGGGTTAATAACGGTATAATTTATGAAAACAAAATGTAAACATCTGCCACTCTTTTTGGACGATCTATACACAGTTTTTCTTGTCGCTTTCAAAAAAAAAAAAAAAAAAAAAAAAAAAAAAAAAAAAAAAAAAAACTCGTAGGCTTAACTGCAGCTTGTTCCAAGCTGCGGTTATTAGGAAGGGTCCTCCACAGAATAATCTGAAGCTGTAGTGTTGAAGTATTGATGCAAATAATTGTTATAAAAAAGCATAATGGCAAAAGAAGAAATTGCTCATGTAGAGCAATTTCTTCTTTTCCCATAATGTTTTAGAACCAATTATTACTTTTACAATCATAAAAATGCATTATTTACCAGCTTTTGACATAAAATGCTTCTATTTTGGAGACAATTTTGAAGAAATTTAGCTGTGGGATAGTTTTGAAGCTGTAGGGGCATTGCCCTACTTTACATGAAATTGTAGTGGGGCCGATACAGCTTATTATGCAGGGGAGAACACTGTTAGGGTTTTGTTGAAATGCAGCGACATTTTCGTTTTCAAATACAACATCTGGCCCCGGTTTCTCGAAAAAACTTAAGTACGATCTCATGCTCAAATCTGAGCACCGCGCTCAAATAGCACGAAATCCACGTGAACTTCAATCGAATATCCTTCAACGTTGGAGAGTATCCTTTTGAAGTTGAGCATGTTCTCATGAGAATATACTTAAGTTTTTTCGAGAAACCGCGGCCAGGTTATGGTCAACAAAGTTTACATGGTGTTCTCACGTGACTCAGAATTTCCGATAATCTTCAATTTCTTTTTGAATACTTGACCAATTTGAAGCAGAGAATGTGGGAAAATGCCAGGAATAAGCTGGACGTGTGGGATTTTTGAAAGATCAACTGATAAAAAAATAAATTGAAGATAAACCAAAATTTTGGTTTATCTTCAATAACTTTTTTATCAGTTGATCTTTCAAAAATCCCACACGTCCAGCTTATTCCTGGCATTTTCCCACATTCTCTGCTTCAAACCGAATTCAAATCAGTCCAGTAATTACAAAATTATTGAAGGTTTACTAAAAATATTGTATCACGTGATTATCGACCGTGGTCTAGTCCTTTATATTTTGTTTCATTAACTTCTTAGAAGATCCATTTTAGCGTGACAGGTCACATTAATAAATAATGCAGTGTCAGAGGTCAAGCGGTGCGCGTGAGAATGACTGAACAGCGTGAAAATTGCACTTGGTTGTTGCAATAACACAGACGTAACGTCGTAAATTACGCTGCAGACGTGTTTTACGTCACTTTTCGTTTATTTGAACGTGGACGAAACGTTGACAGGATGAATGCACTGAATTAGAGAGAGACGTTGAAACATTTTACCCTGTCAAAAAAGAGCTACTTTTGGAGCCACCGGATAGAAAATGTTTTAGAAAACATTGACATAATCAAGAAATAGTGATTAACAGCATATTTCAAACAATAGTTTCGTCTTTGTCAAACGCCATTTTGTGGTCCAGGGGCGGATCAAGGATTTCTGTGAAGGAGGTTCGCTTTTTTAAAACTAAATCCGCTTTGCAAAAGCATCTGACTCTAACTTGTAAAAATGTTTATCTACCTTGAAAAGTTAATGAAAAAAATATAGTTAAATACGAACATTATAACAATTTTCGAAAAGACAAGCATTTTGATTGTTTCGATTAGAATACTATTGCAGGCGCTACAGCGGATGCTGAGTTTACAAGATAACATTTATTTTAGGCAAACACACGGCCGCTTATCTACTAAATCACAACATTTTGTTGTGTATGAAAAAAAGTTTAGAGGATATCCGGTTGGCAGTTAGAGGAGCCGACAAATCGGCGGGTGAAAGGTGAGTCTCGTCTTTTAATCGAAATGTTCTTGTTTTTAGCTCGAAGATAAAAAATCGGAGAATGTCATACAACCCTTTATTCATTTTCACATATTTGTGAGCCCCATCCAAACCCCGATTCCCAGAGATTGAACGGAAATTCATTTTCTCCCGTTGCAAGGGTAGCCCCAATATTGACATTTCGTCAATCCTGATGAGCGTTTGTCCACTTTCTGAGGATGAATGGCCCAAAACCTGTGTGTATTATAAAATAGTTGTATGTAAATTACATCGTGCAAACAATATTTTAATAACTTACTGTCGATCTTTGAAGAAAATCAGTTCTTCCGGTCAGTTTGTGCGTTAGAGGAAAGGCTGTGAGTAAGAGGATAGGTTGTGATTTAGAAGACAGAATGCATTCATCGCATTTAATACCATTTGTCATTGTTTATATGCGAATTAAGCCAAACCGAAATACTCTCATTACTTGTCGAAAGATTAAACCCTTATTTCACTTAAGAATCACTTTGTCATTTTTATTTGACAGAGTACGAGTTCATTGTGATATGATATAGAAAACCCCTTTTTACAAATTAGTTATAAATATCATATTACATTATCTCATCTAAATGAATGTAAGGTTCTTATGCATAATATAGATTTATAACAATGTTTGATATAAACATTCACTATCCTTTGTGTTTCTTTCTGTCTGTACTCTGTGCGTCTTCATGTGAACTTTTATATAATTCAAAGTAAATACTGTGCAATATTCCAGCCATTTTTGTATGCTCTAAAGTAGCCTCTTTAAAATATAATGCGTAAGAAGTGGAAAAACCGTAGACAATAAAGACGTGTCAAAAATACAGATCTGTAAATCTTGTTTATCCATAGATCTTCTTGTTTATTGATTCAATATGTTTAATATTAAAGGGACATTTCATTCCGATTTCATTTTTTAAAGTATGTCTTGATGCCAAGATTGGTTATTCTAATGAGTAGTAATGCTATCAGTTTTTTGAAGTTGTTGATGATAAGCGATAGACACGCCTTTAAAGTTGAGACAGAAACGACAAAGTCTTTATACATCTGAATTGTTGTGGACAACAATATGTTTAATTCTAACACCAAAATATATGTTTCTCATAAACGACGCAATATTTTGGCTTGAAATTTTCAGAATCTTCATAAGCGAATATGCTCTTTTGATCAAAATGATAGTGAAATTTATGAGAAAAAATTCTGAAATGTCACTTTAAGTCACCAATCATATAGGCCTACGAATTAATACATTAATAAAATTTTGCAAGTTGTAACATACATTAAAGATGAACTTTGTGAAATCCGTACTTTATTACTTTTGTCAACTTCAACGATGGTTTGTCTAGGTACAAACCACGTCATCGTTAAAAAATATCCACGCATGCCTCACTTCCAAAATATTGTAAAGTTCCTGCAGCTTATTGAATAAGCGATAAAAATAGCCTAAAGTTTCTCCACTCCATACATCCCGTATCAGATTAGTCTGATCTCATTTGTGGCGAGGAATTGGGTCAACACATCCTGAAAATCAACAAAAGCAAATTATTAACCTTGGAAGTAAGAAATTCACCGCTAGCATGCAGCTTCATATCAAGCAGAAACTAACGACGGTAAATGACCCTTTTAGAAATGATTCCAATGTTGTAATATATCGTATTTGAGATAATTCCATGAGAAAATCAATGACACAAAAATTATCACTTTACCTCTCTTAATTAAAAAGATTTATGACCATTTGAAGTTCATACAAATGTAGACAAAATCTGTCGAATCTACAATTTTGCGTGTAGGATTCTTAACATCATTCAATACTCCAAAATAAAGGGCCACTAAAATACTTGGATGACAGATCTAAGTTTGTCTAATAGTCTGGAACACTTTTCAGTACTTACTTTATATATTTAGGGTCATGACTTGTATCCAGTTCAAACAGTGAGTTTTCAAAACAGTGAGTTTGTCACCTAATCTGGACACACCAGGAACATGACTGAGGAAAGGTGTTGAAATCTGATACCTGCATTGGAACAACAAATCTATTGTAAATATTTTAACCATTGCATATACAACTTACAAAGTTTGATAACAGGCATATCTTCACAACATCAACGTTTTAAAAACCTTTCCGAAACAGCTACATTTTAGGTTGGTCCAATTTGAAAAATACTGCAGACGACAAATGTATACTAATACCAAGATGATTTATATAAAGAGAAGTAGTACAGAGAATACTTGACAATGGGAGAAATTGCTGATTAACAGTAATCTCTTCTTTTGTGTCAATACTTAACAATCCCTTTCTAATAAGAACGTTATACCATGCCTTGTATGAGAAAGGGTTAAAGAATCCCATTTACACATCATGTAAAAGCAACGGAACAAGAGAATTAGATTTCCTTCATAAAGATTTCTCCAAAAATCCTGTCCCATACAAGATGCATGTATATTTTATAACTCCCTTGTAAAATAGTTTCGGAAAACATCGAGAGAAAGAAGAAATTGTTGATTATCAGCCCTTCCCTCAATATTTATGCCCTAAAACATATACTTCTCACATCTGTAACTCTTTATAAATAAAGCAGTCCAAAATTGTGTCATTTTAAAAACACTTTTGAAAACACTTCACCCATTACCAAAATGGCTAAAAATTGACTTTTCCTAAGCAAAAGATGTAGGCCTAGCAGACAAGAATATCAGGTGTATGAAATTTTCAAAAGAGAACGTGCAAACGCCCTCTTAACTTAAATTTTCATTTTAAATTATCACATGCAGATTGGCAGACAAGCAGACAATGTTAAAGGTGTGTCCCTGATGTATCAATTTACTGGGCGTAAAAATACGTTATGCCATTTCACTCACCCTTTGAAAATAGACATATCACATAGAGTATTTCGGTTTGGCTTAATTTGCATATAAACAATGACAAATGGTATTAAATGCGATGAATGCATTCTGTCTTCTAAATCACAACCTATCCTCTTACTCACAGCCTTTCCTCTAACGCACAAACTGACCGAAAGAACTGATTTTCTTCAAAGATCGACAGTAAGTTATTAAAATATTGTTTGCACGATGTAATTTACATACAACTATTTTATAATACACACAGGTTTTGGGCCATTCATCCTCAGAAAGTGGACAAACGCTCATCAGGATTGACGAAATGTCAATATTGGGGCTACCCTTGCAACGGGAGAAAATGAATTTCCGTTCAATCTCTGGGAATCGGGGTTTGGATGGGGCTCACAAATATGTGAAAATGAATAAAGGGTTGTATGACATTCTCCGATTTTTGATTTTCGAGCTAGAAACAAGAACTTTTCGATTAAAAGACGAGAATCACCTTTCATCCGCCGATTTGTCGGCTCCTCTAACTGCCAACCGGATATCCTCTAAACTTTTTTCATACACAACAAAATGTTGTGATTTAGTAGATAAGCGGCCGTGAAACACGGAGCAAAGAAACTGTTAAAGCGGTCGTCCACCCTAATGTAATGAGATTCATTCTTTTGCCTTTTCTAAAAGCCAATCATATAAGAGAGGTCCATACCAGCGGCTATCTTACTACCAAAGATAAACGGGAAATCATAATCGTGAATTTCCCGTAAGATCGTTAATGTTCAAGTGACATTTCATTTTGTTTTCATTTTTTAAAAGTATGTCTTGATGCAAAGATTGTTTATTCTAATGTGTAGAAATGCTATCAGTTTTTGAAGTGGTTACTCATAACCAAAAAACGGGCCATTAAAGTTGAGACAAAAATGACAAATTCTATATAAATCTGAACTGTTGTCCACAACAATTTGTCTAATTTTAGCACATAAATATTATATATTTCTCGTAAACGGTCCAATATTTTGACTTGAAATTTCCAGAATTTCCATAAGAAAAGATGCTCTTTCAGATAGAATAAAAGTACAATTTGTGTAAAAATAATTGTGAAATGTCACTTTAAGGTCCCTAGTCAATATTGGAGAAACAGTTTAAGGTTTTATAGATCTGCAGATTACAAATCCGTCATTTTTTTGTCTTTTAAGACGGATTAATTCTTAAAATATCAAAGCACAAAAATAATCCAATTGCAATGATTGACAATGATCGATTATCTCGTAGAAAAAAGTAAGATAAACTGCCGAATTAGCTGAATTGACGCCAGGCAATAATTTCCATAATATGTATCAATATCTACTTCAAGTTTTTTTTCTTTTATTTTTGCTAAACACATGGTTGGCATGTTTACCCCGATGGTAAATCTATGATTGATTGAATGGCGATAACTCTTTCCCAAATGGCATGATTTATAATTTTCTAGTTTCAAATCTATCTATCTATATATACCGCCTAACTCCCTTTTCGGGTATTACGGGCAAATGTGTTGCAGATGACGAAATGGTAGATAAAAAGGTAGAAATGTGTATGTGAAAGTAAAGAATATAAAAAGGGACAAGAAAAAATGATGAACAAGTTCTTCTACATCCTCTTTGTTTTAAAAGTCTTTTCCATATGAGACGTCAAGCCTGGCATCCTTTTTCTACAGATTGGGCGCAATTTGAAACAGTTTTTCGGACATATCATGGCTGCTGGAGCACCTTACAATGCATTCCCGTCGTTTCTCTCGCCAGTATCACCACAACATCATATTCCAAACATCCGGCTACTTATCCATCAGATATGATAATAGCCTCGGCACGGGGGTCAAACTCTTAAGTCCATAATTAGAGAGTTCGATACGCTACCGTGATTTTCTCTTAGAACGGTTGCACCCAAACAGCAAAAGATAGACTGTTTCAAATGAAACATTGTTGCAAGAGTCAAGACAAATATTTATGACGACGCAGCGAATATCCAACACAGAAAACAGAAAATGCTGATCACACAATCCTCTCCGAATGCCTTTCTGTTAGGAGCGTCAAAACCAGACCTCTTTTGTTTGGGAAAGGATTCATCTCTTGGAAAATAACGCGTCCTTAAAAGTATTATGGGACCGTTGACATAAGTAGGCATATGACTATCGTTGTTTTAAAACTTTAAAAAGGTCGAGACGTTTTTGTCACAAAAGACAGATCCATCAATTTAGAGGCTAATTGGCATTTAAAATCGTTGTTTAACCCTTTCCTAGATTTGAAAAATATAGACTGAACACTCTAATTTTAGAACCGTTGCAGACAACATAACGCCGCTTTTCAACGAAAACCTCGTAACTGCAGCTTGTTTTAAGCTGCAGTTACGAGGTTTTCGTTGGAAAGCAGTGATAACTGACGCTGATAAAGATGGAATGCGGTGACAAAAAAAGCACAGAAAATATTGAGACAAAAGGAGAAAGTACTGATCATCAGCATTTCTTCTTTTGTTAAAATTTCCAATTTGCCTTTTATTACGGTCGTCAAGACAATCAAAACCATCGTCTTCCTCGGGAAAGGGTAAAATCTAAATTAATAATTGAAAAAAAAAGAATCTATTTTTAAATTAATTTAAATGATGTTGAATCAATAAGTTATGCAGTCAAGAAATTAATAGTCGAGTCGAAATAGATAGTAGATGAATATGACAAATCGATTTCAGTTTTATCAAGTAAACCGTGACGTAATTTCGGACAAACAAAAATATTTTATCGGTGTTTTTCTAAAACTTTATAACTTAAGTCAACGACCAGGAGTTTCTTGACACAACTTTTAAGATATTTTTTCAGTAATTATATTGATATATGACTAATTTGAGGAAATAAAAAGATATGAAGCGGAGAAAGCAGCAGACGACAAATATGGATGTTGATAAAGATCGGATATTGTATAATATGCCTCAGAAAATATTGAGGCAAAAGGAGAAACTGCTGGTTATCAGCAGTTTCTTCTTTTGTCTCAATGTTTTCCCAAGCCACTTCTATTAGGGACGTCAAAACCAGGTCTTATTTGGGAAGTGGTTAAGTCAACGACCGGGAGTTTCTTGACACAACTTTTAAGATATTTTTCAGTGATTATATTAATATATGACTTTCATGAAGAAAGATATGAAGCGGAGAAAGCAGCCAGGGATTTGCCGAATGCAAAGAATCTTTTAAAAGTCAGCTGATAAAACTGTTTAAAGGGACATTTCATCCTCATTTCATTTTTTTCAATGTATGTCTTGATGTCAAGATTGGTTATTCTAATGGGTATCAGTTTTTTGAAGTTGTTGCTGATAAGCGAAAAACACGCCTTTAAAGTTGAGACAGAAATGACAAATTCTATAAAATCTGAACTGTTGTCCACAACAATTTGTTTAATTCTAACACAAAAATATACATTTCTCGTAAACGGGGCAATATTTTTGCTTGAAATTTTCAGAGTTTTCATAAGAAAATATACTCTTTTAGATGATAATAAAAGTGAAATTTATGATAAAAAATCTAAATGGCTGATTTTTAAGATCTACCTCATCCATCTAATCACTGACATATTTTTATTTTCTTTGTTTTTAAGCCTGACTGAAATGTCCAAATATCAACAGAATTATTGAAATATCGTAAATGTTGTGCCACGTGATTCCCCGCCGTGAAGTATGTTACTCTCTAGCTGGGACCAGTTTCCATTAGCGTAATAAGAAATTGTATGAAAAAAGGAGGATAGATATAAATGATTCAGACTGAAATTAGAAAGACGAAAAAGATACTAAAACGATTAAAGTGTTCCTGGAACGATAGACATACACTTCCACTTACGGGTCCACGAATTCTTAGTGTTCGAACTACTTTTTGGACAAATGGAATTGCAGTATATTTAAAGATTTCGCCGCTATATTTCCAATAAACGAGACTGTCGGATAGTTTATGTGACGTCTATACAAAACCACGCCCCGTCGCCAATGAACCACTAGCGAAAACGAAGTCAGATAGAGTTCTACTCGATGGAAAAATTCAATGCGCTGCGCGGTTTTGAATGTTTATTTTGCGTAGAATCCACTAAACAGCCTTTATCTAATGCGTATGACATTTTCTCTAATACACTCAAACGTATATGACGCGACAAAAATGACTGAGAAGGTTCCTATTTTTGTTTAGAAACAATTAATAATGGTAGAAAAATGATAGATTTGTTCCCTGTTTGTCGACTCTTAAATGTTTATGTTAATTAATTTCAATCCTTTCATAAACAAGATTATGCTTCTAACGTTCGTGCCAGAAAAAAGTTATTGTAAATATTAGTGCAAAAAAGAAGATACATGTACTGACGACCTACATTTTCCCTTTTGCTTGCCGTCGTTAATTTGTTTTTCTTAATATGCGCATTTTTTTTAAATTAAAAATGATATATTTCAATAAAAAAATCACGTTGTCGTCTGCACCATCTTCCAAATTGGACTAGTCTAAAAAAATCGTTTAAAAAAGGGTAAATAAAATGATGAAAGCAAATTTCAATTAGCTGTGAATAGAAGAAACCTCGCTGCTTTTCAACAAAAATCCTCGTAACCGCATCTTAAAACAAGCAGTTACGAGGTTTTTGTTGAAACGCGACGACATGATGAATTATCTATGCAGTGTCTTTTTAAATTAATGACCTTTTCGAAACAAGATCCAGATTTCGCGCGCCTAGTAAAATAGGTTGGGAAAACGTACAGAGAAAATTAGAAATTAATGATTTTCTGATATTTCATTTGTTTTCTCTATAATATCCATGTTACAACATCACGGTGGGGATTGTGCATGATGGGATGGATAACGAATAAGGACGAATTTGCCTCGCTTCAGGTAAGAAACTGTGCAATAATTTTCTTATTTCTGCGTCAATTTTCAAGCGGTTTGTTGCATGTACCCCGCATTACTGAGCTCTTTCCTCAGATATATGACTTGTTTGTAAAATCTTTGTACTTTGTTCAAAAATTGATCCCAACCGATCAGAAAAACGACAAAAAATCAAGGTCATTTTTCTAGTCGGTTGGGATCGATTTTTGAAAAGTACAAAAAGTTTCCCGATAAGTAATACATCTGAGAAAAGGGCTCAGTAAGACGGAGTACATGCAACTAACTGCATGAAAATTGACGCTAAAATAAGAAAGTTATTGCACAAATGCTTACCTGAAGCGTGGTTAATTTGGCCGTAGTCGTTACCATTTCGCTTTCTGGTCGGTTGGGACAATATTTTGGAAAAAGTACCACGAGTTATCTAATAAGTCATACATCCGATGAAAGAGCTCGGTAATGCGGGGTACATGCAACAAACCTTTTGAAAATTGACGCACAAATTAGGAAGTTATTGCAAAAAATCTTACCAGAATCGAGATCATTTTGTCCGTATTCGTTATCCATCCCATCATGCACAATCCCCACCGTGGACATTCATATTTTCAACTGTTAACCTTAATCATTTTGTCGTCTGCAAAACCTTTGGATTGGTCTACGATTCACCTTTTGTTTGGGAAAGAGTTCAGCTATTTTTCAGATATATTACGTCGACGAGTGCACCATACCATTTGTACCACAAACGCAAACACCACGTCCACTCCGAGACACTCTCTTCTCTTCCGACAAAAATGTAAACAAGTCCTGAACAATTCACTTGTTGAGAGACAAAAGACTGTTGTCACATGCCTGACCAGTGAAAGTGACCATACCACCGACAGGGAATCGCGTTACACAAAAAATGCAGATAATACTTAATTTAACATGTGGTCGATTTGACTTGTTTGAAACAGAGAAAGCGGTAGACAAAATGATACAACAAAATTTAAATCATGTAAGTTTAAAAATGGCCTTAAAAATTGACGTCCGAAAAATGTAATTTATTAAAGGTTAATTAATTTACTTGTACATCTCCTAGAACAATGATACTGCCAAATGGCATTGCAATTGCATTATTACATGCAAATTACTTGAACTTTCAAGAAAGAAAGGAACTATTTTTGACATTAAATTCAATATTTACCTTCTGACTTTTTGTGTCAAAACAAAAGACTCATTAGAAACCAATTAAAAATAATTAGAGTGACTTCAATCTTTTTTAACCCTTTCCCAAACAGCAGAATCTTAGGGGTGATCCATTTCAAAAACTGGCACAAATGACAATTTGATGTTATTAAAGATAAGATTTGTGTTTAATACAGCTCAGAAAAGATTGAGACAAAAGGGGAAACTGCTGGTTATCATCAGTTTCTTCTTTTGTTTCAATGTTTTCCTTAGCCTTTTCTATTAGGGACGTCAAAACCAGAGGTGCGTTCTTTAGAGCGAGATTTCTTGAGATATCTTGAGATTTCTTAAGATGATTTAGGATAAAGCGCTCTTTTGAGCAAGATATTTAAGACGATCACTGGGAGCCGCCATTGCTCTATACTTCTTTCGGAACCCCTCGGTTAATTCTGTAAAATCTACATGGGATAGAATTGTCCGAGTTGTTCCGAATGCTCCATGATTCATAAACCGCGGTGTTCCGAATGCTCCATACTTTATACAAATGACGTCATGATGACGTCATTTGTATAAATATGGAGCAATCGGAACAGCTCGGTCAAAGTCTCGGTCTTAAAAACGCTTTATCCGAAACACCGTAAGAAATCTTAAAAAATCTCGCTCTAAAGAACGCGGCTCTGGTCTTGTTTTGGAAAGAGGAAACGACAACAGTTTGGACCTGCATAATTTTAAAGGTTAAAAGACGCATCACAGTGTGGAAGGAAAACCCCATTACCAGACGACAAAATTTAGACTTGTCCAAATTGAAAGAGGTTGCAGACGACTTTTTCAACGTGATGACATTTTGAATCTTTACGCCTGTTTGGGTAAAAATGTGGGAAATGAAGAAATTGCTTGTCAAAAGCAATTTCTGCATTTTCCACAATTTTTTTCAAAACCTTTTTTCTTTAGGGGAGTCAAAAAGAGTCAAATATGTGGAAATGGGTTAAGGGAATCGAAGAAAATGCTGCTCCACAGTGTTTCACTTTTCGATCATTTTTTTTTTCAAATCCTTTTTTTAATTGAACACCGAAGGTGTGTTTTTTCGTAAATGTTAAAAAGCTGGAGAAGATCATAATTGTCGTAAGTGTATAGCAGTGGCGCATAAAATGGCATTTATCAAAAGATTGATCATGGTAGGAAGTCATAAATCTTTATCTAAAGTGTAAAAACTTTCCTCTCGGTTCTCTTGGTATTTTTCTTTCCGTATATTTCTTTTTAATTTTTCGCCATTGAATTCAAAAATATTTCAAAAGTTATGAAGCACATCACATCTGCTTTAACCTTATACCAAACGGAACTTCTTATAATGCTCCAAATTCAAAGATGATGCAGGCCACAAGTTTACATAAAAAAGTTATACATTTTCTTCTTTTAGGGCGGCAAACATTCTGGAAAATGAGGAAATTACTCATCACAAGCAATTTCTTCATTTATCACAGTGTTTTCCAAAGCCATTTTCCTGTACGAGGTCAAAAAGAGTCATTGTGTGGTAATCACAGGTGGTGAACTAAAACAATTTTCGCTACAACAAGGTATAGATATTTTGCGTTTAAATGTGAGTTTATAGATTTTTTTTCTAATGACAATGAACTTGTTCTAAAAACAGACCGGGTTTACCGTTTTGTATTGACAGACTGTCGGTGTTGTTATAAAATCTCGTAACTACGGCTTCGATAAAGCCGTAGTTACGATATTTTATAACAACACCGACGGAATACATTGATCGCGAAAATACGTCCCACGCTTTGGCCGAATTCACCACCAGTGAAGAACAAAGTGGTTAGAGGCATTCTTTTTCACAATAAGATAAGGCCTGCGTAATGCGCACCCTATTAAATCATTATATTTCGACTTACCCCGTTACGTTCGTAAGTCCGAGCATATACCGAAAATTTCCGATTATGTCCGAAAGTAATGCCCCGCTTTTTAAAAGTGCTCATCATGCAATATCGCCTTTTTGTAAAATCTTTCTAAATTGTATGAAGAGTTTCCTAAAAAAAACCAACAAAAGTAAAAAATTCAAAATGTTGAGAGCAATGAAAATTGCCTCCCTTTAAAATCGTCTATTCGCACCATATGTCTTGTTCCATAACTGATCACATAGCCCATTACACAGGCATTACCTTAAAATGCCAGGTTTAAACCAAGACCAGCGTTAAAGTGACATTTCACAATAATTTTTACATAAATTTTACCTTTATCTTATCCGAAAGAACACGTTTTCTTATGAAAATTCTGAAAATTTCAAGCCAAAATATCAAACCGTTTACGAGAAATATATATTTTTGTGCTAACATTAAACTAATTGTTGTGGACAACAGTTCATATTTATATAGAATTTGTCAACAAAAAAAAAAAAAAAAAAAAAAAAAAAAAAAAAAAAAAAAAAAAAACTGATAGCATTTCTAGGCATTAGAATAAACAATCTTTGCATCAAGACATACTTTTAGAAATTGAAATAAATGTGTAATGTCACTTTAAAAAGACGTCATGGTGCGGATAATGGGACGTCGCAAAGCAGAATTGCAGCACAGTTTGGTGCCCATAACTCTGTCGAATGCTAGCTGTCTTAGCATAAACTTTAGGATTTCAATATATGTGACCCGTCACGCTAAAAGGGACCTTATCCCAACTCCCAAAACCCAAATTTTGACAAACTTGTCAGACTGAGCACATGTCAATCAGATCCCGTATGCCAAAAATGAACATATAGTTAATTAGGGAAACTTTCCGGATTTAGAAAATTACATAAAAGTGAAAAAGTGTCGGCCCTAGTCTGGCTGCGCGGACTGCGCAGACTGACTAGGGTCGATATTTTCACACATTCTATAAGGTCCCTTTTAGAGTGAGGGGTTATATAATATCATGTCAGCCCCATAGGCCCCCTCCCGCGTCGGTCCAATGCCAGAGATATCTAACACGGGTCCCTTTAAAACTCAGATCGCTCCGCCCAACATAGAATTTAAGACAAACAATGGGGATGTGATCGTTAATAGGAAGCGATTTTATTCAGTTAATCGTGACGTAAATTCGGACAAACAAATTAGTATTTCGTAGGTGTTGTTATAAAATCTCGTAACTACGGCTTGATTTAAGCCGTAGTTACGAGATTTTATTACAACACCAACGGTTTATCAAAATATAACGGAAAACTAGTCTATTGTTAGCACAAAATTCTTTGCCATTTGGCATGTCGATTGTTTTGATTGTCAGTCGATAAATCGATACAAGAACACGTGCAACGAAGAACAATTGGGGCATGACATTTTTCTGATCGTCCATTGGCTAATCGATGCTTTTGATTGACAGTCGGCGTTTGGTCAATTAACTAAATCCGTAGTAGATTTCATGTGCGGGAACCAGACTAACGGAAGCGAGGAATACGTATCACATCGAGGCTCAAAGTTGATACAAAGGGTTGGGACTAAAACAAAGTATAGGTATATGTCACTGTCATCCATTTATTTCTTAACCCTTTCCCAAACGGCACAATTTTTGGTTTGTTCTAAATTGGAAGGTGAACTGCAGACAACAATTTCAAGTTGATGAAATTTGAAAAAAAAACTTTTCATTTATGATTAGAAAACATTGTGGAAAATGGAGAAATTGCTAATCCCAAGTCTTGTCTTTTGACGGAGTCCAAAGGTGTCACTGTGCAGTAATTGGTTAACCCTTTCCCAAACATTTCCTGATTTTGACACCTTTGGAAAATTTTGTGCTGATGATCAGCAGTTTCTCCTTTTGCATCAATACTTTCTGTGATAAACTGTACATAAAACATATCTGTCATGACATCACCAATTTTGTCGTCTGCAGCAGCTTAAAAAAAAAAAGAACCAGTCTGAACTTTTGTCGTTTGGGAAAGTGTTAATTAACCCTTTCCCGCACAAAAAAATGGTGCAATTTGAAAGAAGACGACAAAGTGGATGTTGATAAAGATAAGATTTCTGAATAAAATAGCACAGAAAATATTGAGACAAAAGAAGAAGATGCTGATTTATCAGCATTTTCTTCTTTTGTCTCAATGTTTTTCCAAGCCTTTCCTAATAGGGACGTTAAAACTCGGTCTTGTTGGGGGTAAGGGTTAATTTATCACCAACAAGCGTGGATGACAAATAAAAACTGCGTGCATTTGTCTCAACGTCTTAGAACAGTTGAACCAAGGAGCCGGACGCATCCAGCCAACAAAAATGGCTCCAAAATGTTTAAGGATTTTTCTGCTGGGAATTTGTTTCGGTAAGTTGTTTTAAAAATGTGTTTGTTCTATTAACTTTTTTTTAATTATTAAAGAGACATTCCGTAGATATTTTTTCAAGAATTTTACTTTTATTCTTATCTGAAAGAGCATATTTTCTTATGATTTTTTTAAAGCTTAAAAGCAACAATTTAAAAGAAATGAAAAATAATAGCAATTCAACACAGTCGAATTACCACAACTTGGCATCAAAACCTATTTTAAAAATGAAATGTCTCTTTAAAGAATTTATTTTCAATATAGTTTCAATTGTATAATCTTTAATCATGCCGTGCATAGGATTTGAATTTAAACGAAAAAAAAGGTGCACAAACATATTGGAATAATAGAAAAAAAAAATAAATAAACGGCCTTATGTGTAATAACGATGGCAACAAGCTTTTTCTGTACTAATACTTAGTTTGTTAACCATTTTACAAACGGTAAAACATCAAAAACTATTGCAGATGACGAATTGGTTGTCGTAAATGACATTATTTAGCCTATGTACAATATCACGCAGAAAATATAGAAGCAAAAGGGAGAAATTACAGGTTAACATCACTTCATTCTTTTGTCTAAATGTTTTCACAATTCCGTGTTATTTTAAAAGGACGTCAAAACCAGGGAACAGTAAATATCACCGTTCGTACGACAAATTCACTATCTGATTTCCCTTTCAACTTGATCGTAAGGTCGAAAATAATAGGGCCGTATAGCAATGCATATTTAGCTAACAATAGACTATGTTTACCGTTATTTTTTTTATAAACAATTGCAGTTGTTATTTAAACTCGTAACTACGGCTTGAATCAGCCGTAGTTACGAGATTTTATAACTACAACCATGAAATACCATTTGTTTGTCCGAAATTACGTCACGGTAAGTTGGATGAAATCGTTCCCTATTGATCATTTTTGTCTTGATATACTGGTAATCATTTAATAAATATTTGGCTAAAATCTTTTGGACAGGATAAAACACAACATCGAATAAAATTTATGTATAGTAATAGCTATAAAACTGTTATTTAAATTAGATGAAATAAATCAGAATAGATTATGAAAGTCATTGAATATAACTGAATCTCGTTATATCGTCAACTTTAAAGTGGCATTTCACTTTTACTTCATTTTTTAAGGTTTGTCTTGATGCAAAGATTGTTTATTCTGATGCGTAGAAATGCTATCAGTTTTTTGAAGTTGTTATTTATAAGAGAAAAATACGCCTTCAAATTTGAGTCAAAAATGACAAATTCTATATAAATCTGAACTGTTGTCCACAGCAATTTGATTAATTTTAGCACAAAAATATAATTATATTTCTCGTAAACGGTTCAATATTTTGGCCTGAAATTTTCAGAATTTTCAAAAGAAAACATGTCCTTTCAGATATAATAAAAGTAAAATTTATGTAAAAATAATTTTGAAATGTCACTTTAACAAAAACCTCGTAACTGCAGCACAAAATGAGCTGCAGTTTAAGATACATACTCACCCAATTTTGGGGTAATTTCCTGTTAGAATACCTGTACATAATTAAAATATGGCCTTGCATTTTTCTCTATGCAAACTTTCAGCTTTGTCTGACATGTATAGGTTTAGATTACGACGGATATAAACCCATGATCACATCATTTCGTAAATACTAGTGATCCGATTAGAATATGTTAGGCATACATAGTTTTACGCCGTTGCATGATTATTTATATCGATTAATTATCAAATGTCATTTACTGTATGAATCTTGTTTTCTGTTATGTAAAGTCTATAAATGGTCTGACAACATGCTAAAGGCTAACGTCTGTGGACCATTAGGAATTTACATCTGGGAATAATAATGGCCCTTTAATACGAAATGCAGCAACGCACTCTTAATACAAGTATGCATTGCTGGTGAAAGGTTGGACCTTCATTAGATAAGATATAAAGTCGTTACTCTGTTTAATAATTCGTGCAACATTGTAACTTTAATACAAATATGCCTTACCGGTAGAAGATAAGGCCTTCATCAGTTGTAGTTGCGAAGTTGTAGTTGCGAAGTTTCGCGATAACACCGACAAAATGTGCTTTGCCGTCATAAGGCTATATACCTTTCTTAGATAAGAAACGAAGTCGTTGGTCTTTTTGATATAAGAAAGAATGCACCATCGTATCTTAAATGCAAAATGCATCATGGCACCTTTAATATAAAAATGCATCATTCATGCAAATGTGCACTACCGGTGCAAGGTTAGACCTTCATTAGATAACGCTGCTTTTCAACTGAAAACTCGTAACTGCAGCTTAAACAAGCTGCAGTTACGAGGTTTTTGTCGAAAAGCCAATATATAAAGACGTTGACACGCTGTCATGGATTTCAAAACAATTAATGGTCTACGTCGTAACAAATGACATAAATGTGCTCAAGCTCTGTGGTCTAGTTAATAAACCGTATCCAACGAAAATAAACATGTTGCTAGCTGGGGGGGGGGGGGGGGCTTTTTTCAAAGGGGAGGGGGGGTCCAAGCCGAAATGATAACTATACATGTGTTATATAGCTAACGTTATATGCCAATGTTAATTGTGATTAACAAGAGCTGTCCGAAGACTTTCTCGCGCTCGACTTTATAAAGGGGGCATAACTCCGAATATATATGGGCCCTGGTAGTAAGGTATTTATGACACCATTTCCTTTCACCAAGTTCTCTGTTTGTTTAATTCATACGCATTAACATAGACCTGATTTCAGAACGACAATTCTTTTGTCTGACTAACGTCTAAGAAACGTTTGGATTTATGAGAGACAGCTGAGTTGAGTAAATGTTGCCTCCAAATATTATTAAAAAAAGTGAATCATAATTTAGTAGCTGACAATCTGAAACAGGGAGACGGAAGTTACACAATAATATTCTTGGTCTTAAAGGCAACGTTAGAGACGCAACGTATGCAAAAAAGAAAATATGAGCCAGGATCTGGAAAAAGTCCCTTATAGCATTTGAGCCCAACATAGATCCAGATCAGCCTGTGCATACGCACAGGGTCCATGTTGATCTCTAAAAGCTTCTTCGTGACCTGTAGTAACTTAAAGAGAGCAGCATGAATGCATATTGGACTGTATTTGACAACAGGCTGATCTTGAAACTCAATTTTTAACAAGAGCTGTCACTGTAAGATGACAATGCCCCCGACACCGCTTTGATTTTGAATTATGGCCAATCTATGTTCAAGGTCAAGGTCATCCAGGGGTCAAGGTCACCAAAGTATGTGCCTACAGAAAGGTTATGTACCAAGGAATGTTGTGGTAAAGTATGAAGCGAATATGTTAAGTAATAAGGAAGTTATGGCCAATGTTAAAGTTTTTGGACGGAATTACGGACAGACGGACGGACAGACAGACGGACAGACGGACGGACGGACGGACAAGTCAAATTTATGATGCCTCCCTATCGGGGGCATAAAAATGCTATAAGGGACATTTTTCCAGATCCTGGCTCAAATGTATATCATTTTGTTAAGCCATGAATCTGCTAATCGCTGCTTTTAAACAAAAAACTCCTTCCCTTTCATTTGATTATACCTAACAATCATAATTAAATGTGTCGTATACGATCACTTTATATTTGCTGTCTAGTCCAATTCATTGTTATTTGGAACATGGTTGAAGTAAATAGTGTCAACAGTTAAATGTGTACAACAAAGTGGTCCAATATTTTTTTCTCTCATAAATAACATTTCTCTTTTTCTTTCCTTTAGTTGAGTTGATATGAGCAAATGTTGCCTTCAAAAATTATTAAAAAAGTTAATCATAATTTAGTAGCTGACAATCTGAAACAGGGAGACGGAAATTACACAATAATATTCTTGGTCTTAAAGGCAACGTTAGAGACGCAACGTATGCAAAAAAGAAATTTATAATTTTGAGCCAGGATCTGGAAAAAAGTCCCTTATAGCATTTGAGAACAACATGGTTCCAGATCAGCCTGTGCATACGCACAGTCTGATCAGGATCCACATTGTTCTCTGATAGCTTCTTTGTGACCTGTAGTAACTTAAAAAAGCAGCATGGCTGCATATTGGACTGCATTTGACAACAGGCAGATCTTAAAACTCAATTTTTAAAAATGCTATAAGGGACGTTTTTCCAGATCCCGGCTTATATCATTTTGTAAAGCCATAAATGTGCTAATCGCTGCTTTTCAACAAAAAAGTGACGTAATACTATATGTCAACTCCATTTTTAAAAGGAACTTAGCACATACAGCAACACGAGAAAAAGCAACATATTTTTGCATTAATTAAATATGCATGGATGAATGAAATATGCTTGATTAGAGGCTTGAATGAAAGTGTTTTTTACTCAATTAGATATTTTAATTTCTAATGTAAAACGACAGGAACAGTATTAGAAGTGTCACAGAACAACATAATCAAGTACTGACAGTACTGTTGGGAAGCAAATTTGTCAATAATATAGGCCTGTCCAGAAGTAGAGTACTTTGATTAGGTACTTTTATTATCCATTTGAATACCTTGAATACTTTGATTCGTCGAGCACATTGATTAGATACATTGTACTTTGATTATCCAGAATACCTTGAATACGTTGATTCCATGCTGGAGTTGTATCTATTTTTAGCACAACTTCATGCATATTAATCGTTTGTGTAAGCTTTGAATATATTTCATAGTTCAGTAAACTTGACTGACCCATTTACAGGGAAGGCCATTGGACTGATCTTTGAACCATATCAAAGAAAATTACTACGTCCATCTTTTTTCCTCTTAGAGACATGATTAATTGAATGTTTCATTTTCAGTCACACAACTCAATATCTACACATAACTTCAGACTTACATATTGAATGTTCGAATGACTGTTACCTCATTAATCTTTGCTTTTGATAGAACTATTCATAGTGAGGAGGACCGGAAGATGTTGTGTGGTATGCAGAGAATGATAAAGTGCAGAGAAAGGTCGCTTCAAAGAGATGCAAAATTTGCTTCCAAAAACGAAATAAAAAGGAAATCATAGGAAATCATAAACACTGAGGTAGAAATCACGTAGTTTTGAAAAAAGTGTGGCGGTGGGATTTTGTCTGTCCTACCATTTTCAGTGAAGGGATTTTGTCCTCCTTTGCAAATAAATAATGAAAGGGATTTTGTTCGGTAACCACAAAATGCTAGGGTTCAGCCCAATATCATTACCAGCATTTACACGCGTTCGCCAAAATTTCATATTTTAATACATGCGGAATTCTTTTATTTGTCGTGTACACGCCAGTCAAACATGGACATACCTAACTTTTTACCGTTTTGGATACGATTGAAGTAAACAAATTCAACAGTAAAGAGCTGTATAACGAGGAGCGATTTTTGCCCCATTATTTTTTTCTCATAAACTACATTTCTCCTTTTCTTTCCTTTGATTATACCTAACAATAATAATTAAATGTGTCGTGTGCGATCACTTTACATGTATATTTGATTTAAGACTGATTTATTGTAATTTGTAGTCTAGCCTATTTCATTGTAGTTTGGAACACGTTTGAAGTAAATGATTTCAACAGTAAAAAGGTGTACAGCAAGGGGCGATTTTCGTCCAATTATACTTTTTTCATAAAGTACATTTCTGTTTTTTTTTTCCTTTGGTTATAGTCTACCTAACAATAAATATTCAATATGTCGTGTGCAACCACTTTATATTTGTTGTCTAGTTTAATTTATTGTAGTTCGGAACAAGGTCGAAGTACATATTTTCAGCAGTAAAAAGGTGTACAACAAGGAGAGGTATTCGCCCATTATAATTAACCCTGGTCACGGCGTTAGTTTAATTAATGAAAAGAAATATTAGAGATGACAGTTTTATGAAATCACATCAAACAACGGTTGCTGTTGGCGACAGACTCCTCTCGCATTGTCATAGCAACAAGGACAGATGATTTATCACATTTGTGTATCTGGATTTCGTAGGCCGTTTAATGGGTTATTGCAATTATTATTGTAACTGCACATTGTAATTTATACCAAGTTACAATAGTGTTGCACTTATCCATTCAAGGTGAGGCGTGCAAAAATATGAGTTGCATGACATATTATAGGTGCAAGATGTCATTCTGAAGCAAATAGCTGCAGTAATTCATTTCGTAAGAATGCATTGAAGAAAACTAAATGAATCAGAGCATTTAAGTATGATATTTATTATCTATCTTAAGGTAAAACCGAACGACAATCAATGGAATTAAGAATCAAATTGCAAATTTATTTTAAAAGGGAATGCCAAAAAGGACCACATGAATTATTTCGGTGGCAATATATTGCTTAGAAAAAATCCGTTTAATAAAGTAGGCTACATTTAAAATATACATTCAAAGATACTGTGACATGGAAAAGCATTAAAAAAGGTTTTACCGACATACAAAAACCAACCACTGCCTTTTCATGGGTCAATTTGTCCTTGTTTTTTTTGCACAAACGTTGTCTAATTTGGCATTAAAGGGACCCATGCTAGGTTGTCGGGGTATTTGTTCAATTAATATTTTATGGAATGGTCCACAAATACAGCTAGACTGCTTCAGTCTATGGAAATTTCAAATGGAGTAGCCTACATTTAGTCCTTCTGAATAAAGTTTTTATATAATTTGCCAACCCCCACTTTAGGTTTTTACATGCAGTAACAATTTTGGGAAACTGAACCTTGATAGATAGTGAAAAACTTGATTCCAGCACTAAAATTCCTTTCTGCTTTACCCTAGATAATGCAATTTACCACACAACAATGCAAACTCTGACTGTCCCCATGTTGTTCTGATCCCTTATGTGCACCTTTAATGGTGTTAATAGCGTCTACCTACAATCGTTAATTCATTATGCATCACATTTTTTTTTCTATCAAATTAGTGATGTTTAATATTTTCTTTCAATTCAGGTCTTGTTTGTGAAAGGATTAAAAGAAGCTTCGGACGAATATAACACTTTGTAACAAATCGAAAGATGTTTCTTGAACACCTATTACGGATTTAATTTGACCTTTACTAACATGTGTTCATATTTCGCATAAAGCGTAAGATTTCTTCAAAGAGACTTGTATCATAGTACACAGATATAATGGGTACACAAGACAATATTACCGATTTGTTAATTTAAATAAAGCACAGGCGTGTAATTTATAAGAAAAGCTAAAGATGGGCCATGTGAAATGAAATCTGTAATATGTATAAATCACACTGTAACAGTAAGTGATACACAACGACAGACCTGTCATAGTTTACAAATTACGTGATTTGACCTTTGACCTTTATTCACACCCGTCACTAGACTGAACGTAACCGCTTTACAGTAGCACATAGGAAATGCACTTCCGGTATAATCGTTATATTTCGACTTAATTAATAGCGCACGTTTTCGTAACAACGGAATTAAATGAGTGTGCTCAGATTTTCGTGAATATTCCAAACAATTTTTGTAAAAATGTTTCTAAATTGAATGAAGAGTAGGCAAAAAAACCCAACAAAATCAAAAATTCAAAATTTGAGAGTAATGAAAATTACTTCCCTTTAAATCGTCTATTCGCACCATACAGATTTCGTTCCAGAACTGGTCACACAACTCATTACCCAGGTCTTACCACCTTAACGTGTTAACATTTTGTCTTCATTTGGCCAGAGACATATATAAACATGTTATGTCTCTGATATAGAGCAGAAATTCGTACGCCCAAACATTTCACCGATGGGGGAATGTAATGTTTGAATTGAATGATCTTATATCATATATATAAATGATCATTTCTAACTTGAATCGTCCATAATTTATAGAAATTCTTTATTGTCATTCATTGTAAACATCTTACAGAATACAAATTGTCAGTGTTATTGCAAAGCCTCGTATCTACAGCTTTAATCAAGCTGTAGATACGAGGTTTTTGCAATAACACCGACGAAATACATCATGAATTTCCTGACCTCATATTGAAAACAAACGATGTAAAAATGATCAATTATAGAAATGCATCGATTTACCCTTTCCAAAACAAGACCTTTTTTGACTACCCAAGGCTTAGGAAAATATTGAGACAAAAGACGAAAATTCTAATAATGAAAATTTCCGCTTAAATTAACTTCAATATCATTTTTGCTACACTACTCATATACTAACTCTAGAAACACCGATTTTGTCATTCTGCAACAAGTTTCAAATCGGACAAGTTCATTATTTGTCGTTTGGGAAAGGGTTAATTATTCATGGGGATTATAAAGACTTTATCAAACCTTTCCCCAACAAGATCTGGTTTAACGTTTAAGAAATGGTTTTGGAAAACATTGCGAGAAAAGAAGAAAATGCTGATGACCAGATATCGCTCCTTCCCGCCAATATTTTTCTCGCTATGCACACATCGTTCGCTGATTTTCAAAAGCGACGAAATTATGTAGGCCTACTTTTGACATAATTTATTTTGTAATGTGCAACTGATTTTATATCGAATCACTCTAAAAGTGTGTCGTTTGGGCAAGGTTTACATTATGAACGATTTGTACTCATTTAAAAATTCACGTGATCATATGAATTGCTTTTCATTCATTAAATATGATTTAAGTTTAAATCTGAAATTTAGGTAACTAGTGTGTCCCTTTGTAAGTTGAAATTCATGCAGCTCGAAATGAATATCATTGAAAATGCACATTTAGCATTTTCCTAAATTAACCCTTTCCCAAACGGCAAAATTTTAGGGTGATCCACTTGAAAAACTGTAAAAAATGACAAAATGGATGTTATTAAAGATAGGATTTGTGTAAAATATGGCATAGACAATATTGAGACAAAAGGAGAAACTGCTGGTTATCAGCAGTTTCTTCTTTTGTTTCAATGCTTTCCCAAGCCTTTTCTATTAGGGACGTCAAAACCAGGTCTTGTTTGGGAAAGGGTGAAGATGTAACTGTCATGGAAAAAAATCGTGAAAAGAGGGAGATACATGTAAAAGAAGTAATGTAGATAACTAATATTATAATTACCCATGATGCTGTCTTTATCAACGCCCTATTTTGCTATCTGCAACAGATTAGAATACATGTCTTACATTTTGTCGTTTTGGAAAAAGGTTTAGTTATTCCAGTTTTTTAAACTTTAGTAAACAACAAGTGGTATCAGAAGTGCCGTGATAGCTAGTCTAAGCTCGCGCAAATAGTAGGTAAAAATGCATAAAAGGATCAGATCTATTGGCCTAACAGTCGATTTTAACATTTTCAAACTCATACAAAATGATAAATTCAAATGCATCGATGTCCTACTTATCATGTTTACCCTTTTCCAAACGGTAAAACATCGCTTTTCAACAAAACCTCGTATCTGCAGTTTGTCTCAAGCTGCAGTTACGAGGTTTTTGTTGAAAAGTAGCGAAAAATATTGCCTGCTTTAGATAGATGCAGTGGAAATTAACATACAGGGAAGGAAAAGTTAATATAGAACAGATTAGAAAACATAGGGACAAAAGGAGTAAATGCTTGTCATCAGCATTTCGTTCTTTTGCCTAAATGTTTTTCAAAGCATTTTCTGTAAGGAACGTCAAAATCAAGCGTTGTTAAGGAAAGTATTGCTTATCAATAAATCTTGCTGTATTAGTTATAACATTTAGATTAACAATGATGTATAAGCCCGGTTTGAGCAATTAGATACATTCATCATGGCTCTGAGCAATTTTAAATGCATATAACACAAATTCATAGTATCACCTTTTTTGAGAAACTATGACAAAAGGAACATAGACATATTTTGAAACATGAAAAGGGTTGCTGTTTCAAAAATCAAAGTACTGAAATCACTGGTGGTAAACAAATTAGAGTTATGGTACAACAGACGAATTTTTTTATGTCGATATTCAACATAATCATATAATCAGAAAACGGGGTTTTGTATAAATGAAGTACATGAATTTTGAGACAAAATGAGAAAATACTGGTCATCAGCATTTTCTTTTTTTGCCTTAATATTTTCCCAGTCCTTTTTCTATAAGGGACGTAAAAACTAGTCGTTATTTGAGAAAGGATTGTTAATCATTAAATCTAGCTATGTTATTAGTTTAACATGTAGATTTACCATGATACATAAGCCCGAAATAAGCAATTGGATACATTCATCATGGCCATGAGCAATTTTACGAAATTTATTTATCTTGCTATGCATTTTATATAAAAAAAACAGGGATTTATTGTAATACCTTTTTGAGAATCTGGGTCAAAAAAGAACATAGACAAATCTCGTAAACCAGGTGCAATCAAATTTATTCCAAAATAATTTCAAATAAATGACAAAAAGATTGAATAAGGTGATTTTCAATAATTACAAAAGTATATTAATTTTTGTAGTTCTAACTCATTGTAAGACATCTGTTTATCTGGCTGATAATTTTTAAGGACGGTATGAAAATATATATATGAAAATCTGTTTCAATTTTAAGGTATCCAAACCCTCAAAAGCACCAAAGACCCAGATCTATGTGAAATTTGAAAAGCGCCAGTAATTCCTAAACCGTGTCACATTTCTATTCCAAATACAAACATAAGCATTTTGAACGGTTTAGAATTTTGAATTAATGTATACTTACGGAAATATTTGACAAAAATGTTCTAAATTACCTCCCTTGTCTATGAATATATAGTAAAATAATATTTGTAAATGATTTTCTTCTTGAAGCATAATCTTGAAATCTGGCACGGTGAATCAACTTATTTCAAGTGCATTTACAAGTGTGTGTAATTTGGTGCTTTTCATATGGCTAGAAAGTGGTGATTTTTTGAGGGTCTGTAAACCTTAATGCAAATCAAATTGTAGGGCCGGCACAGAAAATAAAGGTCGGTCCCGTTGGCGGAAACATTTTTACAACTCTTTGACAGTATGACGAATTTACACCATCCTCCAAAATTTCAACAAGTTAATTAGCAAAATCGGAATTTCTCGAATGATTCTAGAGTTATTCACTTATTCACTAAAAGTGGTATGAATTCGTAAGTTAACATATCTAACGTATTCGACCTAAACAAACATCTAACGATGTAACGTAGAAACAATCGGAAAGTTCCATCGCCACTTGCTTAAAATATTTTCAACTGACCAGTTCCTTAACTTGAAAGTTTTATGGTTTAGGTTTTATGTTCCCATTTTTATATTTTTTTTATATTTTTCATTCCAGTCTCGGCGTTTGCCCAGTCTACAGTTAGCGAAACCTCAACTAGCAACAAAGCAATGCCGACCATGGTCGCACAACAATCTGCGACAAACACGGCAGGACAAATAGCATCACAGGTAGGTCTACTCCATTATCTATTTCTTGGTGGCAATTCCTTAGTTCTGATCAAACATTCATCCATCCAATTTGACTTAGAAAAATCTATCCAAATGTCTTTTTGAGCAATGTCTTACGGGCGTATTAATGTACCATCATATTATTCACGTTATAACTTATCTGTATGATTTCATTTGGCATGCTTAATTGTTTTTAAAGTATGCTAAAATTTAAAAATTGGATCCATGACCCTACGTCGTAATAAGGATACATATCTTTGTCAATGACCTTAGAGACAAGCAGATAAAAAATTATTTTGACGTCTTAAGACGTTGACGTTTTAACGGCGTCAACCCTTTCCCAAACAAGACCTGGTTTTGACGTCCCTAATAGAACAGGCTTGGGAAAACATTGAAACAAAAGAAGAAACTGCTGATAACCAGCAGTTTCTCCTTTTGTCTCAATATTTTCTAAGCCATATTTTACACAAAGCCTTTCTTTGATAACATCCATTTTGTCATTTGTGGCAGCTTTTGAAATGGATCACCCTAAAAATTTGTCGTTTGGGAAAGGGTTAACAGTGTCAATGTCAATATAGAGGCATGTGACGTTAGTCATGATAATTGTGGGTCGTAAAAATCTGAATTTAAATGGGCTTTGTGTAATTAAAAAATCACGCGGCGCATTATCCAAAGAAGCAATTATTTCCATATAAGTTTGTGCTACGATCTAGTAAAAGGGTCAATGAGGCAAATAAGATAATCGTTTATCCTTGATAGACTGTGTATCAAGGTACACATTGTTCTCTACCTTCTGACGCTTCTCCATTACACATAGCGACCTGCCAGAAGAGCAGAATGAATTCTGAGGTGTGTTCTTTAGAGCGAGATTTTTTAAAAAGTTCTTAAAGTGTTTTTGATATTTGCGTTTTTAAGACGGAGACTTTGACCGAGCTGTTCCGAATGCTCCATACTTTATACAAATGACGTCATCATGACGTCATTTGTATAAAGTATGGAGCATTCGGAACACCGCGGTTTATAGATTATGGAGCGCTCGGAACCACTCGGTCAATTCTCTTTACATTGTTTCTACAGATTTAACCCAGGGTTTCCACATAAAGTATAGCGTAATGGCGCCCCCCCCCATTGAGCGTCTTAAAAACCTTGCTCTAAAGAACGCTTTATCCTAAAATATCTTAAGAAATCTCAAGATATCTCAAGAAATCTCGCTCTAAAGAATGCGGCTCTGATCTAACTGACTTTGGTGACATGCTGTTGTAGTTTCTTGGTGAAGTAAAACCATAAGAACCCATTTTCCAATAATTCGACTCGCTTTGTTATGTTGACATGATGTACGTAGGGGTCTAAGGTTAATGCTTACTGTCGTAATTTATATGATTTTCATTTTTCAAACATCATGATGACATGGTCTTTAGAAGGAAGTAGGTGGCAAAGTTGTACATATAGCAAGATGTTCTGTCTAATCTGCATCGTTAACTGTAAATTATAAAATGTTTTAAGTTTAACAATTTTTTGCCTTTTACACCACGGTGGATAATTACGTGATACATCATGTTCCGCCATTTTGTTTCCCTATCTTTCCCATGTAAAAAAATATCAAAATAAAAAAAATCCTACCTACCGGGACGTCCCTTTTGTGAAATGTCATGTAACCCGAAACACACACATTTTAAGCCTCGAGTTCTTTAGAGTGAACCCTTTGACATACACGTTGAGCTGGTTGAAATTGAGTCAAAAAGTTAGAGTAAATAGTTTCTCATATTTCTATCACTTGGTACATACCGATGCTTTCAACAAAAACCTCGTAACTGCAGCTTAAAAGAAGCTGCAGTTACGAGGTTTTCGTTGCAAGGCGATGGTAAGACATGTGACTGACTCATCCTAAAGTTTAAAGGTTAGGTCATATAGCAAATTGAGGGATCTAAAGACGTGCCAATTACCATGAATATTATTGCAGGTTTGAATTAATTTGCAGTAAAACTGTAATTAAAACTGATATAGAGTGTCATCTATGACGCGCTACTTATACGTCGTTAATGCCATTCCCAAATGAGAAATGTTCCAATCTGAAATCTGTTGCAGGCGAAAAAATCGATGTGAACAAAAATGGAATCCACACACATTAAACTACCGGAAATTTTGATTATAAGCTTTTCTTCTTTCCCTTCAATGTTTTCTGACTCTGTCTACTTCTGCGACATCAAAAACCGCTAATTCTAGGAAAAGGTTAGGTATTCGCAGACGACAGTCTTATATTAACCCCTTCGCTGCCAGAGCTTTATTATAAAATGGCTCCGTATTTGTCAGGCCGTTTTCAGGAAATTTTAAAAACGGTGTTTTCGTTTAAAATCAGCTTTTAGATATATATATATAAAATATAAAAATCATTTTAAAATAACATAAGTTTTGTTTCAAATCTTTAAATCCACCATTTGAGTCTCATTTTCAGATATTTTTTCCAAAAACTTGTACAGCGAACAATGACGAAAAATGTCAACGTCACAAACTTGTACATGTCGTCATTTTCCCTGTGTAAATAAAAAAAATATCATCACTTTTGAAGTCAGCACATATTTCCGATAGTGTATTATTATATAATCTGGCTAAAACCTCCTCATCTGTATAAAATTTATATTTTCTAAGCACACTTTATTGCAATTCAACGAGTACACTCATCATGACCGCCATGTTGTTTTTAAGTTTCAAAACAAAAAAATGCTCTGACCGGGCAACTATTTGATACTATATTTAGGTGATCTCATCTAGATGCATAGTTTCTTTTTTAAGATATGATCAGGAAAGGTAAGAAGTTGATTGGTCTAAATACATTGCACACCATAACATATTCCTAAAGATAGAACAAAATGCATAAGGGGTTTTCTACAGGACAGGTAAACCCGTCCTACTGTACTTTGACGGCATTTTCACAGGACGAGTACGGAACTGGCATCGAAATTGATTTCTTACAATCGATGATAAAATATGATTTGTTTCAAACCTTTCTATTTCAGGAAGCAGGCCAGGTTGTCAACCGACCCTCCGATATTCCAGCCAATTTTCTCCCGGGCGAGGCCGCACAGCCACCCATACCAACGGCTGAAATGTCTGGAAGCTTCACCCCAATAGGATTCACAGGAATGGGCGGTATGTATACTGAGATGCAAAAATAAGTATACACCCCAGTCCTTCCACCTTTTCTGAGAAAATGATTTATAAACTGTGTATGATTTTTAAACGCTACGAAGTTTTCGTTTTTTGATGTAACCTTCTCTGTCTATCCATCTGTCTGTCCTTCCTTCCGGTGCGAAGGTTTTTTCATATCACACAGCGCCATCGAAAAAGGGGACTTAATCAATTAATTAATGCAAGCATTCACATTGACGCAAACCTAAATTTATGAAAGGATTTGGAAAGAACTGATTTTCTCAAAGAAATTTTGTGAAAACATCTTATTACTAAAAATGGACCCAAAACATAACGTTAGGTAAACCCAGGTTATTTTAAGCACAAAATTATTTGCTATAAATTCGTTTCAAACAAGCGCTGAAATGTTCAGAAGTTTCACGCCAATAGGCTTCACGGGAAGGGGAGGTATGTTTCGTTGACTGACCAGTTTCGATGACCCTAAGAGCTTGTCCTTTCACCATCACTAACTTTCATAAACATGAGTTAAAAATGATATAAAATTTAAATCTGATTTATTGTCCCTTAGACCTAACAATTTTGCTTTCAATAACCACCAGATTTGCGAAAGATCTTGTATTTTGTTGACCTATATATTTTTTAGCAAATGGAATAAGTATTACCAGAATCCGTGACCCTTTACTTTCTTTCTCATTAATTTAACATTTTCTATACAAAGTCTACATAAAAATTTAGTTACAAATTGTAAGCTGTGATCAATTTAGTTTAAAAATAGATAATATGGCATTTGTTGGACACTTCTATGCATGTTACATGTAGAAAATGACATTTATAAAGTCATAGTAAAAATATATGGAAAAAGAAATCAAAATCATGTAATAAAGGCTTTGAATGGAATTACTCCAATTCTGTTCACGGAAATGATCGTAATTTTCTTTTCATAGACAACTACAAAAGCTATTGACGAGATGGAAATCTTCATTTTAAAAATCACACAAAAAGACATTTTAAAAGGTCAGTCACCGAGACAGACCAGTATTTATTACAACTGGGGAAAAATAAAAGACTTTGATATTGCCGAGAAAATTTGGTAAAAATTTCAAAACCTTCAAAGCGCAATGTCACACATTTTAAATGTATCTTTAACAACTTCAAATTTATTCTAGACTATTTCTTGGCAAGCAGCACTCCCACAAACTCAAAACTATATAAATTTTCAAAAATAAAATTTATCAAAAATGGCTTTTTATATCTAAAACTACTGGAAAGTGTCTTTTTTTTTCCTTAAAATCACTATCAATTGTTCTTAATGGTTTGATATATAAATTATCATGTATTCTGGAACGGTGGGCGTCTGTCGAAATTCAAAGATGGTGCAGACGACGATCTTATGTAATTGGAATTTAACATTTTTTGTTATTCTGGATAGAATACATAGCGAAAAAGAAGAATTTGTTTACCATTTCTTTTACATTGTTTTGCGTCAAAAGGTGTCGCTCTTCGGGAATAGATTAATAATGTTTCTTGTATCTTTGAAAATGACAATTTAAATATTCTTACTTCACACTGCATGCTTACTGTAATACTGTGCAGTTCCGGCGTCGTGGCAAATACAATAGCCAGAGGATGCCGTCGCTGCTCCTGCCCCGGCTCAAAACACTTCACCAATGCCAGCAGGCAGCCCAAATCAATAATATTGATAAAAATTATAAAAGATAATGATAATCTCAATACTCACTGTGTGTTTCTACTTTGCAGTCCCAGCGTCGTGGCAAGTACAGAAGCCCGAGAATGCCGTCCCTGCTCAAGCCCCTGCTCAACAACCGGTACAAGCAGCTCAACCCCAGCAGGTGCCAGCTACAGGCGGGGCTATCATTCAGACCCAGGCCAATGTTCCACTTGGCAGCATTATACAACAACAACAACAACAAACTAATGCTGAACCAAGTCCCGTACCAGCGACCGTGGCACCAGAACCTGGTATGTATGGATCTTGATCCTTTTAGAAATAGTATATTGTGCCGTTTGCACCAAGCTTTCTGAATTAACCGTCTAAATCAAAATTACATTACAAGCCATCCAAATGAACGAGATTGTTGTGTATTTTTTAAGGTAAACTTGGAATTAGACTTGTGAGGGGATTAATACCACCAAGGTTGATTGTAAGAATTTTCTACTTTTGCCTCAACTTTTTTCTGCGCTATACTGTACACAAATTTTATAATTAGATCTACTTATGTTCACCATTAAATGGGGTTTACAATCTTTGATTTTTTATTTTATTGATCAATATTGACGACGGCACCCAGGCTACTCCGAGTCTTGTGTTGCACTTTACCCTTATTTTACATGTATTTTGTCATTTACAGATCCGTTTGGTGGACTGTTTGGAGGAGGAATGTCACCATTAGGACTAGGTAACCCACCCTCCTGCTTGTATAATATAGGAATCGACATATTGAAAAATAGCATGTCTGGAGTTTATTTTTTTCTCGAATGTCTTTGTGGTTCTTTCCTATATATTGCTTAAGTGCATTCATATGTTCTTTTAAATTCTAACAAAGCATGAACGCATTAACTACTAACCCTTACTGTTGCATGCATACATTATAACCTCTGACATTGTTTGCTTAATTACTAGTAATGCTGCATTAACATTAGATACCGGTATGCGATTTTGTAAAGACTATTGATCTATCTAACCCTTTCCCAAAACAGACCCGGTTTTGACCTCCCTATCACAAAATGATTCACCAACATTAAGACAAAAGAGGAAAATGCTGGTCAGCATATAATTATTTTGTCTTAATATTTTCTAACAATTTTGCTCACAAAACATTTCTTTATCAGCTTAAATTTTATCATCTGCAATAACTTTCTAATTCTGTACCGTTTGAGAAAGCGTTAATACATAATCGAGTTAGGTATTAAATGGTTCATTAACAAAATTTGTATTCTTTATTTGTAAAATGCGTTACAATAATATATTGTCTTTTTAAGTTATCTATCATATACACGAGAACAAACTATATTCATCAGCACTACATTGTATAAACGACTTAGTAGTTATATAAATGTATACTTATAAGATTGAAACAAAAGTGATACAGAAGACCCCAAAAACAAGGTCCTAAACTTTTCAAAACTAGGAGCGAAATGAAGAGCTTATAATTTTACGTTCTGCGTTCTGTACGTCTGTGTAGGAAAAAGAAATAAGATATAGAGCAAAGTAAAGGTTGTGATCTAGATCTATCAAACTAAACGACTTAATAACTTTTGAAGCAACTTATTTCCTTGATTGTAGGTTTCTCCTATACATGAAAATGAATTTACCTATTGTCTAAGATATACGAACAGTAATTGCTGGGCTCAACAAAATTAATAATTTCTTATATAATCACGGGTGGTAATCATGCGACTTTGTTATGATATCTTTTTATGCCCCCGATAGGGAGGCATCATAAATTTGACTTGTCCGTCCGTCCGTCTGTCCGTCCGTCTGTCTGTCCGTCCGTCATTCCGTCCAAAAACTTTAACATTGGCCATAACTTCCTTATTACTTAACATATTCTGTAGGCACATACTTTGGTGACCTTGACCCCTGGATGACCTTGACCTTGAACATAGATTGGCCATAATTTAAAATCAAAGCGGTGTCGGGGGCATTGTCGTCTTACAGTGACAGCTCATGTCTTTTACTTTTTTCATCTTTCTTAAATTTTCATTTAGATACATGATTTCTAATATTGAAGGTATACAAAAGTACCTGTCATACTCTTTGATTCATTTAGATAGAAATGGTTCCACTCAGAGCTGAACACGTTCGTAAAAGAGATTGCAAACTCACTTTTAACATATATAATTATTCTTAGCTTTGACAAAGAGCTAAGGGGAGATCTTGGGATCAAAACGAGGAGCAAAGTATGCGAATGGAAAAATATACTTCTTTATAAAAGTAAATGAAAATATATCATAACAAAGTCACGTAATTACTGTCCATGAAAATAATAAACCAATGACTAAACTAGTAGAAACTAGCTAGTAGCTGCCTTGTATGGAAAGAGATTCTGAAAGTACCACTCTGACGATTTTCAATGACTTTTCACATAGGCAAATCCATTTCTTTTCATTTTTATACTGGTCCACTCCTTAGTTTACAGGACTTTGTTTTAAAGTCTACATTCAGAAGCTTGATACGACGTCGTACCTTAACACTTCGTTTGCCATCTGCGAGTGCCTTCAAATTTTGACCAATAATTATCTTGTAGTTTGGGTATGGGCTAATAGTGTAGTTACTAGCCAGTATAGTTTTGGTATGTCGATTAACATATGTTTGATGTATTCGATTTTGTGATATAAATATTAATAAAGGTTTTCCGCATGATTGATGTGAAATTTACGGGAACTGCATGTGTATGACTACTAGTTACTGGGAATGTATAGAATAGACATGGAAAGGTAAGATGATTATATTTATAACGATCGACATCTCTAACTTCTTATTTTACTGTTGAACTCTGCATGTTTTTCGGAAGGCAGGGCGGGCCTTGTAAACGATTCATTGAATTTAAGATTGAGGTGAAACTGCTCGTTCGATTAGTGGAAATGCTTTATTGTGATACATTCCTTAAGCACACATGTCTGCTTACAAAAGGGTGTTTCATGTTCGTTCTATATAATTATAGATGATGCCGTCTATTTTTCAACCTATTTTGTAATAAAATCTTTGGTTTCTATTACTGAAGGGTGAGGCACGATTTTGATTTTGGCATAAGCAGTAATCAGGGATTACCGATTTTTAAACCATTAATATAAATTGCAATTCAAAACGTCGGTGTTCTTGTAAAGTATCGATACTCCAGCTTTAAACAAGCAGGAGTTATGAGGTTTTGCAATAATACCGACCAAACATTTCATGATTCGCTCTTTTTTACAGGTTTGTTAGGTGGCGGTGAAGGACTCGGAGGAATGGGCGCTCTTCTCGGGGGAGGTGGAGAATTATTCGGTGGGATGGGTCCAGGAATGATGGGATTGCTCGGAGGGGGCGCCGGTGGCGGCGGTGGTGGATTATTGGGTGGATTATTTGGCGGAGGATCCGGTGGGAGCGGTGGTGCTGCAGGCGGATCTGGGGGCGGATTAGGGGGACTTTTCGGAGGGGGTTCCGGTGGCGCTGGGGGCAATTTCCTACAGACAATGATGTTGATGAGAATTCTCGGAGGTGGAGATGCCCCTGATCCCCCGGCTAGACCACGTGGCCGAGGCGCCAGAGGTCAGGGAAGACCTGCAGCCCAGCAAATGTCGCCAATACAGCAATTAGCTCTCATGGAATTACGAAGATTAATGGGCCCTCCACAACGACCTGGCATGGACAGAGGAATGGGGCCTGGGCCAAACAGGAATTTCGGACCCAGGCCTGATATGGGACCAGGGCCAGATATGGGACCCGGACCGGGACCGAATGATAGGTTCGGACCCCCACCACGTGATTATCCTCCACAGGATTACAATCCCGGAGTTAACGAACAAACTGGAACTTATGATTCAGCATTGGAAACTCCAGTAGTACGAGGACCCCCGCCACCATCCTTCCGAGGTGGACGACCTCCATTTCGAGGTCAAGGTCAAAATGGTATCCCACCTCCGCCACCAAGAAATAGAGTCGCCCGGTCCATGCACTCAACGTTACCAAAGACTGGCGCTATAGGACATCCAGAGGTCCTTTCAGGACAATTCTTGAAGACCACGCCACCTAGTAACCAGGGTCAAGGACCTGAGCCTGCAGAAATTGAGCCACCACAAGTTGAAGGGGGCAAACCTGCGAAGAAAGCACAGAAGGCAAAGACGGCAAAAGTGCCAACCAAGACCAAGATGACAAGACCAGACCTAGCAGTTGATGTTGCCCAGAAACAATCACAGAAACCAATAGGCGCTTTTGTACCCGCTTCAGACACACAATTTGGTGTCTTCGGCACACAAGAACCTGCCACAGTAAAGACAAGCGCTACGATCATTTCAAATCCACCTGTTGCACCCACCGTTAGTGCACCGAACACAGCCACGAATATAATGGCCACTAATCAACAAACACAAGGGGAGACAAGCGGACCTTTTGATATATCAGCTTCAAGGAATCCAAAGATCGCTCTCAGTGGCTCTCCTGAAATGCCGGTATTTCAAACAAATGCAGGCCGAATGACTGACCCAGTCCCCACACAAGCTGATCTCCCAACACCAACACCAACACAATATAACGAATTCCCACCAACGCAGAACACTTTCCAAACCGGACAAACCATGCAAATGGCAACCGGCAATAGATTCCAATCATCTTTAATTCCATCCATGGGTTCAAATCAGAGAACTTCACAATCATCTATAGGTACACCAAGAAGTGTGAATCCTTTACAATCCTCGTCCACAGGTCGATCAAGACAGGCGCCAACTCAAGCCCAGCTACAACAGATCCTCATGTCGAACCCACAACTCTTACGAATGATGAGAATGTCCAGTATGACGGGTCTCGGTCCAATGCGAGGAGGTCTCGGTGTGAATAATGCTGATACACGTGCAGATCGTGCAGACAGAATGGCAGACATGATGGATAATCTACAGTCTATGACCCCCATACAACGAATGATGATGGGCGGCAGCAATATGCTGGGTGGTATTGGGGCAATGGGTAGTGGAATAGCCGGATTGTTAGGAGGAAACACAGGGGCTGCTGCAGGCGGAGGCGCTGCTAATTCTATGAATATGTTAGCGGCTCTTGGCCTCGGTGGTGGATTGGGCAGTGGTTTAGGGGGCGGTTTAGGGAGCGAATTAGGAACTGGTTTAGGAGCTGGTTTGGGTGAATTAGCAGGATTAGGCTTAGGTTTGGGGGGAGGCTTACAGAATCTAGGTCTGGGTACAAACACACAGCCCAGCACAAGTTCTAAACCTGATTATTTGTCACTGCTTCTCGGAACAAGTTCAAGTCCATCAACCAACGCACGTACTGCATTGACGAATCCAACAAGAGCGAATAACGCATTTGCTGGACTACGAAATAATGCCTTTGGAAACTTAGCAGCGGAATCTAGCACATCTAGTCGAGGTTTTAATCCTTTCGCTGCAACTTCAGGACAGTCAAATGCTAGACTTAATGCCTTAAGTGCTCTTCTCGGGTCTTCAGGTGGTCTCGGTGGTCGAGGAGGACTTTCTGCATTATCATTACTTGGTGGAATGTAAATCAAAAAGCTAGGATATGAAAAGAAGAACCTTTATGGCAAATGGGACGATCATTTATCAAGAAGAGCTTGTGTTTATGTGGAATCTTAACGTCTTAGCAAGACCCTTGTGGATCTCTCACAGTTCCTTATTGGATGGGGAGTTGAAGGAGAACAATGTGGGTCTTGATAAGATTTCCCAACACGCACATGATCCAAACATGTCTCGCGTGCCAGAATGGTTCTTTCAGTTTCCAAATTCAACATATGCCTTAAAAGATCATCACATAAACAATATATACACCGATCTATTTGTTTTTTTTTTTGTAATGTGTAAAAAAGACATGAAGTAATTTGTTTTTGTAAAAATATCATTATTCAGTTTTATATTTGTTGTTTGTTAGTTACTATTTCCCCAGTACATATGCTAACTAATCGCATTAAATTCGCCCGTCTCGCCAGAAGGAACATTCCTTCAGATTTCAAGTATGACCAGTTTCGAAGTGTGGTCTTTGGGCAGGGATTCACTCATTGCCAATTGACAAAATGTGAGACTAGTCCAAATTCAAAAATGTTGGGGCGCAAATTTCAAGTGAATGGAATTTAATTTTTGTTGGATCTTTTTGGGTAGAAAATATTTTGGGAAAAGAAGAAATTGCTTGTCAAAAGCGATTTTTTCATTTTCCATTATGTTTTCCAAAGACATTATCGTGTTGGGAGCCAAAATGAGTCATTGTGTAATGGGTTATGGCCAAAAATAAATAAAGAGTGTCATTTCTGTGCGCTCTGATCACGTCGTCACTATCCATAACGGTAATTCAAATGAAAAGACAAAAATTAGACCGACCATTTGCTGTCAATAAGTTGTCTTTAAGCAACAAAAAGATATGTTAGAATTGGACATTCGAATGAGAATTTGAGAAAATGTTGGTCACAAGCTTTTTCTTTTTTTCTCTCAATGTATTTCCTAAGCCATTTTTATCAAAACCAAACATTGGTTTTGAAAAATAAACATCTTTATGCTATTCAATAGCTATCTTTGCAATTAATATTAAAATCAATTTCATTTATATTCTTTTATTTAAGGAAATTGCAATTATACACGGTGTATAATCACGTGACTTAGAATTTCCGATAATCTTCAATAACTTTGTCAATACTTGACCAATTTGAATTCGGTTTGAAGCAGAGAAGCTGAAAACATGTCAGAAATAACATGGTCGTGGTAGATCTTTAAAAAAAATCAACTGATAAAAAAGTTATTGAAGATAAACCAAAATTTTGGTTTATCTTCAATGACATTTTTATCAGTTGATTTTTCAAAAATCAACCACGTCCATCTAATCCGTGACGTCTGTCCACATTCTCTGCTTCATGCCGAATTCAAATCGGTATCGTATTAACAAAGTTATTGAAGATATTCAGTAATTATTGCATCACGTGATTATCCAATGTGTATTATGACACATGTCTACAAAGTCTACTTAGAAATAAACAACACAATATCGAGCTCCAAGTTTGTATGTAATTGTTCTTATATTGTAGGTGTCTCTCACCTGCAAGATTCGCTCTAAGACATGCAAAATAGCATTGAAAATTAAGAACGTTTCTCCCCTGTTTCCTGTAGTAAAATTTGTAAATACATGTACGTATGTGCCAAAATATCGGACTGAACTCTACTTTAATATTCGAAAAGCAAAATGCCTATCTATATACATATCGTTGCTTTGTACACAATTTCACAACACTTTTGTACTTGCACACATAAGATAGCTTTGCATCACATATAGATTTTTCGCACATTTTCACATTTTTGCTTCTGTTGTGTATTTAATTTACCTTAAAAATGTGCCGCCTTTTTACGTACCCAGCTGTTATTGCATGGGAAAACATTGAACCGAAAGAAGAAATCGCAGATAAGCAACATTTTCTCATTTCGTCTCAATGATTTGTAATATATTCTACACAAATAATTACTTTATAAACATTCAGTTTGTCGTCCACAACAGCTTTCAAAATATCGTAGTGTGAAAATTCGGCCATAAGAAATGATAAATGTGCCATCGAATTGTAAGACAGTTTGCTGCAAAACATGTCAACGACGTACGACTCATGACGGAAGACTCATGATTGACGTAAAACTTGTAAATGACGACTCGTGACTGACGTAAAATTTGTAAATGACGACTCGTGACTGACGTAAAACTTGCAAATGACGACTCGTGACATACGTTAAACTTGCAAATGACGACTCGTGACTGACGTAAAACTTGTAGATGACGACTCGTGACAGACGTAAAACTTGAAAATGGCGACTCGTGACAGGCGTAAAACTTGTAAATGACGACTCGTGACTGACGTAAAACTTGCAAACGACGACTCGTGACTGACGTAAATCTTGCAAACGACGACTCGTGACTGACGTAAAACTTGCAAATGACGACTCGTGACTAACGTAAAACTTGCAAATGACAACTCGTGACTGATGTAAAACATGCAAATAACGTCTGGTGACTGACATAAAACTTGCAAATGACGACTCGTGACTGATGTAAAACTTGCAAATGACGATTGGTGACTGACATAAAACTTGCAAATGACGACTCGTGACTGATGTAAAACTTGTAAATGACGACTGGTGACTGACATAAAACTTGCAAATGACGACTCGTGACTGATGTAAAACTTGCAAATGACGACTCGTGACTGATGTTAAACTTGCAAATGACGACTGGTGACTGACATAAAACTTGCAAATGACGACTCGTTACTGACGTAGAACTTGTAAATTACGACTCGTGACTGACGTAGAACTTGTAAATTACGATTCGCTACTGACGTAAAACCTGCAAATTACGACTCTTGACTGACGTAAACCTTGCTAATGACGACTCATGACTTACGAAAATCTTGCAAATGACGACTCGTAACATACGTAAAACTTGCAAATTACGACTCGTGACTGACGTAAAACTTGCAAATGACGACTCGTGACGATAGACTCGTGAATGACCGTTTAATATTTTCAGGCGTCAGATGGAAGTGTCATAAATATATCAACAAGGAAACACCACAAGCAATAATGCTGTGGCGAGTAACGTTAAACATCAGAATAGCAGAATATCTTCAATAATTCTATTCACACGTAACCAACTTGGAATGGTTTCAAGCAGGGAAGGACAGAAACACCGGAGATTTGCTGGATGTGGTAGGCTTTTCAAACAGAAGTTGTTTAAAAAAAGTTATTGACGGGAAGAGCAAAATTATATTTGCTTCTCAATAACCTCTGTATCAGGCACTGTTTAAAAATTACCAACACATCTAGCAAATCCACGACGTTGTTTCAACTCTGCTTCAAACCTAATTGAGCCAGGATCTGGAAAAGGTTCATTAAGGCTTTTGAGCCAAACATGGTTCCAGATCAGCCTGCGTATATACACGCAGTCTGTTCAGGAACCATATTGTTCTCCAATAGCTTCTTCATGGTCTGTAGCAACTATATGAGAGTAACATGGAACCAGGTCAGGCTGCACCTAGACACAGTCTGATCTTGAAACACGTCTCAAATGCTATAAGGGATGTTTTTTCCAGATCCTGGCTCAATCAAAATCGGTCACATACTGACAGAAGTTGTGAAGATTTTCTGAAGTTGTAGTCATTGTCTTATAACGTGATTCTGCATCGTTATTCATGACTTGTTAACCACAGATAAGTCCATGGCCAAAAGTATTTAACATTCGTCTTGAACATATCGTTCGGTTAGTGCAAAACTTATTGTTTTTATCAATCTGTAACTCATGTGTTTATGAAAGACATACAAGGGACGGTCGGAAAGTAGTTGGACTTTTGACTACTACTCTGAAACCATTCAACTTTTTAACAAAATTCTTTCTACACTGTATGAAGAAATTGTCAATCTATGTCTATACATTTTCGCCATCTTCGTGGAAGCTTTATTTTTCCCAATATTAACCATGACGTAGACCCACTGTATTAGGTACAGTGTAACAGCCGGTATCAAAGGCGCACTGGTCTCAAATTTCTTCCCAACAAGTATTTTTTTCAGTTTTAGACATGAAAAAGGTCACGTGGGGTGTGGTCTGGGCTAGAAGAAGGGTAAAACAACTATAGTCATGTGTAATAGTTGATAATATTCACTGTAGATGCGGTGGTATGGGAGCGTAATGACAGCTTTCAGCATTTGACATTAAATGAGTAAGTATCATTTCTCGTGAATCCCAAAAAGCAACAAACATGACTTCCAACCGAAGGTAACAGCTTAATCTTTTCAGGGCTGGGGAACCAGCTCGTTTTCATGACTGCTTTGACTGAGTTTTTATCCCAAGTACGGAATTATGAACCCACATTTAATCTTCAGTTATTATGTAGTTCAAAAACGTATCTCCTTCGCAATTAAAATGACTAAAATGTTCTTTTGTATTGGTTACCCTTGTTGTTCCTCTAACAAATAACCTATGATACATGAAACACCTATCACATATAAGTGGACAGAATAATTTATTATACACAACTATCTTTGAAAATAAACTGATCACATTATTAGCAAATGGATGTAGATTCCACCAATATATATTGTGTTTATACAGTTGCAAATGGAGGGACAGCAGCACGAAAAGTCCAACTACTTTCCGACCGTCCCTCGTATGTTCGCTAACGTTCGAAAATGTAAATTAACTACGGCTTACATAAGCTGTGAATACGGCGTATTCGAACCCGACTTACGATCTGCACACAGGGTATCCCATCGTGCAATTTCGCCTCCTTTTGCAGCATTACTAGTGACAACGGAAATTGACGAGGTTATCCGACTTACAAAAGGCCGTATAACCTCGTTTATATCCGTTGCACCGGATGACGCCGAAGTTGCACGAATTATTTGGTAAATGATCCGTGGAATGTCTTTACACCTACCAGCACTAACCGTTCGATATATCGCTACTTTTCAACTAAAACTTTGTAACTGCAGCTTGTTTTAAGCTGCAGTTGCGAGGTAATTTGTGAAAGCAGCGATGTAATATCAAACTACCAGGTTACAAGGTCTTGAACCATGAGAGCACATCAAAGCGTGTCCAAATATCAGCTCTGAACCTCAGAAAGAAGCGATCACCGATGCTCCCGCCAATTGGACCCTACATGGACGGCCCATTTAGGGGACCCTTACCACCACAGCCAATACAAGGGCCATTTCCAGGGCCAATTCCACCACCAATGCCGCATCAAGAACCATATTCGCAACGTAAGTTTTAAATCCATGTTTAATTTACATTTTCCCATTCGACAAAACCTTAGATCAGTCAAAACTTTCATACGACACAAAATAAACCTGGTAAAATAGATTTTTTCAAGATGATACCGGTATCACATAAACTATGGAGGTGAAAATTAGGAAAATACAACCTGCACATCTATTTCCTCCGTAAATCTGTTCAAGGTTCAAATTCCACTGAGTTAAATACCAGAGTAAGAACTCTTTCTGAGAGACTGATGTCATGATCCCAATCAGGCCCGCAGGAAGCAATTTCATATTGGGTGGGCTAAAGCCTTTGTGTCTGAATATTAGGGGGGGGGGCTAAATTGGATTTTCCCTAAATTTTCAGTGTAGAATAAAGAAAATTCGACATTTTTGGCAAACATTGGGAGAGCTAACCCCCCTAGCCCTTCACCTCCCCTGTTCTTACGGGCCTGACAAAAGCAATTTCAGAGCAAAATCACATGCAGTACGTAAAAACTTAACCAAATCTTTACGCAAACGAAAATCCTTACGCATATACGCGAACGCCTGGATGACCTAAGTAGCTCACGATGACAGCGTGATTCTATGCATTGAAAATCCTGAATTTTAAAGTCGTTCGGGAAAATGTTAAAAATTTTCGCTTATCTCGTAAAACCGCGTGACTACATGTATAGCTTGTTTTAAGAATAATAGTTTACAGTGGCTTTAAAGGGCGACGGTAACAGATGGTCTAATTGCAAAAAATGATTTTTTTTTTGAAAAAATATGCAAAACTTTTGTGTTGACCACCTCGGGATGGTTAATAATATGCGATTCAGACAGAGAATGAGCCGAAATTACAAGACAGATAGCTGAATTTAGGGAGAATCCAAGCCTAAATTCAACCCCATCACTGATGGGGTTAGAATTATTTTCAAATTGTTGCGCATGCGCATACAGCGCGGACCATGATTCAAACGAGATTCATACTTAAATTTCAATACGACGTCATCATGTATGTCGTGACGTCATTTAAGAAAGTCGCATGTCCTACTGTTTTGACCTAATTTCGACATCGCTTCATGAATTTGGTATCAAATTGCGAAAAAATGAGTCGTTGCTTCAATAGTTTCTCGTAATCATTTAATCAGGTCATATAAAGCTTAAAAAGTGTACATTTCGTTTGTATTTGACAATTTTTGGGTCCAAATCTGGGAAATAGTAGCTTTAAAGGTAGATAAACCCTAAAAAGACTCGCGCGATGTCGGAATTTTTCGTACGGACGTCGTTAACATTTAGCATGAAGCTATTCGGCCGACGTCGTAAACCTTCGGCGGTGATACGTTCTACCGTCGAATAATTAAGACGTCGCCCGAATAATCCCGACATCGCGTAAATCTCATTAGGGATGGTTTACCTTATAGACTATTTCGACCAATTTCAGCGGGCCTGTATCCCGGATCGTTCGGTTTGATGTCTTATATAAGCCCCGATCATTCGTACGATGGTGGATTTCAACCAGGTAAGGACAGCATAAAAATCTGTTCAACCCACCACGTCCTAAAGAATCATATTTGAAGTCTGAAAATATCGACACTATTCAGTCTGCGAGGACTTCGCAAGCTGACTAGAATAGAAATTTTAACTCCAAGATATTTCTCACTCTTCAAAACTCTCTGCATCTGGAAATTGTTTCCTATCTTGTTGTATGCTTATGAGCGCCTGAAAACTGTGTCGTTTATTAGTGTAAGATACATCACAGATGATGCCATTTAGCGTGGTGGGTTAAAAGATCAGCAGCAACCTATGCTCTTGCTAGCTGCTTAAAATCTTTTCTTAATAAGGGGATTGTTAATGCGATTTTAAGAGGAACACAAAGGATAAAAAACAACTGTTGCTCTTTTGTATGCGAAAGCCAACGAAAATTAGTGCAATTCTTCACGTGTGACAGGACTGGTCATTTGTCCTTTCGTCGGGGATCATTCTGAAATTCGCTCTCTTACACACGGTTAATTCAATACCACAGTAGTAAATCACGTGATTACGAATTTCAGAAAACCTTCAATAATTTTGATAATGCGAGACCGATTCGAATTCGGTTCGAAGCAGAAAACGTGAACAGACGTCACGTGTCAGATGGACGTGATTGATTGTTGAAAATTAAGCTGATAAAAAAGTTTTGTATCAGCTGATTTCTTAAAAATTCACCGCCTCTCACTCATACCTGGCATTTTTCCACATTCTCTGCTTCAAACTGATTTCAAATTGGTCAAATATCAACAATAATATTGATGATTTTCTGAAATTCTGAGTCACGTCATTTTCCACTGTGAATATTTTCACCTCTGTAGGTCGTTAGAATTGACACAATTCATGCGCTTACCAAGTTCAGTAAACAATTGATCATGGTTATTAAGGATGCCCTTGAAAAGAATATCTTAAACATACAACAATAGCAACAGCAGCAGCAGCAGCAGCAGCAGCAGCAGCAGAAACAACAACAACATCAACAACAAAAACAATAATAATATTGGAAATCTATACATCAATGCATGGAAAACATTGGGGCATTAGGAGAAATTACTAAATATCAGCATAGCTTCTTTTGCCTCAATGTTTTAACAATATTTTGTTTAGCGTCAAAACCAAGTCTTGTTCGCGAAAAGGTAGCGGACAAGGGTCCGAAGGTAGCGGACAATTAACGGCAACAAAAATTATGCTAAAAATAGACCAGGATAACAGGTATGTTTTGATAAACTGTATGTGTTTTTTTAAAGATCTCGTAACTACGGCTTGATTCAAGCCGTAGTTACGAGAGTTTATAAACAGCACATGGGAAATACGATTCTTTATCAGAAATTACGTCACGGTTCACTGGATTACCTTCCCTATTCCCTTTTTCCAGGAGTTGCCATTAATACACGGAAATATCATCAACCTCCTGGTCGAGCGTCTCAAACATTGAAGAAAAAGGAGAAGGAGGCTGAGAATCTTCCAATTAACCTCACTGTTCACATTCACAACTCAAAACCGATTAAAACAAAGATTACAAAAGAAAAGATTGGCGAAATAAAGGGAAAAGTAAAAGATGCTTTAAGCAATAAACGATCATTAACCAAGAAACCCAAATCCCCGGATCACCAAAAAGAGCGCATACAGAAAGCGCGTGAAGTTTCCACTGAAAGAAAAGGCAAGGCTTTATTCTTGAATATTGAACGAGAGAGACTCCCAGCTGTACCGAAATCAATTCCAGCACTGAAAAAGTATAACCATGGACCAGGTCTACCAAACTTACCTGGATCTAAATCAGACCTATTAAGTACGAGACAATCCAATTCACCCATTCATCTTCAAATACCGACACCAAAATATTTTCGTCAATCGAAATTGGGCCAATTGAGTCACAACCAAGAGGTTTCAAGATATCCTAAGCAAGAAGAGGTTTACAGAAACAGAATTACCGGACCAATTCGTACACCACACAAGTCGCTAAATAGATATGAATTCGAAACAATACGAGATAAAAATAGACCTGTTTCAGCTCATCCCGGACAATATCCAAATAACAACATAAACAATGGACCTTTAGTCTCAAATAATAAAGCGAAACCAGGCTTAATTGGCGTGCCAGACGCGTATGATAATAAGGCCAAAATTGTTCAACAGAAAGGACTAGATAAAGGCAAAGGTGTTCCTGCAAATTTACAACACACTAATTTACTTAACAAAATAGACAGACATCATAGGAAAATGTCAAAACCTTCAAAACAAAAGAAAATTGTAGTTGATAACAGTATTGCTAACAAAGCCAGCGACCTCAAAACCAACATCAACGATCCATACAACAACGCACCCATCAACAATAAACTTAAACCAATACCGACTTTACCCGACATACCTAAGGTACCAAAATCGACAGATTTGACGCACACAATATCAATTGAAAAACCAGGTGTAATCCATCCAGAAGCAAGCACTAAGCATATTGGACCTGATCTATTAAACGGTGGACTTTCAAAACAAGATACATATAACCAATTACTTATTTCCCTTATGTTGATGATGTTTCAGCAGCAACAAATGGCAAACCTTCAAGAAAAAATGAAAGGGATGACTGGGCCACCATATACAATGCCAAATGATCATAAATCTAGTACGTATAATGATATAGCACCTGCTAAGGCGATGCAAGGCCATACATCGTCACTTGGTGTTGACAAAAACCATCGAGCAGCATCGTATGCGGAACAACAAAAGGTTCTGCCAACAAATAGTCATCTAAGCCAAGTACAGTCAACCTATGATAATGTCCATCAAGGGAACACGCTAGAAAGCTACCCACCATCGGCCCATGCTCAACAGTCGGTTATAACAGGTCAGGATATTACAAATCACCTAATCCATGATCCACCGAACCCAGCAGTACTCCAACCTCACTTACCAGACCAACAAGTATACGATAATACTCATCAAGCGAACAGTATCATTTCGAAACCAGATTATCCAAACATTGCAAATAACAATGCTCCGAGTCCAAGCATACAACCAACGCCATCAGCCTACGAGTATACCAACAATGCAAATGCAATCTCGAATAACCTACCAAACAATGCTAATGTTTTGTATTTACGAACGAATCCGCAGGATAAGAGTGTATACATTTCAGCATCAAACGATCCTATAGGGAAAGGGAAAGCATCATATCCACTTAACAGCAAATCATTGCCTCAAGTTGATAATACTGCAAGCCACTTTGTTGGAAAACCTGCAAACACCGCAAGTGAACATTTACAGCAATATCAAGGCGGACAAGATACCGTATATCAAACAGGAGGATTAAGCGCACAGACAGGTGGACCTAACATACAGAAGGGTGGGCTTGGACAGCAGACAGGAGCGATTGGATCGCAGACGGATGGGCTTGGCCTTTATACAACCGGACTTGGCCAACACAGAGACGTGCATGGTACTGGTCAACAGACGGACATGCTTGGGCCACAAACTGGAGGTCTTAATACATTGCCAAACTACAGTGCGGGTGGACAACATGTAGTAGAAATACCAGTTTCCCCAGTAGCAGTTCCACACAAAGCCTCGTTAAAGATACAGGCACCTGGTGGTTTTGTTCCCGATACACAGCCAATTACAAGCCAGAAGAGTCATGACGCGTACAATCCATCCGGACTGGTATTGGACGTAACAGGTTTACAAGGTAAATCGGTCGCTCTTTTTAACAACCTCGTTTGTGTAAGGCTGCAGTAACAAGATTTTTTTTAAAATATGCGATGATTACATTCGTCACTTTACGCTACTAATAGTTGTCACAGAAAGAAAAAAACATTCAGTATTGTACGCGTTTCTTGTCGATGTATCAATATAGATCTAGTAGAATATGCTTTTCATATATTTTCACCTTCCGTTAAAGTTACAACGAAAACTAGAAAAAAAATGATTTGCATCTTAATCAGCCAGCATGTCTAACCATCTGAAGAACTTATAGTGTGTCGTCGAAAACGCTGTAACTAAATTTTATTCCAACTGTCACGGCGTTCAGTAGCCAAATGTATGCTCTTTTGCAGGGCAAATTGTCCCAACAGTAGGAAATCCACCGAATGAAGTACAAGTACCACAGTCAGGTGCAGTTGGACGCACACACAACAACGATCTTAATTCCAAACTTGATAGACTTATAGCTTTATTTGAGAATCAAAACATTAACAATAACAATTCACCAAACAATATAATCAGCAATCCACCGAACAATCTTAACAAAGTGGGTAGCGTGAAACAGCCGCCGGCCTATCTTAAACAAACGAATCCAGAGCTGTATGCGGACATAATGGAATCAAATGCTGGTAAGTGGGCGTTATCTCTTTCCTTTCCCAAAATAAGACATGAGACCCCTTCTTTAGAGCGATGTTGTTTAGGATTTATTTAGATGTTTTAGATAATGCTTTTAAGACAGAGATTCTAGGCGAGGTGTTCCGAATGCTCAATACTTCATACAAATGACGTCATGTGGAAAAACTCCTTGACATTTGTTCTACAGAATTGACAAAGGGATTCCACAAGAAATATAGCAATGGCGCTTCCAATCGAAGGGCTTAAAAATTTCGGTCTAAAGAACGCGTTATCTTAAAACATTAGAAGTAATTTCAAGATATATTATGAAGTCTCTCTCTAAAGAACGCGCCTCTGGTTTTTATGTCCCTTATAAAAAGATATATGAATAATAAAATCTAAAACAATCTACTAGAAGCAAATGCAGATAAGTTACATGTAAAGATCTAAATACGCTTGATAGACAATTTCTGATTCATAACCTTTGATAGACCTGGGGTTCTTGTCACATCACATTGAACATTTTATGGACGGAAATGGTTTCAACAATGTTAAATGGTGTCTTCAAATTGCTTAAAGCATGATGAGTTATGTGTTTGAATTTCATTTTCATCAAACATTTCGTCCTTTAAGGGATAATCGCAATAGAAATGGCGAAAAGTGTAAATATTTCAGCCACATTATTGTTTTCCAATGACCTTTTTGCAAAAATATACTTAAAAAAGTCACGAGACAGTATATATGCTAAAACGACCACTAATCTAAGATCAGCATTGGAAAAGATAACTATTGCTAGTATAACTAGCCGTTCACCAATATGCCTCGATTTTCATTAAGGTATCCAACCCCTCATTAGCACCAAAGAGCCAGAGGCGAAATTTGAAAAGTGTCAGTGATTCCTAAACTGTGTTACATTTTCATTCCAAATACAAACATAAGCATTTTGCGGTTTAGAACTTTGAATGAATGTATACTTATGGAAATATTTGACAAAAATGTTCAAAATTACCTCCCTTGCATTTGGATCTATACATAATTTTGAAATCCGGCAAGGTGAATCAACTTATGTGAAGTGTGTTTCAAATGTATGGAATTTGAAAAGTGGTGTTTTAATGATGGACTGTAAACCTTAAAACAATGATTGGTCTTGTAGAAAATGAAACTTAATTAATCGATTAGCTTTTATACTTTTTTTCTTATTCCAAACTTAGACTATTATATTTTTCATGAAAGCGCAAATACTGGTGATGGTTCGATATCTATCAAGCTTGATATAAAACCAGGGTAATGCCATTTACAAATGCTAGCTTTTATGATATATTAAGGCCCGGTCACATACTATTCCGCGTCCATATCGCGTCCACACCACGTCTCAAATTATACTGCGAAGGTCCCCTGTTTTAGACGTGCTGGGGCGCGGAATGGTGTATGTGATCAGGCCCCGGTTTCTCAAAAAAATTAAGTACGTTCTCAAACTCAAATCTGAGCACTGTACTCAAGTCACAAGAAATCCACGTGAACTTCAATCGAATACCATTCAACGTTGGAGAGTATTCCATTGAAATTGAGTATGTACTCATGAGTATGTACTTAAGTTTTTTTTTCGAGAAACCGGGGACAGGCCTTTATATAAGGTATTGCTTGAGTATTTGCTATCAATTTATACTACCCAAGGCTTTTAATCAGGTTATAATGATGGCATGTTCACATATCAACCAAATCGCTTACTTTATTCATATACAAGAGCAGGCTTTCCACTGCAGTATTAGTAGACCTACACGGATATTATTACGGCTATATTACGGACAAAGGATATATGCACAGGAAACACATGGATCTTTCATTTCCGTTGTACCATTTGCATGCGATCTTATAGCAGGGTTTTCATACTGAATTCGCACATCAAGGTAAGACTTTTTTACATTTGACATTTCATTTTCAATTCCATTCTTATGACACTACAATCATCCTCATATATGCTTTATAATATGCAGTGCTTCGTCTAGAAACAAACGCATTCATTATTCTGTAACTTATTCTGCTTTGCTTCTTGCTTTTTACGAATCTATAAACATAAACAACGGTTAAGACAAATTAAGTATATTCAAATGAAACCCAATTGTCGATTAGGATGATGTAGGTGTCTTATAGATGACAGAGGGTCACTATTTTCCTAAAGACTACGGATGTGTTCTTTGATAATGTCATAACACAATAAATATCAGCTTTCAGACAATTTTAACATGAACGGTATACCTTGGTGTATTTCAGAACAAGCGGGCTTGGCACAAGAACTACAGAGGTTCGCAACAGGAGTGTGAAGATTTTAACGATTACTCGTCCATTATTGCCAAAACAAGAGACTTGAAGGATTCTTGATATACCGTACAAACATCTGATATTCGGGACCATTGTGTCGGGATGTTAAATGAGATTAATATCGTCGCTTTTCTACTAAAACCTCGTATCTGCAGCTTAAAACAAGCTGCAGATTAGAGGTTTTCGTTGAAAAGCATCGATATATTGTCTGACCTTGGCATTCTTATCAATCCCATCGAACAGTCCTTTGGATACAGTGGTAAATAAGGTAGTGCATCCATCATTGTATACCAAACACTACGTGAAACTTTGAGCGTCATTCGTGGCAAGGGAGATTTACAATTGTATACCATCGGTTTGAATTCCCTAGGTCAAGAAACCGATCCATTATGCCCGGATACAAACAGCGGACCAATCAGTGTTCGGGGTAAATAAGATTTCTATTGGCTTAAGATTTACGAACTGAGAATGAAAACACCACTTTCTAGCGAAACGAAATGCATCAAATTACACACACTTGTAAATACACTTCACATAAGTTGAAACACCGTGCCAGATTTCAAGATTATGCTTCAAGAAGTAAATAATTTACAAATATTATTTTAATCTATATTCATATGCAAGGGAGGTAATTTTGAACATTTTTGTCAAATATTTCCAAAAGTATGCATTCATTCAAAATTCTAAACCAAACAAAATGGAAATGAAACACAGTTTAAGAATTATTGGCACTTTTTAAATTACATCTGGCTCTGCATTTCATTCTCAGTTCGTAAACCTTAAACAGAATGGAGGAGAAAAAAATATATCGAACAGCCAAACTATAGCCCGGTTGTCTCGCGCAAAGTCGGCCAATGAGGTTTCGTGAATATAAAGAAAGTGAAGTAGAAGCTCCAAGTGAACGTGTCCGAAACAAGATACCAGTGTAAAATTGCTGAAATAAGTTAATATTGTTTAACCCATTATCGAATATTGACTCAGTGTTACGTCCCAGAATATAGTCCCAGAATATAAAAGCTTTAGAAAACATTATACAAATGAAGCTATTGCATGTAATAAGAAATTGCCTGTGATAAGCAATTTCATCATTTCGCACGATGTGTTCTACCCCCCCCCCCCCCCAAAAAAAAAGACATAAAATAAAATAGTCTTCTGCAACAGCTTTGAATTTCGACCAGCCTGAAATATTGCCGTCTTGCTAAAGGTGGTCGTCACTGGTGAGGTCATCTTGAGATTCAGACGATGCCGGAAATATTCGGGCTACGTCGTTAATATTTGATGTCGATTTTCCATCTTTGCTTCAAACTGTTACAGCACAGATCTGGTACGTTACGGTTTTTACGAAGCCGAACGAAAAAATCCGGCGTCGTGTGAGCAAATTTGTCACATTACAGGTAAACTCATTTTGTTTTGTAAATATTGTGTAAATATTGGTTATTGTTAAAATGTTGTCAATCAAGAAAAAAGAAATAAAATATTAAATGTTTTAATCTGTTCTGGCCCTATTATTTTTATGTTATGCAAAATGCCAATTAATAACTAAATACCGCGAGTTTAATCTTTTTTAAAACTCCCAAATATCCGGTTGTTCCTATTTCAAAAGAGTGAAAGGAGCTGAAGTCAACAAATCAATCTTAAAAAAAAAACTCGGACGGGTTTGAAATTGGGTCAACTGGGTTTAAAAACTAGGTCAAATCTTAGAACAACCTTGTATACACTTTAGATGCCACATTTTTGGCCCAGTTAACCTTAAATTTGGTCAGAATAATTCTCTTTATGAAATCTTAGATGAGTTTGAAATGAGATCAACTGGGGTCAAAAACTAGGTGACGGGGTCAAATATTAGAAAAACCTTGTTTGCCTTCTAGAGGCCACATTTTTTTGTCAGATCAACCTGAATTTTGGTCAGAATTATTTTCTTGATAAAATCTCGTACAAGTTTGAAATTGGATCAGGTGGGGTCAAAAACTAAGTCACGGGGTCAGAACTTTGAAGACGGTCAAATCAGGTGAGCGATTTAGGGCCACTATGTCCCTGTTATTTAACAGTATCTCGGTCTTTCGACGGTGGCTGGAGCATCAGACCACGGATTCTTGTCGTTTTTCTTACCAGTTCTACAATAACATCCTTTCTTGGCACCCAGTTGATCTTTCAATTATGTTACTAGAGTAATCTAGTAATAACTATATAACCAGCGGTGGGAGACTAATGCACCCGGCACATTGTAAATAAGAGGTATGTGCGCTTCGAAAAGCACTGTGACCCAGAGCCCGAATTTAGAGAAACTTTCTGACAACGCAGGATTTAAAAAGATAAGCTGATTCTTTGTATACAGCCCTACATATAAAAGGGTAATCAATTTTCAAAATTGACACATCTATCAATTTCTATATCCTGTTATGTTTGTACTCATTTCATTCACATCTTCCAGACGATAAAATTAGATATCCCAAAACTTATCCAAAGCAAGACTTAATTATTCAACCGTTTCCAAAATGGCTAAATTTTAGACCATTCCAATTTGAAAGGAGATGCATGTTACTAGATTAATGACGTGTTCTCGAGTGGAAATTTTGTATTTAAACGCTGTGAAAATCCTGAGAGAAATGATAATATGATTGTCAGCAATTTCTTCTGTTCTGTCAACATTTGTGACCCGTCACGCTAAAAGGGACCTTATCCTAATTCCAAAATTCCAAATTTTGACAATCTTGTCAGACTGAGCATAGGTCAACTAGATCCCGTACGCAAAAAATGAACATATAGTTAGATAGGGAAAACATTCCGGATTTAGAAAATTACATAAAGTGAAAAGTGTCGGCCCTAGTCTGGCTGCGCGGACTGCGCAGACTGACTAGGGTCGATATTTTTCACATATCCGATAAGGTCCCTTTTAGCGTGACGGGTCACATTTACTATTTGTATGTGTGGATGTTCAAACCAATTGTTATTTGTCAACTTATTAAGAATATACAGAATCATGGTATGGATGTCGTATTGCGCGTGCAATCTGAAAGGTAAATCTTGTTTGAATACATCCACACCATCATCATTATTATCACTGTATCTGACCCATCACGCTACTCCCGGTCCCACTGATCCCGCTTTCCGAAATATGCCTAGTGCCTAGGAAACTCCCGGGAAGAATGTTTATCTTTCATGATGTTCATTTTTAATAAATGACAACGGGACGACGTCTACGCAGTCCGAACCTTGTCTCAAAAATTTATTTTATGGACTTCCATGCGAGAAGTGTGATGAGGCACAAATCTATTTTCACAAACAATCACTTTCTTCATCCCTTTTTTTTTCAGGAAAAAAGAAATTCAAGTCAAGAAAACCGATATATAGAACCACGAACAACAACAAGTTGAACACACAGAAGCCAGCATTGAAGAGAGGCTTACCACATTATGTACATACATCTCGCCAAAAGTCGAAAGCGATGCCTGTGAACATACACAAGCCGAAAATAACGGCGAAATCGACTCTTACGATTTATGACCCGAACTTTAAAACAGAAATTCCGAACAGTGGACCAACTTATGTACAAACGCCCACAACGGGAAAAAGGAAACTTCTACCAACTTACGTTCAAGACAGTAAAGTAAAGACAGTGAAACGCGATCCAGCTTATGTTCAAAACTCGAATGCAGTGAGAACAAAAATCATTCCAGCTCATGGTCAGTCGAAAATAAAGAGACAACACATGAAACCAGTTTATGTTAAGAAGTCGAGAACAGACAAAACAAAAACTGTACCAACTAATGTTCAAAAATCGAAAGTAGAGAAAATACAAACAAAACCAAATTTTGTTCAAAAGTCGAAAGCAAAAAGAGAGAAAACCGCACCAGGTTATGTTCAGAAATCACAAGCAGTGAAAACAAAAATTGTACCAACTAATGTTCACACATCAAACGCACAGAAAACAAAACATGTTCCATCGTATGATCAAAAGCCGAATGCGGAGAAAGCGAAAAACGTGCCAACGTATGTCAAACAGTCGAAAGCAGAGAAACAGTTTGATCCTAGTGTGCCAACTTATGTTCAAAAGTCCAAAATAGAGAATAAGAAAATTGCACCAATTTATGTACAAAAGACGAAATCGGATAAAACTAAAAGCGAATCAACGTATGCTCAAAAGCCAAAAGTTGAGAAAAGAAACACCCCACCAGCCAATGTTCAAAAAGCAAAAGTAAGGATAACTAATACAGAATCAAGTTATGTCGACAATCCAAAAACAGAGAAGAGAAAAAATCTACCAAGTTCTGTACAAAAATCGAAAGTAGCGAAAACGACACCAACTTATGTCCGAAAGTCAAAAGCAGAGAAAAGGAGAAAGGCACCAGTACATAGAGAGAATTTGAAGGTTCAGAAAAAGAAAAATGTTACAAAAAGTATACAAAAGTCGAGAGCAGCCAAAAAGAACAAAACTGTTACAACTAAGCGAGAAACAAAGCCTGTTTAGATGGTAGAGGTATTCCGAAATAATTACATGCATTTGTTTAGAGAACGTTTTTCATCGACAAAAAAAGAAAAAAGAAAATACAAAAAGACAACAAAGATATTACAACTATAATAGTATACAGACATGTTTTTGGGAGACTGGTCGACTGTAGAAAGTGCGACCCTTGGTACCAGCGTTTAAAAGTCTTCATTTTATGCCTTACATAATCACGGTGGATAATCACGTGATGCAATTATTACTGAATATCTTCAATAACTTTGTTAATACGGGACCGATTTAAATTCGGTTTGAAGCAGAGAATGAGGACAGACGTCACGCATTAGATGGACGTGGTTGATTTCTGAAAAATCAACAGATAAAAAAAGTTATTGAAGATAAACCAAAATTTTGGTTTATCTTCAATAACTTTTTTATCAGTTGATTTTTCAAAAATCTACAACGACCATGTTATTCCTGACATTGTTCCACCTTCTCTGCTTCAAACCGAATTCAAATTGGTCATGTATTGACAAAGTTATTGAAGATTATCGGAAATTCTATGTCACGTGATTATACACCGTGATAATGCGATGCATCATAAAACTGCAAATGTACGCAAGGTCTGGATTTACCTACGTTGATCTGTTGTCAGAAATATCTAGCGTTTGTCCCGTTTCGAAAAGAAACATTTACTTTCTACCCATGATAGCTTATGACTGATATAGACAAAGCAAGGATGTAACCGAAAGGTATAGGCGATGGCTTAATTTCATGATTTGTAGTTGATTGGTCTCATATTGATAGTTCCAATTATTACTTAATCTTAGAGTAATCAATTTAATTATTTCGTACTCATTTATTTCGATTTTGTCCATTGTATTAGGTAAATCTATTTCTCTTCCATTCATGTATATATCCATATGCTGATTGACCCATAAATTACCACATTCCCAAACAATACATTGTTATGGCGCCCCGATTAGAATTTGCATGAAAAGACATTAAGGGAAAAAAGAAAAAGGAATGCCCATAACCGTTATTATCTTCTTTTGTCCCAATACATTCTGTGATTTATTAAACGGAGAAATTTGATACCAGTACAATATGAACAAAAATACAGACGACAAAATGATTGATTTCAAAATAGAAAATTTGTACGTTATAATGAATTGAAAATATTGAGGAAAGGGGATGAAAATCTGTTTTGCAGTTTTTTCTTCGTCTCCATGTTTTTCACAAATCTTGTCTAATAGGGCCGTCAAAATAAGATCTTGTTTGGGAATTAGTAAATTAAATTATTCTTTTACTTGTCTTTATTTATTTATGTTTATTTATTCATTTTTATTCATTTTGTAATTGCAAAATGATTGTTGTAGTATGTTCATTTACCGACCATTTCATATTTATTCTTAAAGTAAAATTAAATGCAATAAAGTATAATAAAAATCATTTTGGTTGGTTTTATGATATTTTCTAGCCCAATACTGTAAATACAATACAATGCCTGGTCACAAACGATTTGGCATTTACATTTCGTCTACATCACGTCAAAAAAGATTTTATGATATACGACAGACCATTTTTGGACGTGTTCTGTGATATGGACGTGGAATCGTGTATTTGACCAGGCCTAATGCTAGGCTCACACTGCCGAACAGATCAAGTCAATCAACTTCATCAACTCCATCGCTTAAATTCTACCACACACGACCAAGTGACTTCTAATCGATCCCCGACTTCTGAAGTCGATTTGGTCGTATGAACAGATAGAACAAAGATCGAGTTGATCGTGATTTAGTCGAGAATCAAATGATTGAAGAGTACAGTCGAGGTAGTCGAGTGAAGATTTGGTGCAAGTCGGCTTAAATATATCAACCCGATCACACTCGATCTCCTGGATCTATTGAGTCTCGATATTCTACTCGATAAATTCACGATCACTTTCCGATCAATTTTCTTAACAATCGCACACCAATATTTTTGAAATGTAAAAAACAGAAAAAGAAGTCCAAATGATTCAGATTAAGCTCGACCAACCCGAACGCTCCCGATCACCTATACCGACCGAGCTCGATCTGTACTTGATCAGGCTTGATTGAGTTGATTTGGTCGGCTGAGGCAACCTTGCATTATGCTAGGTTCCCTCTGCCCATCTGATCAACTCGATCAACACGATCACATAAATTCATTGATTAAGTCCGATTAAATGTATGTACACGACTTCTTCTCAATCTCTAGTCGGTCAAACTAGACCCCCACATGAGCCATCCCGATTGCAGCCCGGGTAACTTTCCGATTTCCACCCGATCATCCTGTCCTATTTTCGATCCCTACACGATCAATGCCCGATCGCCTAGATCTGTACACGACCAGATCGAGCTGATTCTATTCTAGTCGTAGATGGCCGGGAAATATCGTGTATCGACTAAAAATATTTCTGCGCCGTCCGTGATTATCACTTCATTTCGAAACTCTGAGTGTGCAGTGTATAACAGTATGGAAATTTAGGAATTACAGTTGTGAGCAAGCGCGGATCCAGGTATTTTTCCCGGGGGGAGGGGTCTTCCGATCTTTAACCCCTTTTTTGCCAAATTTCAGGGGAGGGGTCAGACCCCCTGACCCCCCTCTGGATTCGCGCATGGTGAGAAAGATGGCTGGACGTCCGATTGGAGAGGCACGACTATTATGGAGATGGAGGGGAGACAGTGGCCGCGCATCGAAGGCTCATCCGGGCTAGACATAATCCGAGTTTTTTTCCTATGAAATTCGCTCTTTGATATGTTGAAGTTGCTCATTTACATCAGAGCGCACTACCTTTCAAAACAACGGAAAGTTCGACACAAGTTATGGCGCTTTGTTCACCGTCCGATCTTAAACGATATCCTTAAAACGCCGATCAATGAACCATCTGTTGTCATGCCTGGTGAAAAATTTAACTAAAATAATGTATTGTGTATTACACTCGCACGGGGTCTAGTTTGATAGACCGTGTTCGGTGTATGGTCGGTACACAATCGTTGAAAACCAAAGTTCACCGAATAAAATGACAACGAACACTGCGAATTTCGCACTTGCCAGTCGGTTCGAATTCGCTACGAATGTTCGGTTAGGTGGGACAGGCTTATTAGATATCAAACCTTTTGACATGTTTCGTCGGGCGTTATCCGCACTGGTGGTGAACTCGACCAAAGTGAGAGACGTTTTTCGCTACAACAAGGTATAGATATTTTGCGTTTAAATATGAGTTTATAGGTTTTTTTCTAATGACAATGAATTTGTTCTAAAAATAGACCGGGTTTACAGTTATCTATTGAAAAACCGTCAGTATTGTCATAAAATCTCGTAACTACGGCTTTATCGAAGCTGTAGTTACGGGATTTTAAAACAACACCGACGGAATACATTGATCGTGAAAAAAACATCCCTCGCTTTGGCCGAGTTCACCACTAGTGATCCGAGAACACGTAAAGTAACGAGGGTTAGTTTAGACTAATTGACTGAATGGGTTTAACATACATGTCTTGATATTGATATAGTCATATAGCAGAGCTAGGAACACCAAACCACGATAAAATGTCGTTTCTCTCACCAAGACTACTACGCCAAACATACTTTCCGAGCCTCCAGCTGCTCGGCCGTATGGTTTTACAACTATCAACCCCTTATTCCTTAAACAGCGACGGCAATTGACGCCCGACCAGATAAAAGCTTGGGAAAACATTTTGACAAATGAAGAAATTGCTCATGACAAGCAATTTCTTCATCTCCCTCAATATTTTCTACATAGAAAGTAAAAAAAAAATAATAAACAAAATATCCATGTATAACTTCATAATTACCCTCAATGCTTTCTACATAGAAAGTCCAAAAAATCCAAACTCTTATTCGCTTGAATTGGTCGTCTCCAACATCTTTGAATTATTATAAAATTTTGCCGTCTGGTAATGGGTTATTACCCAGAAACATGCCAAAATCGTGTGTGGCATTTCATTTATTTGTCTTACACTTATTACAATGTCTAACGGTTTCGAAAACAACAACACCAACACCACCACCACCACCAACAACAACAACAAAACAAGGCCGAAATATGCCATGGTGTATAATCACGTGACTCAGGATTTCCGATAATCTTCAATACATGTATCCTTTTTTACTAATTCACCAATTTGCAATTTGAATTCGGTTTGAAACAGAGAAGGTGGTAAAATGTCAGGAATAAGCTCGACGTGTTGGATTTTTGAAATATCAACTGATAAAAATGTTATTGAAGATAAACCAAAATTTTGGTTTATCTTCAATTATTTTTTTTATCAGTTGATTTTTCAAAAATCAATCACGTACATCGAATGCGCGACGTATGTCCACATTCTCTGCTTCAAACCGAATAGAGGTTTGTCAAAGAGTTATTCCCCTTGCGAAACTCTTCACAAAGAAAATTAAAAATGTACTTCCAGTGTTCTTGAGGGGGCACTATTTACTCCCGGTAAATTATCGCTCTATTTTGTTTGTAGAATACACGTTTAAAAACTAAGTTTATTTACACATTTAAGCATGATTATACATCGAATTGTGTGCGAGATGAATCACTTATACTCCAAGATGTCAAAATTGGTCAAAATTGAAAATAAATAGATGTACTTCATCATTTCTATCGGTTTCTTTTTTATCCCTATTGTCATATTCCCATAATGACCACGAAGCCCGTTCACTTGTCTGCGCATACATTTTGATGTGATGAATAGTCGGTATATGTCGACTCCTATATCAAATATAAATTTTAAAATCTTGTTATTACAGCTTATATCAAACTGCAGTTACGAGGTTTTGCAATAACACCGGCGATTGGCATATTCCAACATAATAGTCTTAACCATTCAGTCAACGACATTTCGTTTTTAAGAACATTGTAACAACGAATCATCAAATCAACTTTTACGATGTTTTTGCCATTAAAGGCGATTTTTGCAGAGAAATTTTACCCTTTCTCCAACGACTGAAGGCTGGCACAATTTTCAAAATGTGTTACGGGCTATAAAATTGTTGATTTCTAAAGTAAAACATGAAATGTTATAGCACCACCGAGGGGTTCATTTACCTTTCCCAAAGACAAGGCTATCACGTCCTCGAAAGTAATAGCCTACGAAAACTTAAATGTCAAAGGGGAAAAAGTTGCTGACCAGTGTTGTCTTTCTCCCTAAATATATCGTGGGCTATTTATTATACAGTTTCTGTTGTCAGTAATAGTAATGTCGTGTTCAACTGTATTCGATCAGAACAGTCTCAATATTTGCTGTCTTGGAAATAGTTAAACAAGTTTTAAAAAATGAATAAATTACACTACAGGATGTGGGGCATTTGATCCCCCCGAAACGACTCTGGATCCGCCACTATGAATAAACCCCACTTGGTATTATGCATAATATTTGCTAAGCCTGTCCCTGACTCGTGAAAACATTCTGACAAAAGAATAAAACGGTGATGGTAAGCATTTCCCCTTAATTTGCTTCAGCGTTATAAAAGATGGTGTTTGATTGATGACCGATCGGCCCCTGTTCTAACGAGCCTTCTTTTTTCTTTCTTTTTTTTCCTCGAGATTTAATATTCGCATTGGCTAGTTTCTTTGGAACATATCGGCGAGGAAAGGGTTTTGGAATGACAGGTTTTTTTGTTGCTGTTGAAAAGCCGATAACGTTGATTGTGATATACTGATAAGGCGATATTAAAGTAATGTACCGACGAGACTGTCAAACGCGTGATATACCAGTAGGCCTATCTGCAAAACCCTTTGCATAGACAATACTGATCCCATCAATATTGGCAATCGAAATGTACTTTTACCTTTAATCAAGCTGTAAAAATGATAATTTTGGACACCAATCAAAGATATGTGACAAATCAGACGAAATTGTCATTGAACGGAATTCGAAGGAAAAAAAATCGAACAACCGAAATTAATAGCAATACGGTAGTGAGACAGATCATCGGTATCATTATTTTAAAACCAAATAATGATCAATAATGCTAAACATCCCAGTCGGAGCGCAATTTAAGCATTAATTTTACTGATCAGGTTCCGTATTTTTCGAATAAGAAGGGAAACGAACGTATTCATTTGGTCTTTATTTTGAATTTAATAGTGTCTTAACCCATAATCAAACGGCAATTTTTAGACTATTCCAAAATCAAAAATGATGCAGACGACAATTTGAAGTGAATGAAATTTTGATTTTTTTTGGTATATTTATGCATAAAACATTGTGGTAATTGAAGAAATTGCTTGTCACAAGCAATTTCTTCATTTCCCACGATGTTTTCCAAAGCCATTATTTTGTGGGGAGTCAAAAGGAGTCACTGTGTGGTAATGGGTTAATAAAAGTCAGTTTTTTTACCCCAGAACAGAAATCAACTTAAGTTTCGATACCGTTTTGATGATATGATATATTAGGCCTATAGGCTATAGCCTAATTATGAAATTTTATAGCTCACGGATGAATAGTGGGATTTGGCTCGAGAAAATGCAAAGAGTAGGTATTTTAAGATTTCGAAATCATGCGGAATGCAGTATTTTCCATACGATATTTGCACTTTTAAATGATAATTCAGTTTTGAACAGGATCCTTATGGTGAACTGATTTGTATATAAATATTTCAACAGACCATTATATATCTTCTTTTCCAAAATTTTAATCCAATACGGAGTCAATCTAGAATTTTTTGTGGAGTTTTCTCGTTATTTCCGTACCTCAAAATCTTCTTCGGCCTTTGAATGACGGACATAATACATGTAGTTATAAATGAATAATACTTACTTCGGAAGATATCTCAATCACATTGGAGGGACTGGGGATTTCGCAGAGTGATAATTGTCGTCGATTTCTCTTTGTAACTCTAGAAACTATGGTTGAGCTATGTTCGGCCGCTTCTAGAGTCTTGGTCTATTCCGACGATTTTTTGCTCGTTTTAGATTGTCTGGTGGGTTTCTTCGTCAAAATACTTGGTATATTTCTATTTGGTACATAGACAGGATTGTTATCAGTTCTATCTGGCTTTCCCAAAATAAAGTGGCATCCGCAAACTTTCACGTTATTTGTAAGTGTTTTTAAACTCAAGTTATGTCTACCCGACGCATGAATCCATCGCATTTTAATGCCGATGTTTTTGGAAAAGTGAAGAATCTACAATTATTTGAGAGTTTATTCCGTCTATGATCACACCCATACACGCAACAATGATCGTGCCCGCCCATTTTTTCGATTTAACGAATCACAATTGCAGATTAATCCGTCACGCTTATTATCCCATTATCGACTTGCCCCCTCGAGGGAAACAGGTAAATAAATTACGGCTTGTGCGCATGCGCGTTATTTGCTTGACAAACCCCTATTCAAATCGGTCGCATATTAACAAAACCATTGCAGATTTTCTGAAAATATTGTATTTCACGCGATTATCCATCGTGTAGGCTGCCATACAAGTCAGCACCTGTTAAAATAAATCTATCTTAATTATTTCCATTTATTATCTTAAAGGTTTAAATCCGATTAAACCTAAAAACCAAAGGATAAGGTTTTTAGAGAGCGTAGTCTCTCTATTAGCAGCAAGAGGCCACAAACCAATATTTTGCAAACCGAACAACAGAAATAGTTCCTTCCAATGAAGACAAAATAGATCTAAACAACAATTCGAATAGTCTACAACCATACATGTCATTATATAAAAATATATGACTTGTATGATCTATGCAAAAATTCAAGTAAACAAGTCTTAATTAAATAGAAAAAAGATCAGTGTAGTAATTTGTCATTTACAATTGGGTCATGCAGGCCATTCAGTCAAGTCATGTGACCTAAATTTTGGACAATGCAAACAGTCTAAAAATAGAATCACATTCCACAGACAGTTTCTAGTGCATAGTGAGTGGCTATCTGGGTAATGTGTAGTAAAGCCATAGTATGTTGTACCATGGATAAAAGGGTCATTAGAGCAAATTTCCTTATCAACTCAACTTCTCATGCATTTGTGAATGAGTTGATTTGAATTTACCTTTCCCAATCAAACGTGTCTCCAAGAGAAAGTTTTTGAAAACATTGAGGCAATTTCTTCTTTTGCCTCAATATTTTCTGAACAATATTATGCAAAATTCTAACCTTTAATGATATTTTGTCATTTGCATCAGCTTTTGAAGTGGACCACTTCAAAAATTGTTGTTCGTAAATTTTTTGTGGTATGGTGACACTTATATATGCTGCATCACAGAAAAAGGGGCTTCAATTATGTTGTCAATAGTTAATACATTCCTCCATTTATGGTTGAATGCATAGCCAAAAGTGCTGAACTTTCCTTATTTTACAATGAAAATTTAGAGAAAATCCAATTTACAACCCCCCCCCCCCCTCCCGTCAATAATTCAGACACATGGGCTTCAACAATATGAAATTGCTTCCTACGGGCCTGACACAACTCCACTTATATTCGAGGATGGTTTTGCATGACAATTACACAGAATGCTCCCAATTTACCAAACGCCAATCGACTGATCGCTCCGCCCACCATAGAATTTAATACAAACAATGGACATGTGTTTGTTTATAGGGAACGATTTTATCCAGTTAATCGTGACGTAAATTCGGACAAACAAAATAGTATTTCGTAGGTGTTGTTATAAAATTTCGTAATTACGGCTTAATTTAAGCCGTAGTTACGAGATTTAATAACAACACCGACGGTTTATCAAAACATACGGTAACCCTAGTCTATTGTTAGCACAAAATTCTTTGCAATTGACATGTCTATTGTTTTGATTGTCAGTCGATAAATCGATACAATAACACGTGCAACGAAGAACAATTGGGGCATAGCATTTTTCTGATCGCCCATTGGCTAATCGATGTTTTTGATTGACAGTCGGCGTTTGGTCAATTATGTGAGCATGCAATATTGTCACAGTTTGAAATTTTATGTTGTGTCAAATACGCTCTCTAACAGTACTTTCAGTACTTTGATTATTAAGAGTATTGGTTTTGAAAGGGAGCACTGTGGCATAGCGTCGCTTTTCAACAAAAACCTCGTAACCGCAGCTTGACCTATGCTGCAGTTACGAGGTTTTTAGTGAAACGCGCCGATAGATAGGCTAAATCGGGTCAAGATTATCGATATTCGATCCGGTTTTACATTGAGTGTACTCGCTTTTTAACAAAAAAAAACTCGTAACTGCAGCTAGTTTTAAGCTGCAGTTACGATGTTTTTGTTGAAAGGCAGCGATATGTATTCGTGGGTTAAATTTAACAATATCGCGTATTGAACTCTACACACTTTGTGATTGTTTTTTTTGTTTGGAATTTTATATCGGGTGTGAAGTCTAAATAAACATACAGTATGGAAAAAGTGGTAAAGGATTCAAAGAACTAAACGCGTTTTTGTGAATATTATGATCTCTTTTGGGAAGTAAGTTATCTTTTTGGTATTTCACGAAGATTTACACAGGTTAAGATTGTTTGTTTGTGTTAGGGATTTCATAAACAGAGTAAGCAATACAGTCGTAAATAAATAAAAAAAAAATGGAACTATACTTTTATGGATAAAACATTAATGATATTTTTATAGAGTTAAAATACGGTGCAGCTTTTCGCCCGGTCGCTGATATTTGGTCAAATTGTCAAAGATTAAACTTTGGTTGTTTCCAACTTCAAAAGGGAGGGGGGAGGATATCAAATTCATCAAAATTTAAGAAATCTGCTCGTCATAAGCGCAAAAAACTGGCCTAATCTTCGACAAGACGAAGGAGGCCCGATAATGGAAGAAGAAGAAAGAAGAAGGTGTTGCAGATGGCAACATTTAACCCTTTACTAGACGACATAATTTTAGACCTTTCCAAATTCCAAAATGTTGCAGACGACAATGTCAAATGAATGTAATTTAAAAACAAATGATTTTTTGAGGTAGAAAACATTGTGGAAAATGAAGAAACTGCTTGTCACAAGCAATTTCTTCATTGTGCACAATGTTTTCCAAAGTCATTATCTCTATGGGAGTCAAAAAGAGTCATTGTGCTGTAATGGGTTAACATCTTTACAAACAATCAAGAAAGGACACGTAGAACGTTTGGATAGGGGTTGACCAACTTCCAATCAAAATCTACTTGTGCCATCCTCTTTTATTGTTTGCTGTTTTCTGTATGAATTCAACCCTGCGTTCACTAAGACAAAACGCTAGCTAACAGTTAGCCGTTTCATTCGGAATACTTGGTCAATTCTGTGAAATTTGGGTCAAAGAAATTACAGTTTGTCTACTGAACGCAGGGCAAATGTGTTAACTTTTTTACTTGTCCACGATAACAAGGTTGCCATAGATACAATCATATTCATTATCAATGAAGCAACTATTACCAAACCGACAAAATTCAAAGCAGATCCTATTTGAATGACAAAAAGGACGTAGATAAAATAAAAGGTAAGGCATTTGCGCACATTATATCAAAGAAAATATTATTGCGATCAGAAAGGAAATGCTGGTGATCAGCTCATAAAAACGGGTCCAGACCCCGGTTTCTCGAAAAAACTTAAGTACGTTCTCAGGCTCAAATCTGAGCACCGTGCTCAAATCACACGAAATCCACTTGAACTTCAATTGAATACCAATCAACGTTGATTGGAATTCAATTGAAGTTGAGCATGAACTCATGAGTATCAGTGGCGGATCCAGGATTTCTGTAAGGGGGATTCGAACATACAATTAGGGGGTTCGTTTTCCTATTACTATACAATTTTGACTGAATTTCTGCATGAAAAAGAAATAATTGGGCTTCAGATGGGGGTTCGTTTGAACCCCCGAACCCCATCTGGATCCGCCACTGAGTATATACTTAAGTTTTTTTTTTTCGAGAAACCGGGGCCAGGTCTTGTTTTGCAGAGGATTAAGAGAAAAAATAATGCGGACGGGCTGGTCCAACAAGTCATATAACAAGTCGCTGCTTTTCAACAAAAACCTCGTTACTGCAGCTTAAAACATTTTTAATCTTTTGCCTCATTCTGTATTATACAACATACAATCTGATTGGACGGAACGTATTTCTCGGCCAATCAGATCGATTGTTGTGTAATTTAAGAATGAAAATGAAGTTTAGACTTGTTGTAGAGCAAAACCTCAGCTTTTGGACACGAGATGTATTTCACGCCAATGACAACAAAAAGGACCAAATTAAATGGAAACGCAGGGCAGAATGAATTATTAACCCTTTCCCAAACAAGACCTGGTTTTGACGTCCCTAATATACTCCCCACAAAAAGTTAAGCAACAAAGATACTTTTCTTTCTCAAATGTGTTTTATCACATCTAATGATCTATGTTTTATACAATACAAAGTTGGGGTCTTATTACACAAATGACGTTAAATGATTGGGAAAATCATCAAACAATAACAAAGTTACAGATCCTCGAAACCCGTCCCGACGAAACAATGGTGCAAAACGTCACTCGCCAGCAGTTCAGAATGTGTAAAAAGTTGTTTTCTGGCCTCTTCAGGCCATGATCGAGCATCAAGTACCTGGTATGACCCCTACGATGTTCAACACACGCCTGAACTCACCTTGGCATCAAGCAGATTTGTCTGTCTAATGTCCGTTGTGGATTGATCCTCCATTCTGTCTGCAAGACCTGTTGCAGTTCATCCAGAGTCTGTTGGCGAACATGCTGACCATAGACACGCCCTCAAAGAATGTCCTATGTATGTTCTATCGAATTAAGGTCTAGAGACGTAGCAGGCCAGTCTATATGTCTGATGTTGTTGGTCCACAGAACTTCAGTCACAATTCCAGAACGATAGGGACGGGCATTACCATCCATTAACATAACAGTTGGATCTGTTTACTGTGCCAGAAGGATGATAACAGGCGTAATGATCTCGTACATGCACCTTACATCAGTCATTGAACCTCGTCTGATGACAACCAGCTCTGTTCTGTGGCAAACCCTGATACCTCTCCAGACCATCAAACTCCCACGTTCATATTGGTCGTGTTCAGCGATGTTACAGTCGGCAAACCGTTCGTTACCTTTTCTCCACACACGTGTCATGCCATAATTAGAATCAAGGCAGAATCTTGGCGAGTCAGTTAAGAGTTTGTGACGCCAACGAGTGACCGTCAGTTTTGATGTTGATGTTCCAATATTAATCTTTGCCGTCGATGTTTTGGGGGAAGTTGGATCCGTTGAAGTGGTATCCTGGACCTTAGACCTTCTGTGTGAAACATGTTCCTCGCGGTTTGGGTGGAAACTCTGTTTCCTGACACCCTCTGAAGGTCATTTTGCAGCGATTTGGCCGTTGTAAGCCAGTTCCTACGGACTAAGATTGCAACATAACGGTCTTCACAAGGTGTTGTTACTCTTAGACGACCTGAACGTGGCCTCTCTGACATCTGTCCAGTTTGATTGTATCGGGTTATTGCTCTTCAATCAATACTGCGATGAAATTTAAAGTGAATGGCAGCAGCAGCCTTGGTTGCCCCACCCTGTAGCATTCCAACAATTTGAGCCACTTCAATTGGAGTCAAGTGACGTATTGGCATGATTCAAATGTTGATGACATCAAAGTTGTCAAATTGACGCGTTTTAAGCACATACGGAGCTAATGCCAAGTTTGAAATCCGTATATGCGACACATTTTGCATGCATGTTTTGGGAGTGAGTGTGTTCTAATCACGTGATAGCTGTTTTTGGAGACGATAACATTTAGTATTCTTTTAAGTGTGTTTAAGCATAGATATGGCTGTCCGAATAACAAATCTGTGCAAACATTTCCGCGTGTATAAAAAGAATATTGAGAGAATTACTTTTGTTGCTTAACTTTTTGTGAGGAGTATAGAAAAGGCTTGGGAAAACATTGAAACAAAAGAAGAAACTGCTGATAACCAGCAGTTTCTCCTTTTGTCTCAATATTTTCTATGCCATATTTTACACAAATGCTATCTTTAATAATTTCCATTTTGACATTTTTGGCAGTTCTTGAAGTAGATTACACTTAAATTTTGTCGTTTGGGAAAGGGTTTTAAACATACGAGAGCTACACATAAGAGATGGTAACGGCGTTTCAAAATTCGATATTTTATCTATTGTACACCAAACCCAATGTTGTAGATACCCATTTGAATCGTCTCATGGAGACGATTTAAATGAGTTCCCACAACATAGGATTTGGATTCGAAATACCTAATTTAGAATGTCTTATCCCCCTCATACCTGTTGCCCAGCCTGATGTTATAACATACATGGCCCTTTCCAAAGCAAGACCTTGTTTTGACGTAACTAAATGATAAGACATGGCAAAAACATTTGATGCAAAATAAGAAAATTATAGTAATCTGTATTTTCTCTTTTTCTGTTGATATTCAATAGTTTCTGCGCTACAATGTACATCATAAATACAAGCTATTTTTTCGTCTGCAACATTTTTTTGTATTGAAACAGTTGCCTCATTTTTTTGCTATTTGGGAAAGGGTTAAATGTATGCCATGTTTGAATGGTAAAGAAAAAATAAGGGCTAAAGCGACGTGCTGATTATGAATGTTTGTAAGGACGTCAAAATTAAGCTTTGTTAGGAAATACATTATCCATTTAAAAAGAAAACCATTTGCACTAATAGGAGCTATCTAAGAACTTAAAAGAACCTTATAGGGAACGGTTTTATCGATTTAACCGTGACGTAATTTCGGACAAACAATAGTATTTGGTAGGTGTTGCTATAACATCTCGAAACTACGGCTTAATTCCAGCCGTAGTTATAGATAAACCATGACCTCTGGACAGACGAGTCAAACTGAACAGGTAAACCAGGTATGTAAACGTCGTGGTTTTAAGAAGGCGTTTACCGTTAGATGTAATCACAACACCCCTCTCACGCAGGACAATCAATAGTTAAAAGTACATTTGAGTCTCAATGTTGATGGTACCACTATATCAGATTTTATAACAACACCGACGGTTTATCAAAACATAACAGTTGATCCAATCTATTCTACAATAGCATAAAATTCTTCGCCGTTGTTGTTTTGTCTTCTTCAGTAGTTATCATTTCGCATCTGTCTAAAATGTTATTGTATTGTTTTGGTTTAAAGGTTTTTATCTTTTCTTTCTTCAGGTGCCAAAATGGAAAAGTGACAGTGCTTAGACTGATTAAGCCTCAGGTCGTACAATGCATCCTAACAGAAATCCACACATCGCGAGGACACACACGGACGATAACTCTGTACACACGCATGACTCATTGAAGACACCCTCGATTATTGCCCTTGAAAACTTGCACATGCGCGGTTCGAAGGAATACGTCGTGGAGGCGGTGCCTAGCAGGTATCCACCAATCAAACCGATCCATGCGTTTCACGCGCCAATCAAGCCGAGTGGGCGTAGGCAAACAACTGACGTTTTCGTGCACGTGGTGTTTCTAAAAGTGGGAGAAATAGAGACTATAAAGGAATATTTTGAAGCGGATATTTTCATAGAGGCAAAGTGGAGAGAACCAGAGTTAGATAATAAACAGGTACATAACAGATCATCGGTGCTATTGCAAAACCTCGTAACTACAGCTTTAATCAAGCTGTAGTTACGAGGTTTTGCTGTAACACCGACGATATAAAGTATATTCACGATATTATGGAACATGCTTGCAAAAAAACGTTTACATTAAACAACCAAACATCGAAATCAAAACAATTGTAATTTTGCATGAGACGCTTCGAATCTTGCAGGTCCCTAAATATATGTAAGAATTAAACCAATACATACGCAAATGTATTTATTTTCCCATTGCTTCCTTATGTAAAATTATTTGTAAACATAGGGGAGACCGGGGCTAGATCGCCCCCTTTTTTCGATTGCTCATATTTTCAGTCTACATGTATATGTTGTGATTTGTACCAGCTTTCAAATAGCAACAGTCTAATATTTTGCTGTTTCGAAAAATCTCCATGTGTCATAAGATCTTTAAATTACACTTTGGCAAAATTGAAAAACTGCCATTTATTGTCAACAGTAAAAGGCAGCGACAAATAAATACAGAGCAGCAGATAAGTGGGGGTAAAAAATCTTACTTTTTTACTTCAATTCAAAACTCTATGTTGTGGTTACTTATTTGAATCGTCTCGACGAGACTATTCAAATGAGTACCCACTTCATAGAGTTTAATGACGATAACGCTGTGTTTGATGTCCCCTCATTTCTGTAGCTTTTCAAATAGACTAATTCATTAAATGAGCCAGGATCTGGAAAAACGTCCCTTATGGCATCTTTAAAAATTGAATTTGAAGATCAGCCTGTGGTCAAATACAGTCCAATATATATCCATGCTGCTCTCTTTAAGTTACTACAGGTCTCGAAGAAGCTATAAGAGAACAACGTGGATCCTGATCAGACTGTGCGTATGCACATGCTGATCTGGATCTATGTTGGGCTCAAAAGCCTTAAGGAACGTTTTTCCAGATCCTGGCTCAAATGTATGTTTGACATTTCTGACACTGAAATCTTTCTTTGCCATAGGCCATTACCAGAGAAAATAGACTTGGCCGAATTCAAAGATGTTTGAGACGATTTTATGTTTCATTAATTCTTTACCAGACGACAAAGTTTCAGACCAGTTCAAGTTCAAAGATATTGCATGGGACAAAATCAGGTGGTTGAAACTTAGTATTTCTTGGTCTTTCTTAGTAGAAGGTATTGTGAAAAATGAATAAATGGTTTATGTCCGCAATGAATTCCAAGGTCTTTATATTTATCTTTCTTTATTCTTTACTGCTTAACATATAAATACAATGTTATAGCAACATACAATACAAACATTTAACAATGAATAGTGTTTATCAGAAGAGCACATGATGTTGGTGTGCAATACAAAATTACGAAATTCCAATTTTTAAGAATGTATCCGGGGGAAATTTCTCTAATTAGAGCCAGTGCATTTTGATAAAATGAAAAGTCAGGCATAGTTATTTCGGACAAAGGTCGGACTATGTATAGGCAGAGTCCGTAGCTCTGTCCGATTTAACAAAATCATAGTCATACAAGTTTTGACAAAATTGAAAAAATAATGTTTCATTAACAATTCAAAATTCATAACTGTACGTCACCCCTTCCAATACAAGTGTATTTTACAACGTTTACATATCATTTTCTATAACTATTTATTATAAACATCTAGTTTGACAAAGAAAACAATGAGTGAAGAGGAGAATTGCTAATCCTAGTAGTTCATCTCTTGTCTCTATGTTTCTTTAAATTACTCTCTTTTGAATGCGTCATAATCAATTCTTGTTTTGGAAAGGGTTAATCAATTCCTCGCTAAATTTGCAAAATAGATATATTTAGACATATTTCTTATCACTGAAATTGAATTTGATGACATTAGGTTTACAAATTTTTGAATGGTTGGCCATGTATAGTAGTATTTTTTTAAGTACTTTGATCTAATAGTTCTAAATTTTGGACAGATAAGAAGAAAATGATATTCGTTTTCAATCTGGCCTAGATTACAGTTTGTACATTTCCTTTCGTTTCTTGGTAAATTGTTATGTCGTCCTATTTCAATATTTAATGTATGTGTTGATGTTCTAAATTTAGTAAAGGCGAGTCTATATTTAGGATTTTTTATTACGTCAATGTATTTTTCGATACAGAAAGAATGTTTAAAAAGAGAGTATGTTTCTAATCGGGTCGAATTGTTGATTTCTGTATACCAAGTTTGCTGACAAATGTCTAAAATTCTTTGTTTTATCACTTTGTAATTCATTACATATGTACTCTGGCTTAACCATAAATTAGAAAATCCTGATTCGTCTAGAATAGTTTTGACTTGATAAGCCCAATTATTACCACCATATATTATTCCATTATCAGCATCCTGTTTTAACATATTGTAGGTTTTAAACAAAATAGATTGATTGTTCAATTTTAGGATTTTTACCCAATATTTGATTACAATTGTCGAGCATAAAAAATGTCATAAAGTGTGAATGTGTAATGTGCATTCAATGTACAAAGATGTCTTAGTAGGTCATATTTTTGTATATCTAAACGTGTAATTTGAATTATTAATTGGGTTCCTTAACCCTTTCTCAAACCACAAAGTATTAGACTTACTTTAACATGAAAAAGTACAAAGGGACCATCGAGAAAAAAAAAAAAAAAAAAAAAAAAAAAAAAAAAAAAAAAAAAAAAAAAAAAAAAAAAAAAAAAAACGTCGAAACCTAGTTTTTGTGGAAAGGATGATTTGTATTGAATTCTTTTCTTTACAATTTCTCGAGCACAGTTTCTCCCATCCTTAACTAACATTCGTTCGCGCATCGAAACTTAACGAGACTGTAAATAGAACTGAGAAATGATTGTAATGCTGTAATCCATTACTTTCTCCTTTTTTCAAGTTAAGTCGTTTGTAGGAAATGAATTGATTAAGTATTCTGTTTTTGATCGAAGCCAAAGTTAAGATATTTGTATTAATGTCAAATAATCAAAATGTCAAGTTAGACCGCTGAATCGAAACATCATTAATAGTCGACAAAATGTTGGTGGGGAGTCAAAACCTCGTAACTACAGCTTGAATAAGCTTGAGTTACGAGGTTTTGACTCCCCACCGACGAAATGTCACGTTGTATTTGAATAAAGATAGTGAATAGGCTTACATACTGATCTCATTCAAACAAGACTATTCATTTGATTTTTAGCGCGACATCTAATTTAGTAGAATTTTAACCCTTCTGGACTTACACTGTTTTCAATGTCGAGCACTTCATAGTCCTCCGACAGTTCTTAAAAAATATAGGCTATGTGAAATGTCACTATAATGTCAAATAATCAAATGTCAAGTTACGAGCAATGAATCGAAACATCATTAATATTCGCCAAATGTCGCGTTATATTTGAATAAAGATACTGAATAGGCTTACATACTGATTTCATTCAAACGAGAGTTTTTTATTCTATTTTTAACGCGACATTTAATTGAGTAGAATTGTGCCCTTTTGGAGTATCACGTGTTTGAAGGCCAACACACCACACAACTTGGAAATAACGTCTCTTAGTCTGATCTTTTACTCAGAATTTGTTTGTTTGACATTCAAGACGCCCCCGTATTCGTAGGACGGGTCACATCTATCACGTCCCATATTTTTTTCATCGATTTTCCCACTATGGAAGCTTATTTTCGTAACTTACATAAATTGTTAATTGAAACCTCTTTCAGTTCTAATAAAATATTTGTCCCATCTTTTCTTCCAGGATTCGCCTATCGACTTCGACACACTATGGAACCCAGATCTGATCATTCTGATTGTATTTGAAGACCCACAGACAACGGCATGGAATAAGTTATCATATACGGATGGTCGGTGTTATTTCAAAACCTCGTAACTCCAGCTTTAATCAAGCTGGAGTTACGAGGTTTTGCAACAACACCGACGGAATATAACAAGCAATTTCCTCATTTTCCACAATGCCTTATATTTTCCAGGATTTGCCTATCGACTATAGCACACTATGGAAGCCCGATCTAATAATCTTGAACGTATTTGAAGACCCACAGACTACTACGTGGAATAACGTATCATATACAAAAGACGGGAAGGCATTTGTACATGAAATGAGGCGCGTTAAGGGAAAGTTCTACGAGACAATGGAACTGAACGACTTTCCCTTTGATGTCCAGGTAGGATAACGTGTAATAGAAATTCATTTTGTGCTTAAAATAGACTGGTCTTACCGGTTTGAGTTAATAAACCCACTAAGGCCGCGTTCATGTAACAAACCGCTTGAAAATTGACGCTGAAATTAATAATTAATAAGTTGTCGCATGATTTCTTACTTGAAAAGGGAGGGGGCTAATTTGGCCGTATATGTTGTCAATCCCATTATGCACAATCCCCACCGTGGTAGTGATCACTTTCAATAATATTGATAATGTCGCTTTCGTGAGAACTGACATTCATTGATCGCCAGAATATTCCTTGAGTTTACGTTTAAAACGTGACAATTAATTACTGCTATTGTCGTCCCTTTGATTATGTTAATCGTGGACAAACATTGTTTAAGCTACAATAATAAAATGTATAGTTGATCATCCAGGATCTGGTCCCCCTAAGGCAACGAAGCCAACTATGGTTATAGATCAGCCATCGTATACACGCAGTCTGATAAAGAACCATGTTGATCTCTATTAGCATCTTCTTGACCTGTAGCAATCGTTTGATTGCAATATGCTTCCAAAATCATGCGCATTGATTGCAATATGCTTCCAAAATCATGCGCATTTGGGCACATGCTGCTCTTGAAACATCCCTGTCTCAATTGCTTTAAGGGACATTTTTCCAGATTCTGTCTCATATATATCTTTTTTCATTTTCCAGGCCATTTCCGTGGTGATATCGTCCGAACAAGCCAAGGAGAGTGTAAACATTATAGAAAACACACATGAAGTCAGCCATATTTATGTAGACTGCTTCTCCGATAGCCAGGTATATTATTAGATAACATTATAGAAAACACACATGAAGTCAGCCATATTTATGTAGACTGCTTCTCCGATAGCCAGGTATATTATAAGATAACATTATAGAAAACACACATGAAGTCAGCCATATTTATGTAGACTGTTTTTCCGATAGCCAGGTATGTAAAACATTGATTTTTTTTTCAAATACAGTCGACACTCGTTGTGTCGAAGTCAGCGGGGGCCGTTGAAATACCTCGACATATCCGGAGTTCGACTTATCCGATTTTGGTTATTTTCGATGAAATTGATATGTAACGATTTTGATGGGAATCATATGTATCCATGATTGAAATATATATAGTAGGAAAAGTAGAGAAATTGTCCGAAACGAGCAATTTCTATCACTTTCCTTCTAAATTTCAATGGCTGTATTTGTTTTTGGAATTCATTTTGATATCCATATGTTGAGAATGGGATTTGACTTTCACTTCGACTTAAGCTGAATTTCGTCTTACCAGATGTCGAGATAACGAGTGTCGACTGTACTAGTAAACGAATATTTGTCCCGATACGGAAATTCCAAAGACAGAGCCAATGGCTCCGTGATTCAAATCCTCTGGGTCACTTCCGGCCATGTGTGACTCTGTCTCTGGGATCACAATTTTTGAATAAAAACACGTTAGTGATCATCTTTGTTGGTCTTTTTTTCTTTTGTTGATTAAAAGCGAAAAAAAGGGAATGTCAAGATCCCCTATATGGTTTGAAAAAAAAAAAAAAAAAAAAAAAAAAATAAAAAAAAATAAAATGAGATAACAAATTAAGAAAATCTTTACCCCGTCTTATCTTTTGTTCTGCCATGTATATCTTGCAGGAATGGGAACTTCACGATTTTGTCGAGATCAGTCCCATGGATATCTCGTCCCAGTATACGAAGTCACATCGGGATTACTCGGGTGTTATCGCCACTTGTTGTGTGTCTCGCCGAGCAGGCTTCTTTGCTTGGAATGTATTAGTTATTGTGGTAAGTATTGTTCATTATCATTTAAAAAGGAAAACGAAATTTAGGAAGGAAGATAACTAACGTAATCATTCCTTATGGAATACAAGTCATACTTTACGAAGATTTTTCGGAATTACACGAAGTCACATCGGGACTATTCGGGTGTTATCCCAACATGCTGTGTATCTCGTCGATCTGGCTTCTTTGCTTGGAATGTACTAGTTATTGTAGTAAGGGTTATTCATTTTAATTTTAAATAATTAAAACATTAGAAAGAAATTAAAGTTATCTAAGAAAGTTCTAGGAATGTAAAATCATGCATTTTACGAAGATTTGTCGGAATTATAAATACGAAGTCACATCGGGAATTTTCGGATGTTATCGCCATTTGTGTGTCCCGTCAATGTCTGAAATGTTCTTGGTCATCAATGTATGTACCCGTCATACCAAGAGAAAATGCATACACGGCAATTTCAATTCAATTTCATATTGCGGTTACAATTTCTTACGAGTGCATTTCTATTACGGGGAGAATTAATAAAAATGCAACATTTATATCCTGTGAAATATTGTTTTAGTTGGTACCCTTGTCTTGAAATGTAAACTTTCATTTCAGAATATTTTGACGATTTTCGCGTTTACGACGTTCGCAGTAGAGCCCAAGCTAGTACAGAATCGTCTACAGTTGTCTTTCATTTTGATGTTGGCGGGAATCAGTTTTAGATATGTCGCCAATCAGAGTATTCCGAAAATATCCTACCTCACTTTATTGGTAAGTGGACTTACTACATATTACATGTATTATATGTATATCGAAATTGTATATATCGAACAACGACTTATATCAATGAGAAAGTCTGATCTTCTTCTGATGGCAAAACTTTAGGCTTGATGTTAAAAGTACCAGTGTAGGCTTAAAACTTGGACACCGTCTACTTATTTTCGATAAAAAAAACTGTGAGTGAAAAGATGAGTAAAACAAAATTTGCTTCTTTTTGCATTATAATAGATCTACTATAATACTGTAAATAACTCTTTTTTCTACTTTATAAAAATGCCGATAAAATATCGCTGCTTTTCAATAAAAATATCATGACCGCAGCTTTAAGAGGCTGCATTTACGAGGTTTTTGAAGAAAATCAACGATGTTATTTTTATCATTATTTTCCTGCTTTCTTTCAGGACAAGTATATGCTCATATCCATGATACTGAGTGGTTGCATCACATTTTGGCACGCCGTGTTGTCAAGGTTCAAGACTTCATTGCACGACGATATGGACTTTTGGGCTTTTATCGTGTTCATTGTAGCTTACTTTGTGTTCCAGTGTGCCTTTATTTATATTACATACACAACGGTAGGTTTAAAGTTTTCTTTTCTTTCGCACTAAATTGTTTTCATCATCATCATCATCATCATCATCATCATCATCATCATCATCATCATCATCATCATCATCATCATCATCATCATCATCATCATCATCATCATCATCATCATCATCATCATCATCAACAACAACAACAACAACAACAACAACAACAACAACAACAACAACAACGGCAACAACAACAACAACAACGGCAACAACAACGGCAACAACAACAACAACGGCAACAACAACAACGGTAACAACAACGACGAAGTAAATTTTAATGAGCTAGAGCCGTCATGTGGTATTTGAAACCAACATGGGTTCATTTCCATCTTTTTACTTTTCGTGGTTTTCTCTGTTTTAAGTGTTTTCTCAATTTAAATAATTATTCAACTGTAAACGCGCGTTTGGCCCTATGGTAAATCTATTTGAGACCAACATGGATCTAGATCAGAGGTGCGTTCTCAGAGCGAGATTTCTTGAGATATCTTGAGATTTCTTAAGATTTTTTAGGATAAAGCGTTCTTTCGACCAAGATTGTTAAGACGCTCAATGGGAGGCGCCATTATCCTATACTTCGTGCGGAACCCCTCGGTCAATTCTGTAGAAACAATATGAAAGAGACTTGACCGAGTTGTTCCAAACGCTCCATAATTCATAAACCGCGGTGTTCCGAATGCTCCATACTTTATACAAATGACGTCATGATGACGTCATTTGTATAAATATGGAGCATTTGGAACAGCTCGGTCAAAGTCTCGGTCTTAAAAAACGCTTTATCCAAAACATCTTAAGAAATCTTAAAAAATACTCGCTCTAAAGAAGGCGGCTCTGAATATGTGCAGTCTGATCAAGATCCATAACGTTCTCTTCATAAGCTGTGTAAATGTAAGACAAACGTCATGGGCTTTTGGACTTACATAGTGTTCATTGTACAGTCGACACTCTTTATGTCGATATCGGATAAGTCGAAGTTCCGTTTAAGTCGAAGTTCAAATCTGGTCCCGTCCTCATGGATGGACATAATATTTTTTCAAACAAAATAATTTAGGACTGAGTATAGCTATTGAAATATAGTAGGAAAAGGATAGAAATTGCTCGAAACCAGCAATTTCTTTCCTTTTCCTACTATATATCAATAATAATCGTACTTGATTAGTTTCCAAAAAACGGTCAAATATCAACTTTATCGCAGCCGAACAAATCGGATGAGTAGAAGTCCGGATATGTCGAAGTATTTTGACGGCCCCTCCGACTTCGACACTACAAGTGTCGACTGTAGTTTATTTTGTCTTCCAATGTGCCTTTATTTATATTGCATACTCAACGATATGGTCGCAACTGTATGGTTAACAAGTTTCTTCCTTCAATTTTGGTATTATTCCAATTTCAGAGAAGACGAAAAATGCAGGAAATTCAGAATAAGGAGCAAAAACAACGGGTAAATATTTTTACAACAAATGATTAGATGTTCAAATACACTTAAAAATACACTCTCATTCGCTCTTTTTGGCATATCTTTTTAAAGTAACTACGAGGGCTGTTCAAAAAATTCGTAGACTTTTCTTATAACTTCAATGTTTTACAACATATATCCATAAAATTTCACAATGTGGTAGAAAAAAACTTTCCTAGTCTGAATAACGAATTTTTGCAAGTTTTGCGCAACCAGAATTCGGATATGGGGTTGCTATAGAAACACACTTTTGCTAAACCGGGGCAGGGGGGTAAATTTAATATCTTTGCTTTTGTATTTGACTCTGTGGAATGGCTTTTCAATATTTCAAACATCAGAAAAATTTAGAACTTTGATGCACCACTTTTGACTAACAGAATGACAAGTTATTTGGTTATTTTAAATGTTATTATTTAAATAAACAACATCACAAATGAGATGCTTGGTAAACAAATGTGAAAGTCATGACGTCGCTTTGAGGATATCAAAATGTAAGCTTTGCTGAATTTTGTCTAGAAAATACAAATATCACATCAAAAATGAAAGTAATCTCACTTTAAAAAAATGCAATTTGCGCTTACATTAATCATTCAATTGTATAGTTACATTTTGAGTTTTGGTAGGAACAGAAAGGGGCTATGCTAGTCTCAGTCATATAGCAGATACAAAGAAAAGCTAGATGCATATAAGCGTCATTTAGGTTTAAAGCACTGGTAAGAATATCATCAATATTTACGATTAAATAGTCATAAAAACGATTATTTTAATCTCGAGAAATTCAAAACAAAATGCATAGTATACGATAAAAGGACATATAATCAAGAACTATCAATGTTTTGCAATGCTTGAGAGCTAGAAACATTGTTTTCGTTGTGAAATGTTTGACCTGACGTCAACGTCATTGTTCACCTGCCCCGCTTTGACGTCAGGGGGTGTTTTGAAAAGTCAACTAAACACAAACCGTTAAAGATAGAAAGTTGAAATTTTCACAGTCTCTTCTCATATACAGTCAAATCTCTCTATGTCGAACTTCGTGGGACCTACGAGAAAACTTCGACGTATAAAATGTTCGACGAAGAGATATTTTAGCGGCCGTCATCGCTTTTACGGGCACGTCACGTCATGTCGGTTGGAGTTGCTGGATACCCCCCCCCCCCCCGTGTTGACCCGAGTCCATTATCTATCTATCTATATCTATACTGCATCACCCCCTCGCAGGGATTACGTGCAGGTGCGCGTCAGTGCGATGTTAGTAGAAAAGAGTTAAAAATAAGAGGTTTTCATAAAATTGTTAGTGAGAGTGACTTAAAGATGATAGGGTTAAAATATTAAAAGTCAGAAATAGACTGACAGTGAAAGCTAAAAGGTAAAAACAGCGCACTGGCATTTAAGGCATTGGGTGACTGATCATGCATACTGCCCTTTTAAATGACTCAAAGGTGGGCAGTAATGCAACTTTAGAAGGCAGCCGATTCCATTGCACAATTGCGAGGGGGTAGAACGAATATTTGTAGAAATCCTTTCCAGCATGCAACTGTCTGAAGACTAAGGGATGCGAGTTTCGGGAGATCCTGGTTGGGTGCTCAACATATGGTGGTAGGTCTATGGCAACTAGTCTGTGGATGATTTTGTAATACAGACAAAGCCGCGAATCATTCCTCCTCTGTTCCAGAGAACGCCAACCAAGCTGGTTGAGCAGTTCTGTGACACTTGCTTGTCTATGATATGTGTCAAGTGTCCATCGAGCTGCCCTACGTTGGACCATCTCGATTTTCCTGATGTCATCAGCCTGATTGGGACTCCAAACAGGGGAAGCATATTCAACCAATGGGCGCACCAAGGTCTTGTATGCCATTTCACGTATGGCTGGGGATTTTGTCCTGATGTTGCGCTTGATGAACCCAAGGGAACGGTTTGCTGAGTTACATATATTTTGGATGTGGTTCTTAAATGATAGATTGCTGCTGATCTCCACGCCCAAATACTTGGAGCCTCCAACCGATTCAAGGGTCTGACCATGTAGGAGGTACTTACTAGGGACAGGGTTTGTTGCTCTTGTTACATGTATGATAACACACTTGCTTGGATTAAACTCCATGTCCCATTCTAATTCCCAGTCATGGAGTTGGTCCAGGTCCTGCTGCAGTATTTGGGCATCTTGTAGGTTGGAGACTGCCAAGTAGATGGCCGTGTCGTCAGCAAACAACCTCACTTTTGATCTGGTCCTGTCTGGTAGATCATTTATGTAGATCAAAAACAATATTGGGCCCAGGACGGAACCCTGAGGGACCCCGGATGTAACAGGCACTGTATCTGACTTCTCATTTTCGAGAACAACAGTTTGTGTTCGGCCAGATAAAAATGCATGTATCCATTTCAAACTGGGACCTCTGATTCCATACTTATGAAGTTTTAGCAGGAGTTTCTGATGACTGACCTTGTCAAACGCTTTGGAAAAATCTAGTAAGACAAGGTCAGTCTGGCTGCCTGCTAAGGAGTTTCTCATCAGATCCTCCATAAGGGTCACTAGCTGAGTCTCACATGAACGTTTGGATCTAAATCCATGCTGTAGGTCATACAGTAGGTTATACTGGTCCATGTGAGAGACCACATTTGTAGTTACGATGTGCTCTAGGACCTTATCAAACAAGTCCTGCGTGGAATAAGCGTTAGATGCTTCTGTAGTCATTGTGAATAACAAATCGTCGTTGTAAATGCAAAACCTCGTATTTTTGGAAGATTTTTAAGGAGAAAGAAAAAAGTGCAATAGCTTTTCTCAAACTGAAAGGTTTGTTTGATATTTGGATATATTGTTCACTAATAAGGTGTCGTTAATATTGATCAGTAAAATATCTCAAAAGCTTAAAGAATTGTCTTAACTGGGCACACAATGTTTTACTTTGTAAATCGCAAAAATATACATCCGAGGTATTGCACTTACAACGACGAAATGTAACGCTGTATACAATTTCCCGTGCCTTTTTATTTTAAATAATCAAATCACCCACTTTTGACGTCCTCAACAGTAATTAATACACAAAATGGAACACAATCAGGTAAAAATCAATATTCGATAAAGGTAAACACCTGTGTTGATTGCTCGAGTTGACGGGTCGAAAGGTGTGAAAAAACTGACTTGATTGTAATTATCATCGTGTAAGTTTGAGGTTCGCCGTATAGAGGTGTGAATGTGTGCAAATATAGGTGATTGGACTTCGAAATTGGTTCGACGTAAAGTTCGTGCAAGAGAAAACGACGTATAGAGGTTAAAATATATAGAAATAAAGTGCAAAAGAATCGGGACTTGAAAATTACTTCGACGTAGGGAGAACTTCGGCTAAGGGAGGTTCGACATAAAGAGATTTTACTGTAACTGTTTTATCTAAAATGGGTGAAGGGGGAATGCTCCAGTTTTTCGGAACACTCGGTCATTACTGTAGTAAATTAAATGTTTCGTGCCAATATGTTTCGCTACCATATTTTCATTAATATAACACATTATTACAATTTACCATTTTCGACGGTAAAAGTGTATTTTTTATGCGAAACTGATTTCCCTAAGAAGGAAATCGATTATTTAGAGCACGACAGTCGTAAGTGTGTATGCAGTTACCACTATTTTGCGTCATTTTATTATTGTGTAGCTGATGAAAATTGCTGTAATTCTCTAATAAGTGCGCTGACCTATACATTTTCTTTTTGAATTATTACCAGGACTTGTTGCTTAATACAATGAGGGAGTTTTATCAAATTCTGTTATGTAGAACTTGAAATATTTCCAAAAATATGCAAATTTTGACATAAAACACTCCAGCTTCGTTGATCTAACCGAACACTTGAGCATGCTATTTTATACATTTACGCGTTTATAATAGCACAAATGTTGGGTTTTCTGTTCTTATTAAATGTAAGACGTTACTTTAAATTCGTTTCGGGACTAAACGACGAATATACAGCATTTTATTAGCTTTTTAGCGACCTTGGACAGGTGCAAGAAATTGTGCATTTTTTCGATGTAGGGGTATGATATTCGAATTCCTGTAAAATTAAAGCAAGATCGCTGACCATGCATTTTTATTTTATTTTTCAATTGGTAATATCATGTAATTTCAACATACAAAATATGAATAAATTCTATTATTGGGAAAAAAATTAGGAAACTGGAGCATTCCCCCTTTAAGGGACATTTCATTCCAATTTCAATTTTTTAAAGTATGTCTTGATGCCAAGATTGGTTATTCTAATGAGTATAAATACTATTAGTTTTTAATTGGACGTCCGAAAGGACGTACAATTCTTATAACCACTTTTGGACAGGCGAAATGGGTTTTCATTACCAAAAAACCCTTTCTCAGACTCAATTGCCAGTTGACCAAAATTCAAAATAGATTTTGCGACCATACAGGAAAACTGTCGTATCTTTTCCTACTTTCTATGTGTTCTCTAACAAATACTATAAGATTCATTGGCCGATTCAATTCATGCCACGTCTTAACCAACTTTACGATCTTTTTTCGATTTAATCATTTTCTTGTAGTTTTTTGACTTTCGTAATATTTATTGTGTAAAGGGTAAGATCTTTAGAAAGCGATACATGCATACACTATGGTTATAATGTAAACAGACACCCTATATCATCAGCAGCAGCGAAAGCTCAAACGGGAAAGGATAAACATCGCAACCTTTTTTCAGTATGAAATTTGGAACGCCGTTGGTTCAAAACCAGTTCGGATTATTTCTTCTGTAAAACGTTTGTTTTTCTTGATGTGTTTACTGAAAACACACATTTTAGAATGATTATCCAATTTAATGCACGTATTGTGTATGATAGGTTCCTTTTCTCTGATCATTGTTGTTTAACCCTTTCCCAAACAACACCTGCTTTTGACGTCCCTAACATGAAATGCTTTGGAAAATATTGAGACAAAAGAAGGAATTGCTGATAATCAGCAATTTCTCCTTTTGTCTCAATATTTTCTCTGCTATATTTTGCATAAATCTTGTCTTTATCAACATCGATTTTGTTGTCTGTAGAAGCTTTCAAATTGGACCTCCCTAAAGTTTTGCCATTTGGGAAAGGGTTAAGTCTTTGACATATTTAAAGGAACGGGGTTTCCACGAGACGTACTTTGGAACCAGGGTTTTGAAATTGATTATCGGGGAGTGAGTTCATTTCGCAACTCGGGTTCGACTCGATGACAAATTGGGGTTCCATCTGAACAGCCTCAGATGAGACACTAGTGAAATCCACCTATTCAGAAAAATAGTTGCTCTTACGTTTTTTTTTCTCCAGCATCTGTATCACTGATATTCGACAGTATCATGACCTATTTACATACTGATCGATGATCATGACAACAATGATTATTACTAGTATAAGACTAAGTGACAGCGATCTGTATTTATTTCGTTTAAGAGACCCGTTTACGTGTATTGAGCTAAGAAGATGAAGCAATGGGTCTGCAACAGATGGTACCTGGATGATCGTATGAATATGATTACAGATAGGGACATTGCTATTCTCAAATTTTCGTTGATAATGATATGAAGATTTAAATTGCTTATTGTACTCCACTGCCATTTTCCCGACGGCACATTCCCAATTTCTTCTTTTTATGCACATCTGTAGATGTAAGGATGCTGCGGTAGTACTTGTATGAGGAATCCATGGTTAGGTGCTCCAATTCATCTGGTATTTTGTTTCAGGAAAAGTATGTATTGAATTTGTTTTGTAACCACAACCAGGGAAAACTGCTACCGTGTTTTTTTCTTTTTTTACTCTAAACAGGAATAAAAATCAAAGTGCTTGGAGCACTATATTTAGACGCCTCTCATTGATTGAGCGGAATTGTATGTAAATGATCGGCGTTTCATTACTTTATTTCGTTGAATTTGTGTTAAGATCGATTCTAAATCACTGCGGTCGTTTTTTCGCCAACGATGGTGGAGATAGAAGTCGAACAAGAGTGCCATGGTCACAATATACGCCGCCACTTATAAAACTTGAGACAAAAAAAATGACATTGACAAGGATTTATAAATATTCACACAAAAACCTGTAAAAAGTTGTGTTCACAAAAAGGTTTTTATAAATATCCAGTCAAAAACCTGGAAGGAATTGCGTTCACGAGACTGAAATATCATTAAGCCCTAGAGACTAAGATTGAAGGGGGCATAACTCAGGCAAAAATCAATGAACCATAAAATCCTTACTTCATGCACATCTACCAATTAAGGTAATAACATCCACCAAGTTTCATAAGGATCCAGTCAGAATCTTAGAAGAAGTTGTGTTGACAAGGCTGCAATTTCAATCAGCCCCAGAGACTAAGTTTTAAGGGGGCATAACTCTAGAAAAAATCAATGAACCATAAAATCCTTCCTTCATACAAATCTACCAATTGAGGTGATTGAGCAAGTGTCATTAATATCCAGCCATAAACGTAGGAGGAGTTGCGTTGACAAGGCTGCAATTTCAATAAGCCCCACAGACTAAGTTTTAAGGGGGCATAACTCTGGCAAAAATCAATGAACCATAAAATTCTTCCTTCATGCACATCTACCAATTGAGGTGATGACATTGACTAAGTTTCATTAAGATCTAGCCAGAAACTTAGGAGGAGTTGTGTTGACAAGGCTGCAATTTCAATAAGCCCCAGAGACTAAGTTTTTAAGGGGCATAACTCAGGCAAAAATCAACGAACCATAAAATCCTTCCTTCATGCACATCTACCAATTGAGGTGATAACATTGACCAAGTTTCATTAAGATCCAGCTAGAAACTTAGGAGGAGTTGCGTTGACAAGGCTGCAATTTCAATAAGCCCCAGAGACTAAGTTTTTAAGGGGCATAACTCTGGCAAAAATCAACGAACCATATAATCCTTCCTTCATGCACATCTACCAATTGAGGTGATAACATTGACCAAGTTTCAAGAAGATCCATCCAGGAACTTAGGAGGAGTTGCGTTGACAAGAAAAGTGGACGGACGTACGGACGGACGGATGGACGGACAGACGGACGGATGGACGGACGGAGAAGATGACGCCAATATACGTCCGCCTCCGGCGGCGTATAAAAAAGATGATTAAAAAGAACAATGTCTGAGTAGAATTCGAACCCAGGGCCTTCCGGATATGACATGTGTAAAGAGTACAAGGTGAGTGCTCTGCTAAGTGAGCTATCGCAGCTTTCATTTATGTAGCGCGTTGGCTTACATTTTGAATTGCTTTGTAGCGTACTTTATAAAATCAATGAAAAGTATAACTGACGACAATACTCATAGTAAACCGAAACAAGAAGACAAAAGTACTAATCGCATGGCCTTAATTGAATTTGGTAATCAAATTAATAGTGATTATTCATAGCGACAAATCAGTTGTCTTGAAACGACAATCAAATCAATTTGAAGCCTGAGAAGGGTTTTCTGGTATTAAAGCCGATTTCGTATGTCCGAAACCGATCTTATAGAATTAAACACAGAAGAATGAATAAAATATCTTTCGTTCATGTACAATCCCGCTCAATCAATCAGAGACGTCCAATTACAGTGCTCTCAGCACTTTGATTTGAAGTTGTTGCCATTAAGCGAGAAACACACATTTAAAGTTAAGACATAATCGATAAATTGCATATAAATCCGAACTGTAGTCCACAACAATTTGTTCAATTTTAACACAAAAATATAGATTTCTCGTAAACGGCGCAATATTTTGGCTTGAAATTTTCAGAATTTTCATAAGGAAATATACTCTTTCAGATAAAAATAAAAGTAAAATTTATGACAAAAAAATTCTGAAATGTCACTTTAAATTTGAAAACTTTGTTTATTTATATAGACGCTATGGATAAAGTCTACGAATTATTTGAACGGCCCTCGTATACCTAATTAAAACATAGCCTTTTATTTTTTCTGAGTGCCACAGTTAGGCTTATTCGACCTGTAACGGCATAGATTACGCCGGATGTAAAACCCATACCAAATCTTTGTGAATATTTTTGGTACGTCTTTTTTCTTTAGAATGGTGCACAATTAACGGTGCTATGTCTTTTGTCTTAGTATGAATCTTATTCAAAGTAATCCGATGTCTATAAATGGTCTAACAACATTTTGAATGCCAAATTCTGTATTTTAGGCTAAGGCACGAGGTACCATGGGAGATCTATGGCACGCATTAAGGAGTGAGATACGAGGTGCTACGGACATACTAGGCTTGAGACGTCGTTCTGATATACATCGCAGACCTAGATAGCCTTTTTTAGCGAGCCGGGACTTTATGTCCGGGGAGCTATTGTCACAGCCCTAGTGTCGGCGTCGGCGTCGCGTCCCGTCCCGTCCCGTCGCGTCTTCAATTGAAAAACTTTAACCTTGTATATATCCCAGGCACTATTAGAGATACAGCCTTGATATTTCATACATAGATACATCTCGACAAGACCTTTCATTCGTGACAATGACCTTAGACCTAGTGACCTTGACCTTGGAGTTTGACCTACTTTTAAAAAACTTTAACCTGGCCTATATCTCATGCACTATTATTGATAGAGCCTTGATATTTCACACATGGATACCTCCTGCCAAGACCTTGCATTTGGGACCATGACCTTTGACCTTGTGATCTTGACCTTGGAGTTTGACCTACTTTTAAAAATAGCTGTTTTTGTGACAAGCTCCCATATAGGCGAGCTACGTTGTCCGCGGACAACTCTTGTTATAGTTGAGCCAGAATCTTGAAAAGGGACATTTAAGACATTGAATACCAACATGGTTCCAGATCAGCTTATTGCGTATTAATGCTTATCTGTGATAGAATATAATATTTACTTTCATATTGATAAAGTTTTTATTGATTGTTAAAAAGGTGTTAGTTCACGCTTCCCAAAAAGACGAAATACTTGAGGGACAAGTCATAGAGTTCCAGTCTTTTCTCCCGTTGCCGAAGTTTTTATCTTCCGTGATATTTTGTATTGATTGTTTTATGAATCATGTTTTTTGTTATTTTAGATTAGGATGAAATTTATTGAAAGTGTTATATGTAATATGTAGAGTCTACTTGCATTTTGTTAAATTGTGATATTATTAAATCAGTATATTTTTCACAGTATTAAACATATCTACCGAAAAACCGCTTATCATTAATATTTTCAACCGGAACAAATTCAACCATATCTATGAATTAATTACAACCGATAATTAGATACAATTAATACACTTCGTGCATCTTCGTGCGTCATCCGTAGCAACGCAAATTGACGATCTGATACATTCAGCAATTTCCGGGCGTCTTCCATGGCAACGGTAATTGACGAGGGATATCCTCCAATTGGATCACCAAGGACAACTCTATCGAATCATACCTTGGATGCATCTCGTAGAACTACTTTAAGACTATGAGAATAGAATAGAACAACTATTCAAAACGTTCGTCCGTGACTAATGTCAACAATGACGCGACAATGATACTGAAATACATTGTTTGCAGTTCCAGTGTCCTCTCTTTTTAGAATGGTTGTGAATTTGGTTGACCTCGAAAACTACTTTATGAAGCGTAGCTACTTCCGGCTAAGAAATCCGATTTTTTTTTCAAGATTTCTTCATACACACACTTCCGAGTCGATGATTCGATCTTTGATCGACATTACCCGAGGATATCCGAACGGGATATCCTCGTCAATTACCGTTGCCATGGATGTCGTCCGAAGTTGCACGAAATGTTTGGTATCAAATGAAAGATAGAACGTCTAAATTTCGAAATAATTAGTTAATTAAACAGAGACCTAGGATAAAGGCCATCAGAGCCACATATAGGTTGGGTGATGACCATTCAAAATGTAACATTTCATCAATCATAAATCAAGCTCAATGTTGAGGGTACTCATAAGAACCCTCTCATTGAAACGATTCAAATGAGTACCCACAACATAGGGTTTGAATTTAAACAAATTTAGAATGTCTTTACCCCCATCTTTATTGTATCTCTGATTCCATGATCCCACCTATGTTTCATGTATTTATTTCGAGATTCCAAAATAATTGACCAGAGATCTAGGAAAAAGGTCATGATGGAATAGATGGTATTACGGGTTTCATTTGACCTGACACTGACCTTTATTCAAAACGTGTGCATATTTCGCATACAACGTAACATTTTTCAAAAAGACTTGTATTATAGTACACATATGTAACAGATATACAAGAAAATGTTACTGAATTGTTATTTTAAAAAAGTCCGGGCGTTTAATTAATGATATTGAATTCTAAAACTGCGCCATGTGAAATGAAATATGTAATACTCATGGAATATAAAGAACAATGTGGATCCAGATCAGACTTGTGTCTGAACAAGATCCATGTTATTCTTATATATTTAGTGCCTCCTTTGTACGACCATTGACAATGTTGGTCGGACTGCATCAATGCACAAGTCAATTTGGCTCTTTTTTAGCTTTAACCCATTACCAAACGACAAAATTTTAGGGTGATCCAATTTGAAAGCTTCTGCAGACGACAAAATGAATGTTGATAAAGATAAGATTTGTGTATGATACAGCTAAGAAAATATTGAGACAAAAGGAGAAACTGCTGGTTATCAGCAGTTTCTTCTTTTGTTTCAATATTTTCCCAAGCCTTTTCTAATAGGGACGTCAAAACCAGGTCTTGTTTCGGAAAGGGTTAATTGGCATGAGGGCCCTTTCTATGGCGAGCGAAAAGGGTCTTAAGTCAAGATAGCGCTAGACCTATAACCAAACTAGTGGTAGACCGCTAAAATATTTGAAAAACGATGAGATCCGAGAATATTCGAATGCGGAAATAAGTGATATTTGCTAGTACAAGCTCTGTGATTGGCTATCGAAAAAAATGGGGGTCTACCGATAAAAATAGCGGTGTACCGTTACTTTTATCGCTAGACCGTTAATTGAAATAGCGGTCTACCCTTATTTTATGAGTAAACCGATATTTTTATCTGTAGACCGCTAAAGATATAAGGGTAGACCGCTATTTTTAGCGGTCTACCCCTTTTTTAATTATAGGTCTAGCGCTATATTGACTTTAGACCCTATTCGCGCCCCATACCTTTCCGCACACCCTAGCAAATAGAGAGTGGATCGAGAAAATACCTTCATAGTATTGTTTACAAATACCAGCCGGTGTAGCGGATGTAGATAGAAATGAACACAGCATAGCAAAGAAAATATTGAGGAAAAAGGAAGATAATGTTGGTTTTCTGTGTTTTCTTCTTCTTTCGCAATGTTTGCCCAAGCCCGTTACTTTACACGGTGTATAATCATATGACTTAGAATTTCCGATAATCTTCAATAACTTTGTCAATACTTGACCAATTTGAATTCGGTTTGAAGCAGAGAAGGTGGAAATATGTCAGGAAAAACATGGACATGGTAGATTTTTAAAAATCAACTGATAAAAAAGTTTTTAAAGATAACCAAAATTTTGGTTTATCTTCAATAACCTTTTATATGTTGATTTTTCAAAAACCAACATCGGTCCCGTATTAACAAAGTTATTGAAGATATTCGGTAATTATTGCATCACGTGATTATCCACCGTGTTTTAGGAGCGTCAAAACCAGACTTTGTTTCTGAAACGGTAAAATATCGATTGAAGGGAATTTCTGGCATTTCGTCGCTTTTCAACAAAAACCTCCTAACTGCAGATTGTTTAAAGCTTCAATTACGATATTTTCGATGAAAAGCCGCGATTTGGTAAAAACACAAGATGTTGGTCTCGAACCCTTTTATGAAACAATATAAACTGACACGATTTAAAAACGCAAAACACGTTTTCATTAACCATTCCTTTCCTTTTACATCAATCGGCACCATAGTTAGGGACATGTATGAGACAATGTATACGCTTCATGCACCAGCGATTTTGTGTTGTTTTCTGTAAACTATCCGGACATCTGAACCACCCATCAATAAATGCTCGTGTGTCTCGTGCATTCAGACCACGTGTTAAATCACTAAGATTTTTTGTGTACAAATTGCCACTTTGATTTACTTATTGAAAACATACGAGATCAACGAAAGAAAATTGTGTATAAAATGCTGAGGCTTACTTTGCGAAAAAGGAACCGAGTTTTTTGGCTTTTGGTTTGCCCTGTTTCGCAAATGAAGGTAGCTAGACGCTTTAATGTAGCCAAATCGACGGTTCCATTGTGTATGAGGCGTGTAAACGACATGAGAAGATTTACAGACTACCCACGTCCCGGTCAGCTGCGTGTAACAACTGTACGTCAACAAAATTGTATACGTCAACGTCACTAACGCAACAGATTTGTGACGGCTCAGTCTACAGCAAATTCTATGGTTGGTAATCGCGGGCGTCCTATACATCGCGACATGGTGATAAATCGCCTGTGAAAACACTGGGTTCGCTGTCGTCGATGTTCGATGCCAAGCTCTTGACTCAACGTGCATTTTGGCATAATCTGACGTCCATTCAGGCATTATTCGTGGCTTTAAAGGTCATTTTCCGCCCTGTTATGTTAACAATTGTAACATTTAGAAGTTTACATGCCTATACATCGGTTTTGTAAGATGTAGGAGATGCCATTTGTAAAAGTACTGTTTTGCGTTTTTAAATCGTGTCAGTTTATTTCTTACTCCAACAAAAAGGAAAATAAAACTCAGATTAAAAATCATCATAGCTTTAATTGTATCTCACATTGAAACAAATTTGGAAATGATTCTATCTGCAATATGCTGTTGTTTGTCATCATCATTCATTTACCCCGTATCCTTTGCAAAAAATAATTTGATAAATGAAATAATAAAACAAAAATAGACCGGACAAAATTCAAAGTAGTCACAGACAGTACACCAAATTTTATCAGCATTTTCGACCTATCACTAGTGTGTTAAGGTTTACGAACTGAGAATGAAATGCAGAGCAAGAGGCAAAATTTGAAAAGTGCCAGTTATTCCTAGACTGTGTTACATTTCCATTCCAAATACAAACATAAGCATTTTGAACGGTTTAGAATTTTGAATTAATGTATATGTATTGAAATATTTGACAAAAATGTTATAAATTACCCCCCTTGTATATAAATATAGAGTAAAAACAAATTTGTAAATTATTTTCTTCTTAAAGCATAATCTTGAAATCCGGCACGGTGAATCAACTTATTTTAAGTGTATTAACAAGAGTGTGTAATTTGATGCCTGTCAATGGCTAGAAAGTGGAGTTTTTAATGATGGGTCATATACCTTAATTATCAAACATTTTTCCCAAACAGCGCATGGTCTAGACGTCTATGGTAGATGTAACTTAGACAAAAAAAAAAAAAAAAAAAAAAAAGTGAAAAGAACATAATCAGCAGTATCTCCTTCCCCTCAATAACTTCTAGGCCAAAACATACATACGAACAGATGCGATCAACGTTTAACTCGATTGCACACACGTATTTATGAAATACAAAAGTTTGAGTAAGAAACACGGCCGATGCAGACCACTTCCGATCACCCATAGCGACCGATCTCGATCTACAGTTGATCGCTCGATCGGACTTGTTCGACTTGAACTGATAGCGTCTTACTTTATGTTAGATTCCCACTTGCGATCGTCAGTCATATGACCCACTTTCAACGTTTAGACGTTGCTACTTTATAGTTTCGGATATATTTTAGTAAATTTTTGGTGAATAGTTTCTGCCTTTTACACTTTCTCTCTGCATAAGGCTTTATTTTATTGATAATCGTCGCTTTTCTACGAAAGCCTCGTATCTGCAGCTTAAAACAAGCTGCAGATACGAGGTTTTCGTTGAAAAGCAACGTAATGCTGTCGTACAAATCGTCAGACGCACTTTTAACGTTTAGATTTAGCCACTTTATAGTTTCTGATATATTTTAGTAAATTTTTGGTGAACACTTTCTGCCTTTTACCACACTTTGTCTCTATGTCTATATGGCTTGATTCTTTTGAGTTGGCCTATACTGTCGTAGAAATATTCAGCTACACTTTCAACGTTTCGAATTAGCCACTTTATAATTTCGGATATATTTTAGTAAATTTCTGGTGAACACTTTCTGCCTTTTACCACACTTTGTCCACAGATGCTTATGGCTTTATATTGTTGAGAATACTGTCGTACAAATCGTCAGAAACGCTTTCAACGTTTCGATTTAGCCACTTTATAATTTCGGATATATTTTAGTAAGTTTCTGGTGAACACTTTCTGCCTTTTACCACGCTTTGTCTCTAGGTATGGATTTATTTTGTTGAGAATACTGTCGTAGAAATATTCAGGCACATTTTCATCACTTAGATTTAATCACTTTATAGTTTCGGATATATTTTAGTAAATTTTTGGTGAACACTTTTTGCCTTTTACCACACTTCGTCTCTGCGTATGGCTTTATTTTATCGATAATCGTCGCTTTTCTACGAAAGCCTCGTATCTGCAGCTTAAAACAAGCTGCAGATACGAGGTTTTCGTTGAAAAGCAACGTAATGCTGTCGTACAAATCTCCAGAAACACTTTCAACGTTTCGATTTAGCCACTTTATAATTTCGGATATATTTTAGTAAATTTTTAGTGAACACTTTCTGCCTTTTACCACACTTTGTCTCTGCGTATGGCTTTATTTTATCGATAATACTGTTGTAGAGATCTTCTGGGGTGTGCTTGGAGAGGTCATACTGAAAAATAATAATAATAATAATAATAATAATAATAATAATAATAATAATAATAATAATAATAATAATAATAATAATAATAATAATAATAATAAAAAATACACCGTCGGTGTTATTGCAAAACCACGTAACTACAGCTTTAATCAAGCTGTAGTTACGAGGATTTGTAATAACATAACCATTTACTACAAATAATGAAAGGATGTGACGTTGTTTTTTTTTCAAAATACAAAATCTCATTGGTTTCTTTACAAACCCTTAGGTTGTGAGTACTCATTGAAATCGTTTTACCTAGTAGAATCCAATGATTATCCAAAATATAGTATTTTGATTTGAAATAACAAATTTAGAATGTATTTACTCCTCTGATGCTGATGCTCAGCGATTTATTTATTTATCTCAACGTTTTACTACGCTAACATCAGTGGTAAGAAATGGTAACTAATATACACTGATGAAAGCAGTGGACCAATCATTTTCGGTGTCAACAAAGATTCGGATCGACTGGTGCATTCAATATACATGGCGAATCAAACAGACAAGACAGTGAAACATCGTTTTGTGATAGTGCGAAACGAAGGCGATCACAGCAATAACAGAAACATTACATACGCCCGATTCTCCTTACCTCTTTAAATGCTGAATATATCTGTCCCAATATAGGGACTTTATCGTCATGAAATATTCGATTGTTGGCATGTAGTATATTAATACCAGTATTTATCGCATCTTTACAAAACTCGTCTAGGTAACAAAACCCGCCTCTATAATTCCATACACACTGCATCAAATAAAACACACCTGGAAATTCAAAGAAACAATAATAATTGAAACAATTTCAACATATCGTCGCGTTTCAACGAAAACCTCGTAACTGCAGCTTGTTTAAGCTGCAGTTACGAGGTTTTCGTTGAAAAGCGACGGTATACTTAGTAATTTATATAGCTCATAATAAATGACTTGACAGGGCATCTATAGCTATTAGCTAGCTATGACATTAGCTAGCTATGAAACATTCTCTTTAGTTCAGTTCTCAAAATATCTAGAAAAAAATTTAAAAAAAAATACTGGGGTTTAAAGCATCTTTTAACTGCTATGGTCATATCGCAGCGGCTTGAGCACCTAACACGGATTCCTGGCATTTTTCGAACCAATATTATCATAATATCCAAGCCTCCAACTGCTCTCTCAAATAGATAATTCACGCTCATTGGTGAAAGGTAAATGGCTTTTTTTTCAAATGCCAGAATGGATACAGGCCGAGCCTGGGTTTGAACTGACAATCCCTGGATTGACAGACTCCGACGTCGCCGACTGAGCTCTCCGGGCTCGGCCTAGGAAACGTTTGTTTATTTGGGTCCTACGCCGTTTTCATCTACTAAGGTCATATCGCTGCGGCTGGACACCTTACCATAGATTTCTGGTATTTCTCTCACCAGTACTACCACAACACCCTAATCGAGCCTCCAGCTGCTCCCCCACATAGGTTCACGTAATCAAACCATTGATGGGTGACATTTTTGTCAGAAAGGGCAGGGGCGTAACCAGGAAATTTTAAATTATACGCACGCCGTAGGCGCGAGTGGGGGGTAGAGCACGAAAGGTGGTCTCCCCCTCGCGTTAGGGGGATTTGGGGGGCCTCCCCCGAGAAAATTTTGATATTCAGGATGGTAGCAGAACGATTCTGAGCCTTCTTTGAGACAGAATTTGAAAAAAAACCCGGCAAAATCTGTTCACGATTTTTTTTACATTACGCACGTTCGTAGTGTGCGTAATGGGCGTTACGCCATTGAAAGGGTATTTGCCGCGGCCGGGTATCGAACCTGGGACCAGTCGAATGAGAGGCAGATGCGCTACCAACTGCGCCATGGCCACGGCCCGGCCTAGGAAAGGTTTAACCCTTTCACAAGCAGCAAAATTTCTGGATGGTTCAATTTTGAAAGCTGTTGCAGACGTCAATATTGGTGTTCATAAAGATATGATTTGTGAGCAATCTACCACAGAAAATATTGAGACAAAAGAAGAAAATGCTGATTATCAGCATTTTGTTATTTTGCCTCAATGCTTTCCCAAGCTTATTTCTATTGGTGACGTCAAAACAAGGTCTTGTTGTGGAAAAGTTTTAGCAAAAATCACTCACCTGGATTAAAAAAGCAGTAAATATTAATGAGATCTTGATCACCGAGTTCTAGAAGTTCCTTGTAGTTCTCGAAATATTCTTGAATCTTGAACAACCATTTTTCTTCACGAACACGGGTTAAATTCATCAACATGACGCCCGAATTGACACCTGGATAATCAAACTTTGAAGATAAGTATAGGCCCCGAAAAATGAACTGGCAGAACTATTAGCTACATAATATTCTAACAGGTCATTTATCGAGACCTATAGGTAACAAAGAAGAAACTGGATCGTCCGACAGAATTGGAATTGACATTTCGGATTTGACAAGACTGCAACATTTTGCAAATTGCAGACAGCAGAATTGATGGCAATAAGGATAAAATGTGTGGACAATACTATAATAAAGAAAATATTTAGGAATAGCCTAAATACAAAATTACGGCTTCCGGTATTTCAAAGCCTTTCTTTTTGGGACTTTATTAGTTATGAATACGAATAGCGAATGCACAAAAATGTTTCTGGGTATAAATGGTAAAATAAAAACATAAAGAGAAAGGGTCTATCAGCACTACATGTATACATGTCTTTGTGCCGAGCCCGGACAGCTCAGTCGGTTACGTCGGAGTCCGTCAATCCAGGGGTCTCGAGTTCGAACCCCGGCTCGGCCAGTATCCATTCTGACATTTGACAAAAGTCATTTGTCTCTCACCAATGGGTGTGAATCATCTATGTGAGAGAGCAGCTGGAGGCTCGGTTTGGATATTGTGGTTGTACTGGTGCGAGAAATACCAGGAACCCACGGTTAGGTGCTCCAGCCGCCGGGATATGACCCTGGTAGTTGAAAACGGCGTAAAACCCCAATAAACATACCTGTCTTTGTACAATGTGACACATTTTCGTCCCATCCTGCCAGTTCCGGGACAACGCGAAATGACGAAATTGCTTGTGACAAGCAATTTCTTCATTTTCCACGATATTTTCTAATAAAAAAAGCCTTAATCTAGTGGGGCATCAAAAAAGCGTCAACGTGTGATAATAGGTTACATACCTGTTTTTGTACAATGCGGTACATTTTCGTGCAAAGCGTACCATCCCGCAAGTTCCGGTACGATACCAAAAATATGTTGTGGACCAAAGTTTGCGTATTGTTCCCAAACTTCTTCAATAGGAGAGAGAAAGACGGTATCTGTGTCCATGTAAAGAAGGGAATCTACATCTGTTAATATTTCCTGAAATTGTGAAATATTTTGGAGTTAAACCCAATCCCAACCAACGAAGTCTATTTTTCGGACAAAATTCATTGCTACATGTATTATGAAATAGAAGTGAACTAATTGGTGATGAGGGATCACTTAACGAAATAAACAATCTCTTTGTGGCACATTGTCAAAATATTGTGTTGTTTTAATGGGAACATTTGTCATAATATATTGACCGGACTATAAATGCAGTAATCTACGTTACTGTAAAGTTATCACGGGTAATGATTGTCATCATCCGTGATAACATTACAATAACGTTGATTACCGCATTTATAGTTCCGTCACGTTTTCATGATTAGATGGGGTTTACTTACAGGAATAAATAATCTTTGTGCAGCACATTACCGTAACAGTTTAACCCATGACTTCTGTCTGCAGAATTGACATCTGAGGATTTTGTATTGTTAACACGGATACATTCTGTAAACATGTGACATAATATCGGGTCCGGACCATGTATGTGGTAATCTACGTTACTTTAACGTTATCCAGGATAATGCTATGGGTCTACGTACCGGAATAATCAATCTTAGTGCAGTACATTTACGAGGCACCTTTACCCAGACCTTCGGTATGCAGGCTTTACATCCGGGAATATTGTGTTGTGAACAACGGTAAATTTTGTAAACATGGGTCATTTATCGTTGCCGAACTATCAATGCGGTAATCAACGTTACTTTAATGTTATCTATGATAATAATATGGGTCTACGTACCGGAATAAACAATCTCTGTGCAGCACATTGACGGAACAGTTTAACCCAGGCCTTCGGTGTGCAGGTTTTACATCCGGGTATATCCGGAAACTGTATTTTGTGAAGGAGTAGTTTCAACCGAATCCTCTGCGAGTATGGCCAACTTTCAAACTGTTTTTTAAAGTAAAAAGAGAATATCAATTCATCAACGACAGACATTGGATCGGCATGCCTTCTCTGGTCATTGGGAATACTTCGCTGCTTTTCAACAAAAACCTCGTAACTGCAGCTTAACACAAGCTACAGTTACAATGCATTTGTTGAAAAGCGACCGTATATTCTATGCTCTCTGAATATCAAATTTCGGGTAACCTGAGAAAAACGTACTTTATGATCTACTCTTAGCTACCCTAATTTTGAAAATACATGTACTGACAAATTAGATATTTTCTCATAGAGAGCAACTGCAAACTTTAAAGACAGTTAACCCCTGTTTCATTAAACTCACAAAAAGAAAAAAAAAATGCTGAAAACAGTTTTATTTAATAATGTCTACAACAATTCCAACGTTCACAGAGATCTATATGCTAGAAGTGTTTCTACCAGTTACTTCCATTACAGTTTCAGAGTCTTAAATCACTTTAACACAGTGCTCTATATACCTTAGTCTGGCTAAAACCCTAGTATTAATGTTATGAATAGTACAAAATGTAAGGTACCTTTTAATAGACTGGTAGTGAAAATCTGAAAAATCAAATCAGGGAGGACATTTTGTTACAAGCAGGAGACATATATAGAATGATTCAATTATATATCACGGTCAATTCTAGCCCTGTCTCTTTGTCCGAATCAATGGCGGAAAGGGATTTTATTCAGGTCAAAGGTCATTTGGTGCATTTGTCACACATGCCTTCTAAAATGCCCCATTTATAAAGCTAAAACAATTATTTTGGTATCAAAATAAAGCTGAAGATTTGCACTTTTACTTACAACAATAATATGCAACTTTTTTACAGTGTATTTTTGTTAATAAACATAAATATAGCGAAAAGTGGCCAAAAATCACAAAAATAAAATTTGTCTAAAAATGAAAAAAAAGTTTAGAAAATACCAAATGTATGTTTGTGTTTGTGAAATTATGCTTAAAAATTGCCTAGAAACCTGTTCTTGACTTATATATATTTGTTTACAGAATTAGTCTTTAGCTTACGCATGTAGTGCAAACTTTGATGTAAAAAATACGTCTTACACATGAATGTTATTCTATGATAAATTTAAAGATATCTAATAGGAAATTATTGTTTTGAAATCATATTTGCATGGATTTGTAGTACATATTCCTGAAAAAGAATGATAATTAGATAAAACAGCATGTGAGCCTGATACCGCTCAAATATCAACATCACAATGTCAAAACCACGACTCTTTAAACAAATATTTATCTAGTATACACAAAATTGCAATTTGATAAAGCAAAACTCAAAATTAAAGAAAATAGCATAAAAGACAGCTGAGAATACTCCTCGCAATATCTTACAGTCATTATAAGACATTAACGGGGTCCGTGCTAGCCTTTTCAGGAATCAGATCAACATGGGGAATGGCAATTTGTATTGTGTGTTGCATTGTATAATCTAGATCCAAAAGGAAGGGAATTTAGTGCTGGAACCAAGTTTTTATCAAGGTTCAGGTTCACATAAATGTTACTATAGATATAAGGAGCGGGTAAATTAATTATACATGTATACAGACATGATTTAGAAGGACTAAACGAACTTCATTTGAAATTTCCTTGAATAGAAATTATCTAGCTACATGTGCATCTAGGTTGACCATTCCATAGGATATTTCTTTAATATATTTACATGTTTGTACGTCTGACAACCCCTGCATGGGTGCCTTTAAAGATGTATTCATGTATCAATACGTTTCGTACATTAATGGCATACATGTAATATTTTCTGTAAACAGAGGGTTAACTGCCATCATTGCAATTCTGATAATTACACCTGTCAAAGAAATTGAACTCTTCTGTTCTGTGTGTATCTCTTATTATGCAAATCACTCAGTACATGTGACATCATGTGTGTTTTATCCATCCTTCACAGGCCAGTAGGAAGCAATTTTATATTGGAGTAACTGAAGCCGCTGTGTCTGAATAATTGAGGGCTAAATTGGTTTTTCCCTAAATTTTCAGTGAAAAATAAGGAAAATTAGGCATTTTAGACAACTTGGGGGAGGGGGCTTAGCCATGCATAACCAACAACCCCCCCCCCCCCCCCCTGTTCCTACGGCCTTCTTCACAATCATATCATGATTATGATAAATGTGTTCAATGAATTGGTCTTTTTCAAATACTAAGTCTAAAACTACCACGTTGATCCACAGCTGATATGTTTTGGAGTAGACACAGATTAACTATTTTATTAACTGTTGGTATATAAATAGCGGAAATCTTTGGTCCTGTGATTGTTTTAGCTAACCCCGTAACAATATATCTGACAAATCTATGGACATTATTTAACTTATTACTATGTTAAAATATTCATTTAGTAATAATTATCGTTGTAATTGATTCTGTATAGATCTGTCACTTGTATGTACCTATATTGAATTATAGCAAAAATATATTAAGAATATAGAATAGATTCTTGGTGTTTTGGTCTGTTCCCTTGAGACTTTTACTAATAGTCTGTAGCAGGCCTCCTAGCATACCAAAATAGAAATAAAGGTTTTCATAAAGGCTCACATTTATGTAAATAAAGACCTTTTAGTGTAAAATATGAAAATCATAAGAGTGAATAATGACCATTTTCGTAGAAAATATACAGTCAAAGTCATTTTAAGCACTTATTTCGTAAAGGGGTTTTACGGAATCTTACCGACAAATTTTAAAAAATTTGGATAAGATTTGGTGGCATCTGGTGATATTTTCATTGTTAAACTACGCATAAAGAGGGATAATGCAGAACGAAAGCCATCGCTTGCTTTAAGCTTGCAAGACAACCAAACAGAGCAAATATACAGGTATTGCGTGAAAATTACAGGCTATTTTGCGATTGAAAAGGTTTTCTGGTAAAAAGGTAAAGGTTTTAAAGTTTTGCTCTGAAATTGAATTTTTTCAAATGTTTTAAAGGTTACAGTAGGAGGGGGGTCAATAGGGGAGGGGGGGGGGGGGGTTGGGACTAGCTGTAAGATATCCAAACTATGGCCTGTATAGTACTTAATGGAATATATTGGAGTATGTAGGAAAAGTATAAGGTCAAAATATATCGACCCAAATATATTTTTTGTATTGCAAATGGTAGTAGTGGGGGGGATGATATGACCTTATTGTTTGAAACAAATTTGCAGATCTTTTTATTCTGCTACCAGCAAATCAATTCTGTTTAATGAATACTATGAATTGCACAAGTTCTCAGTTAAATGTATGACACGTACAATGGTCGCAAGATAAACTGATGTTTATAAACAAAATCTGAACTTTTAAAGACATTATTTGCTTGTGCAAATCATCTCGTCACAATTACTTAACAATCATGATTATGATTGCTACCATTTCCTTCTTATTCTTTGGTGGAAATCAGTAGATTACGCAATCCCTGTTTGTTTAGTTCTTCAAACTCCACAATGTTACATTTCCATCTAGTTTGCCAATTATTGATACCCGATCTACAGAAGCCAACGTCTTGGTAACCCTAACAAGCTTTCCTCAGTAGCGTTCTTTTAACCTCTTTTGTCTTCTTAACCCTATCTGCAATCTTCCTTCATCCAAAATTTGGTAAGAAGGAGAGGACACCCATGAGCTGCATGCAATCGCTCTTCAACCTATTAAGCAGAATTAGACTATAAATCGTATTACACCCTGGTTCACAACAATGACCATTTCCAAAGTACAGGTAAGCTAATGCAATTTGCAGGTCTTATTCTAAGGTAAGGAGAAATTACCTGGGACCCTTGATTTGGGAAGATACAGCTCTATGGGAAATTTGTAATTGGACATTTTGAAAAAAAGTTTCTAAACTTCAATATAGGGATTCATAAGCGTATAAAGAAAGTAAAATTGTTTTACAAGGACCGTAACATTGTTTAATTGGGGGAAATTATTTTATATATTATACTTCATTTTCTCTTTAGCATCCACCAATATGTAAAACATGAAATTAAAACTTGGACAAATTGTTGATGTCCATTAGATCTTTTATAGGTTAAAGTTTTGGCATCATTTGAAATGCTTTTCCTAAGTTATCTGCCCTTGAAGTAGGCAAATTTGTGGGTTTTCGTACAAATCTAGGGCTAATACGGCAATTTTGTTAAATTAAAGGGCGGATTACTCAGGATAAACATTTTCAATCTGGCTGAAATTCTTACACATCTTATATATTATAGACAGAAATAATTTGTCCTCTATCTGTTTTAATTGCTCCATATTTGTGGATGCTAAAGGGAAAATAAAGCCGAAAAATGAAATTTTGTCAAATTCAAGGGCAGATAACTCAAAACATACTTTTACAATCTCGATGAAACTCACACTCACCCAAGATGTTATAAATGCAAACATTTTCACTTGGTTTTGCATTTGATTGGGTAATATTTGAAATTTTTTGAATGCAAAAATTGTCAAAAATAGCATTTTTGACATTCAAGGGCACATAACTCAGCACTTTCTGCAGCAATTCTGCCCAAACTTGATCCAACACAAGGACTTATGACCATACACATTTTGACAAAGTTTGGTGAAGATCGGATAATATTTGTGGATTCTAGAGAGTAAACCTGATATTATGGACGGGCAGACAGACAGACGGACGGACAACAGACGAAACTGACAGCAATAGCTTATTTGTAGTACTATTTGCTGAGGCCAGCTATAATTTAAGCAAATTAAACATTTCTGCCTTTCTGTACGAAAGAAAGTCAGAAAAAATGTATTTTGTTATTTATTCCACAATTTGTCATGGGTTTTTCGTGCATTCAAGGGCCCGTAACTCTTTTACCCGACTAGCTATCAAAAATTCCTCATAATTTTGCAATGACGATTTATTAACAAGTTCTCACCTAAAATATTATTTCATTATGTCGCTTTATAAAAACGTGTTGATGTTTTGCCCAAAGTTGGGAGATGAAAATATACAAAAAATTGGAAAATTACATAAAATTCCAAATATTTCAATATTTATAATAAGCAAGCCAATGGATTTAATGTCAAAATAACATGGGCTCATATACAAAACAAAATGTTTTAAAAAAATTCGCCAATTATTTACATTTAGATAGAAAACTGATTAAAAAGAACCTTGGGTAGCGTCTGAAAAGAATTACCCCACCCACTTTCAATATACAATATACACCAAACCTAAGGTCCGTTCGATTCATACTTTTCGGCAAAACACGTCCCCTTTATGTATCTATTTGTGATAAAAATTTCATTGGAAAATTTAGGTCCCAGGAAAATGGCCTTATGGAAACCCCTCCTTTGTGATATTTTCTTCATGATTCGGAATAGAATAAAAAATGTTGGAATGTAAATAAGCTATTTTGCAAAACTGGAATTAAGATAGGAGCCCTAGGTTTTATTTTGACACCAGAATTTTAAAAGAACACCATCAACTAATTAGGGAATATCCCTTTTTCTGCAAAGTTCTTAACAAAAACTGTGAAAATTTCACCAAAATTTCCAATTAAATCTACAAAAGTATGCATATGCAAATTATTTCATTTGCATAACTGTCCGAAAAATACAGACGAATGCTTTTAATAAAGCTTCAATTTGATACTAAAATTGTTAATCTATACCAAGAACTATTTGAGATATGTCTGATTTTTTCTGACGTACTCGCAAAAATTGACTATAATTCCATCAATAGTTCCAATAAATTCTTCAAAGTTATGAATATGCAAATAAGCCTCCACAGGATTAATTGCATACTTATTCTGAAAAACAAAAATTGATGTCTTGTCTTAAATTAAAAACATTGATTGTTTGTCTACACCAATGACTTAGTGACTGATAGCTGTTTCTCCCGTTTTTCCCCAAAACTACTTTTACAATATATGTTTCCATGGAAACCAAACACTGTACTATAATGTAATTCAATCTGATTCTGTAAAAAAGACCTAAAAATGCTAACTTCTGTTTTGGACAGGACGTTTTACATATGTATGCAATGTGATTATATCCTTCCAGGAAGCTGCAAAGCTCTGTATGTATCAAAATTTCACTAATGGGTGATATTTTCATCAATTAATTAAAAATAATAAAAAATTGTGCATATGCAATTAAGATTTTTTGCATAGCTTAACTTGAGGATAAATGTCTAGGCTTTACTTTAATACCAAATTTGTGAATATACACCAACAACTTAGTGGGCTATAGCTTTCGTTCGAACTACACCCTGAAAAAATGACCAAAAAATGATCAAAATTTCCATCTAAATCTTCAGAATCATGCATATGCAAATCAGCTAATTTTCATATTTATACTTCAAAATAAAGATCGATGTCTGAGCTTCATTTTGATACCAAATATGTTATTAAAACCCAAAACTAAATGAGTTATAGCGAATTGTTTACTATACCCCATATACCATTTATTTTTTGCACCTAGTTGACCTTTGACCTACTTAGACATACTTCACCATTGATGCGGACAGAGAGACAGGGCTTAAAGCTACTTTTTCCCAGATTTGGACCCAAATATTGTCAAATACAAACGAAATGTACACTTTTTAAGCTTTATATGACCTGATTAAATGATTACGAGAACTTATTGAAGCAACGACTCATTTTTTCGCAATTTGATACCAAATTCATGAAGCGATGTCGAAAGTAGGTCAAAACAGTAGGACATGCGACTTTCTTAAATGACGTCACAACATACATGATGACGTCATATTGAAATTTAAGTATGAATCTCGTTTGAATAATGGTCCGCGCTGTAGGCGCATGCGCAACAATTTAAAAATAATTCTAACCCCATCAGTGATGGGGTTGAATTTAGGCTTGGATTCTCCCTAAATTCAGCTATCTGTCTTGTAATTTCGGCTCATTCTCTGTCTGAATCGCATATTATTAACCATCCCGAGGTGGTTAACACAAAAGTTTTGCATATTTTTTCAAAAAAATTCATTTTTTGCAATTAGACCATCTGTTACCGTCGCCCTTTAAGTGATTAAGGGGACATTTGCTACAATCGTTTAAGTATTGTCTCTTGCTTGTAACAAGTTGTCCTCCCTGGAACCATTTTTAGGCCTCGTACAGAAAACTTCTCCTAGTCTATAAATGACATCCTAGTCTAGAATACCTTTCTGTCAGCAATTAATACATTGAACTTGAAATTAAAGAGGCAATGTTTAATAAGAATGCTGCTTCCATATAAAGACAAAGCAATACAGAAACGACAAGGGCTTATCTAGATTATATACCTCGTCCTTGACGGCCTTGCCTCAGTCCATCTTCCGCAAATACGTGTGGCACCAGATAGGTCTGCGAGAAAATGACCGCGGATTTGAGCATGACTAGATCTTCATCTAGCCTACTACCGGCATCAGGGCGTAACCTAATAGAAAATATTGTGAAAATGGAGAAATTGCTTGTCACAAGCAATTTCTTCATTTTCCATAAAGTTTTCCCAAGCCCTTTCTTGTGTTTGAGTTAAAATTCGCCGTGCAGTACAGAGTGGGATAAGCGCATTTTGTGGGTCTCTGCGACCTTTCCAAATATTAACGTCCCCAAAAAATTTGAATTAATACTACAATAATAGGCCCTACCTCGTCCTTGACGCCTTGTCTCAGCCCGTCTTCAACAAAAACGTGTAGAACCAGATAGGTCTGCGAAAAAATGACTGCAGATTTGAGCATTACTAGACCTTCTTCTAACCTACTACCACATAAAACCACAGCCAGATGGATCGTAGAACTGTAAAACAAAATATTGAAGAAAATTACTTTACTTTACTTTAACCCTTTCCCGAGAAAGACCTGGTTTTGACGTCCATAAAAGAAAACGTCTGGGAAAACATTGAGGCAAAAAAAAAAAAAAAAAGAAACTGCTGATGACCAGCAGTTTCTCCTTTTGCCTCAATATTTTCTGCTCTTTGTTCTACACAAATTCCTTCTTCAAAAACATGCATTTTGTTGTCTGCAGGCAGCTTTCCAATTGGAACTCGTTAAAATTTAGTCGTTTGGGAAAGGGTTAACCCTTTCCAATTTGAAAGCTGTTGCATGAAGATAACAAAATGGAGGGTGACAAAGATTGAATTTGGAGTGAAAGATGGATACTAATAAAGATCAGATTTGTGTACAAAATAGCACAAGAAATTTTAAGGCAACAGGAGAAAATGCGTGTTATCGACATTTTCTTCTGCGTTTTATTCTTTTGTCCTCAATGTTTTAACAAACCTATTCTCGTAGGGACGTCAAAACCAGGCCCTGGTTTCTTCAAAAAACTTTGAAAATTGAAAAGAAGATTTACACCATTTCCAAATTCGTAGATGTAGCAGACGACAATTTTACGAATGAATTGAATCTGACAATAATTTGTAGAAGAAAACATCATGGAAAAGGAAGAAATTGCTGCAAGCATTTATTTTCCACGATGTTTTCCAAAGCGTTTCTCTGTGAAGTGGCAAAGGTTAGGCCTATCACTGTGTGGTTTAAACGTAAAAACATAACATTGTAAAAAGGCTTACTTTCGTCCTTGCCAATCGAAAGCGGAATTCCATGCTACCTTGAATCGACGTAAATGTGACGTTACGTCGACGTCAACTTGTCCGTAGCCTAATAAGCCAATGTAACAAAGAACGGGTACCGCAAGTAGCGTCACTATAAATATGGTCTTGATGCCCGTTAAGTCGAGTTTGCTTGATGACGTCATGATGATGTCACACAGTTGTTCTCAATAGGTCAACA